>CM035407.1:45049563-45769563 GCA_020310875.1 Ceratopteris richardii | reverse complement strand
TATCTATCTATCTATCTATCTATCTATCTATCTATCTATCTATCTATCTATCTATCTATCTATCTATCTATCTATCTATCTATCTATCTATGTATCTATCTATCCATATATCTATCTATGTATCTATCTATCTATCGATGCATCCATCCATCTATCTATCTGTGTATCTATCAATTTATCTATCTATCTATCTATCTATCTATCTATCTATCTATCTATCTATCTATCTATCTATCTATCTATCTATCTATCTATCTATCTATCTATCTATCTATCTATCTATCTATCTATCTATCTATCTATCTATCTATCTATCTATCTATCTATCTATCTATCTATCTATATATCTATCTACCTATCTATCTATCTATCTATCTATCTATCTATCTATCTATCTATCTATCTATCTATCTATCTATCTATCTATCTATCTACCTATCTATCTACCTATCTATGTATCTATCTATCTATCTATCTATCTATCTATCTATCTATCTATCTATCTATCTATCTATCTATCTATCTATCTATCTATCTATCTATCTATCTTTCTATCTATCTATCTATCTATCTATCTATCTATGTATCTATCTATCTATCTATCTATCTATCTATCTATCTATCTATCTATCTATCTATCTATCTATCTATCTATCTATCTATCTATCTATCTATCTATCTGTCTGTCTATCTATCGATCTATCCATTTATCTATCTATCTATCTTTCTATCTATCTATCTATCTATCTATCTATCTATCTATCTATCTATCTATCTATCTATCTATCTATCTATCTATCTATCTATCTATCTATTCTAAGCCGTGGGATTGGCAGTTGTAACTCTTTACTTTTTGTATTCCGCACGAACCAAAAGGTCGTTGCGAAGAGTTGTAACTACTTATAAAGCAACGAGAAGACGCTCCGATAACGATCAGGAGAATTGCCAGACTCTCTGTTTGGGCGATTGCATTATGTGAAGTTGCCATGGTGCAGTGTTGAGAAATCTTAGTATTACTGTTTCTTGTCTCTGTTTGATTACATTAGCTTGCGGTTAGTACATTTCTATTAAGTTAGAGGGCGTAAGTATGTAGTACGGTAATGAAGAGCTTTGGCGCTGTGTATTGAGAACATATTAACCAGAGTATAAGCGGTAAAGTTGTGGAAGAACTAACCATAGTCTGAGTACGAACTGTAACTCTGTAAGAGAACGAACCAGAGTCTTGATAGTAAGACGGAGTAATAGAATTGTATTGATGTAATGCGATGAGAATGAGTTAATTGGGAAAATCAAGTATAGGGCCTCTGATTAGCAGACCCGTACCATTCCCATAGACGGCACCAGTGTTAAACACGTTTTGTCATCACAGGCGCGTTTAAACTCTTTCGGGTTTGTTCAGGCTAACTTAAATGTTCTCGCAATTTTTTGCTTCAGTGAGTCCAACATCTTTTTTAGGGTCTAGTAGAAGAGCCATAAATTTTGTATCACTACGTGTTCAAGTCCACCGTGCATGCCAGTGTAAGCCGTCGGATTGGCATTTGTAACTCTTTACTTTTCGTATTCCGCACGAACCGAAAGGTCGTTGCGAAGAGTTGTAACTACTTATAAAGCAATGAGAAGAAGCTCCGGTAACGATCAGGGGAATCGCTAGAATGTTTGTCTGGGCGATTGCATTCTGTGAAGTTGCCGTGGTGTAGTGTTGAGAAATCTGAGTATTATTGTTTCTTGTCTCTGTTGGATTACATTTAGCTTGCGGTTAGTACAGTTCTATTAAGTTAGAGGGCGTAAGTCCGTAGTACGGTAATGAATAGCTTCTGCGCTGTGTATTGAGAACGTATTAACCAGAGTATGAGCGGTAAAATTGTGGAAGAACTAACCATAGTCTGAGTACGAACAATAAGTCTGTAAGAGAACGAACCAGAGTCTTGATAGTAAGATGGATTAACAGAATTTTCTTGATATAATGCGACGAGAATGAGTTAATTGGGAAAATCAAGTATAGGGCCTTTGATTAGCAGACCCCTACCACTCCCAAGAACCTGAAAGAGTTTAAACGTGCCTATGACGGCAACGCGCATTTAACACTATCTATGTATCTATGTATCTATGTATCTATCTATCTATCTATCTATCTATCTATCTATCTATCTATCTATCTATCTATCTATCTATCTATCTATCTATCTATCTATCTATCTATCTATCTATCTATTTATATATCTATCTATCTATCTATCTATCTATCTATCTATCTATCTATCTATCTATCTATCTATCTATCTATCTATCTATCTATCTATCTATCTATCTATCTATCTATCTATCTATCTATCTATCTATCTATCTATCTATCTATCTATCTATCTATCTATCTATCTACCTATCTAGAATATTTGAGTGTTGTCGAACAAGAAGCAAGTTACACTTTTGTAAAGTAACCTAGTTTTTTTTGCGGGCCCCATGAGGAGTTGCCATTTGCATGTGGAGATAATGAGGTGTTGGCTTAGATACACTCCAAATTGTAGCCAAAGTGTGTTGAAGCCTTCTTCGGAACTCAAAAGTTTCTACCACAACAAGCTGAAAACCCTTTTTATCTGTCCTCCCTCAAAGTGAACCTCTTTTAATTTTTACAAAGAAAGAAACCTTAATATCTTTCCAATAAGCTCTAGACCATTCAATTTGGAGTCTAAGAAATATACTAACCTTTCCACATGGGAAACTACAAATTACCTAGAAAAAGGTATGTGTGGATATGTGACCTCATATTCATGTATATACTAAGAGCATGCAAAGAATAGACTAGTGAGATATAATGCTCACTACTCACACCATTAAGAATTAGAGAAGGATACGATTAAGATAGAAATGATCCTTACAAGACAAGCAACAAAATGGATAGCTAAACTTGAAATCGAGGTCATTTACAAAGAAATAGGCCAATGTCAATTTCCCCATGCATGTGTAGAGTTAAGATAGTAAGGGGGCATCCTGGGTAGGTCCTACCTTGGATTCACATAAGTACATAAAAGAGATGCTCTAAAATGTGGATGTACTTGGGTACTGATGTGTGCAAACACACTTAGGACCATCAAGGAACTTTTTTCTTTCTTTAGGAGGTTTTTTCCCCTAGCTTATATATACGCCTATAACCCTAATGGGTTACTTATCTTTGTACATTCACTCAGTATTACATTCAATATTGTGTGTTGTCATCCAAGCTTCTTCTTCTTCCTTGTGTTTTTCTTGTGCTTCTTGTTGACACTCAAAGTCAAGCATAAAGCATGGAAGCACACCAATGAAGAGAACACATAAGAAGAGCAAGCGTGGAGGGAGGTCCAAGAAGCATATGTCAAATTTTTAGAAGAATTCCCTATAAAAATAGTGATTAATATCACTAAAAACCATTTTAATTACCATTTCCCATTTTTGCAACTCCACTTTGTTCAAGTTGAGGAGTCCTCAAGCTTGAGGAGTCCTCAAGCTTGAAGAGTATTAGAAGTACCTACTTACCAATTTTCATAATTTATAGACTTTGTTTGAGCCTTGAAATAAGCCCTAGAACCTAATTTTTGAACTAGGCTAGACACTAGGTTTGGATAGGGCCAAAACCACTCAAAAACTTATAAAAAGATCTAGAGTCCTCATTTTGGAGGTTAGCTTGTTATAGATTTGAGCTCTTGTAAGAGATTTCATTTGTAATTAGTGCACGTGTTTGTGCCATCACTTGCTCACGGTCTTTGTACTAGTCCTCACATCTCTGCAGATTGACATTTATGAGGTGGATCTCCTCACATTGGTGCTTACCATTGTGTTAGAGTGACACCAAATTTGGCACTATTGTCGGGGAGAGAGCTTGGAGGACAAGCATCTGATGGTAAGACATAGAGTAGCAACATTGGAAGGCAAAAAATCCTCATTTTTAGTTTAATTTCTACGTTTTTTTCTGCATCTTCATCTTCATCATCATCACCATCTTCTCCCACCTTCATCTTATCTGATTTTGTTTTTTGTATATTCTTCATATTTACACCACAGGGGGCTTAAAGTTAAAATGCTAAAGAAATAAACCTCAATATACCCAAAAATTGAGTGAGCATTCCTGTAGCATGACACCACCTAGAGCAGGTATCGCAAGGGTTGTATCTTGAGTTTGCAGAGAATGTTTGCATCTACAAGCACATAGGAGTGACAAGGAGGACATAAGGTACAATATTTGCATAGTTTTCTGAATTTTGACTCCATAAAGTCCAAGTATCATGGTCGGTTGAGTTCAGGTATCGTGATACTTGAATTCCTTTGAATCACGATACCTGAATTCCCTTGTATCATGATACTTGGAAGGTATCATGTATTGCTGATACCTCACTCCTTGTGTATCGCGATACCTCACATGTATCATGTATCGTTGTGTTGAGTATCATGTATCATGTATTGTCTGGTCATGTACCATGATACTTACCAAGTATCGTGTAATGCAAAGGTCCGTATTGTGTATAATAGTAGCTCAAGTATCGTATATTGTCCAAAGAGCCACTATCGTGTATTGTATAGACTCACGTATTTTGTACCATGGCAAGGAAAGTATCGTGTATCACTTGCTCCCAAGTATCACCGATACTTCCCAAGTATTATGTATCGCGTGTTCTGAAGCAATCCTAGAGAGGTCTTGTTTTCTTGTTTTAACCCCTAGAACCCTGAACTACTAGAACTTTCTCATATGAAATCCATTTTTTGTGATTTTGGGTTTGTTGGAGAGCTCATTTGGAGTAATCCCCAAAGGATTTTGAGCAACACAAAGGGAAATTTGGGACTAGAAGATAAGCTTATGAACCTGAGATTTGGTAGACACCTAGGCAAGGATAGAAAAAGCATTAGATCACCTGAGGCAAGTTTCAACCATACAACTAGGTCGTGGGCATAACAACTTAGTGGTTATCCCTACATGCTAAGTTCTGAGACAAGTGACTCAAAAATGTCTTTTAGCATGGAAGGATCCACACATAGCTCAGGTACTTCCTATTTACAGACACCAAAAGGTCCACAATTGGAGTATATCAGGACCAACCAATTAGGTGCACACATCTATGAGGACGGCCTGAGGCAATCAGTGGTGCCACTCAAAAATCCCGATTAGCCCTTTGGACGTGAACACCCAATGCTCAAGGTGGAAGAGGGTTCGTACATTGATAAGGAAGGAACTATGTATGTGGTTACTAGCTTACTAAACAGGATAGATGAGTTTGGAAACATCATTCTTGAGAATGAGATAGGAGGCCTAGAGCAAGGAGACCTAAAGCAAGGAGTCCTAGAGCACGGAGACCTAGGACAAGAGCCCAAGACTCCTTGAAGCAAGTCGATCTTGACCACAGTGATCACTCCAGAGTGGATTCCCTAAGATAACAGAAACATAGAAATGTTCTTGAATAAAGAAATAGAGGAACCCTTTTGGAGATTCAATCCAGATAGAACTAACCCAATGATCACCATATATGAGTTCAAAGATCCTGAGATGCCAGGCAAAGTTTTCTATCTGGATAACACTTCAGAGAGAATGTTCTTGGTATCACAGCTTGACAGGCTTGCATACACGGCACGGTGAAATGATTTTCCCACCACAAAGATCTAGTGTTTCCCATGGTCTCCGAGGAGTAGGATCATCCAAGCTGCATGAAACCCAGAGGGAAAGAACTAGAGATAGACATGAGGTAAGCTTTGCACACACGGTGGATAGAGAGAGATCTGGAAATGGGGGTGAAAGGCCTAAAAGAGAAAGACATCAAGCACAGAGGCATCAAAAGGATGAGCATGATCTTCCATTACCTAGACCCGGAGAGCACTCAAGAAACCTTAGGCCCTCTCAAGTGGTCAAGGCAATGAAAAACTACTTTGATGGTTCAGGAGATCCTTATGAACATGTGGCTGAGTTCAAAGAGGTGTTAAGAGCTGAACAAGTAGAGGACTTGTTCACCCAGTTCGAGGCATTTGGTTTGACTCTCAAGGGTACTACCTTAGCTTAGTTTTAGCCCTTGAACAATCACAATTATCAGAACATAGGTCAACTACTAGAAGAATTCATTGTAGAATTTTCCAAGAGTGGCATCAGGCATAACACATCATCCTTGATCCACACCTTCAAGCATACACCCCAAGAAACAATGCAACTTGTAGGAAGATGGTTCAGGGAGTACTTAAAAAGATGCCCTATTCTGAAGTTACCCACACCAACCAAAAAAATGGCCTTGTTTTTAGATGGCTTACTAAGCACCAAGTTAAGATCATATATATACTTGAAAGAGCCTAGATCCATACAAGAGTGTATGGATGTGCATAGACATAGAAGAAAATTTAGGTGAGGAGTTAGGATTGTCCAAACTTTATAAGGATTCAAACAGTTCTACTAGTCATACTTCCAGAACTTTCGCTTAGATAGATGAGATAGCGTAGCAGGTTGCAAGGAAGTTGGGAGTTCAAAATAGACAAACAACAAAGGTCACCTCATGGAAGTGATGTTACAATTGTGGAGGAGTCCATATGGCTAATGTTTGCCTGATAATGGCTCAACCCCAAGGAAACCCTAATGCTCCATATTGCACCATTGAGAGAAAATACACAAACCACATGGCTCAAGATTGTCCATACAATAGGTAGGCTGTTAAGCAAAATTATTAGCAATCATACCAACAAGGCAAATATGAGAACCAATATGAACAACCATATCATAGGCCACAACAACAATATCAATCATGCCTACTGAATTGATGTATTGTCAGAAGCCTGTCTTCCCCATCCAGACTCAGATAGTGACATGGTTGACGCTCTCGTGGAATGTTGGTATGACAAGAGAAGAACTTTTATCATTACGAATAAAGCAGTTACAACAAGGAAATGAAAAATTGAAAGAAGCCGTTCAAAAATTAAAGGAGTCAAGGTTAAAGAATAAGATCTATTTTGAGAAAACCCATCGACTCAGACCCCATAGGATTGAGGTAGATGATTGGGTGTTGGTGTACAATAGTACATTCGATACCCAATATGATGCTAGGAAGAAATTGACCAAATGATGGTTTGGACCGTATGTGGTGACGTCTTTGTTTGAAAATGGTACGTATGCACTTCGTGAATTAGACAATACTCCTTTGAGATCTTTGATTGCAGGAAAGAGGATAAAATTGTTCAAGAAAAGAAATGATGAGGATTATGAGATTAAGCAGGAACTTCTGGAGGATGCTGATGATACTGATGCTGATGCTGATGAAGAATGATAGATCATGAAGATAAAGAAAATCTGGATCGATCAATGATGAAGATTGACTAAAATGATCAAGTGAAACATTTCTGATTTGAGTTCTATTTTCTTTCTGATATAGCATATGCATTGCATTGTTGTGTATGATAAAGATATGTATGGGTTTAAGAAAACCATGTAGAATGAAGATAGCAAATATCTATTATGGGTTTGCATGAAGCATGAATGACTAGGGATTATATGAATGGAGTCAGTTAGCAGACTAGAGACTTTTGGGAGTGAAAGCTTGGGAATGTGATGGCATGCTTAGACTGAGTGCATCTATATGCTATTTGATTTGAACGCTTAGTGAGTGGGATTCTTTGGGTCCTACTATTTGCTTCCCACGAGATATTACCTCCATATGGATCATAATTTATGAAAAACCCTCATACTCAAGCCAGGTTATATATGTGTGCATGTTGTTAGTGCGCTATGATGGGCTAGTAGGCGGGTGGAACCACCTTGGTCGGGTGATCAAGGCCATGAGCCATAACTAGTTTCATCGTACGCCTAACCTATTTGTTGTCATGCGCTTGCATGGGTCGGTAGGTGGGTGGAGTCACTCTAGCCGGGTGGTCAGAGCCACGAGCTGACGTCGATTTCATGTAGGGCTGACGTTGTGTATGTTGTGCGCTATGTCGAGTCGGCAGACAAGTGGGGTAAACTTGGCCGGGTGGACAAGTCCATGAGTCGCACCCAATTTTGGCATAGGCTGATTTGTGAAATAAAGATAAAAAGAATAAATGCTGAGCTGACATGAAATGAAAAGTAAAAGAAAAGAAAAAGAAAAAGAAAAAAAATAAAAAAGGAAAAGAAAAAGAAAAGATCTAATGGAGAGTTGGAAAAGTAGGAGATAAATAGTGGGAATCGAGGTATATTCTACAAACTGAGTTAGTAGAAATATATGTATATGCTAGTACTTAGAATGAGTTGCTAGATCTGAATCAATTGAACAAACAAAAGATCTAGAAAGCCAATGGTTTATTCATGTGATTACTTGCCAGATTGCAGACGCAAAAACATAGTATGATGTTTGTAAAGCTTGAATCTACATTTTTTCTAAAATTCGTACTAATCTTTACAAAGTTGCACGAACTGCATGAGACCACATTTTGATTTGTGAAAAGAAAAGTATACAAAGTAAAAAAGTGTTTCAAAAGAACCTTGATGCACTTCTCTTGGATCTTGCAGGTTGGCCCATCAAGATGATTGTGCAGGTTTAGTGAGGGCGAATGTTGGGATGAAATCCCACAGGGAAGTGTGCCTGTTTTTTTTCAAAGTTCATTGATTTTCTGAGTTTTGTGTGATGTTTCCACTGAGAAAGTGGTAAAAATTGTACATGTTTTGGCCAATTTGATTGACTGTGCGATGCGAAACCATGTTAAAATGTACATTAGACCTGTGTGCGTAAACAACTTACTTTAGACCCATGAGAACCTAGGTTTGATCCTTAAAAGCCCCTAGAAAACGTGAGTTTACCCCATGAAAACTGGACTTGAACCCTTGGAAACCCTTGGAGTCTAGGTCCAAACTATAAATAAACCTTTGATTTGATGTGCTTGAGTTCATTGTGAGAAAACCCCTAATTTCCCCGATCAAAAAACCCTAGGTTGGACCCTTGGAATTGGCATTTATCCTAAGTAAAACCCTTAAAAATAATTAATTGATGACCATATAGTGTGAAACCAAAACCCTAGTGTAGGGAAAAATTAAAAGACTACCAAAAATAGAAAGTCCTAGGGAGGGCCTATAAATAAGTGCAAATTCAACTGTTTCTTCCCCACCCCGTGGATTGTCCTTGCGGAACTTCTTTCCAGGTTGATGATTTTGGAGTTTATATGAAGTGAAGAAAGTGATTGAAGACTGAAGCAAAGCATTACCCCACCCCGTGGATTGTCCTTGCAGAACGTCTTTTGAGGTTGATGATTTAAGAGATTATATGAAGTGATTTGTGGACTATTGAAATTAAAGAGAAGAGAAGCTTAAGTCTTAGGAAAAGCTTGGACCAAAGACTGAGGAAAAGGAAGGAGGATCTGAAGACCAAAGCGGAGTCCCGTGGGTGATTCCTCGCACTTTAGCGAGGGGTCTAGTTCATATTCAATTGATCCGCACTGTAGCGGCGGCATATATATTGTATAAACATACTACACTATAGTGGTTTTATTGTACCACCGATCCGCAGTGTAGCGGGCATATTTGTATCACTCAATTTTATTGTAGGACTTCAATTTCATTTCTATTGTATCATTGAGATTTGTACGCACAACGATTCCAAGTATTAGCGTTGTATCTGATTTGTCTCTTTCTCGACGCCTATGGTCTCACGCATACGCACGCACGTCTCCTCACTTCCGAGGGGCAGGGTGTGGAGAATGAGTTCTCCTATGCGCAACGGAAATGTGTAGTGAACCACCCTTGTATGTCCAGCACTTGGACAAACAGTTGCACCTTAGATAGCTTGCTGCTCTTATTACAAAACTCAAATGGACTTAAGCCTTTAGTCAATCAAATTAGACAAGGAGGGCTTTCTAAGAAGCTATAAATAATTTAATTTGGACAAGTTTTGATTAGGAGACACAACTGACAAAGATGAACTACCTATCCACACAGGTATGCTCAAGAACTAAGCTTCACTCTCGGATTGATAACTCTTTGAATATATATCCTTTGAGAGAGATATTTGCTATAGCAAAAGTAGACACAAATAGCTTTCCAACAAGCTAAAAAACAGGTAATTTGGATGAGTTTTGGTCAGGAAACGCAACTAACCAAAATAGACCACCTGCACACATAAGTACACTATAAAACTAGACTTTACTCTCTGACTGATATCTCACAGACTATAAATGCTCTCAATAAGATATTTGAGATAGTGAAAGTAGATGCGAAGAGCTTTCCAACAAGATAAAAATCATGCAATAAGGATATGTTTTGGTTGGGAAACATAACCGACCAAAATAGACTACCTATCTATACAAGTATACAACAAAATGGAGTGGCAGAGAGGAAGAATAGGACATTATTTGAAGCACCAAGATGTATGCTCAAAGATAAAGGTCTGAGCAACATCTTTTGGGCTGAAGCAATCAACACTTCATGCTATTTGATGAATAGGTCTCCTATGGAAGTCTTGAAGGGCATTACCCCCTATGAAGCTCTTCACAACATCAAGCCTAAGGTACATCATTTAAGAGTTTTTGGTTGCCTTGCATTTTCTCACATTCCAGATGAAAAGAGGAAGAAGCAGGATGACAAGTCAAGGAAATGCATCTTTGTCGGATATAGTGATGTAAGCAAAGCTTACAAACTTTATGATCCATGTAAGAAGGAGACATTCCTATCACGGGATGTGATTTTTTATGAGAATGCAAGCTTCAGTTCAGCATCAATTTCAGATTTGGATAAAAGCTCTTCAACAGCAGTTAAAGTTGAAGTTCCCTCTTCTACACATGAGGAAACCATTGAAGAATTAGAGGAAGAAGATGAAGATCACCATGCAACTCTTAGAAGATCTTCAAGGATCAGAACATAACCTCAAAGACTTACATATCAATGAGGTAATTCCTCAAGTTTTGAGCAAAGTAATGTTGCTTTGCTTAGCTCTATTTTACAACATGACGAACCGTCAACATACAAGGCTGCTAGTACTAGAAAAGAATGGCAAGAAGCTATGGACAAAGAGATGGATTCTCTTCATCAAAATGGGAAATGGGAGTTATGTCCATTACCTCCCAACAAGAAAGCAATTGGATGCAAATGGATCTACAAGCTGAAATTCAACAAGGAAGGGAAGATAGATAGACACAAAGCAAGGTTAGTATCTAAAGGATATTCTCAACAATATGGATTGGATTATGATGAAACATATGCTCCAGTAGCAAAGATGAGTTCAGTTAGGTTATTACTTTTCCTTGCCTCCATATTCAAGTGGAAGCTGAAGCAAATGGATGTCAACAATGCCTTCCTCAATGGCATACTTGAGGAAAAAGTCTACATGCAACAACCGGAAGGATACATTGTCAAAGGTAAAGAGCACATGGTATGCAAACTTCTCAAAAGTTTGTATGGTTTGAAGCAAGATCCCCGAGCTTGGTATGCAAGGATTGATGAGCATCTTTGCTCTCAAGGCTTTCAAAGAAGCAATGCTGATCATAGTTTGTATTATAAAGTCATGGGAAAAGATATTGTTATTGTTCTTCTATATGTGGATGATCTCATGTTGACAAGAAACAATGAAGCAATGATTGGAGATGTTCAACAAAAACTCTCTAAAGAGTTTGAAATGAAGGATCTTGGTGACTTACACTACATTCTTGGCATCGAAGTCTCTCGACTAGAGAAAGGAGATATATTTATCTCTCAACAAAAGTACCTTTTTTTCCATTCTTGATAGGTTTGAGATGTCTCACTCTAAGCCGGTCTCTACACCTATGGAGTCAACTCTCAAACTCACGAAGGATGAGAATGGTGTTCCATATGATGAAACACTATATAGACAACTCATAGGATCTCTCCTCTATTTGACCATCACAAGGCCTGATATTTCTTTTGCAGTGAACTCTCTCTCCAAATATCTACAAGCTCCCAAAGTATCTCATTGGAATTCAGCCAAGAGGATACTAAGATATTTGAAAGGTACTTCTTCACTTGGAATTCTCTATGGAGGAGATACATTGAATCTTGATGGATTTAGTGATTCAGATTATGCAGCAAATTTGGTTGATTGAAAGAGCATAAGTGGAAATGCCTTCTTCCTAGGCAATGGAGCTATTTCATGGAGTTCCAAAAAGCAAAGTACGATCAGCTTATCCTCTACAAAAGTTGAATACAAAGCTCTCACAACCTCAGCTTGTGAAGCTATTTGGCTGAGAAGATACTTGGATGAGATTGGTTTCGGGGAAAACAACCCTACCACCATTCATTGTGATAATGTCTCAGCTGAATCTTTGGCAAAGAATCCAGTCATGCATCAACGAACCAAGCACATTGAAGTGAGGGAGCACTTCATCAGGGAGAAGATACAAAGTGGTGATATCATCTTACACCATTGCAACACAAAGGAAAATGTGGCTGACCTCTTCACTAAAGCTCTCGGCAAGGAGTTGTTCATCAAGCATAGATCATCACTTGGCGTGATGGAGCTCCCCTTAGGGGAAGGAAGTCATGAGTAAGGGAAGGCTCATCATGCATCTTCGACAAATAAGGGAAGTATCATCTTCATATGCCTTCAGCAAGCATTTTATTTCAGGTTCTTATCATTTTGAAGATGTTGGACTTGAGGGAAGGTGTTGGAATATGCAAGTCCACATCATCTCTTCAAAGTATTATTATTGGTTGAACTCTTTATTAAGGTTCATTATATTCTTAGAGTGATTTATTATGTTTTCCACATCAGCCATAGTCATGAATAAAGCATATTTGAAGTCAATGCCAAGTTGGAAAAGTGTTCCTATGATTTAGGAAAAATTTCAGGATAGCAACACACCTTTTCTAAAAGCAGTTTTGCACGGATCATATCTCGCTAACCGTGCATCCTTTTTGGTTGATTCAAAAGCTGAAATGTTCTCCATATTATCAGGTATCAACTGACCAAAACTCTCCCACAAATTCATCTCCAAACTCAAGTTATGCTGGCCGCAAGTTGGTAGGTAGAGAATTGGTAGATTGCTGAAAACGGCCAGTAGGCCAACTTTGGAAGCTTGTATCTTGAGCTACGTGCATCATCTCAAAATGGTTTCTTCAGCAAAGTTGTTCTCCATATCATGGAGAATCTCCATCTAAAATAGTTTCACCAAACTCGCACGCATTAGAGAGTTATGCCTATTTAAATAGAGGCTTCTGAGCATTTTCGACAGACAGACAGAGGGTTGGAGTTGAGAGACAGTCGACTCATTTCTTGTGGTTGTGGAGTGCATCCTAGGGACTGAAGTGGAGTGGTGTATACCACACACTCTTGACCATTATACATTGGCTTCATTTGTATCATTGAGCTCATTTGATAGTGCTATAAGCTTTGTTCTTTTCAAGTAGTTTTGAGCTTGAGTTAGCTTCTACTACTGAACTTTGTATTCTTGTTGATTTAAGGATTGCTCACTTATTTGTCTCTCATATCTCATCTCATATATTCTTCGAGAGTGTGTTTAAGCTCAGCTCCTCATTTTTCTCACATATGAATCTCTACATTGAAACCCATACATAACCACGAACTAGATCTAACCTCTTGCAAAGTGGTTGACACTATCTTAGGAAAATTCTACTTCTTATTTAATTTACAGTTTTAATTATACATGAGTTTGAAGTTTCTTGCTGATTCATGTTACATGTATCTGTAATTTA
Organism: Ceratopteris richardii; assembly: GCA_020310875.1. Lineage (NCBI taxonomy): Eukaryota > Viridiplantae > Streptophyta > Polypodiopsida > Polypodiales > Pteridaceae > Ceratopteris > Ceratopteris richardii. Next base: position 45,755,939 of record CM035407.1, on the reverse strand, counting down.
AAAACTCTATAGTCTTGTGCTTGGTGATCTTATAACTACGATAATGGAGTCCCTCTTTATTCCTCATGGTTATATTCTTAGCTTTATCGATCTTCACAATAGTTGATCTCTCTCTCTCCATGTAGCTTTGCATGGAGAGAGATATAATTTTCCCAGAGTAATAAAAATGTAGATTACTTTCAATGAAGAATATTAACCATATAGGGCATGAAAGATGCATTATACAATGGATTCCCTTAGCATAATTGGAATCTTTCTCCATCGTTACTTCTTGGGGAGGAGTCCCTTGAAATAAGGGAGAGGATACCTTTGGGCCAAAGATGGAATAGCTTATATGGACAAACTACTAATATCAAAGACCTTGATAAAGAAAACTTGTTTCAAATCCATTCTCTTTGCCACCCACCTCTAGAAGTAGAGAAAGAGAATCATCTATTGGTAACTCTCAAAAAGAGTAAAGTTTAAAGGAGCAATCAAGGTCTAGACGAGAGGGAATCCTTGGAAAAGATTGTAAAAAGAGACTTAGGAAATTCATTAACTCACAAATAGATACTTAGACTTACCTAGAAGGAGTGGTGCATGCAGAAAGAAGGACATTGCTGGCATGGTCAACCCATAACGAGATGGATTACAAAATTATGAATGACATAGATAATGAAATTGTAAGCATAAAAGGAAAGTATTCTACCAATCATAAAAGAAGATGGATATGCTACAATTTTGAGAACTTATGGAAGAACATTTAAGGCTATGTGTGTACAAGAAACCTGCACCTCTAAGCTGAGTACATTTTTCCAATCATATCTTGGTGGTACAAGATGGGAAAATGAGAGTTATACCATCTGAGCTATAGGAATGTGGTCCTTCCATCAATGTGGTATAGCATATGACAAGAGTGCACAAGTAAGCCGAATTCCAAATGAATTGTTGCTAAGTTTAACCAATGGAAATCCATTCAAAGATAATGTTATAAGGGATTATTCACTCTTGACAATAGGAAGTAGTTTTGCCTCTGTTTGTGGGGGCCTAGGCCATGGGGATGTCAAACTTTGTGCAAATTTTAGAATACATCTTAGGTGAAGTGGCTTGTGCCATAGGCATTTACGGTTAACTCATTTCTCTGAGATGAGAGCTCTCCAAGGCAAGGTTTTCATTCACTCGTAGATATTCTACAGAAGTCATATACTCCATATGTTGAATGACTTGCTGAAACTGATAGGCCACTAAAACATTATGACTAAATGAAGATTGCAAGGATGTGTGGTAGTGGCTGTGAGTTTTCATGAATGAAGGAAATCCAATAAGGAGAGGCTCACGATTAGCAGTGGTCAAGTATCTTATGGAAACGAAACCATGGAAGGGGCATTTGAGATGGATAATCTTGAGGGCCTTGAAGAGTGTATGAGTACGAGGTGGAGGAAGATGATGCCAATATGTCAATCATGTCAAATGATTGAGGTTTTGAGAAGCTAGACATATTCGACCATCTTATTAACACACGGGGGGCTTCTAGGGTAGATCTATATGTCAATTATGTCGAATGTGGATTGCCTCCTTCATTTAGGAAATATAGAAAATCTAGATAATACCAAAGCTGCACCTGTTGAGGTCAATGTAGCCCTAAAGGGAATGAAGTTAGGAACCCCTTTAGATATTTTCCCCTCGATGAACCTCTCAAAGAGACCTATGAAAAAGGAAATGGTGAAAGATCTTCTGCGAGAAAAGCTAGGAAAACTCACATATCATGAACAAACCACTAATGAAGCAACAACCATACAAACCAAAGCCACCATCACTGAGGGATTTGTCTTTCCAATTACAGATGTGGAGGAAGGAAGGACACTAGGATTAAAAAAAACATGCCAAACTAAGACTAGTGTTAATAGCTCTACACAAGGCTAATGAGGTGGTAGAAGGACCCATTAATGGGAATGGGACAAATCTCACCATCAATATAAGAATTAGAGAAATCACTACACTTATCATTATTAGACATGCTTGGCTCCTCCAATATTTTGCGATGTCCCCTCCCCCCCTTGCCCTTTCACAATTTGCTTCTACTCTTGCCACATTCACCATTCTTTCCTTTCTTGTTGCTCCTACCACATGGCTGATTATTTCATTGGTTTGAATCACAAAAATTATATGCATTTCCATGCTATGTGGTGGCCATATACTTCTTCTATGTATCTTTACTCAGAAGTCCACCATATATGTCACTATAGATAGCCTTTCCACCAAGTGCCCTGTTATTAATGGTTATGGAAAACATATGCCATGATGATAGTTGATGGCACAACAACATAAATTCTTTCATCTCATCATCAATGTCCATCTTGTGAGCTTGTAACTAAGAAAGAGAGTACCAAACTCATTTAAATGAGCAAAACACTATCAATGTCTTTCATACATAAGGCATAGAGCTTCTCCATTAAAATAAAATGTTATAAGCATTCTTTTTCTCATAAGTGTTACGAAGGTTCTTCCAAACCTCCTCTACTTTCTCATAATCCAAAAAAAGTGAAACAAACATTAGTTACAAGGTGTAAGTGAATTCTAGACATGGCCATCTGATCAAACTCTTCCCAATCATCATGATCATCATCATCCATATTAGCATGTTGCTTTGTAAATTTAGCATGAGGAAATCATGAATTGAATTCCCCACTTAAGAGGAGTTGGTGCCTTCAAGTTTATGAATCTCAAAGTGGTCTTTTCCTTACAGGTTATAGATATTTTTGGATCCAATTGCATTGGAAATTGCTTCGCCACATATGCCCAAATCTTTGACGCCACGGTGAGAGATATATGAGCAATAATGAACAATGAATTAATTTCATTGTTCATTAAGTGATTTCCATGATCTGTATAAGTGATTTCCACTCCAAGAAAATATGTCAATTTTCCTAGTTCCTTCATTTGAGGTTCCTATGATTATTATATCATCTACATAAATACAGATGTAGATCATACCTTCGTCTATCTGATTGATAAGTAGACTTGCATCTACCTTTGAACTTTGATATCTAAGATCACTGAGATACTTTACACACCTATAGTTCCAAGCACTTGGAGCTTGCTTTAGTCCATAGAGTTCTCTTCTCAATTTGCAAACATAATCTATATACCTGAGATTTGCAAACCCTTGAGCTTGCTCCTTATAAACTTCATCTAATATGTATCCATTCAAGAATGCATTCTTTATATCCAATTGACTTAATATCCATCCTTTTGATGTTACAATAGCAATGATAGTCCTTATAGTTGATATCTTTGCCACTAAACTGAACGTCTCATTGTAATCTATGCCATGCATATGTGCATAGCCCTTGACTACTAGTATAACTTTGTATCTAGCTATTGTTCCATATGCAAGCTTCCTCACTTGATAAAACCATTTATTTCTAATTGCTTTCTTACCATTCGTTTTTGGAACAAGTTCCCAAGTCTTGTTCTCCTCTAGTGCATTAAAATCTTCTTTCATTACTTCTTCCCGTTGTCTTTTACCTTTTGCTTCATCATAGTTATGTGGTTATTTGTATTCTTTAACCATGTAAGAATAATTTTTCTGAGTTATGTAAGATGTATCATAAGAATACCTCATTGCTGGTTTGCTTATTCTGGTTGATCTTCTTGGTTCATACTCTTCATTTGTATTTGAATACACTTCTTCATCAACCTTTGTGCATCTCATCTTTGGGATGTGCTTGCTTGCATATGATCTTTATCTCCATTTACCTATATATGTGACTTGCCCTTTTCACATCTTCTTACTTCTTCTTTGAATGCTTCAATGTTTTGACTTTGATCTACATACCAACTCTTTTATTCATCAAATGTTACATCTCTAGAAGTAATAAATTGTTTTGTTAGAGGAATCCATAACCTATATTCCATCTTCTTTTCATCATACCTAATGAATGCATATTTTTCTACCTTTGGTTCAAGCTTATGTCTCATTTGTGAATGGTACATAAGCATAGGGGATTGACCCAAACACTTTACAATGATCTAGTGTGGATTTCTTACCCCACCATGCTTCATAAGGGGTTATACCATTTAGAGCTATACAGGATAGTCTATTTACCAGATATGAAGCTGTATTCATAACGTCAACCAAAAGATAATTTGGACAATTCTTTTCCTTTAGCATTGCTTTAGAAAACTCAACCAGGGTCCTGTTTCTTCTTTCTACCACCCCATTCTGTTGAGGTGTGTATCTGCAACTTATTTCTCTTTTGATGCATGCATTCCAGAGATAATCATTGAACTCGTGGGAGAAATATTATCCCCCTCCATCATACCTTATTATTTTGAGCTTCTAGCCTATAACTCTTTTTGCATATGCATGAAAATGTTTGATGGCTCCAAACACTTTGGATCTTTCCTTCAAAACATGAAGTGTCATCCATCTTGTAGTTTCATCAATGAAAAGAACATAATACCTCAATCCGTTGATTGATCCTTCTTTTGTTGTTCTCCATACATCTGTATGGATGAGCTCTAGTAATCCAACATACTTGAATCCTTTCTTTCGGAATGGTAATCTATGTGCTTTTCCCATTTGCGAAGCTTCACATTTAGAAACCATGTGTTGGTTCTGCATGTTTGGTAATCCTAGGACATACTGATTTTTCACCATTATTTTATTCCTTTTACATTAAAATGACCTAATATCTTATGTCAAAGACCTAATTTTGTGATCACTCCATCACCATGTGCAATTAGGGCTTGACCGATATTCCCTTTCACTTTGAGAGTAAAGAGTCTACCTTCCTTCTTACGTGTCTCGTATTATCACCTATTTGAACTGTGTGACTAGACATGCCTTCTTCTAGTTTTGACATTAATTCTATATTACCTGAAAAATGATTAGAACAACTAGAATCAATATAGAATACCTTGAGATCTTCATTCTCTGATGTACTTACCAAATTCATCGTCAACATTGTATGATTCTCGTTCTGTGTATCATTTGCATAGTCGTAGTAGGTGGTGTTGTTGAATTGGTTTTGTACCCAATTTCTTCCGCCACCTCTACTGTGGCCACCTCTTTGATTTTGTCTTGCTCTTTGAGACTAACTTTGAAATCTTATGCATCTACCTCTACCATTGCTTATTTGATTTGAGCTTTGTTGATTATGCCAACAATCATAAGCTAGATGATTGCTTACCACAAATCCAACATGTCTTTTTGTTGTTATTCTAGTTACCTTTTCCTCTTTGATTTTCTCTATCTTTAGCTCTGCCATTACGTCTACTTCTCGCAAAATTTTCTTTGGACGTCGATTCTTCTTCATCTTGTTCTTTGCCTTTATCACTTTTCTTCTTATTCTTTGCATACATAGTAGAGCTATGTCGTTTATCACCATCTGACTTCAAACCTTGTTCAAATGTAAGCATTAGTCCAAGCAACTGATTTAAATCTAGCACAAAATGACTTAATGAAAGTTCAATTGATAGTACAAAAGGTTGCTACCTTCATCTCTTGTCAATCATGCAAGCACTTATGCAATGAGACTGTGATATTTGATATCTTAATCTATAAATCCAAGACTATCTGCCAGGCTCTTCATCTTAGTGACGTAATCACTAATGCTTTGGCTTTGCTTCTTCTTGAAGCTTGTAAATTTTGACCATAGGCTAGCCTTCCTAGCTTTAGTAGTATTTCATAAGTGATCTTCCAATGCATTACATATATCTTTAGCCATTTCCAAACCTCTGATGTGAGGTAGCAAGTATTGTATATCTTTAGCTCTGTGATAGTATTGTATATATAAGCTCTTGCACTTGCATCTTTCTTGTGCCATAGCTTCAAGGCTTCTAACTCTTCTTTCTTTGGTCAACTATCATCTTCAATAGTAGCCTTTTCTTCTTCACCTATCACATATTTCATTAGGTCCTTACTCAAAAGTAAGGCTTCCTATCTCATCACCCAGGTAGGATAGTTATCTCTGTCCAATTTTTTAATAGAGATATGATCTGCCATAATTTTTCTTACTTCTATCGTAACCTTTGTCTTTGAGGATAACTTCAAACTACATTGTTGATGCCTTCTACTAGAAAGCTTCTTGTATCTGTGTCTCCTTCTACACCTAAAGGCTTTTTTTGACTTTGATATGATTGATGGTGTCACTTTTTGCTATGATACCACTTAAGGATATTTGTGTTTTGGTGAACAATACCAAAAGAAAAACATGCTAACATGATATTAGAATGCTTCTATAATCACCAATAGCTTGAACTACTTGACCTCGACCTTTGAAGCATCTGCATCACCTTCAATAATTGTATTTGCAAGTGTACTAGGTTGTTTTCAAACACAATACACAACATTCCGCAATCCTTTTATGACTAGTACATGTCTCATTATATATGGCCATAATGAGTAATTGGTAGCATCGACCTTATCCTCAACAACTAACATACAGAATACATAATTGCTTTCATCCATGGCCACTGACTAAAATACCCTTATGAAAAAAATGAGTGTATCTCAAAAATTTGAACAAAACTCTCTATCAAGTTTTGGTAAACCTATAGCAAACTTTGAGGCACTTGTACTAGCAAAACAAAAACTGTATATATGTTTGGCACAGAAAAAAATTGCTTGAACATGCATTGTGATATTTCATTCAGAGCCCAAAAGGATCTCAAATCAAAATTTCAACACTATAGAGCGAGGTCATCTTCGACTCCTAATCACTCTAAACTATGCTCACCAAATGTCATGTGATTCTAAACTATGATCGAAGGGCTACCAATGATGCCCTAGATGAAGCAACGATCTACTCTAACACCAATCGTTGGAGTTTGAGGTTTGTGGACGTGTCACTCTAGCACAATGGTAAACACCAACGTGAGGAGATCCACCTCATAAATGTCAATCCATGGAGACGTGAGGATTAGTATGAAGACCGTGAGCAAGTGATGGCACAAGTGCGTAAGTGAAAGCACACAAGCATGCACACACATACACACACACACACAAGGTAAGAGCAAAGAGTGGAACAATGGAAGGAATTCGATTAAAAAAGAAATCTATTACAAGAGCTCAAATATCTAACAAGCTAACCTCCAAAATGAGCTCTCTAGCTCTTTTTATAGTTTTTTTGAGTGGTTTTGGCCTTGTCCAAACTTAGTGTCTGGCATAGTTAAAAATTAGGTCCCAAGGCTTATTTGGGGGCTCAAACGGAGTCTAACAATTATGAAATTTGATAGGTAGCTACTTCTAATACTCCTCAAGCTTGAGGACTCCTTGTCTTGAACAAAATGGAGTTGCAAAAATGGAAAATGGTGTTTATAATAGTTTTTAGTGATAAAAATCACTTTTTTTAATAGGGAATTCTTCTAAAAATTTGACATATGCTTCTTGGAGCTCACTCCATGCTCCCCCTTCTTATGTGTCCTCTTCTTTGGTGCGCTTCCATGCTTTATGCTTGACTTTGAGTGTCAACACTCCCCCCTCTCATGTTGTCGTTCTTGACAGACCCTTGTTGTAGTGGTTTTTCCATGTAGTGCTTGGAGAGGTGGTGTCCATTATGCTTCAACAAGAGTGATTCATCTTCTAGATGTAGCTTGGTCAATTGTCTGGTTCTTCATGTTGTCATGGCTAGCCTTTGCAAGTTTTATTATTTGCTTCTTCCTTCGACTCTAGCATGGGTGTGTATTTGTAAGCTTGCAAAATTGTTAGTTGCTCAAAAGAGTTTGTCAATGTTGATTTTGAGCAGCTTTTGGTGGTGGATTGCTTCCTTGCTATTGTTGTTGTAACCTTCATGTCCTTTGGATCTCTCAAAGATGGTTTGCACAATTTTCATATCAAGTACTGGTGACCCATAATGAATGATGGCTAAGTGTGTTGGTGCATGGGTTGAAGAAAATATGTGGCTTGTGCACGGCCTTGTAATGTGGCCCTATGCATGCATACTTGGAAAATGCATTAGAATAAGTATGGTGCAAGAGATTGGGTCTTCAGCAAAGTGCTCAAGGGGATGCTGAGGAAGAGGTTTTCTAATCTATCATGTTTATAGTGTTGTTGAAGCGTACAATCCTTACCATGGTGAAAGGTCCGTCGATCTTCATCTTTTTGTGTTGTACTTCCATCACGGTGATTGACCATTGGCTTGTCTTTCTTCTTGATGGATGTCCTTTCTGATGATTCACTTTATGAGATTCTTCAACCACACAATCCTATCTCTCTTTTTTTTCTTTTTCTCTCTTTTTCTTTTCGTTTTTTTCCTTTAAGGAACAACGGCACAAAACAAGAAGAAAGAAGTGAGTAGCAATAAACTATTTTACATATGTATACTTTTGAAATGCATGACCTGAATGGTGCAAAAGATAGGGTTATGCCAAAGGCACATGGTTGTCGCTGGTCAAGGCTTTTGATGTTACTTGCACACTTGATACAATCTTTGTTTGGAGGTATCGATTGGATCGAAATGATGCAACCTCCTTATATGGATCCATTTTTTAATAGTGTTTGGCCCTCTAGAGATCACCTCTAGCCACTTCAGCTTTCGATGGTTTATGAAATTTGGTATCCAGCGTTGTTGGCTATTTGGTTCTATGGAAGCTACTAGTACTTTTGGCTACCAAACCCAAACCCTTTTTGCATGTCTTCCTACTATTATAGAAGAGGTGATTTGATCTTCTTTTCATCTTGGTGCTTGTTTCTGCCCCTCGCTTCTTTTTGGCTTCTTGGTTGAGACTTTTCTCATGTGGGAGAGCATAGGTTGTTGTGTATGTAAGAGCTTCTTGGGTACCCACATGTGTAATTGTCCTTGTTGAGCTGTAGTTAATTTCTTAGGCACCCAAATTCATCGAAGGACCGTGTCATTGAGCTTCTCCTATTTACTCGGTGCATCTTTGGGCATGGTTGGATTGCCTAGATGGAAATTCTTGGGGCAAAGTTGGTGGTTGCTCTCCTTTTCGTACCCAGATCTGCTTCACACCCAAAACTAGCTTCTTCTTGAATTCTCTTTTTCTATGTGATACTGCGATGCTCTTGTACTGTCTTACTTGCCTCTTTGGTTGAATTGTTGTGATTGTAGTAGGCTTTGAAAAAGAATAGGGATCGACATTCCTTTGAGACTTCTTCCATGATTAAGTCCTTCTGGATCATAGATTTTTTGATACATACATCATCTTCTTTGCTTAGATTGGGCCTAAACGAATTAAGAGAATGTGTGACACCTAGATTTGTGAGCATGCAGTTCTCTAATTCTAATGTAATGCATTGTTCATGTACCCAAACTTGAAGAAATTGACTTCTTAGCTTCAGGTTAACCGCATGGTCATAGATCCAGTCTTGACCCTAGGCAAGTGGTTATGTAAGGTCCTCATCATGACATACTAGCATTTTTACTTTCATTGGAACATCTTGAAGGTAGATGGGAAGTTCCACTTTGCCCAAACAAGGGGCTTTCACACCTCCCAAACCTATGAGATAGGCATCTATGGGCTTGATGTTCAATTGCAGGTCTTTGTAGTATGACAATCTAACTACACTAGTTGTTGCACCTGAGTCAATCAATGCTCCCACAATCCTTACACTCTTTCCTCCTCCTACCTCTACGATCACAAAGGGGTCTCAATTGATTATTCGAGAACTAATTATGCCTGATTTTTGGCACATGTCAATGTGATATTTTGGGGCTTCTAAGTTGACATTTACAACTAGTCACCTTAAATTATTTTTTCTAATATGCTCTCTCACCTCTGCTTGTGCGTCTTCTCTAACTCTTAACTCTTCTTCTTTTTGCTTCTTAGTAGTGTTGAGTCTCATTAGCATATCCTTTGTAAGAGGTTCTTGATATAGGTTGACTCTACATCCACTTATATAGTTTGGCAAGATATCACCTTCTAGAGTGGCCAATTGAACCGCACAACTAGTGGAAATTCTATTAATGAACATGGGTCCATATCCTCTTTTTTCCAATTTACGTGCATGTTGTTTTAGTGTATAAACCAACACTTGGTCTCCCTCTTTCAATCCTTTATCCTTAATGTGTGCATCAAATTATGCCTTTTGCCTTTTCTTTGCAGCATAGATGCCCGTTGTCGCTCGTAGCTTGGTCTCACCTAAGCATTCTAAATCAAAGATCCTAGAGGATAACTCGTGTCCATTCCACTCATGCTCTTATGCTGCCTTTAAGGCTAGGATTAGGAACTCCAATGCTAGCACAACATTCTATCTCAACAACATTTGAAATGGGGTGGCATTGAGTACTGTTTTGTAGGCCACTCGATAAGCCCAAACAACATGATGAATTTGTTTGTCCCAATCAGAGTATTTATTCTTTACTAGTTTTGTCAGCATGTTACATAGGATCTTATTTGTTCTCTTCGTTTGTCTGTTAGCTTGTGGATGATATGTTGGGAAAGATGGATGGACACCTCAAGAAATGAGTTAGTACTACTAATCCTTGCTTTGTATTTGCCTTCTTTTCCTTTAGAGTTGTGTTGTGATCCCTCTTAGCTTGCAAATGACACAAATAAAGTACCTACGTATTTTGGAGATGATGCTTCAAACAATTTAATCTAAATAGATAACTTTGCAACTAACTTGGGAGCAAAAACTTGTTATTTTTGTCTTGACACCTGCTGGATAATTTGCTCAGTACTCACACTGTAGTAGCAATTAGAAAACTTCCTTATGAGGGTATCTAATTAGCTTAGAGAGATTATTATTCCAAGTGAAAACACTTCAAATGATAAACTACACTCTGAGCAATTAATTTCACAATTGAAGCCTTACCCCTGACTTTTTAGGACATGTTCAGAGAATGACTATTGATTGCTTTTAGGAAATTTTCTGGCAATTGGCTGACTCAAATTGCTTCAAACTTTGAAAACTTGTAGTAGACTTTGAGCTAGTTCCAACAAGTTATAGGGAATTGAAAATGATGGAGAAATGACTGAGATATGAGCATTCAAAGTATATTGTTTTGAGTAGACATGGCAGAAAGATGAACATAAATAATCAATGATAAAATGTATTATAGAAAAATGTTGTACATGATCATTGGCATGAATATGATACCTAATGATTGTGATAAGATTAGGCTATAGTGTAAGCCTCTCAACGTTGATAAATGATCTACAATATGCTGAGTAATGACTGCTCTATTGGCCACAAGATTTTACAACCATTTATATAGAATATTGGTCCTCAAGTTTTAATTTTGACATTCAAACTTGGCTCCTAAAAGTGATTCCTATATCTTTTACAAGTGGTAAGTGTCCAAATATTACAAGAAATGGTTCACATAGTTGCACACATTTTCTTCCTTGTCTAGCCAAGTGTGATGGCTTGGACATTTGCACCAATAGCTCCCCCTCACACCAAACATCTTGTCTTCATCTTCTTCATGAATCCTCTTCAATGTCCTACAATCAAATCATAGCTTTAAACCTGCAAAGCTTAGTACTATCAAGTGCTTTGGTCAATAAGTCTGCACCTTGCATGTTTGTAGATACATATGCAAGTTGAATTTCCTTGCTCAATAGCTTCTCTCTGACACAGTGATAGTGAACTTCTATATGCTTGATTCGTGCATGATAGATAGGATTCGCTGCTAGATGTAAAGAACTTCTATTGTCACCAAAGATCATAGGTGAGTGAGTGTGAAGTCCTAAATCTAAATATAGCAATGTAATCCAAATCGCTTCTTGAGTAGCATTGGCTAATCCCCTATATTCAGCCTCTGTTGAAGATAGAGAAATGGTAGGTTGCTTCTTGGAGGACCATGAAATGGGCTTATCACCTGCAAAAGAAAGATATTCAGAGGTACTCATCCTGTCATCTTTACAACTTGCCCAATCTGCATCTGAGTAAAGTTGATGTCCAAATCTGATACTTCAAAATCGTCTTTTCAGCTTCCAAATGAGGTGCTCTAGGTTTGTGCATGAATTGATTTAAAACACTTACTCCACAAGCAATATCAATCCTTTTCAAGGTTGCATAGTTTAGAATCCCAACTATGCTTTGATATCCTGCAATGACTTCAAGCAAATCACCTTCATGAGCACTTAATTTTTGGTTTACCTCCATAGGAGTGCTGGCTATCTTGGCATTCTCCAAGTGGAACTTCTTCAACATATCCTACAAATACTTTCTTTGAGTAATATAAATTCCAGAATTTGTGTAGACCAATTCAAGTCCAAGAAAATACTTTAGTGACCCTAGGTCACTGATTTTGAACTCCTTTATCATTTGGTTCTTGATCTGGTTGATGCCATTTGCATCACTACCTGTTAGGATGATGTCATCTACATACACACATAAGTATATCACCTCTGAATTACTTCTCTTGACAAACAGAGAAGTATCTGCTTTGCTCATGATAAAACCTTGATCTTGGAGATAGGTAGTCAACCTATGATTCCATGCCCTAGGTATCTGCTTCAATCCATTAAGAGCTTTGTTCAATTTTCACACATAATTTACCTTGCATGGGTCTTCATAGCCAGGATGTTGAGCCATGTAATCATCCTCTAAAATCTACCCATTAAGAAAAGCATTTTTCACATCCAATTCGCTACATATTCCAATTCCCTGATGCAAGCACACTTACCGATACTCTGATGGTTGGCATTTTGGCCACATGTGAGAATGTTTCCTCATAATCAACTCCTTGGGTTTGTGCAAAACCCTTAGCCATAAGTCTAGCTTAATACCTGTTTATGGTTGCATCTGAATTTCTCTTGATTTTGTAAATCCATCTAGAACCAATTACCTTCATTGATTCCTTCTTTGCCACTAGATCCCAAGTATCATTCTCCTTGAGTGCTTCTATTTATTCATCAATAGCTTCCTTCCATTCTGCCTTGGTCTTTGCCTCCATATGAAGTAGGTTCTTCAAGTGATAAATCCTTAGCAAGATAAATGGAATGCTTAGTAACTAAAGAAGTGCCATACCCATTGCATCTTTGTGTTTCATAAAATACAAGATAGTCCACCTACTAAAATCATCAATGAAAGACACATAGTACCTTGAGCCAGAAATTGAAGGGTCCTTGCTTGGTCCCCACACATATGTGTGGAAAAGTTCCAAGTAATCCTCATGCATATAACATTTCTTTGTGAAGGGTAATCTGTGTGATTTACCAAAGTAACATGCACCACATTTATAGATCATGTGTTGGTTGGATACATTAGGTATCCCAAGCACACATCGATCTCTACATATTTGCTTCAAGGTTCTCTCACCAATATGCCCTAATCTTTTATGCCAAATCTCAAGCTCTAACAATGTTTGATCTTTGTAATTGTAAAGTGCAATATTTCTAGTGTCCTCAAGTTCAAATGTAAATAGTCTACTTGATTTTTCTCCCTTGGGAATTCTCTTGAATCCATGTTGGGGATCCTCCACAAATGCTCCATATTTGTTGAACCTAATCTGCAAAACTTTTTCCACAATCTGTCCAACACTCATCAAATTCTTGGTGATTGTAGGTACATAAAGAACCCTAATCAATAGATTTATATTCCCATTTGAGGTTTTGACATTTCCTACCTTGACCATTAAATGCTTTGTATCATCACCTGTTTGTACTTGGTGCTTTCCTTTGGGTTCCTCAAGGTCAGAGAGAAGAGCTACATTGCTTGCCACATGGTTTGAACAACCTGAGTCAATATAGAAGAGGTGTTCATCATTCATACCTTGCTTTGAAGTCATATTCATAATGAGAAGGGAATCTTCTTGATCCTCTGTGTAATTGTTGAAGTCCTTCCTTGATTTGTAGCCTCGGGTAGTTGTTGTTCTTGTAATTGTTGTTGTAGCCATGATTGTAGCCTTGAGTGTGGTTGAATCTTCCTCTTGATTGTGAGTAGCCACCTCTTTGATATCCTTTTCCTCTCTAATTCTTGAAGTTCCTATAGCACTCATCTGTAGTGTGATTAGATAATCCGCATATGTTGCATGGGGAAGAGTTGAAAGGTCTCCCCCTACCTTGCTTACCTCCTCTACCCCTACCTCTTGAGTTTCCACCTCTCCCTACATAGTTAGCTTGAGAAGTAGTACCTTCATCTTCTACTTTCTTGCTTTTCCCTTTCTCTTTAGACTTGCCTTTATCTATGTATATGGCAGAAGAGTTGTTAGCTCTTGATGATTCTCCATTTTTTTTTAGCTTGGCTTCATGGGTAAAGAGTTTTCCCATGAGTGTGGTAAGGTCTAGAATCTGCATGTCCATGTATAAGCCCATAGTAGTTGTGAAGGCTTCCCATTTGTCATCTGCCTTGATGCCATTGATTACTTGTCTCACTATTTGCTCCCCTTCAATCTCTTCTCCTATGCTTACCAATTGGTCAACCACATCTTTGACTTTGATCACATACTCTGAAATATTTTGCTTGGGTTTCTTCCTTTGTTAAATTCAATCCATAATTGGTTCTTCCTAGCTCTTGTATTGGAAGAAAAGTATGAAGATAATGTATCCCAAGTCTCTTGGGAAGTATTACAATTCCTAATGTGTGGAAGAAGGAATTCAGATATAGAGTTAATTATATATGACCTTGCTAATGCATCTTTGGCATGCCATGAGTTGAGTCTTTCAATCTCCTCTCTTGTAGGTTGTCCTTTGCTTCTGAAAATGGGCATCTCCTCACCTCCTGATATGTATTCATAGAGAATTCTTCCTTGTAAGTATGTCATCATCCTCAAGGACCATGCTTGGTAGTTGTTCCTGTCCAATTTATCAATAAAAGAAGGAAAACCATCTCCCATTTTACCTCAACTTGCTCTAACACCACTGTTGGGAAAGATGGAGGGACACCTCCAGAAATGAGTTGGTACTGCTAATCCTTGCTTTGTACTTGCCCTCTTTTTCTTTAGATTTGTGGGCCCTTTGAGATTGTAAATGAAACAAATAAAGTGCCTATGTACTTTGGAGATGATGCTTCAAACAATTGAATCAAAACAAATAACTTTGCAACTAACGTGGGACAAAAAACTTGCTATTTTTGTCTTGACACCTGCTGGATAATTTGCTCAGTACTCACAGTACAGTAGCAATTAGAAAATTCCTTTTGAGGGTATCTAATTAGCTTAGAGAGCTAATGATTCCAAGTGAAAACACTTAAAATGACAAACTACACTCTGAGCAACCAATTTAGCAACTAAAGCCTTACCCCCGACTTTTGAGGAGATGTATAGAGAATGATGAGTGATTGCTTCAAGGCGATATTCTTCCAATTGGCTGAATCAAATTGCTTCAAACTTTCGTAGCTTGTAATAGACTTTGACCTAGGTCCAACGAGCTATAGAGCATTGAAAATAATTGAGAAATGACTGAGATATGAGCATTCAAAGTATACTATTCTGAGTACACATGGCAGAAAGATGAACAAAAATGATCAATGATAAAATGTATTATGGAACAATGTTGTACATGATCATTGGCATGAATATTATGGCTAATGATTGTGATAAGAGTAGGCTATAGTGTAAGCCTCTTAAATTCAACAACTGATCTAAAATATGCTCAGTAATGACTGCTCTGTTGGCCACAAGATTTTACAACCATTTATATACAAGATTGTTTCTTAAGTTTGAATTTTGAAATTCCAACTTGGCTCTTAAAAGTGATTCCTATGATTGGGGAGATATTCCCTCAATCTAAAGTTGTAACCATCATTCTAAAAAACTGCACGAGTTTAGTGGCATTACAAGATTCTTTCAAGATCAATATCTTTTACAAGTGGTAAGTACCCAAATATTACAAGCAATGGTTCACATAGTTGCACAAATTTTCGTCCATGTCTAGCCAAGTGTGATGGCTTGGACATTTGCACCAACATGATAGGGGTAGACTTCTTATGCATCACCAAGAATTCTTGGAGAATATTTTCAATAACTTCGTTCAAGAAATGTGTGTCTCTATGACTTATTTACTCTATTGGTAATCCATATATGGTGAACACATTCTCAATTAAGAACTTAGATATCATTTGAGCATCAGTCTTTGTTGTGGGTTTGACTTCTACCCACTTTTAGAGGTAATCTATGGCTACAATAATGTATTCAGCATGGGATTTTCTAGTTGGGGGGTTAATAGGACCTACAAAGTCAATACCCCACTTCAAGAATGCACATCCTCCCATCATTGGTCTCAAAGGCATCTCAACTTTTTTGATTGGATATTGGGCACGTTTGCATGTGTCACATTTCTTCACATAGTTATGTGCATCCATATGACGAGTGGCCCACCATAGTCCTGAAAATAGGATAGTCTTAATTAATCGATCACGGCCAAAGTGTCCACCTGCAACACCGCTATGGGTAGTTTCTAAGATTTTCTAATAGTCTGATTCATGAACGCACAATCTTAGGTAACCATCTTTGCCTCTTCGATATAGGTTTTCTCCAACTAAGGTGTAGTCTTGAGCCTCTTGCTCCATGCTTCATTTTCTTTCTAGACTAGCCTCATTGGGTAGAGTCCCCGATTTCATAAATTCTACCAATCGAGCACTCCAGTTTGGAATTAATGACACGTGATAAAGGGTAGCATGCTCCACTGGGGGGTCTATCTTTGCATATCAGACAATTCTTTATCCATACTAGGCCAATACACTCCTAAACATTTTAGATTTTGCAATGTTTATTGTTTTGAATAGTGATTTCCTAGCAACCCTTCATGGGCTTGTTGCAACCAACTACTCAGCTTCCTCTTTCAATAATTGGTTGAGCTTGTGGAGGTAAAGAAACCTGAGGCTTGTTTACCGACTGCTCTAATCTTTCTAGTAAGCCTTGGAAATGCAAATCCGGTGTCCGAAAGAAGGAGGTCAATTGAACGGGAAGAACTGGCATTGGGGTTGGATCAGGCCCCTTATGGGTGCATTATTCTCACTGTCCTGCGAGCGGCGTCTGAGCGCTAGGCGCCTCGCCCTCTCTCTCTCTCTCTGGTGTGGTGATCCTTGTAGGGCCCTGTGTTGAAGATAAATGTACAAGCTCATTTTCATATGAGCCATGCTTGGATAAATTTACGAAATATAAAGATAAAGGAAAAGTGGAGGAAAAAATAATAAAAGAAAAATTCTAGTCAAAATCATGATGCGTAAGAGATACAATATCTTGCCTTGTAGTTTGTAGCATGTAGTGGAGAAAGTGGTGAGTTAAGGAGGCACAAACTTCTTCACATGCTCATTGGTTATAAAAGTGAAATAGGAGCACATTCAAAACAAGGAGAGAAAGAGGCAAGAGCTCCTAGTAGTCTGATCTAGCCATTTTGTCTTTTTTGTCTTCCATTAGACTCCTTCTAGCCGCACGTCAGTTTGTACATAGCTATGTTGCAGAGCTCATATCTCAGTGCATATGTAACCATTTCTTGCGTTTAAGCAATCATTGGAAAACTTATCTCATGTTCTTTCTGCATACCAAATATATCTTTGAAATCTTATGTAGTTTCTGAGATATCAGTGAAAGAGTGGAGTCCAATTTTTCAGTATACCTGTGTAGATAGGTAGTCTATTTTGGTCAGTTATGTTTCCTGACCAAAACATATGCGAATTGCATGACTTTTGTCTTGTTGGAAAGCGCTTGGCATCTACTTTCAGTGTCACAAATATCACATTGAGATAATTTATATTCTATGAGATATCTATCAAAGAGTAAAGTCCAGTTTTACTGTGTACTTATGTGTGCAGGTGGTCTATTTTGGTTAGTTGAGTTCCCTGACCAAAACTCATCCAAATTACTTGTATTTTAGCTTGTTGTAAAGCTACTTGGGTCTTCTTTCTTTATACCAAATATCTTTCTCAAAGGATATATATTCGGAGAGTTATCAGTCTGCGAGTGAAGATCCATTCTTCAGCATACTTGTGTGGACAGGTAGTTCATCTTTGTTAGTTGTGTTGCCTAATCAAAACGTGTCCAAATTAAGTTACTTATAGCTTGTTAGAAAGCTCTCTTTGTCTACTTTGATTGACTAAAGGCTCAAGTCCATTTGAGTTTTGTAGTAAGAGCAATAAGCTATCTAAGTTGTAGCTATTTGTCCAAGTGCTGGACATACAAGGATGGTTCACTACACATTTCCGTTGCGCATAGAGACTCATTCTCCACAATTGGTATCAGAGAAAACTTGGTGCTGAAGCTTCGTCAACAGAGCTGGAGATAAAGAAAAGCAAAGAGGAGCTATAAAACAAGGAGGAGCTTCACAAACGCAAGAGCAAAGGACTATAACCATTCGAGGTAACTCTCAAAGTCTTTGATACTCTTCAATGGCTGACTTGGGTCAACAAGTAGAGAAGTTGGATAAGGATAACTATCCTGTGTGGAGGTTTAGAATGACCAACTACCTAATGGGCAAAGGCTTATGGGGTATTGTGAGCGGCGATGACGCTCAACCTCAAATCAATTAAGCTATGGCCACCGAAGTCCAAAGGAGGCAAGCAAAAGAATGGGAAGAGAGGAATAGGAGAGTCATGTTCCTCATTTTGCAAGTCATTACTAATGCCATGGTAGGTCATATTCAACATCTAGAGAAAGCTAAGGATGCTTGGGAAGCTCTTGAAAGGATGTATTCAACAAATACCAAAGCTAGGAAACTTCAACTCAAGAATGAGTTGAACACAATCAAGAAAAATTCGAGTCAATCCATAGCTGAATATACTTTGAAGATTAAGGAGCTAAGCGATGCTTTAGCTTCTATTGGCACAATGGTTGAAGACGAAGATCTTGTGTGTTATACTCTCAATGGCTTGAGAGAAGATGAAAGATGGAAGCCTTTTATAACTTCCATTAACTTGAAAGATTTATATCCAGGTTTTGAACAACTAATCCCTCATCTTGTCACAGAAGAGCTTAGCTTTGGTGGTCCCAACGGAAAGGACAACCACAACCAAATGTTATATGCAGGTCGAGGTAAAGGAAGAAAATCAAGAGGAGGCTCAAGAGGAAAAGGAAGAGGTCAAAACCACTCTAGCTACAATCAAAAAAATTCGGAAGACAACAAGGATGCATCAAATGCCAATGCACAAGGAAGAGGTTGACGCAAAAGTAGAGGAAGAGGCCGAAGCTCCTACAATTCTCATAAAAGTATAACATGCTATCATTGTGGTAAAGTAGGACACTATGCTAGTGATTGTTGGCTGAAGAATGGAAGACCAAATGGAGGCAATCAAAGGAACCAAAGCAACTATGCAAGCACCTCAAGTGAAGGAAGCAAGGACACACTACTTGCAATGAGACATGAGTATAGAAGCTCATGTGAAGATGACAAAAGATGGTACATTGATTCAGGTTGTAGTAACCATATGTCATGCCAAGGAAGTTTGTTCACTAATCTACAGGTACCAAGTGGAAAAGGATGTGTTGAAACAAGTGATGATACTCAACACATGATTGAACACATTGGAGATATAAGGCTTGGAGATACAAGCAGAGCAAAGGTACTATCTAATGTCCTTTCATGTTCCTACAATTTCAAAGAACTTGATTTCAGTAGGACAAATGGTAGACAAGGGTTATCATGTCATATTCAATGAGAATGGGTGCTTCATAAAGAATCCAAAGGAAGGCTTCAAGTTCATTGCTCGAGGTAGAAGAGAAGGAAGGATGTTCACTTTGGATGTCCAACATCCACATGGAAAGGTCATGTACATTCAATGTGGGAACAAGAAGATTTTAGCTCTGGAATTATGGCATAAAAGAATAGGACACATCAACATTCCAAAGCTGAAGGACATGAGCAAACATGAAGTGGTAAGAGATCTTCCAAAATTTAATAGCATTGGACTACATGAGTTATGTGAAGCTTGTCAACTAGGAAAGCAAACGAGGTAGCCATTCAAAAGGAGCAATTATGTGGCTCAAAATGTCTTGGACTTGATACATATGGATGTATGGGGACCAGCCCAAGAGGCATCAATGGCTGGTACTAGATTTTTTTTCACCTTCATTGATGATCACTCAAGAAAGGTATGGTTGTTTTGTATGAAGCAAAAATCAGAGGTGTTTTCTATATTCAAAACATTCAAAGCTGAAGTTGAAAAGGAAACAGGAAGGTCTATCAAAACCTTAAGGTCTGATGGTGGAGGAGAATACTTCTCCAAAGAATTTTCAGATTTTCTACAAGAGAATGGGATCAAAAGGCAATTCACTTGTAGGTATACACCACAACAAAATGGAGTAGCTGAGAGGAAAAATAGGCATATTGCTGAAATTGCAAGATGCATGCTCAACGAGATGAAGGTACCATTGTACTATTGGGTTGAAGCTACCACAATTGCCATTTACTTGATGAATAGGTGCACAACATCGGGAATACATCACTTGACTCCAGAAGAGGTATATTTTGGTAAGAAACCTGATCTTAAACACCTCAAAGTGTTTGAATGTGTTTGCTTTGTTCATATTCCACAAGAAGTTAGAACAAAGATGGAACCACGATCAGAAAAATGCATTTTCATCGGCTACTCGACGGAGCAAAAAGGATACAAGTGTTACAACCCTAGAACAAAGGAATTAAGAGTCTTGTGAGATGTGGTCTTTGATGAAGTAAGACCATGGTATGAAGATAAAGGAAAGGAAAAGATTCTTGAAGAAGATTGTGAAGATTATGCAGGAACAAATCAAAGAGAAGTTCAACAATCAAGCACAAAGGTTTCAGGTCTAGAGGCATCTACATCAAATGAAGAATGTTCAACATGGAGGGAGAGTCATTCTTTGTCTCCAAATTCAGCTCATAGTAGAGCTGAAGAAGCAAGTGCTACTCCAAACAATGAGGTAGATGCAAGTGAAGAAGAATACGAAGAGGTAATCACTCTGATGGTAAAGCTAAATAGGTTAAAGAAGTAACTCTCTAAAGGCAATGAAAGAAGATCTTCAAGGACAAGGTATCCAACTCAAAGGTTGATTTATGATAGTTTTATGGCGACACATTTTGCATACATGATGCAGGTTATCAAAGACAAAGAGCCTGAGACATATGAAGAATCTTGCACACAAAAGGAATGGAAGCAAGCTATGAAAGAGGAGATCAAAGCTCTCAAAGATAATCACACATGGGAGCTA
Source organism: Ceratopteris richardii (assembly GCA_020310875.1). NCBI lineage: Eukaryota > Viridiplantae > Streptophyta > Polypodiopsida > Polypodiales > Pteridaceae > Ceratopteris > Ceratopteris richardii. The sequence goes on along the minus strand of CM035407.1, from coordinate 45,734,925 downwards.
GTGCCAAAGAAAGAAGGTATGAAGATTGTTCCAAACAAATGGGTTTTTAAAGTAAAGAGGAATGCTGATGGTTCACTAGCTAGATATAAAGCTAGATTAGTTGCCAAAGGATTTAAACAAACACAAGGCATAGATTATGATGAAGTTTTCATCCCTGTTGCAAAGATGGGAACTATCAGAACATTAATCGCAATTGGTGCTTCAAGGAGATGGCCATTATACCAACTCGACATCAAAAATGCTTTTCTTAATGGAGAACTACAAGAAGAGGTATACATTAGTCAACCGGTTGGATTTGAAGATGAAAACCATCCAAAGTTTTTTTGCAGGTTGAAGAAGGCACTTTATGGCTTGAAGCAAGCACCAAGAGCATGGAATCAGAGATTGGTAGAGTATCTAACTAAGTGTGGATACAACCCAAGTAGTGTAGATCCTTCGTTGTACATGAAGAAGGAAGAAAATAGAGAGGTATATATTTGCATATATTTCGATGACCTCATCATAACAGGAAATGATGTTACAAGGATTAAAGATATCAAAAGGAAGCTTGATAAGGAGTTTAAAATTTCAGATCTTGGAGAGCTAAAATATTTTTTAGGAATTGAAGTTGTTTATGGAAAGAGTGGCATCTACTTGATGCAAAGGAAGTACTTGTTGGATGTTCTTTTTAGATTTGGAATGAGTGAATGCAAACCACTCACTCAACCCATGGACACAAATACAAAGATTTGTTCAAATGATGGAGAACCATTGGAAGATGTAATGACATACAGAAGCATTGTAGGATCAGTGATCTATGCAAACATTAAAAGACCTGATTTATCTTATGTTGTTGCTGTACTTTCTCAGTTTATGCAAGCCCCGACAAGTGAACACTTAAATTCAGCCAAGAGAGTGTTGAGATACATAAAGCATACAGTTAATCATGCTTTGTTTTACAAGTTTGATGAAGAATTGCAGGTCAAAGGCTTTAGTGATGCTGATTGGGCATGCTCAAAGGAAGATAGAAGATCAACCTCAGGTTATGTGTTCATGATAGGAAGCAAACCTATCACGTGGAGCTCAAAGAAACAACCCACTATTGCACTTTCATCTATGGAGGCTGAATATAGAGGATTAGCATTTGTCACATGTGAAGCAATGTGGATTAAAAAGCTTTTGGCTGATCTTGGAGTGCAAGTTGGAACCATCCCTATATATGGTGATAACATGTCAAGTATCTACTTGGCAAGCAATCCTATGTTTCATGCAAGGAGCAAGCACATAGAGGTCCACTACCATTATGTAAGGGAGAAGGTGCTGAGCAAAGATGTGAAGATAAAGTTCATTAGAACCAAATATCAAGTTGCAGATATGTTTACAAAGTTCATGTAGCTGCAAGTAAGTTGCCTTCGAATGCCATTGTCAAGTAGATAATGGCTGAAATCCTTCGACAAGAATTCTCCTCCATTGTCAAACCGTAGAGTCTTTAGTCTTCGCCCTGTCATCTTTTCCACCATAGCATGAAAGTGTTTGAAAATCTGAAATACATCAGCCTTGGACTTCATAAAATAAACCCAAGTATATCTAGAGAAATCATCCGTGAAGGTAACAAAATAAATATTCCCTCCAAGTGAGGGAGTGTGGGCTGAATCACATACATCAGCATGCACCACATCAAGTATATCATGTGCCCTTGAGCTTCTCTTTGAGAACTTACTCCTAGCATGCTTTCCAAGGCAGCACGCTTCACACACTTTTCCAATCCTTTGTAAGGCTGGAATTCCAATGACCATGCCTTTCTCCTTCAGCATACAGATACTATTGAAGTTCAAGTGACCATACCTCTTGTGCCATAACTCGGTAGGCATAATGGGGGCTGCTTTGTCATTTCCCATTGCTGAAAATGCTGAGACTTCTCCTTCTAACTTGAAAAGCTTTCCTTGCTTTCTTTCTCTAGCAACCACTTTGTAGGAATTCTTTGGATCTTTAATGAGGCATTGCTGGCCTTCAAACTCTATTTTGAGTCCCTTCTCAATCATAGCTCCAACTGAAAGTAGATTCTTGGTAAGTGATGGTACCAAGAGAACATTGCCGAGTGTCTTTTTCTCTCCCGTTCCCAATCGAATGGGTATGTCACCTTTCCCTGCAATGGAATTTGGAGTACTATCTGCTGTAAAGATAGTACCATTATGAGAATCATCATTATTAGAAAAGTATTGAGCATGAGAAGTCATATGAGAACTGGCTCCGCTATCGATCCACCATGGTTCCTCTTTGGATCATGTGTATGGGTTGCTATCTCTTCTAATGATACAAGTGAAGAATCTTCTTCAAAATGAGTGGACTCATTTCCACCTTCTCCATCCGTGTAGTGGGCTGATCTTCCTCGCCCATTATCTTGATTACTCCTGCAATCTTTAGCAAAATGGCCATACCTAGAGCAATTGTAACATTGGATAGAGTAATATCTACCTCTATCTTCTTCTCTTCCTCTACCTCTTGAGGAAGGATGTCCTCTTTCTTGGAAAGATTGATTATCTTCATGATCTTGTCGATCTTGGTTGTGAGTGGGCTGATGCCACCCTCTTCCTCTTTGTGTGCTGAATCTTCCTCTTCCCCTTGATGAGAAGAGTGCTTTGTCATTTGATGATGATGCCTTTCCTCCATCATGTATTGACTTCATTGCAGCCTGCCTTTGATCTTCATCTCTGAAAATTTGTTCCATCTCCTCAAGAGATGGCTTCTCCCTCAAGATGATGAGGCCTTGAACTAACCCTTATATCCATCTCCCAATCCATGGATGATGATTGTAGAGAGCTCGTTGTCAGACATCTTATCTCCAACAGCCACTAGTTGTTGATGTAGATCCTTGACTCTTTTGATGAAGCTTGAAGCATCCTCTCCTTGCTTCCTCGTACAATTGGTAAGTTCAGCCCTCAATGCCACTTGCCTTGAGGTGCTCCTGGACTCGTAGATATTCTTCAATGTCTCCCATGCCTTCTTGGGAGTCTTCACATCAAGGAGATGGTTGAGAATGTCATCTTTGACACTCAACCTTATCATATGAACTGCAAACATGGCCTTCTTATCCCATTTGGACAATTCTTCTTCACTTCTAGTCGGTCTTTCCATCGAAATTAAATCCCAACAATCTTGAAAGAAAAGTAAGGACTCCATCTTTATCTTCCATGTAGCATAGTTGTTGCCATTGAGCTTCTCAACTCCTTCTAAGTGTAGGTTGTGGAGACTTGGTGCCATCTTCAACTGCAACAAGTTGAATCGAGACTCTTCCCTTTACTCAAATATGCTCACACTAGGCACTTCTAACCTAGGTGCTCTGATACCATGAGAAAAATGAGGAGCTAAGCTTAAACACACTTTCAAAGAATATATGAGATGAGATATGAGAGACAAATAAGTGAGCAATCCTTAAATCAACAAGAATACAAAGTTCAGTAGTAGAAGCTAACTCAAGCTCAAAACTACTTGAAAAGAACAAAGCTGATAGCACTATCAAATGAGCTCAATGATACAAATGAAGCCAATGTATAATGGTCAAGAGTGTGTGGTATACACCACTCCACTTCAGTCCCTAGGATGCACTCCACAACCACAAGAAATGAGTCGACTGTCTCTCAACTCCAGCCCTCTGTCTGTCTGTCGAAAATGCTCAGAAGCCTCTGTTTAAATAGGCATAACTCTCTAATGCGTGGGAGTTTGGTGAAACTTTTTTAGATGGAGATTCTCCATGATATGGGGAACAACTTTGCTGAAGAAACCATTTTGAGATGACTTACATAGCTCAAGATACAAGCTTCCAAAGTTGGCCTACTGGCTGTTTTCAGCAATCTGCCAATTCTCTACCTACCAACTTGCGGCCAGCATAACTTGAGTTTGGAGATGAATTTCCAGGATATTTTTGGTGAGTTGATACCTGCTATTATGCAAAACATTTCAGCTTTTGAATAAACCAAAAAGGATGCACGGTTAGTGAGATATGATCCGTGCAAAACTGCTTTCAAAAAAGGTGTGCTGCTGTCTTGAAATTTTTCCTAAATCATAGGAACACTTTTCCAACTTGGCATTGACTTCAAATATGCTTTATTCATGACTATGGCTGATGTGGAAAACATAATAAATCACTCTAAGAATATAATGAACCTTAATAAAGAGTTCAACCAATAATAATACTTTGAAGAGATGATGTGGACTTGCATATTCCAACAATATGTGGTTATTTGGAAATTGAGAAAGCTCAAATAGCCAAAGGTCTTCTTGAAGACATGAATTTCATGCGAACTCAAGGAAAGCCCAAAGAATCTCATATTCATCCAATATAATATTGATAAATTAGTGCCGTAAGAAAAGATAAGCCAAACCCTTCCACTTCAAGATAAAGAGGAATAATGATCATGACAACCTTGTTCTACTACCAATGTAACATTCCCATGGTAGCACTATTGAGAAGGGGTTCTCTTTATCTTCCATCCATTTAAGTTTGTTAGTGAAAACTTTAGTTATTTCGAGTTAGCATGAGAATGTGTGAGCACATGTTCCCAAGTATCTCAATTCTATTGAATTCACTGGTGGTAAATCTATAGTTTCTCTAGTCTATTTGAGTTAGCTTTAGTTATCTCAAACTAGATGCTTGTACAAGGCCCTAGAGACTCTTTGGTAAAGTACATTCTCACACTAGATGTGGAGGTTGAATCCAAGACCTCTCCATTTCAATCTATTAGAGTTAACCACTAGATTAAAGCCTTATCATGTCTATACCTTAAAGAAATTTAACCTTAACTTGACTTTTAGCCATGCCAAGTTATTTTTAGACAATTATAGAGGGTCGAAGTTGATGGACGTTGAGTACAAGGACATGGTTGTTGGAGGATAAACACTCCTATGTGCACAACAAAAGCAAATGAACCCTCCTAGGATCCTCAAAATTTACAGACATAGGCTCTGTATTTTCTGTGTTTCTCTAAGTATATGCAGAGACTGAGAATGAAATTTTGCAAGCTTAAACTATACTTTAAGAGCTTTCAAATGAGAGTAAAATTACGCTATTTGGATACTCGATGATGCCTCAACTAGCTGCAAAAAAATAGATAACTTGATCTCTTGACAGAGTATGAGCTAACTAGACAAACACTGTTCTGGACATTTCTCTGCACATGTGCAAGCACTGAACCCAAGACTTATATCACAAACATTAGAATGTATAAGCTTTCCAACAAGACAAAAATCATTGCAAATGGATTCAGAATGAAGGAGAAACAACAATTACAAGATCAGGGGGTCTGCCAAGATCATCTAGGGAGAAAGAGTATGAAAAAAGTGAAATCTCTGCAAAATATGCAGAGAACAGCTAGTAGGGGGTGTGCTTAAGCAAGGGGGCAGCTTGGGCACATATTTCCAGGAGTCTAAGTCATAATAAAACTCATTAGAGGTTTTAAAGACCACATACTCACCTCTTTAACCAATCAAAAGCATATACATGTCAAAAGTGAGGTCCAATCACATCAAGAGATGACCTAAATCTTCTCAAATCAACTTCTTTCCATTATGGGCATAATTTGATGCCTCCAACTCGTGGAAATCAGCCTCCTTTGATTGTGGATGATGTGGAAGGTTCAATTTGGGGCATGTTCCCACACTCTTGAGCTTGAAAAACTTCCAACACTCCCCCTCAAGCTCAAGTCTTTTACTTCTGTTGCGTCAGCCTATGTCTCTTATGTTGATAGCTTCCTTGAATCCTCCAAGCTTTGTACCTTCAAGAAACTTTGTCATCATGTCTGCAACCTGCATTTTAGTGTTCAGATACCTTATATCTAGCTCCTTTGCCATCACCTTTTCTCTAATAAAGTGGTAATGAACCGCTATGTGCTTGCTCCTTGCATGAAAAATGGGATTGTTAGCTAGGTCGATGCTTGAAATGTTGTCTCCATAAAGAGGAAACTCCTCCACTTCTACTTCCAAGTGCTTAAGTAGCTTCTTAAGCCATAATAGCTCACATGTAACCAATGCTAAACCTATGTACTCAGCCTCTATGGATGAAAGAGCAATAGTGGGTTGCTTCTTAGAGCTCCAAGATATCACTTTTGTACCTATCATGAAAACATAACCCGATGTACTCCTTCGATCATCCTTGCTATCTGCCCAATCAGCATCACTATATCCTTTGACACTTAGATCAACATCATATGAGTAAAATAGACCTTGGTTGATGGTGTGCTTGATGTATCTAAGCACCTTTCTTGCTGCCATAAGATGATCATGAGTAGGTGCATGCAAAAATTGAGAGAGAACACCTACTACATATGCAAGATCAGGTCTAGTGAATGTAGCATAGATTAATGAACCAATTATGTTTCTATATAGTGTAATATCTTGTATAGCCTCTCCTTGACTTGTAACCAACTTTGTATTGGGCTCCATGGGCTAAAACGTGGCTTACAATCACTCATACCAAATCTGTATAGCACATCCAACAAGTATTTTCTTTGAATCAAGAAGATGCCATTGTGTGCATAGATTACCTCTATTCCCAAGAAGTACTTTAGTGTTCCAAGATCAGATATCTTGAACTCCTTTCCTAGCTTTGATTTGACATCTTTAATACCTGCAATATCACTTCCTATGATGATCAAATCGTCCACATAGATGCATATGTATACCGTCTTGTCTCCTTGCTTCTTCATGTAAAGTGATGGATCTGCAACACTTTCTTTGTATCGACAACTTGATAAATAATCCACTAACATCTGATTCCAGGCCCTTGGGGCTTGCTTTAGTCCATATAATTCTTTCCTTAGCTTGCAAACATGATTTGGGTACCTCATACTAGCAAATCCTTGAGGTTGGCTCATCTAGACTACTTCTTCAAGCTCTCCATTGAGGAAGGCATTCTTCACATCCAACTAATATAAGCTCCATTTCCTTGATGTGGCCACTGCAATCAAAGTCCTAATTGTTGGCATCTTGGCTACGGGGCTGAAAGTTTCATCATAATCTATCCCGTAGCTTTGGGAGAAGCCTTTCGCCACCAACCTTGCTTTGTACCTAGGAATGGAACCATCTGAATTTCTTTTAATTTTGTAAACCCACTGATTACCTATCACCTTCATGCCTTCTTCAGCTGGTACCAAGCTCCAAGTATGGTTCTCATCGAGTGCTTTGAGCTCTTCCTTCATTTCCTCTTGCCATTCCTTGCAATCCTTAGCTTCTTCATAACTAGTTGGTTCTTTGTCCTTGATTGCCTGAGTCATGTATGCATAATGCTTTGCAATGAAATTATCATATGTTAACCTTTGTACTGGATATCTTACTCTTGAAGACCTTCTTTCACTTCCTTTAGGTGTGGTTGCCATCTTCTTTCTTTTTTTTTGCCACTCCTGGAGTTTGAATTTTTTCTATCTCTTCATCTTCCAACATGCTCTCGTCCACATAGCTTCCTTCTTCAACTGAAATCTTCTCTTTGCCAATGACTTTGCTTTCTTCAGAGCTGGTCTCTCTTTCCCTAAGCCTTCCACTCTATGGTGAGGGTGTCCTTGTGTTGCATGAGTTGCTTGGACCACTTAAATCCATGCTTTCTTGAACTCTATGATCATTCTTCAAATCTGTCTCACATATGTCTTCAGCCTGCAATGGACTCGTGCATGCATACCAAGGCTTCAACTCATCAAATACAACATCCCTACTTACCTTCAACTCCTTGGTGATGGGATTATAACATTTATACCCCTTTTGTTCCATAGAATATCGCAAAAAAAATACACCTTTCAGATTTGGCATCTAACTTTGACTTCAACTCTTGAGGTACATGTACATAGAAAATACAACCAAAGATTCTAGGATGTGAAATGCAAGGTTTTCTTCCACTCCATGCTTCCTTAGGGGTTAGATGATATATACCTGATGATGTAGGTGGCTGTATATGTAGCCTCTCCCCAATAACAATGCGGCATATTCATTTCGTTGAGCATACACCTTGCTACCTCTACTATGTGTCTGTTCTTTCTCTTTGCTACCCCATTTTTTTGAGGGGTATACCTGCATGTAAACTGTCTTTTGATGCCATTGACCTGCACGTGGAGAAGGAATCTGGCCATAGATCCAAATCTGCTATCCTCTTGTCTCCATATGTGACATACATTGAATGGTGTGGCTGATTTATGTCCATTGTGAACATTCTCCCTTGCTTCTTTCCTTTTTCTATGAGCTTGAAACCTACCCTTGGATCCTCAACGAAACATCCTCTTTCATTGAACCTAACTTGATAGCCTTTTTCTACCATTTGGCCTACCGAAATCAAGTTTTTGGTAATAGTAGGGACATGTAATACCTCTGATAAGCACTTTGCTCTTTAATTTCCTTCCAAAATGATATCTCCCACATGTTGAATGGTATGCTCTGAGTTATCACCTGTTTGCACATGTCCTTGATGCTTTGGGACTTGCAAATTACTAAAAAGATCCTTTCGACATGACATATGATTGCTACATCCACTGTCTACATACCATACATCTTCATTAGCTTGAGTTGTATCTTCACCATACCTCATGGCAAGTAAATAATCATTCCCTTGGCTGGCCGATGATGTGTTTGCATAATTACCTTGCCCTCTATAATTGTTGTTGTTTCTTTGATTCCCTTGTCTTTGAGCTCTATGATAGCATTCATTTGCAAAATGACTAGGTTTACCGCATACAAAGCATCCATTTGAAGTGGGTTGTCCTCTTCCACCAAATCTTGCACCTCTTCCTCTATTTGTGGCTCGTCCACCTCTTTGACCTGCATTTTCTTGTTGTCCTTGACCTCCTTGGTTGCTTTGATATCTTCCTCTTCCTCTTGTAGCACCTCGGTTGTGTCTTCCTCTTCCTCTACCTGCATACAACAATTGCCCTTGGCTATCCTTGGCATTATGATCACCAAGGTTCATCTCCTCTGTCACCATGAGAGTGATTAGTTGATCAAAATCAATAAGAGAGTCCCTTACATACACTGAAGTTGTGAAAGCCCTCCATTTTTCATCATCCCTAAGTCCATTTAGGGTATGGGTGACAAGATTATCATCATCTAGGGCACAACCGATTGACCATAGTGCATCTGCAAGCTCTCTAACCTTTAATATGTAATCATTAGCACCTTGAGAGGGGCTTTTCCTAAGATTATTTAGCTCATTCTTGAGCTGAATTTTTCTAGCTTTTGTGGAGGTTGAGTACAATCTCTCCAAGCACTCCCACACCTTCTCCAAATCCTGAATATGCCCTACCATAGAGTTGCTAATATGCTGAGATAAAATGAAAATGACCCTTTTGTCCCTTTCATCCTACTCTCTTACTGCTCTTCTCTGGTCATTGGTTGGATTTACCTCATCTATGTAGGGTTTTGGCTCTCCACCACTCACAAGACCCCACAAACCTTTCCCCATCAAAAAATTGCTTATTCTAAATTGCCATGGTTGGTAGTTTCCTTTTTTGACCTTCTCAATCTGAGCATTGAGATCACCCATGGTGCCTCCTAGCTCGTTTGAACCTCCCCCTTGATGTAATGAAGTTGAAAAAGATGGCTTTTACCTCAAAAAATAGAGCTACTCCTCTTGATGAAGCTTCATCTTTGATTTGATGATGTATTTGCTTCCCCTTGTTGACGTGCCTATTCTTTGCTTCCTTCCTTCAAAGTTTGATGAAGTCTTTACTTCACTTCAGTAGCTCCTTCTTCTCTCTTTGATACTCCACTTATAGCTCTGATACCACTGTTGGAGGATAAACACTCCTATGTGCACAACAAAAGCAAATGAACCCTCCTAGGATCCTGAAAATTTTCAGACATAGGCTCTATATTTTTTGAGTATATGCAGAGAATGAATATGAAATTTTGCAGGCTTAAACTAGACTTTAAGAGCTTTCAAATGAGAGTAATATCACTCTATTTGGATATTGGATGATGCCTCAACCAGTTGCAACAAAACAGACAACTTGATCTCTTGAGAGAGTATGAGCTAACTAGATAGACACTATTCTGGACCTTTCTCTGCACATGTGTAGAAACTAAACCCGAGACTTATACCGGATAAAGTAGAACCTATAAGCTTTCCAACAAGACAAAAATCATTGCAAATGAATTCGGGATGAAGGAGAAACAACAATTACAAGATCGGGGGGGTCTGCCAAGATCATCTAAGGAGAAAGAGTATGAAAAAAGTGAAATCTCTGCGAAATATGTAGAGAACAGCTAATAGGGGGTGTGCTTAAGCAAGGGGGCAGCTTGGGCACGTATTTCCATGACTCTAATTCATAATAAAACTCATTAGAGGTTTTAAAGACCACATACTAACCTCTTTAACCTATCAAAAACATATACATGTCAAAAGTGAGGTCCAATCACATCAAGAGCTGAGCTAAATCTTCTCTAATCAACTTCTTTCCATTATGGGCATACTTTGATGCCTCCAACTCGTGGAAATCAGCCTCCTTTGATTGTGGATGATGTGGAAAGTTCAATTTGGGGCATGTTCCCACACTCTTGGGCTTGAAAAACTTCCAACAATGGTCTCTTGCATCAAGAGGGAAAAAAACACTTTAATCTTCTAATTTTAAACAAGATTAATGTCAGTTTAGATTGACAAAACTCGCTTCCCATCTTATGTTATGCACACACACACATTTAGAGGCTTTTTAAACACAAAAAAATATTAAATTATATTCAAAACAAAAGATACAGATTAGAGAAAAGCTAATGAGAGTAGAGAGGAGAGGTTAGGGGATTATCCTTTGTAAGTGATTCAGTTTCTTTTGAGCTTGTTGTCTTTATATGTTACAAAAATCATAGAACATGGAATCGCCGGAATAAACATCCAAAATGTTTTTTTTTCAAGTTGAACAATGAAAAGTTGTGTTCATTGTAAAAGAAGAATTTCTATGCGGCCTTCTTATGTGAACTCTTTAAGATGATGAAACAAGTTGTGTTTTTCCCTTTTTTTTTTAATGAGGTTCAACCAAAGCTTACTCTCCCTAGCTTTAATTTTGAAAGTGCAACTATACAAGTGAATGGGCATAGTACTTGTGGAATTCTCCATATCTCACAAAGCAAGGGTTAGATAAGGAGACAACTTGGTTATAATTGATTTAACTCGCTAAGCCATTACATGTTTAGCCTTAGGGCATTAAATTTAAAAGTATAACTCTACAAGTGAATTGACATAATACCCATGGAACTCTCCATATCTCACAAAGCAAGAGTTAAACAAGGAGACAACTTGATTATAACTAATTTAACTGACATAAACCATTATATGTCGAGCCCATGAGTTGAACCTTGACCTCCATCTCAAGAGACCAGAGCCAAACGAGATACACAAGTTGTGTTTTCTTATGTGAACTCTTGAGTAACGAAACAACTTGTGTTTTTTACATGAGATACACAAAACGATACATAAAAATATTTAAAACTTATATTAAATTATTATATTTTTTGCTGATTCGTCATTGATGGGCTATGAAGGGCAAAGTAGGGAGGTCGGTAACTCTTGAGTTTGTATCGCGAGTTGGAAGTTGCAAAACATGTTTTTCACCACTCTATTGGAAGAAGGGTACATACATCGATTCAAATGTTTGGACAAAACAAAAAGAAAGGGGAACTCTGCCGCCGCCCTCTTTGAACAAGCTTCGTTGTAGCCATTGTATTACCTGATCTCAGCCCCATCATAGAACCTCTCTCTCTCTCTCTTACACACATCTAAGCAATCAGACTTTGTTCATGTGGACCTTCTATTCCGTTTTCTCTAAATTCACCTGGTTGAAATTTGCACTTCAATGGCACACATGTGACATAATTCAGCTCCGAGCACTCAAATTTCTAACTTGGTCTCTCTGTTCCGTGTAAACTCATATGCCCTCTATCTACTTACTTACGTCCTGTAGTGTGCCCATTGTATTGGACTACCTAACCTCTACAGTAGCTCCATGATAAGACCTGTAATTCTCTTTCGAGCACACATCCACAAACGTAACCACTTTAACTTTCTTCGCGTGCACTTTCTCTCTTCTGTTTATCTCACATGGAGCTGAGAGTAGAATAACATATGCAAAAGAACTGTCAAAATAATTTGCTCTAATTTTATACCACAAACCATGGAAATTAGTAGAATCCGAACCCGAGAGTTTCAACGCGCCTACCACATTGGATGATTGCGGCGCCAATGAGATTTGAGTTCTCTCTCTCTCTCGCTCTCTCTCTCTCTCTCTCTCTCTCTCTCTCTCTCTCTCTATATATATATATATATATATATATATATATATATATATATATATATATATATATATATATGCCCGGACCGCCATATCCATGATTCACGAAGCTCATCCTTCCACCTGCCCACTGAATTGTATTCATCTCCCTCTCTGCCTCTCTCTATTCATCTCATCTATCCGCGGCCCGCTATAACCAATGACCATGAACCTCGAAGCTCGTATGCCCACTGAATTGACTGATTCTACTAGCCACATCACTGGCTTTAGGGCACACAAACATATATATACACTCAAATTTGGTTAATGTAGACTTGTGTCGCGCCTGTCTGAAGTCACACTGACTCTCTCTCTCTCTCTCTCTCTCTCTCTCTCTCTCTCTCTCTCTCTCTCTCTCTCTACTCTCTCTCTCTCTGTGGTGACTGGTGAGCAAGAAGAGCAAGAAGCTGCAGCAAATACCTTTCTGCTCGCGCATCATGACAGCAGATCTACTGGCTCCGTTGCAATTTATCGGTGGCAGTGGAGGATCGCAGCATAAAGTAAAAGGATGGGAACGAGGCCAGCGCATAAGGAAAATCGAAGTCTTCGTTGGTGGGTCGCAGATAAAAGCCATCCGACTTTGGTTAACAGGGGACGGCGACTATCAGGAATTCGGACGTCCTGGAGATCACCCATCGAAGGAGTTCACCTTTCAGGATGACGAACAAGTCACTAGCATGTCACTCTGGGGAAATGGAGTTGGTGTGTGTGTGTGTGTGTGTGTGTGTGAGAGAGAGAGAGAGAGAGAGACAGAGAGAGAGAGAGAATAGGCCTTGCAATGCCTTATGCAATTCTTGTGTATTGTCCTTATTCAATGTGTTGGTGTTCTCCACATACAGGTACTCGAGCCGGCGCAATCAAGTTTAAAACGTCGCTTAATAGGACATTCGACTATGGCATGACAGGTCGGAGCAGGAAGAAAGAGTACAAAGTGGATGTAGGGTCAGGCATCATGGTCGGGGCCATATACAACGCTGGTGAAGACATTGATGCGCAGGGCTACTATTTTCTCAGCTCCTCTGTTTTGAATGGCCATTTGGGGTCACTGAAATACGGCAGTCTCAATGGTCGAGTAGAGCCCGAGACATTGGATTCCTTCGCCCAAACCAACAGATCATCAGGCCCCGTCTCTTGGACCTTCTCTGGCGAGAAGGAGGTCATCTTGTCCAAGAAATGGACCTCCTCCACAGAGCAGTCCTTCAAAGTCACCGAGATCGCGGGGGCTGAGGTGCCGTCCTTCAGTTTGCAGTCTTCGTTCGAGTGGGAGACCCGCCAAACAAGCAGTTATGACCGTGAGACGACGGAACGCAAGACATTGTCGTGGTCGAACTCTGGACAGCTGCGAACAAATGAGTCCATCTCCCTCACGGCCATCACTCGTAAAGGCACACTCAGTGTTCCCTACACAGCTACAGTAACCATCAACCTCACCAACGGTAGTAGATTCGAGTTCCTAGAATCTGGCACATTTACAGGTATTGCATATACGTCAGTCGAAATCCAAAACACATAGTCCGCCAGCTTCATTACCATGGTGATCACTCATCATCTGATCAAACTACTGCCTTCTTGACAATAATGTTGGTGGAAATACTTGCGCCCTTCCACTCCAGCTCTTATATATTTATAATAATTCTGAAGCAAGTAAATTATTCTACCTTTAATTATAATAATTCTGTAGCAAGTAAATTAATCTACCTTTAGTTAGATTGCTGTTGAAGCTACTCACCTTCCACTTGATAGTTGATAGTGTATCTTGCAAAAAAAATTTCTTTTATAAGAGATAACAAGAAATTTAAATTCTAAAGAAAGAGATGCAAGCTTTTGGATAGGGGCTTGATGGGGTGTATCACACCCCAAACCCCTCATCTTATATTTTCTATCTAGCTCATCTTGGGGTCTACGTCGTGGTTTACTTTGCAACCATCGAACCATGCACAACTATGTAGGATAATAATGATTTTAAGTTGCCAGCCCATACTCAAGGACATATGACTTGCTAACATTGTAATCTTTCTCAAAGAAATATATATTTCTTTTTGATGATTTTATGCACGTTTCATTGTCTCGAGTGCAATTGTCTGCACCTTTTACTCTGTTCTCATGACCTTGTGACCATTTCATTTGGTATTAGACCTTGTGGGAGATAACATGCGGGCATATTATGACATTAATATCTACGTCTACCTCAAGGTAGTCCTCTAATGACTGCTCACATTTTTTCTTCCTTACCCTTCCACCCTTCTTTCCCAATGCTCCTTCCCTCTCCCCCTCTTCCTCCCCATCATCTACCTTGTCCCTCTCCCCATCTCCTTCCCTCCTATCCCTTTGCCCCTTTTAGCCTCTTCCCCACCCCATCCGCCCCCTTTCCACTTTTCCTCCCTTTTCTCTTGTTGCAAAGGATTGAAGACAAGAGTCAAAAAGATGTAAAGAGAAGAGAAGAAGAGGAACAAGCCTATAATTTTTTTGAGAAACTCCCATTTTTCTTTTCATAATCTGTATCATGAAATAGTGAAAAGCCTTGTGAATACACTAGAGGAGTCGTCTAGATGCATATTTTCTAAAGATTGTACAATATTCTTCTACAATACTAGGAATTTTGAGATTTCTAGAGAAAGTGCCAGTCTCTCGTGTGAGCGGACCAAACTTAGGGCACTTGCATATAAGTCACTTTATGACTCATTTGTAAAAACTTTTCTCCATAATTGAGAACTAACTTTTGAAATTCCAATTTGATTCTTCTTGCTTGTGTATCCTCTTCTTTGTGAGCTTCTAGTTGCCCTTGAGGTGTGGAACATATGTTTCGAGGTGTTGTTTATCCCTTCCCCATCTTTTTCCATCGGTATCATGTGTATGTGAAGCATAGGGAGTTGTTAGATGTAGGTAGGTGATTTGGATACTAAGCTCTTCATGTGTAACTTTTAGCAGGGAAGTCCAATAAATTTTGAAATATCACTTTTGGATGCCTCTCATCAAGAGCTTTGAAATGAACGTGGGTGTCAAGGCTGGGAGATATCACTCGTTTTGTGTCTTCTATTGCACTAAGTATCATGACACAGTACACCAACATTTAGAAGGTGTCGTGTGAGGTGGATAATCACACATGCATGCATTACTACACCCTTTCCCACATCTACCATCACTAAAGCACATGTTTCCATGCACTTGATTGGATCACACTCTTAGTTTGATAATTTAATGTGTGCATCGCACCACCACTATGTGCACTTGGTGGGACATGTGAGAAATCTCTAGTCTCACTTTTCATGGGTGCATAGGACTTTCTGTATCCAACATACACATTTTTGGTGCCATTGTCAAGGATGAGGCCTAAGTCAAGCTGCCTACATCATGGTTAGAGTGTCATTGTGAAGATAATGAGTGTGAGGAAGAAATTTGTTAACATGGCAATTCACTAATCGCTTAAACTTGTTGCATTATACACCTAATGTGTGTGGTGTGACAAGTTTTTTAGGGATAGATTAGGAGAGGAGAAGCTAGGATTAAGAACTAGGTAAAAGGACCTTGGAGTAGCTTAGGACACTCAACATCACAAGAAACCAAAAAATTGCATTTCCCATAGTCTTTATAAGTGACAAATGCCAAATTACTATATCAAAATTCATTTTCTAGAGAACAGGTACCATGGAAGGATCTGTCAATGAACAGTATCATCTAACTTTCTACCCTATAAAGACGTATAGTGGGAGTCTAGTGCTAAACATTGAGAGAAAGATTCTTTGAGGTGAGCTCTACACCCTTGTCATGTTATGTTCATGCATATCCACACACATGGGGAGAAAGGACACTAGTCGAGTATCTTGAGGTACATCTTTGAGAAAGAAAATGTATTTTTAAAGTATAGGCACATATGCAAGGAGAAGAGAGCACAAGGAACACACAATGAAATCTAATTTTGAGTTAAAAAAGTCCAAGTATCATGATCGATTGAGTTTAGTATCACGATACCAAATTCCTATGTGTGGGTGATACTTAGTAAGTATCGTTTATCACTAATACCTTAATCCTAGTTTTGTATCGTGATACCTAGGTATCATGTATCATGACTATTTGAGTATCAACATATGTTTATCATGTATCACTAATACCTACATGTATTGTGTGTCAGTGATCATGGACTAGTGTCCTCTATCTCTAATCTTGTGGTCAAGGATTTTTAATAGTAAAAAACAAGTATCATGTATCATGAATCCCCGAGTATCGTGTATCGTCCCTCAAGTATTGTATATCATGTATTGCATTCTAGAGTATCTTCTGTTGTGTATCTCCAACCCGAGTACCAAGTGTCATCTAGATGCCAAGTATCATATCATTCGATCTGGTATCTTGTTTCATGAAAATTCATGTGCAAACCATTAGTGATACGAAGCTGAATTTTTAAAACCTAAGTGAATATCTAAAAGTGCGGACAAAGAACCTGGGGTTCGAAAAATTGTGAGGACTTAAGTACTTGAATGAACCTAAGATCAAGATGCATAATAGGGAACCATAGAACCATAATATCATTAGCAAAGAGTGTGACTCAAAGAAGTACCCACACCTACTTAGACAACTCTAGTGATTCTAAAAAAGAACTAACGAAGAAATCTATTATCTCTATTCTTTAGAATTTGTGTCTTTGATCAAAGGTGAATATAAAGCTTCTTTTTTGTATGTCTCTAAAACCTTGCTTGGAGTACCTTTATATTTAGGTGGCTTAATAGGTATGTAACGCAACTTAGAATCTCTAGTGCCTCTAAAGTTTTCCAAAGACTAGCTAGAAAACTTGAATGAGGATTTTACATGGACAAATGAGTGCAAAGATCCTAACAAAATCAATGAGTAGGAAGAAATTCACAAACCCAATAACCCAACCACTATAGATAGTAGAGAGGGAATGATTACTTTGAGAGGAAAATCTATTGTGATGAACATCTTGAGAGAGGATACAAGTCCTCAAGATGAAAATTTAATGGATTTCTATATGGTTATTGGAATATATAAGTTGTTGCAATCAACTATGCCTCTAATGGGGAGAAATACCAATCCTCCTATTATTTATGAGTTGCATGATCTCGAAGACTCTTCTAGAGTCACCTACCTAGATCAAGATCTAACAAGATATTGGGAAGCTACTGACATGGAAAGATCTAGACTGCAATACATGGGTTTATCGGTATTTTCTCCAAGGGATACAACACCCACTTCTCAGCATCCTCAAAATCAACAACAAAGCTAGGGAAACCCTATCTTTGGGAAAAGAAGTTGGAAAAGTGTTCCACCTAGATCTCATGTCCACTTCCCTATAGAAAAATACCAGTAGAGTACCCATCAACCATTTTGTCAAGAGAAAGGAGATAAGGAAAGATCTCTCACACACTCTCACACACAAAGAGAGCAGAACACATAGATTGAGGCAAGGAAGAATGATGATCTTCTTCTTCTTCTTCTTCTTCTATTTAATAGAGAGAATATACAAGAATGACCTAATACAACAATACAACTAGTGCAATATATAAATAATGCTACATAAGAAAGTGTCCGAAAATGAGTGAGCTAGCAAGGAACAAATTTTCCATCACTCTTGGTAGATAAATCTTTTAAAGCTCACTAAAGTATCACTAACATATATCAACATGACCACTATGCATGTTAGAGAAATGAAAATGTGATATGTGTAATCCTCAATCATCACATGTTGAGCTTGATATCTCAACAATCCTCCTCAAGCTCAATGTCATGTCTTGTAATCCAAGCATCTTCTGAAAAATTTTCAGCTTCTCTACTCCAAGTGCTTTAGTGAAAATATCAGCAAATACTCATTTGTCCTCACATAAACAAGATCAATATCACCTACTTATACCTTCTCTTTGATAAAGTGATAATGTATCTCAATATGCTTTGTTATAGCATGAGAAATAGGATTTCATGCTAACTGAATGCTGCAAAGATTATCACAACAAATGATGATAAGTTTTTGCACTTCCACACTTAAATCTGCACGTAACATTTCTAGCCATGAAGCTTAGCATCATGCCATTACAACAACTCTATACTCAGCCTCTAGATTCGAGAAAGCAACAATGGGTAGCTTCTCACTGCTCCATGTTAGAGTTGCACTCTCAAGTGAGAATAGAAAGCCACTAGCATAACTTCTATCTAGAATACTATGATCACAGTCAGCATCAGTGTATCAGTGAACATTCAATTATGCACGAAATTTATAAAATAATGCATAATCGAAAGCAAAAATCACATAACGTAGAGTACTTCTCAGAGCATCTAAATGTGGTTTCTTGGGAACTACATAAATTGACTTTGAAGTTCTATAGTGTATCTTAGATCGGGTCTTGTAATTGTGAGATATATCAAACTTCCAATAATTTTCTTGTACATAGTAGCATTTTCTAATGCTTCACTTAATGTAGTATCCAACTTCAAATTTTGATCTAATGACATAGAAATTAAGTTACAAATAGCCATACCATTACTTTGTGGTATATTCAAGGCAGATTGTCTTTGCGACATCCATATACCTATTTCTGTATGTATAAACTCAATGCTCGAAAAATAACATAGCACAACAAGATTTTTCAACAATTTCCTGCATAAGGAGTTTCTTTACCTCTTTAATGCTTTATTCATTATCACCACTTGCAATCAGGTCATCGACATAAATAGCCACAATTGTGATGGCATCATCCTTCCTTATGCATAATGAGTGATTTGCATCACACATAGAAAATCCAATGATGGTTAAATAATAAGTAATCCTTCCATGCCAAGCACAAGGGGCTTGTTTAAGCGCATGGAAAGACTTTTGCAACCTACAAACATATTGTTGGTGCTTTGAATCCTCATATCCTTATGGTTGATCCATGTATATTTATTCTTGCAATTCATCATGTAAGAAACCATTCTTCTCATCCATCTGATGAAAAATCAACCCTTTTTCAATAGCCAATGCAACAAGTGCTATGACAATAGCCATTTTAACTACAAGGGTGAAAGTTTCTTTATAATCAATGCCATATTTCTATGCATATCATTTTTCTACCAATACTACTTTATACCTGCTTATGCTACCATCAACGTTTTTCTTCATGTTGTAAACTTACTTGTAGCCTATGCTTTATTTACTCCCAGCAATGGAACTAGCTTCCATGTTCCATTTCCATGTAGTGCAACCATTTCCTCATCCATATATTTCTCCCAATCTACATTTCTGGTTGCATCTTCAAAACAAGACGGTTCAACATCTTGTATTACCTTGGTCACGCAAGCACAATGATGATCCATGTAGCTAACATATGTTCATTGGCACATTAAATTATGCATCCTTCTAGATCTTCTTGGTCTTGGGTCACTCCCTCTTGTTGTATCATTTAAATATGCCTATCTTACTCCTAGAGTCTTCATAGAAGGCAATCCAGGTTCCTCATCAATGCTTTTTTCTTAACTACTTGATTCTCAATCAATGTCTTCAAAACCTGTACACATTTTATTTCTAGAAAAATCATTTTCTTTACCTTTCTTGGACATATTCAATGAATTGGCTAGATGGAAATTTTCACACAATCTTCCACTCCATGGGTTTGAGTTGGAATTGTTGCGTGGTGACACATCTTTTCCACTCAAAACTTGAGATTCTACACTTAAGTATTTAAAATTTCCTTTATCATTTGATTCAAGATTAAGTCTTTCTTGGGAATCTACATAGAAGCTTTGCATTTCATCAAACATCACATCTCTACTTACGTTCACCTGTCATGTAAGTGGGTTGTACCATTTATATCCCATTTTCTCAAGGGAGTACCCAATGAAGATGCATTTTTCTGCTTTTTGATCAAGCTTCATCCTCAACTCATCTGGAACATGTACACATGAAATACAACCAAATACTTTCATATGTGATAAATTTGGCTTTTTACCTGTAAACATCCCTTCAAGTTTAACTTGATATACAACAATAGTTGGAGTTCTATGTTGGTGCATATCAAGCCTCAACACTTGGCTTGGACCCTTGAAGGATGATTATACATAAAGCTTGGAACATGGAGTTTCAATTTGGATTTATTTTATCTGAAGAAAGAACCATAGGAACTAAAGTCTATGAGTTTTTAACTCTTCACTTATTGTAAAAGTCAAAATGACTTGGCATGATTTATGTAATCAAACCAACTTGTAAAAGTCGTGGAAAAAATTGGTTGAGTTGATTGAGAGGTGGAGAGAATATCTCCCCATATGTAGAGGAGGTGAATGATTGAGGGAATATCTCAATCAATAACCTTTTAGATACATGATTGTAGGGAAGTGGCAACCAATCATCAATCAACTTTTTATAAAATAAAGGAAAAAACTCGCGGGTCAGTTCACCACCTTTTTGACACAACTTCCGAGACAGAAATCTCTTGTAACTCTATGTGTGTTTGAGCTAAGCCATAGCCAACACCTTATCATCTCAATTAGCCTTGCTTATCAAGCTAATGAGATTGTAAAATCATTCATATCAATAGAACATATACATTTTGTATCTCTGGTTTTTTCTCTGTATCATCCTCTCCAAGTCAGTCAACTTCAGAGAGGCATATCTCAAGATCTACTGAACCAAATTCAATGATTCAAAGCTTGTTGGAATCAGCTCAAAGTCCTCTACAACACTACAAAGTTTGAAGGATTTTCATTCAGCCAATTACGAGAAAAGTCGATCGAAGCAGTCACTGGTATTTCTGTGTGTAGCTCCTAAAAAGTCGGGATCATCTCTTATTTTGCTAAAGATAATTCTCTGTGCATAGTTTGTCAATTGAAGTGATTTAACTTGAAATCAATAGCTTGTTAAGTTAATTTAATACCCTCAAAAGGAATTTGGTCAATTGTAAGTGTGCTGGACACACTGAGCATTAGACTGAGCAGGTGTCAAGACAAATTTAGCAAGTTTTCTCAGATTTTTGAAGTCTCAACCATCTGTTTTGATTTGATCATTGCTCAAAGAGTTTGCAAAGTACATATGTGATTTCTTTGCATCATTTGGAACCAAAACAAGTCTACAACACATATCTGAAGTGAAAGGTAGCTGGAGTCAAGCAGGTTTAGCAGCTCCAACTCCATCTTCTGAGTGTCTCCTACCATCACCTCTCACAGTGGTATCAGAGCAAAACAAATAAGGTAATCATGGGTGATGGTTTCCCCTCTTTTATTGACAAATTAGACAGGAACAATTACCAAGCATGGTCTCTGAGAATGAAGACCTATCTACAAGGAAGAAGTCTGTTTGGATTCATATCAGGAGATGAAGAGCTACCTACATTCAAAGCTAGAGGTCTACCCACCAAGGATGAGCAAGAGAGACTAAATCAATGGTGTGCAAAAGATGCCTTGGCAAGGTCATACCTTCTAAACTCTATCTCTGATTTCCTTTTACCACATATAAGGAATTGTAAGACTTCCCAAGAGACTTGGGAAACCTTGTCCAATTATTTCTCTTCCAACACAAGAGCTAGGAAGAATCAACTCTGGATAGAGTTTACAACCATGAGGAAGCAACCCAAGCAATCAGTCTCAGAGTTTGTGACAAAGATCAAAGATGTGGCAGACCAACTAGCAAGCATTGGAGAAGAAATTGAAGAGGAGCAAATAGTCAGGCAAGTGACAAATGGACTCAAGGCAGATGACAAGTGGGAGAGTTTCACCACTGCAATGGACTTATACATGGATATGCATACCCCTGATCTTACAACTCTTATGGGCCAACTCTTCACACATGAAGCCAAGTTTACAAAATCAGGAGAATCAAAAGGTAACAATTCCTCTGCTCTTTATACAGATAAGAAGTCTAAGGATAAGGGTAAAGGTAAAAAGCTTGATGAAGAAGGATCCACCTCTCAAGCAAACTTTGCAGGAAGAGGTAGATCTTCAAGAGGAAGAGGCAGAGGAGGTAAGTCAGGTAGGGGGAGACCCTACAACACATCACCTTGCAATATATGTGGTTTGTCTAACCATACTACAGATGAGTGCTACAAAAACTACAAGAACCAAAGAGGAAGAGGTTATCAAAGAGGAGGCTACTCTCAAGGAAGAGGCAGATTCAATCAACATCACCAAAGCTACAATGGGTACAACAATCAATACAACAACAACTACAATCACAACAACAATGGTGGATACAGAAATATAAGGGATTACAACAATTATACAGAGGAGCAAGATGACTCCTTACTGATTATGAACATGACCTCCAAGGAAGGTACAAAAGATGACAATTTATTTTATATTGATTCAGGTTGCTCTAACCATGTAGCTGGAAATGTTGCATTGCTCTCTGATTTGGAAGAACCTAAAGGAAAGCATCAGGTACAAACAGGTGATGACACTAAACACTCTGTTATAAAAGTTGGTAATGTGAAGACATGTGATGGCAAACAGAATCTTCTGAGTAGAGTACTCTATGTACCTACAATCACCAAAAATCTTATGAGTGTTGGTCAGATTGTAGAGAAGGGATTGCAGGTCAGATTCACACAACATGGAGTTTATGTGGAGGACCCAAAGAATAGTTTCAAGAGGATAGCAAAGGGAGAAAAAACAGGTAGGTTATTTACCTTTGAGCTTGAAGATACAAAAAATATTGCTTTGTTCAACTACAAGGATCAAACCTTATCAGAATTAGAGATTTGGCACAAAAGACTTGGACACATAGGTGAGAGAACCATCAAGCAAATGTGCAGGGATCAATGTGTGCTTGGGATACCTAATGTATCCAAGCAACACATGATATATAAGTGTGAAGCATGTCAATTTGGTAAGTCACACAGGTTGCCTTATTCAAAGAGAGGATTCATGCACCAAGACTACCTAGACTTGGTACACACAGATGTTTGGGGACCTAGCAAGGACCCTTCAATATCAGGATCAAGGTACTATGTATCTTTTATTGATGACTATAGCAGGTGGACAATTTTGTACTTTATGAAGGGTAAAGATGAAGTATTTAATTGTTTCAAAAAGTATCTTGCACTTGTTGAAAACCAGACAGGTAGAAGACTAAAGAAGTTAAGGTCAGATGGTGGAGGAGAATATTTCTCCAATGACTTTGAAGAATTCTTGCAGGAAAAAGGTATCAAAAGGGAGATTACAACCAGATACTCACCTGAACAAAATGGTGTGGCAGAAAGAAGAAATAGACTTATTGTGGAAACAGCTAGGGCTATGCTCAATGAGAAGAAGCTACCAAATTATTTATGGGCAGAAGGAGTTTCTACTGCAACCTATCTCATAAACAGATTGCCATCCAAAACACTCAATGGTATGACACCCTATGAGGCTTGGCATGGTAAGAGACCATCTCTGGATCATTGTAAAATTTTTGGTTGCATAGCATATGTGCATATACCCTCACAGGTAAGAGGGAAATTAGACCCTAAAGCTGAAAAGTGTATCTTTATTGGTTATGATTTGAACCAAAAAGGGTACAGATTCTACAACCCCACAAACAAAGGCTTCAAGGTAAGCAGAGATGTCATCTTTGATGAGAATGATTCATGGTATGAAAATGAGTGCAGGAAGGTAAGTCTACCATATGATATAGATGAAGATTTTCCAAAGCTAATCAAGCAGGAATCAATCAAAGAAGATGATTCAGAATCAGATGATGAAGACTCCATCAATCTTGAGGAGTTCAAAGCTTGGAAATCAAAAGGAAAGCTAAAGGTGAAGGATATTCCAGAGTCTTCAACTCAGGCTATGAGGAGGTCTCAAAGAGAAAGTAAGAAGCCAATTAGGTATGGTTATGATACTTCTCTTGTTACAAAGCATTCAGTATATCTTGCAAAGGATCTCTTGAGTGAAGAACCAGGTACCTATGAGGAAGCAATCAAAAAACCAGAATGGAAGGAAGCAATGGATGAAGAGATGGAAGCTCTTGAGGAGAGTGATACTTGGGACTTAGTACCCAAGAAAGAATCCATGAAGGTGATAGGATCCAGATGGATCTACAAGGTAAAAAGGAATTCAGATGGAACCATAAATAGGTATAAAGCCAGGTTGGTAGCCAAGGGTTTTGCACAAACCCAAGGCATAGATTATGAGGAAACATTTTCTCCTGTGGCCAAGATGCCAACTATCAGAGTTATGGTGAGTGTAGCTGCATCCAAGAATTGGAACATGTACCAATTGGATGTGAAGAATGCATTTCTGAATGGATGGATTTCAGAGGAAGTCTACATGTCACAACCACCTGGATATGAAGACCCAATTAAGGTAAATCATGTTTGCAAATTGAAGAAAGCTCTATATGGTTTGAAGCAGGCACCTAGAGCATGGAATTACAGATTGACCACCTACCTACAAGATCAAGGATTTGCAATGAGTAAAGCAGATACATCTTTGTTCATCAAAAAGACAAATTCAGAGGTAATCTATTTGTGTGTCTATGTTGATGACATCATTGTTACAGGGAATGATGTTCAAGGAATCAGACATATCAAGGCACAAATGATGAAGGAATTCAAGATCAATGATCTTGGATTATTAAAATATTTCTTAGGACTTGAGTTGATTTATACAGATACAGGTATATATATTACCCAAAGGAAGTATATACAGGACATGGTCAACAAATTTGGTTTGCAGGAAGCTAAAGTATCAAGTATTCCAATGGAAGTCAATCACAAGCTTAGTGCACATGAAGGAGAAGAAATCAAGGACATTACAAGTTACCAAAGCATGGTAGGAAGTCTCAACTATGCTACCTTGACAAGACTTGATATATCTTATGGTGTTAGTGTACTTAGCCAATACATGCACAGACCTAGGGCACCTCATCTTGAGGCAGCTAAAAAGATCATTAAATATCTCAAGGGAACTCTGAACCATGGTTTGTATTATCCATATACATCAGACATTGACCTTAAAGTTTACTCAGATGCAGATTGGGCAGGTTGTAAGGATGACAGGAGAAGCACCTCAGGGTATATTTGTTTTGCAGGTGATAAAGCCATTTCTTGGTCATCCAAGAAACAGCCTACAGTAGCCTTATCATCTACTGAGGCAGAGTACAGAGGTTTGGCAATTGCTACTCAAGAAGCAATTTGGTTAAAGCTACTATATTCAGAGCTAGGACTATTCACAAGGTCACCAACCATATTTGGTGACAACACAAGTTCTTTACACCTTGCAGCTAATCCTGTTTATCATGCTAGGACAAAACACATAGAGGTTCATTACCACTATGTGAGGGAAAAATTGATTAGCAAAGAGATTGAATTAAGTTATGTTTCTACTCATTCTCAATGTGCAGATTTGCTTACAAAAGCATTGGATGGAAGTAAACTATGCAGGTTCAAATCCATGATAGGATTACAGGACATCATTGAAGACCAAAGATGAAGACTCAAGCAAGTGTTTGGCTTGAGGGGGAGCTGTTGGTGCATATCAAGCCTCAACACTTGGCTTGGACCCTTGAAGGATGATTATACATAAAGCTTGGAACATGGAGTTTCAACTTGGATTTATTTTATCTGAAGAAAGAACCATAGGAACTAAAGTCTATGAGTTTTTAACTCTTCACTTATTGTAAAAGTCAAAATGACTTGGCATGATTTATGTAATCAAACCAACTTGTAAAAGTCGTGGAAAAAATTGGTTGAGTTGATTGAGAGGTGGAGAGAATATCTCCCCATATGTAGAGGAGGTGAATGATTGAGGGAATATCTCAATCAATAACCTTTTAGATACATGATTGTAGGGAAGTGGCAACCAATCATCAATCAACTTTTTATAAAATAAAGGAAAAAACTCGCGGGTCAGTTCACCACCTTTTTGACACAACTTCCGAGACAGAAATCTCTTGTAACTCTATGTGTGTTTGAGCTAAGCCATAGCCAACACCTTATCATCTCAATTAGCCTTGCTTATCAAGCTAATGAGATTGTAAAATCATTCATATCAATAGAACATATACATTTTGTATCTCTGGTTTTTTCTCTGTATCATCCTCTCCAAGTCAGTCAACTTCAGAGAGGCATATCTCAAGATCTACTGAACCAAATTCAATGATTCAAAGCTTGTTGGAATCAGCTCAAAGTCCTCTACAACACTACAAAGTTTGAAGGATTTTCATTCAGCCAATTACGAGAAAAGTCGATCGAAGCAGTCACTGGTATTTCTGTGTGTAGCTCCTAAAAAGTCGGGATCATCTCTTATTTTGCTAAAGATAATTCTCTGTGCATAGTTTGTCAATTGAAGTGATTTAACTTGCAATCAATAGCTTGTTAAGTTAATTTAATACCCTCAAAAGGAATTTGGTCAATTGTAAGTGTGCTGGACACACTGAGCATTAGACTGAGCAGGTGTCAAGACAAATTTAGCAAGTTTTCTCAGATTTTTGAAGTCTCAACCATCTGTTTTGATTTGATCATTGCTCAAAGAGTTTGCAAAGTACATATGTGATTTCTTTGCATCATTTGGAACCAAAACAAGTCTACAACACATATCTGAAGTGAAAGGTAGCTGGAGTCAAGCAGGTTTAGCAGCTCCAACTCCATCTTCTGAGTGTCTCCTACCATCACCTCTCACATTCTATTCATGATGTATACAATAGTATGTAGAGCTTCATCCCAATAACAATGAGCCACATTTTTCTTATCCATCAAGGCTCTTTTTGTTCTCAATTATGGAATATGTTGAATTTTGGAATTCTGTAGTTTAACTTATTAAGTTATTCATGTGTTTTGGTGTTTTTTGATATATCAATTGAAGGCCCGAGAGAATGTGAATGGGCATGGACATTGTGGATGTGTTTGGACATGAATCAAAGGACTTATATTTTATATATAATTTGTAAAAAAGGACCCATGTAAAAGGGTTCTTTCTAGAAAACATAGTAAAAATATTGATTAGGTTAAGGATCATTGTAGATCTTGATTTATGTAAATAAAAGCAAAGCCTCTGCATACAAGAGAGAAATTTTTTACTTTCATGCTTTCTTTTTGAAGAAACCCTCATTTTAATCTCTATTTTTGATGTAATAGAAAATCCTATAAATATATGCACTCTGTAGACCCATCAAATAGAGTGTATGGGGGGAGATTGCACCTAGTCATATGTATTGTCTTGTCTATTTGCATCTCTATTTTTTGTGTGTTTTCAAGATCCATATCCTCTATGTGAGTGTGTATTTAAGTTCCTTGCAATAGTCATATCAAAGTTGCATGTGTCACCATAGAGGGATCCGATGTTGTTTGTTTTTTGTCCTACACTATTCCTTTTCAATGTTTGATATGTGTTTCTAATTTTGATTCCGATCTCACTCTCTATTTCAATTTCAGCTTCAGTTTTCATTTCGACTTCTAGTTTTAGTTTTGGTTTTTTAATTTCTATTCCAATTCTATTTCTTGAACTTAAACCTACTTTTACTCTGACATTTGATCCAAGATTTATTCCTATGTTTACACCTACATCTACACGTATGTCTACTCCTTCGGCTTACTCCAAGGTGCTGATTAACGCATCAAATAAGGTATAGAAATTTGGCATATTTGGCTTCCCTAGCACCGATGGCTCCCTTTGCAACCATTGGTAGCCATTGGATATGCACAAACACCTTTTAATTAAGCAGTGGAATTAAGGAGCCTATTATCTACCAAGGAGCAAGGATTTGAACCCACAACCTCTATTTCACAAGTCAAGTGTTTTACCACTACACTACTCCCTTGTGTTGTCACTCTACTCCTTTTTACCTATAGTTAACACAACTTGCATCTCTCTTACTTTTTCAATTCCCAAGAACCACCCTTCCCTTTTCCATTTGAATACAAAAAGCTCAAAATTGTTTTCACATATCTACCAAGGGGGTTTCTTCTTCTACATACCCATAGACCCTACAAATACCATGGAGGACTTTGGTGAATCACCTCTACCAAGGGTACTCCTTGAGCAATAGTTGCATCTTCTACGGAATGAACTTCACAGTGCACAAAACGCGATTTGACAACACAATGAAAGAATTCAAAAGATGTATTCCAAAGATGATAACCTTACAAAGGTGGTGAAGGCTATTTGTCTACGCTCAAGCTAACGGCACACATTTTGAGATTAGTGTCAAAAACTACCAATGTTTATGGTTTGATGGTCAAAAGGATGGTCCACTTGTTCTATCATGGTTATCACACTTTAATGATTTTTATTTTGATGAAACCTATTCTGAAAGTGACTATATAAAGTTTGCTACTAACTATTTAGTAGGGAAAGCTCAACTTTGGTGGAATGTTTTACTTCATAGTGTTGATTTTTCAATGACATGGAAGGCCTTCCAAGGGAAGGTTAAGGAGTCCATTCTTCCCCTATAGTTCCACCTACATGTTTGACGTTTATGGACTACATTCACGTGGAAGGAGGGTGATACTTTTACAACTTACAAGGACTAGTTCTAGCAATCCCTAGTATTTCTTTGGATGCTCAAAGATGTACATGAAGCTACCATGAAGAGGAAGTATGAATATAGTTTGGAGAAGGAGTTCCAAAATTAATGATAAATGACTTATTAACTTAGTTTATGTCATGAAAAAAGGTAGACCGCTGTTTATATTTAAGAAAAACTACTAACAACATTAATAAGTTGAAACCATTTCTTTTTAGAAACATGAGTTATAATAACTATCTTCTAGATAAAGATAGAATGGCATCATTTAATAATACATTCAATGCTCTGAAGGTTATTTTGTGTACAAATGTTTAACAACAAAGAGCATATAAATATCTTCCAACATATGTTGGAAGTAATGGGCTAAGTATCAAGATAGATACAAAATTATATACATTTTTGGTGCCTTCACCTTTCTCCTTATTTTTCTTCTTTTTGGAGCCTTCACTTCTTTGCTTATTCTTCAGGACATAATTCAATGGAGATTGAAGAGGAGGTCCTTTGTTCTTATCTTCAATATTCTAATGTCTTGGTGGTCGAGGACAATCTAGATCATAAGGACAGATAGCATCTTTTAAGATGGCATGAATTTCTTTTTCTCCCCAAGAGGATCCATGCATTTGGATAGTCAAATAGGTTTATGTTGAGATTGTAAAATCTACACTCTAAGAACCTTACTATATTGGCAATTACTCTCCATCCACATGATGTATTGTCTTTCTGTAGTGGCACATGAATTTGCACATAACAAAACTTTTTTACTCCGTTCACTTTGCTTGCTTTGCTTGGATATTTTTTATCAGTGTGCATTTTCAAAAGTTTGGCATCACTACAAAGCTAAATAATATCAGAATGCATGTCAATAGAAGTGTAAAAGAGCAATGGAAGTGTGAACTTATAGTTTGCAGTTCACATGCTATGATTGGAGAGAGTTCATGAATTAGGCTTGGTATTCAACAAAATCAATAATTATAAGACTCCAATGACCCTTGAAAATGTGATTTATACTCATTAATAAAACCACCATTAAGAAAGGAATGAATTTATAAGGAAAATACAAATGAAAACTTACTTATCAATATATGGATAAACTATATATTCTATCTCCTCACTAAAATTCTTGAGAAAATGGCCAATTTCTCTAAGTCAAGGGGATTCAAAATAAAGACCTTCCTTGAGACTGACTCCTCACATTGCTAGAGTAGAACCCTACAATAAAAAAACCAGTAGCAGATGCATCAAGGAGATCAAGTAATCATAAAATGGAGCATATTATGGTTTGAAAAATACATGAGAGCTATACTAACAATGTTGTCAGAGATTTGAACATTGAAGTCTCTCAACATTTTGTTATCTTCAGGCCTAATGTCAAGCATGAAGTCTTCCTCCCATGGCATTGAAGCATTTATAATTATCTGGCCATCTCCTTTCTTTAAAAGCTTGGAATTAGCCTTCTTCAGCCTCTCAATGTCCTCAAGGATAACAAATTCTTCTGACATAAGATTCATCCGTCTCTTCTCCTCCTCAGTCTCTACGAAATTTCTTGTTTAATGGTCATGAGAAAGGACCTCTTCAATTTTGATCATAGATGGCTTAGGCTTTCTTGCTGGAGGTATATTAAGAATATCAAAATTTTTTTGATCATGCTTGTGAAGAGGGACAATGGCTTTATCAAAATTGTATCTTAGCTTGGACATAACAATAGTCTTTGGCCATAAGTATCACCCTATGACAATGTGCTGCACAAAGATAAGCATCATTCATAAAATCAATTGCAAAATCTTCTATTGCTTCTTGCAAGCATATAAGAGCTCGGGTCTACCATTTGACATTCACAAATGAAGTAGTCTTCATGATAGAGCAAAGATTAGCAAAGATATCCTTAACCACTCTCATGAAAGGAAGCCTTGGGATGAGAAGTCCCACAATTTTTAAGCTCTTCTAATTTCCCTCAGTGATTTGACATGATAAACTCTCTTTTTGGTGTATGGCTTCTATGGGTCAA
The DNA here is from genome assembly GCA_020310875.1 of Ceratopteris richardii. Classification (NCBI taxonomy): domain Eukaryota; kingdom Viridiplantae; phylum Streptophyta; class Polypodiopsida; order Polypodiales; family Pteridaceae; genus Ceratopteris; species Ceratopteris richardii. The sequence goes on along the minus strand of CM035407.1, from coordinate 45,704,234 downwards.
CCTTATCTTGACTATTTGCGGTCTATGGCACAGGTCCCTGCCTCTCTAGAGCATGTCCCTACCCCTCTAGAATAAGCTCCCCCATGTTGTTGTTGAGATATCAAGCTCAACATGTGATGATCCAGGATGACACGTACCAGTTTTTCGTTTCTCTGACATGTATAGTGGTCATGCCAGTATATGTCAGGGATACTTCATTGAGCTTTATTAGATTTATCTATCAAGAGTGATGGCACATTTGTTTCTTGCCAGCTCACTCATTCGCGGACATTAGGTTTTTCCTTATGTATTGATCTTTATATATTGTACTTGTTGTATTCTTGTTTTAGGTCATTCTTGTACATTCCTTTTATGTAATAGAAGAAGAAGAAGAATATCATTCTTCCTTGCCTCAATCTGTGTGTGTGCTTCTCCTTGAGAGTGAGAGTGTGTGTGTGAGCTCTCCTCCTTATCTCCTTCCTCGTGACATGGTATCAGAGCCAGCGTGGCTGTAGAGAGCTCGTGGAGAAGGCGACGGTGAAGACTATGTGGCAAGGCGTGGAGAAAACGCGATTTCACAAACAGCCTCCGTGTGCTATGAAAAACGGTGTGAAGGTAGAAGACCTCAAAATATTTTCGGGAGTTATCCCTTTAGCCCTTTCAGGTCACTTATTTTTGTTAGATCAAAGTTTCGGAGCCATCTCGACCTCCGTATCGAGCTCGCAAGGTGGGGCCCATAGAAAAACCAGGCCAGTTTCAGAAATTGTAACTTGCATTGTGTTCAACAACACTCATATATTCCAGATTGCGAATTTGAAGCGATTCCGTGTACTATTGATAGGCAAAAACTGTGTTTTTCTGAGATCGAACTCTCACGTCATAGTGCGACAGTGTTCAAGCAGAAGTGCTAGTTGTAGCGTTTCGCAGTGTTGTGAATTGTTGCAAAAATGGCAAACGCAGATGGAATGAGTCGGCTTATGAGCGATAAGCTGGACAAGAACAAATTCCATGCTTGGAGATTCAGAATGACAAATTTCGTGATGGGAAAAGGCTACTGGAAGTACATCGAAGGAGAGAATGAAAATGCTCTGCAGTTACAGAAAGGAATCGGACTCCAAACCAATTAAGATCATATGAGGAATGGAATCAAGGAGCACAAAACATAATGTATTGGCTATCAGTTAGCATACAAGATAGCATGATTGGACACATACAGGATGCCAAGACTCCAAAAGAGGCTTGGAACAGTTTGGTGACTTTGTATGAGACTAATACAAAGGCACAAAAATTGCAACTCAAGAACGAGCTGCATACATTGGAAAAGAAGAGCATGTCGGTAAGTGAATACACTCTAAAAATCAAAAGCATATGTGAGTCACTTGCATCTATTCGCGTGAATGTAGATGATGATGATAAGGTGGAAGTGTGCCTTCGTGGTTTAGAAGCTGCATATAAGCAATTCAGAACTTCCATACAGACTAGGGAAAATATTCCAAATTTTGCTGATCTGGTATTTATGCTGATTATTGAAGAAAAGAATCTTGGTGAGGATTCAAACTCCCAAGGAAAGCCCAGTTCTGAGGAGGTATTCTACTCTTTTAGAGGAAGAGGGAGAGGTAGAGGTTTTGGAAGTGGAAGAGGAAACGATAACCAAGACCAAGGTCAACAACAGAATCATGCAGGAGGAAGAGAACGGTTTCGAGGCATGGGGAACCAAAGAGGTCGCAGAAATTTCCAAAGAAACGATTCAAGAAATGATAGTAAAGGATGTCGGAATTGTGGTAAACCTGGACACTTTGAACGTGATTGCAGGTTGAAGAATCAAAATAACAGAAGGTAGCAAAACAACTATGCATCCACAAGTGCAGATGATTCTGGGAAGCTATTTATGGTTCAACATCACATGATCAATACAATGTCTGCTGGTGTTTTAAAATCGAATGATAATGTCTGGTATGTTGATTCAGGTGCTTCAAATCACATGACCAAGCATGCTGAATGGTTTAGTAGTTTGCAAAAAATGCTAGTTCCTAGATATGTTGAAAGAGGTGATGATACATTGCATCCTATTGAGCATACAAGAAACATAGCATTGTCTATGGAGGATGGGAAGGTAAAACATCTTGCTCATGTGTTGCATGTTTGAAATATAACAAAGAATCTGGTTTTCTTTGGACAAATGGTTGACCAGGGATTACAAGTCAGATTCAATGCTGATGGATTATATGTAGAAGAGTACAAGCAGGATGGACGATTGGTTGTCAAAGGAAACAAAGTGGGTAGGATGTTCACCTTAAATGTGAAGATTCTTGAAATGAATGCAGCCATGTTTGAAAAAGGTGCAGGAGTTATTGCAGATGTAGAGATGTGGCACAAACGGATTGGACATATAAACTTGCAAAGGCTGAAATTGATGCAATCAAAGGAGATTGTCCATGGACTACCAAATTTAAGAGTTGCAGAAATGCAAAAGGTATGTGCAGCATGTCAATTTGGTAAACAGTCAAGAGCATCATTTCCACATGACAAGCATGTTAGTGAGAATGTACTAGAAGTAGTACATACAGATGTTTGGGGTCCAGCAAAGACCACATCTATGGGCGGTTGCAGCTTTTATGTTACTTTCATTGATGAACATACACACAAAGTATGGGTATATTTCATGAAAGAGAAGAGTGAGGTGTTCACTCACTTCCAGAATTTTAAAGCTATGGTCGAAAAGCAGACAGGGAAGTACATTCAGACATTAAGATTTGATGGAGGAGGTGAATACATGTCAAATGAGTTCAACAATTTTCTAAAAAATCATGGAATTCAGCGCCAGTCTTCATGCAGGTACACACCACAACAGAATGGCATTGCTAAACGCAAGAATAGACATATTGCAAAAATACCAAGAGCCTTGATGGCTGAGAACAATATGTCTCATTGTTATTAGAAGCTGTGCATACTGCTGTATACATCATGAACAGAACTCTGACTGCCGTTGTACATCAAGTTACACCTGAAGAGAAGTTTACAAGTAAAAAGCCAAACTTATCACATCTGAAAGTTTTTGGCTATATTGCATATGTACATGTTCTAGATGATTTGAGGACGAAGCTTGATCCGAAAGTAGAAAAATGTGTCTTCATTGGATACTCCCTTGCGCAAAAGGTGTACAAATGTTATAGCCCACTCACATGACAGGTGAAGGTGAGCAGAGATGTGGTATTTGATGAAATGTCAAGCTTCTATGCAGATGTCAAAGAAGGAATGAATCTTGAACCAAATGACAAAGAAAGCTGAAAAATCAAGTGCAGAATCTCAAGTTTTGAGTGGACCAGATGCATCACCAAGCAATAGTTCCAACTCAAATCCATGGATTGGAAGATTGCGTGGAAATTTCAGTCCAGCAAATTCATCAAATACATCAAAGAAAGGTAAAGAAAAGCTTTCTGCTGGTAGTAAAACATGTGCAGGTTTTGAAGATATTGATGGAGATTCCAATGGTTCAGAAAAGATTCTTGATGGGGAACTTAGATTGCCCTCTATGAAGACTCCAGGAGTAAGAAGGGCACATGCAGATGATACAAGCAGAAGTGCCGCAGGACCAAGAAGATCTGGGAGGATGCGTAATTCAGTGCAATGATTGACATATGATAGTTATGTGGCTTGCCATTGTGCTTACATGACAAAGGTAATACAAGATGTTGAACCTTCTTGTTTTGAAGATGCAATTGGTAATGCAGATTGGGAAAAACCTATGGATGAGGAGATGCCTGCACTTTATGGAAATGATACATGGAAGCTGGTTCCATTGCCACAAGGAAAGAAACCCGTAGGCTACAAATGGGTTTACAAGGTAAAGCATAATGTTGATGGTAGCATAAGTAGGTTTAAAGCACGATTGGTAGCTAAAGGTTATGCACAAACATATGGCATTGATTATGAGGAAACATTCAGCCCTGTAGCTAAAATTTCTACTGTCAGAACACTTGTTGCATTAGCTACAGCAAAAGGATGGACTTTGCATCAGATGGATGTGAAGAATGCTTTCCTACATGGTGAGTTACAGGAAGAAGTATATATGGACCAGCCACAAGGATATGAAGATTCAAAGCATCCAAAATATGTTTGTAGGTTGCAAAAGGCTTTGTATGGGCTGAAGCAAGCCCCTCGTGCATGGCATGCAAGGATTTTTTATTACTTAACCAGCATTGGGTTCTCTATGTGTGATGCAGATCACTCACTATGTGCAAGGAGGGCTGATGATGGCATCACTATTGTGGCTATTTATGTTGATGACCTGATTGTAGGTGGTGATAATGAAGAAAGCATCAAAGAGGTAAAGAAACTTCTTATGCAGTAATTTGACATGAAAGATCTTGGTGTGCTGCACTATTTCTTGGGCATTGAGTTTATACATACAGAAACAGGTATATGGATGTCGCAAAGTCAATATGCCTTGAATATGCTGCAAAAGTATGGTATGGCTGATTGTAAGCCAATTTCTATGCCATTAGATCAGAATTTGAAATTGGATACTACATCAGGTGAAGCATTGGAAAATGCTACTATGTACAGGAAAATTGTGGGAAGTCTTATATATCTCAGAATTACAAGGCCTGATCTAAGTTATACTGTTGGACTTTAAAGCCAGTTTATGCAAGTTCCCAGGAAGCCACATTTGGATGCTCTGAGGCACACTCTACGTTACGTGAGTGCTACTTTGGATTATGCATTGTTTTATGAAGCTGGTGTAGAGTTGCAGGTTCATGGATACACCGATGCAGATTGGGCTCATAGTATTCCAGATAGAAGATCTACTAGTGGCTTTCTTTTCTCACTTGGAGGTGCAACTATTACATGGAGCAGTAAGAAGCAACTCACTCTTGCTTTGTCGAGTACAGAGGCTGAGTATAGAGCTGCTACAATGGGAGCATGTGAGGCATCATGGCTGGAGATGTTACTTGCAGATTTAGGTGTGGAAGTGCAAAAGCCTATCACTATCTATTGTGAAAATCTTAGCAGCATATAGTTAACACACGACCCTGTTTTCCATGCTAGAACAAAGCATATCGAGGTACATTATCACTTCATCATAGAGAAGGTATTAGAAGGTGATATTGATCTTGTTTATGTGAGAGCAGATGAGCAGGTTGCTCATATTTTCACCAAAGCACTTGGAGCTGAGAAGTTCAAGAAGTTTCAGGAGATGCTTGGATTACAGGATATGGCATTGAGCTTGAGGGGGAGTGTTGAGATATCAAGCTCAACATGTGATGATCCAAGATGACACGTACCAGTTTTTCATTTCTCTGACATGTATAATGTTCATGCCAGTATATGTCAGGGATACTTCATTGAGCTTTACTAGATTTATCTACCGAGAGTGATGGCACATTTTTTTCCTGCCAGCTCACTCATTCACGGACATTAGGTTTTTCCTTATGTATTGATCTTTATATATTGCACTTGTTGTATTCTTGTTTTAGGTCATTTTTGTACATTCTTTTTATGTAATAGAAGAAGAAGAAGAAGATCATTCTTCCTTGCCTCAATCTATGTGTGTTCTTCTCCTTGAGAGTGAGAGTGTGTGTGTGTGAGCTCTCTTCCTTATCTCCTTCCTCGTGACAGTTGTTGCTCTTGAGGGTACAACTTCCTAGATGTCTTGTTTACCCTAGCCATGATCGGTAAGAAAGAAGAACTGAAGGTGATTAAACACATAAAATGGGAACACAAGAAGAAAATCAAGAATTCATTAGATGACCAATTCAAGCGATTAGGGTCATCCAAAAATCTCTGATTCTCCTAATCGCATGAATCAGTCGTATGAAACAAATCAAGGTCTTCACTTTCTTTTCATGTATTCCATGAAGTATTTATAGATGTTCCTACCATAAAAGAAAATAGATCATAAACATTTTGGACAAGAGATGACCCATTCAAGCAAATAGGTCAATCCAAAAGTCTTTGATTCCCCTAATCGCTTGAGTCAATCGTCTCAATAACATGCAAAAAAAATAGTATCCTCCTATCTTTTGCCCTAGTCATAAAATAATAAGTAGATCTCAAAAATCCTTTTAATTAGGCACGACTTATTCAAGTGATTACGCAAATCCAAAAGCCTCGGATTCTAGTAATCACTTGAATCGGTCATGTAGAAGATACCAAGCTTATGGATATTACCTTGCACACCAAGAGAGCCCAAGGAGAAGAGGACTAAGAGAAATTCATAGAAGAGGGTTGAAGCATGAAAATAGCCAAAAGTCAAGAGAGCACGTATGTCACAAAAAAATGGCACAAATGAAGGTGGGAGCTCAAATAGGTCTCAAGGTCAAGTTGACCATTAGTGCCATGTGGCAAAGTTTGATTGGTCCATGTAATCTAGCCATTGCAAATCCCAACGTATAACTCCACATGTCAACATTTCAATGGTCCATGTCATTTGGCTATTGAAATTTCAAATTCCATTTTGCCATGTGGCACACGTTCATTGGTCCACATCATGTGATTGTTTCTTTCTCTCTTTGCCTATAAATACCACTTGCCTCGGTCTTAACCTTCATCAAATTTCTGCCTTCGTAGCCAAGCACTTTGAGCTCTAGTCCTATACATGACCGATTCAAGCAATTATGCCTCTTTGACTCTGTTTGACTATGCCTATTCGCTTGTATCGATCGCCTTTTGACATGGAAGAGACGAATGTGATTATACCTATTTCTCCATGTGAGAAACTTCTAGATTTTATGGTTTAAGAGGGATCAAGGGTGAATCATTTTCCAAATGCAATGAAAATATTAAATACCACCTTTGATTTTGAAGTACTTGTGGAGAAAAGCAAGACATTTTTTAAGGATGGATGGGAGAGACCTTCATTAGGATGATAGATGGTCAAGAAGTTATCATATCTGGCAAAACTTATATCCACCCAATGGTTTTTGGAAAGGATCCTTTGGATAGGGCTTGAATCACTAGAAAATGTAGGAAGATTTCCCCCTTACCAGGCAGGATAGAAACTTTCCGAGAACACCAAAGCAATTATTGTTTAGTGCCCTTGAGCATAGGATTTCTAATCTAGCTTCATCACATCTCAATTGGGAAGATTGAAGAAAAGGAACATGATGAAGAAAAAAGGGCATCCCTAGATGTTCCTCTTGAGAAATGTTCAAAAAGTCAAGTCAAAGAGATTAACCTCCAAGCAGAAGAAGAAGACGTTAGGAACTTTGATGTCGCTACTTTCAAAGAAGAGACTACCATACGAAAGCTAGAAGAAAATGTGAAAATCTCAAAGAAATCACTCCTTCTACAAAATCTCCCATATTAATTTATCTATGGGGAGGATTTTGTTCCTCTTTATTGCATTCAAGGGCTCTTCAATATTAGAGAAGACTACTGTCTTGCTACTATAGCTGAATTAGAAGAAGTTTCAAGGAGGTTTATAAATGAGAAGGATGAAATGAAATAGGAATTTCTGAACCTCAACTTACCCTTGTCGAACAAATAATTCAAAGACTCATCCAAAGGTCTCTCGTGCTGCTATAAAAGAGTGCTCTTACAGAGGCGAACCCTTGCAAATGAAGGTTTTGACCAGTGGCAAAAACATTTGGGGATTTACTCATTTGGACGAGGATATTCATTTGAGGAGGTAGTTGAGGGCAAAGGAACAATAAGGATTGATGAGAAAGAACTGATCGAGGAGGAAGATGAGGTCAAGTTACATCCAGATAAGCAAATCTTGAGGTATGACCGATTCAAGCGATTAGGCCCATTAAACAATTTTTTATGAGCCTATTCGCTTGAATTGGTCGTGTCTAGACTTGTTCCTTTTATGGCTTTTTTAGCTTGTCCCTTATGTAAAAAAAGCCAAGTAACATCTATTTGTGATCATTTAAGAAGAAATGAACAATTGAAGCAATTAGGCCCATCCGAGACTTTTTGATGAGCCTGTTTGCTTGAATTGGTCATCCCATGGATTCCTCTATTTCATGATTTATTTTCCTGATCCAATAACTATTCCTCATATTATTGGTGTGAACATCACAAAAGGGCTACCTTCTCTAATGAAAATGATGATCTTTCAAGCCCCACCAATTCAAGCCATTAGGCTTATCTGAGCCTTTGGATGAGCCTATTCGCTTGAATTGGTCGTGTCTGTGAAGTTCTTCATTTACTCTTTATTAAAGGCCATTATCTCTCAATAGTTATAAATGATGGCAGGTGATGGTAGATTTGTAATTGTTGCTCTAGCACAATGGTAAGCACCATGTTAAGAAGCTCCACCTCCTTAATGTTAATCCGGGGAAAAGATAGGAGTGATATGAAGATCATGAATGCATGAAGAAGCGAACGTGGTGAGAAGCATGGAGATGCACACACACATACACACACACATGTAAGAGACAAGCAAGACACAATGGAAGGTAGGAAATAGATTCTATTACTCAAGATCACTCTTACAAACTCAAAATAACTCTAATCTCCAACTTGCTAACCTCAAAAATGAGCTCTCTAATTCTTTTTATAGATTCTAGACTAGTTTGACCGGTTTCACATCTACTATCTGGCATAGTTGAAAAATAGGTTCTCGGTGCTATTTGGAGGTCTAAACAAGATCTAAAAATAGCAAAAATCGGTATGCATGTTCTACCTAAGCTCCTTAAGCTCAAGGACTCCTCAACTTCTACAAAATGGAGCTACTAATTACAAAATTGGGTTTTTTATGCTACATATGCTACAAAAGTGATAAAAATCAATATTGGGGGTTTTGAAAAAGTAGTATAAAATAGATTTCTTTGGAAAAATTGACTGCATGGCTCCCCACGACTCTTTGTAGTTTACCTCTACATTGTTCCTCTACATCTATGCCTTTGGCTGCTGCCAACACCCCCTCCCTCTCACGTCTGTCGTCCTCGACAGATCCTTGTTGTGGGGTCTGTGTGATATAGTTTAGCAAGAGGTCTTGTGTGAGGATGTGCTCTGCAATGCAAAGGCCTCGTATGAGGTTAGCTTTGAGTTTTTCCTAGTATATGGCTTGAGGTTCTTTGGGAGGTGGAAGCCAGTAGTGCATTGAATATAAGTTTCTTGCAAGCAAATAATTGAAGTAGATGAGTAGGCCACCTGATGAAGACTTTAGAATAGTATTCCCAAAAGCTCATCATGAACATCTCTTCAAAAGTCATCTTAAAACATGAAGGTAAGTACTTTATATGGCAGTGCCATGCATAACATACCCGTAGCGATGGCATGGTGCTCATATAGTATGCCAAGTCTTGGTTTCCATGTTCAAAGCCCTATTGACATGTGGTGCCTTGACACAATGAAAGATCTTGAAAATTGTTGCATCATATCGAAGATCTTAATAGTCATATATGCAGTAACATCATCCATGCGGTGTAATCAGGGGAGCTAGTGGCTAATTGTGGCTATCATATATCCTATGGTAGGAGGCTCACAGGGTGGAGTGAAGTAAGGATAGTTGAGCCAATCCTGACATTGCTTATTATTTTGAACTTTGATTGTGAAGGCAATCTAGTAGTGATGACATGAACACATATTGTACTTTATGTGGGGCGGGGCTTTTGGTCCAAGTCTGCATCATTTTCGGATATTCTTGTAACAACTCCATGCGCCAATTTGGCTAAAATATCTTTCCTTTCTTTGCTTCAAGGGGTAGGTCCTTGGGCTCAAATTTTCTAGCATGAGTTGGTGTCTTCCTTGTTTCTTTTTCAATAGCTAATTGAAACTCTACCATGTATAGAAAGTATGGTTTGTACAAAAGTTCATTAATAGAGATATAGCTGCTAGAGGCCAATTGAGCGAAATAGGGTGATTGTAATATTCGTTCCTCAATCATGGCCATGGCATGTAGCTCTGCTTCAACATGTGTAGAGTGAGTCATACCTAGTTTTTCCAGTGACTTGAGCCATTAGGGGGTCGGAAGTTCAAATGTGTGTTGCCCTACGGTTGTGACACATCCACCTGTGATCGATTGTGCTTCATATGCCTCTTCGTATGTGTCCTCCACCGATATAGAAATAGTTTCTTCTTCAATAGGGATCTCTGGTGGGGAATCTGGCCTTGGGGGTTCTGAGTGAGTTGTAATTTGAGCTTGAAGATCAAGCACACATTCCCATAAAGTAGTGAGTTCATCGAGTATTTATGGGGGTGTGACTTCAAGAACATGTTGTGGCTATTGTGCAGGTGTCCATAGTAGTAGAATTTTATGATCGTTTTGGAGCTTTTGATATTCTTCATTGATCTTATCATAATCCTCTAATAGTCGTGCATGATCTTCTAACAATATTTGCATGGATTCAGAGGGTGTGGCTTTAAATCTATTGGGACTGAAGGGGTTCATTAGGTATATCCAAAGTTACCTCTAGATTCTTGCGATTCTATTCCAGTTGTCTCTAGTTCTCATCTTTGGTTGTTGGGAGATGGCATCTTAATAGTCCCATATTGCATGTTGAAAGAACTTGGAGAAGCTTGTCGAAGGTAGAAAAGTGTGTTTCGAGGCGACGAAGTTTGGTCAAGCCAACCGGCACAAGACCAGCCCTTGAGCTTATGGAGACTCAAATAGACCTTATAAGCATGTACTAAGTGCAAAGAAACACACTATGTACTTTGGAGCATCAAGGAGAATGAGTCGATACAAAACAGATAGGTTCGCGGGTCGACTAGCTCAAACAAACTTACTATCTATGGAAGAGACAATGAACTTCAAATGCCCATAGCGACCAGCGTGATTAAAATTAGAAAAACTCCTTTTATGGGAGTGATAAACATAGGGTTGAGTGTATGGAATGCACAAAATTATAAGGAATAAGCAAAATATGCTATAGGAATGAATGTAACATTCACCGGTGGTACTTCCTATTTTTCAAGAATATGCAGAGATTGACCTCGAGACAGAAAAACTGTGATTTCTCTCAATCTACTGAACCAAATGCTTATACCTTTCCAATGAGTCATCTTGCACTCAATTTGGAGCTCTGGAGAGAGAGCAGCAGCCTCTACAAGATTACTGTTGGCGAAGAAGATGATGCAAAAAATTGAAGGAGCAAGACAATGATGGTCACAAGTGTATGTATATTGCTTCCATGTAATGTACAAGTGATTTCAAGTCTTTATGTAGACTCTAGGAGTGTTCCACGACTTTTACAAGTTGAATTTGAATTCAAATGAAGGTGGGAATGGTTGTTGGAGGGAATCAATTCACCTCCCTACAATCTAGGAAAAGTGAAGATCTTGTTTGATCTACTTTTAGGTGATTTGATTTGCTTGATTGAATGCAGCTTCAACCACCACAAATTCGTGGGATTTGGGCTCTATCTTTCTACCTTTAAATATGTAAAGCTCAAGGCTTTTACAACGGTAAATGAGCCATCAAAAATCTCTCAAAAAAATACAATAAATGAGCATAAGAAAAAGAACTCTCCAACGGATATTCTTTCGACGCGATAGCCTTTGATGTAGATCAAATCCACCTCAAGCATAGTGTAAGCTTGATGTTCCAACACATGTGAGCATGGAATTCCATATTGTCTCAACATGTAAAAGATTTTTTACATCTGAGAGGGCCTCTTTAGTATTCTGTTCTGATTCTAACTCTAACGAGTGGTAAGCCTCATGTAATTCTTGATTGCATGCATTCAAGGAAGCATTCTAATGGTTAAAGAATTCAATTGTGCATGCAACTGTGTAGTGGTTTGCTGCAATGCTTGGTAGCTGCTTCTGAGAGATGCAAATTCATCTCTAAATTGGGTCATACAAGAAAACATTTGTTGAAATGTGGTGTCAATCGTGGGTGATAATAACAATGGTGTAGTGAGTGAAGATGATGTGAGTGTGGATGTAGATGCAATGGGAGGGGGAAAGGGGAATGGGAGAGTGGATGTAGTGGTGACTTTAGAGAAGTGCCATGTGCCTAGATGTGGTGGGGAAATAGTGGATGTAAGTGGTGGTGCGATAGGTGGTGAAATATCCATGTCACTAGATGTGGCATCTAGTGTAGTGACGTTGAATAGTGGTGTGATGGTGGGTGAGTGAGTGGGTGTGAACATGGGATTTACAAAAGTGGACAAATAGATTACAAATTGAATCTTGTGGATTGCTTGGTGGAGAGGGAGGGTAAAGGGGATATAGTTGGGTGGGGAGGTGACACTGGTGAGAAGGTCATTGGGGGTGGAAATGGGAACATAGGCCATGGACGAAGGGTAAAAGCAAAAAAAGGGGAAGAGGAGAAGCTATAATGGAGAGGATAGGTGTAAGGGTTGTAGGTAGAGTTTGGGGTGTTGGGGCGAATATGGCTTCTACAACAATTTTTGCTATGAATGTGGACAGTCGAGGTGAGGTGGGGGGTACATGGGAGACTGGGTTTATGGAAGATGAAAGAGGTTCAGATGATGTAGTGGGGATTTCGAGTATGGTTGCTGTTGGATGTGATGGCTGGGTACAATCAGAAGATCAAGCTGGTGCTGCTAGAGCTGCTTCACACCTGCCCTCTTTTCTCTTCAGATATGGTTAGGAGACTCCTTGAGCTTCCAAATGACACCAAGAAACTATTTATGTGCTTTACAAAATGATTGAGTAATGACCAAATCAAAACAGATGATTTTGAACCTTCACAATTCCAAAAAACTTTCTATTCCTGTATTGACACCTGCTCAGTCCTAAGCTCAGTGTGTCCAGCACACTTGCAATTGATTTAATTCCTTCTGGGAGTATTAAATTAACTTAACAAGCTACCATTAGCAAGTTAAATCACTCCAAATAACAAACTATACACTGAGCATGATCTTTAGCAAAATCAGGGACACCCCCGATTTTTTAGGAACAACACAGAAATATACCAGTGATCACTTCGACAGCGATTTCTCCCAATTGGCTGAATAGAATGACTTGAAATTTTGTAGTGTTGTAGAATGCTTTGAGCTGGTTCCAATGAGACCTGGATCATCAAATTTGGTTCAGTAGATCTTGAGATATGCCCTGTTGAAGTTGACAGACTTTGAGATGAATGACTCAGAAAACACAGAGTTAAGAACTATGAGTATATGTATTGAATCTATCAAATGTACATTCCCATTGGCAATAGATGTAATGCACAATGGTACTCTGAGGTGTAGGCTAATAAGTAGCTCTCACACACTCACTGAATTGCTTGGATTAGCCTCGGGAGGAGTGTAACAAGACCCGCGACTTTTACATTGACTTTTATAGGAGTTTTTGAGTGAATTTGAATTTGAATTCAAATTAAAGCTCCCTTGATTCTCTCCACTAGACTTAGGGAGATATTCCCTCAACTAAATCATCTAACTTTTCCACGACTCTAGTCTAGTAGGTGTGATTACATTGTTGATAAAGTCACATAGACTTTTTACATGAGATAAAAGGTAATAAAACATAGGCATGTGTTCCTATGGTATATGGTTCACATGAATACATCCTTCAAGGGTTCAAACTTTATCTATTCAAGGGTTCAATAGTCCAAGCTTTATGTTGAGTCTTCAAGGCACACAACAAAGCCAAGTGTTAAGGCTTGTTTGCACCAACAGCTCCCCCTCAAGCCAAACACTTGCTTGAGTCTTCATCTTTAGTCTTCAATGATATCCTGCAATCCTATCATGGATTTAAACTTGCATAGCTTGCTCCCATCCAAAGGTTTTGTAAGCAAATCTGCACATTGAATATTAGTGGACACATATGATAATTGGATTTCCTTGCTAAGTAATTTCTCCCTCACATAGTGGTAATGCACCTCTATGTGTTTTGTCCTAGCATGATACAGAGGATTAGCTGCTAGGTGAAGTGAACTTGTGTTATCTCCAAATATGATAGGTGGCCTTGTATATAGACCCAATTCTGAGTATAGTAGCTTCAACCATATGGCTTCTTGAGTGGCATTGGCTAGCCCTCTGTATTCTGCCTCAGTAGATGATAGGGCTACTGTGGGTTGTTTCTTGGATGACCAAGAAATTGGTTTATCTCCTGCAAAGCATATGTAACCAGATGTACTTCTTCTGTCATCCTTGCAACCTGCCCAATCTGCATCTGAGTATACCTTGATGTCAATGTCTGATGAATATGGATAATATAAACCATGATTTTGTGTTCCCTTTAGGTACTTTACTATCTTCTTAGCTGCCTCCAAATGTGGTACTCTTGGCTTTTGCATAAATTGGCTAAGTACACTAACACCATATGAGATATCAATCCTAGTTAAGGTAGCATAATTAAGACTACCTACCAAACTTTGGTAACCTGTAATGTCCTTGAGTTCTTCTCCTTCATGTGCACTGAGTTTGTGGTTGACCTCCATAGGAATGTTTGAGACTTTAGCTTCCTGCAAATTAAACTTCTTGACCATGTCCTGAATGTACTTCTTCTGAGTAATGAATATACCTGAATTTGTGTAGACCAATTCAAGCCCTAGGAAGTACTTCAATAATCCAAGATCATTGATCTTGAATTCCTTCATCATTTGACCTTTGATGTGTCTAATTCCTTGAACATCATTTCCTGTAATAATGATGTCATCAACATAGACACACAAGTATATTACCTCTGAATTATTCTTCTTTATAAACAATGAAGTATCTGCTTTACTCATCACAAATCCTTGATCCAAGAGATAGGTTGTTAACCTATAGTTCCATGCTCTAGGTGCCTGCTTCAATCCATACAGAGCCTTCTTCAATTTACAAACATGATTTACCTTATTGGGATCCTCATAGCCAGGTGGTTGTGACATGTAGACCTCTTCATATATCCATCCATTCAAGAATGCATTCTTTACATCCAATTGGTACATGTTCCAATTCTTGGATGCAGCTACACTCACCATAATTCTGATAGTTGGCATCTTGGCCACAGGAGAAAATGTCTCCTCATAATCAATACCTTGGGTTTGTGCAAAACCCTTGGCTACCAACCTAGCTTTGTACCTGCTTATTGTACCATCTGAGTTCCTTTTGAGTTTGTAGATCCATCTGGATCCTATCACCTTCATGGAGTCCTTCTTGGGTACCAAGTCCCAAGTATCACTCTCCTTGAGAGCCTCCATTTCTTCATCCATTGCTTCCTTCCATTCTGGTTTAGTAATAGCTTCCTCAAATGTACTTGGTTCTTCACCTAAGATATCCTTTGCAAGATATACAGAGTGCTTGGTTACAAGTGAAGTATCATATCCATACCTAATAGGTTTCTTCTTTTCCCTTGAAGATCTCCTCATAGCTTGAGTTGAGGATTCTGGATTGTCTTCAAGTTGCTTCATCTTCATCTTCCCTTTGGATTTCCAAGCCTTGAATTCTTCAATGTTGATGGTGTCTTCATCATCTGAACTTGTGTCCTCATTCTGAGTTGGTTCTTGCCTGACAAGCTTTGGAAAGTCTTCTTCCATATCATAAGGTAGGCTAACTTTCCTGCACTCATTATCATACCATGAATCATTTTCATCAAAAATGACATCTCTGCTTACCTTGAAGCCTTTATTTGAGGGGTTATAGAACCTGTATCCTTTCTGATTCAAATCATAACCAATAAAGATACACTTTTCAGCCTTAGGATCTAGCTTTCCCCTTACCTGTGAGGGAATATGCACATATGCAACACACCCAAAGATCTTGCAATGATCCAGAGATGGTCTCTTACCATGCCAAGCCTCATAGGGTGTCATTCCATCAAGTGTCTTTGATGGCAACCTGTTGATTAAGTATGTGGCAGTAGATACACTCTCTGCCCAAAGATAATTTGGTAATTTTTTCTCATTAAGCATAGACCTAGCTATCTCCACAATGAGTCTATTCCTCCTTTCAGCTACCCCATTTTGTTCAGGTGAGTACCTTGTGGTAATCTCCCTCTTGATGCCTCTTTCCTGCAAGAACTCTTCAAAGTCATTGGAGAAGTATTCTCCACCACCATCTGACCTTAGCCTCTTCAATTGTCTACCTGTTTGATTCTCAACTAATGCAAGATATCTTTTGAAACAATTAAATACTTCATCTTTATGTTTCATGAAGTACAAGACAGTCCATCTGCTATAATCATCTATAAAAGATACATAGTACCTTGATCCAGATATGGATGGCTCCTTGCTTGGTCCCCAAACATCTGTATGCACCAATTCTAAGTAGTCTTCATGCATGAAACCCTTTTTGGTATATGGCAATCTGTGTGACTTACCAAACTGACAAGCCCCACACTTGTATATCATGTGTTGCTTGGATACATTAGGTATCCCAAGCACACATTGATCCCTACTTATTTGCTTTATGGTCCTCTCTCCAATGTGACCTAATCTCTTGTGCCACATCTCCAATTCTGATAGGGTTTGGTCCTTATAATTGTACAAGGCAATATTCTTAGTATCCTCAAGTTCAAAGGTAAATAGTCTACCTGATTTCTCTCCCTTGGCTATCCTTCTGAATCCATGTCTTGGATCCTCCACATATGCACCATGTTGAGTGAACCTGACCTGTAGACCTTTTTCAACAATCTGACCTACACTCATCAGATTCTTGGTGATTGTTGGAACATACAATACTCTGCTTAGCAAATTCTGATTACCATCACTTGTTTTGACATTACCTACTTTAACCACTGAATGTTTAGTGTCATCTCCTGTCTGCACTTGGTGCTTGCCTTTAGGTTCTTCCAAATCAGAGAGTAAGGCAACATTCCCAGCTACATGGTTAGAGCAACCTGAATCAATATAGAACAAATGATCATCATTGATACCTGATTTAGATGTCATGTTCATAATCAATAAGGAATCATCTTGATCCTCTGCATAATTGTTGTAATCCTTTCTGTTCCTGTATCCTCCTTGATAATTGCCATTGTGATTGTAGCTATTGTTGTTGTAATTATTGTTGTAGCCATGGTAGCCTTGAGGTTGATTGAATCTGCCTCTGCTTTGGGGGTATCCTCCTCTTTGGTGACCTCTTCCTCTTTGATTCTTGTAGTTCTTGTAGCATTCATCTGTAGTATGGTTAGACAAGCCACAAATATTGCATGGAGATTGATTATAGGGTCTCCCCCTACCTGACTTACCTCCTCTGCCCCTACCTCTAGATGATCTACCTCTCCCTGCATAGTTTGCTTGGGAGGTGGATCCTTCTTCATCAACTTTCTTACTTTTACCCTTGTCTTTAGACTTCTTATCTGTATATAGGGCAGAGGGATTGTTACCTTTTGATTGCTCTCCATTCTTTGTGATCTTTGCTTCATGTGTAAAGAGTTGTCCAATCAGAGTTGTTAGATCAGGTGCTTGGATGTCCATGTACAAGTCCATTGCAGTGGTAAAGCTTTCCCACTTGTCATCTGCTTTGAGTCCATTGATCACTTGTCTGACTATTTGCTCTTCTTCAATTTCTTCTCCAACACTTGCAAGTTGATCTGCAATGTCTTTGACTTTGGTGACAAAATCTGAGACACATTGTTTTGATTGCTTCCTGAGAGTTGTAAACTCAATCCATAGCTGATTCTTTCTGGCCCTTGTGCTTGATGAGAAGTATGTTGATAAGGTCTCCCAAGTCTCTTGGGAAGTCTTACAGTTCCTAACATGAGGTAGAAGGAAATCAGAGATAGAGTTTAGAAGATATGACCTTGCCAAAGCATCTTTAGCACACCATTGATTAAGTCTCTCATGCTCATCCTTTGTAGGTAGACCTCTGGTTTTGAATGAGGGCAACTCCTCATCTCCTGATATGTATCCATACAAGCTTCTCCCTTGTAGATAAGTCTTCATTCTTAATGACCATGCCTGGTAGTTATTCCTATCCAATTTGTCAATGAAGGAAGGGAAACCATCACCCATGATTACCTTATTTGCTCTGATACCACTGTTGGATGTGATGGCTGGGTACAATCAGAAGATCAAGCTGGTGCTGCTAGACCTGCTTCACACCTGCCCTCTTTTCTCTTCAGATATGGTTAGGAGACTCCTTGAGCTTCCAAATGACACCAAGAAACTATATATGTGCTTTACAAAATGATTGAGTAATGACCAAATCAAAACAGATGATTTTGAACCTTCACAATTCCAAAAAACTTTCTATTCCTATATTGACACCTGCTCAGTCCTAAGCTCAGTGTGTCCAGCACACTTGCAATTGATTTAATTCCTTCTGGGAGTATTAAATTAACTTAACAAGCTACCATTAGCAAGTTAAATCACTCCAAATAACAAACTATACACTGAGCATGATCTTTAGCAAAATCAGGGACACCCTCGATTTTTTAGGAACAACACAGAAATATACCAGTGATCACTTCGACAACGATTTCTCCGAATTGGCTGAATAGAATAACTTGAAATTTTGTAGTGTTGTAGAATGCTTTGAGCTGGTTTCAATGAGCCCTGGATCATCAAATTTGGTTCAGTAGATCTTGAGATATGCCCTGTTGAAGTTGACAGACTTTGAAATGAATGACTCAGAAAACACAGAGTTAAGAACTATGAGTATATGTATTGAATCTATCAAATGTACATTCCCATTGGCAATAGATGTAATGCACAATGGTACTCTGAGGTGTAGGCTAATAAGTAGCTCTCACACACTCACTGAATTGCTTGGATTAGCCTCGGGAGGAGTGTAACAAGACCCGCGACTTTTACATTGACTTTTATAGGAGTTTTTGAGTGAATTTGAATTTGAATTCAAATTAAAGCTCCCTTGATTCTCTCCACTAGACTTAGGGAGATATTCCCTCAACTAAATCATCTAACTTTTCCACGACTCTAGTCTAGTAGGTGTGATTACATTGTTGATAAAGTCACATAGACTTTTTACATGAGATAAAAGGTAATAAAACATAGGCATGTGTTCCTATGGTATATGGTTCACATGAATACATCCTTCAAGGGTTCAAACTTTATCTATTCAAGGGTTCAATAGTCCAAGCTTTATGTTGAGTCTTCAAGGCACACAACAAAGCCAAGTGTTAAGGCTTGTTTGCACCAACAGTTGCTGGAATGGAGGTTGATGATCAGGGTGGGGATTCGATGATGACAGCTTTTGTTATGGATGATTTTGGTGGGGGTTCTGGGATTAATCATGCTTCTTCGGGATGTCTAGAGGATTGAGCTTCTGTGGGCATGTGGATATATTGAGCTAGCTCGGACATTAAATGGATGCATCGAGGGTCAATTTTTGGTAATAGTTTTCTCTTCAAAAAGTGGAGTGCTTCGACAGTTCCCACAGACTTTACTAGTTCCTTAAAACCTTGAATGAAGGAGTCTTCAAATCCTTTGCTAGCGAGTTCTTGCTCTAGTATTACCTAACTTTGTTCTTTAGATAACTGTCTGCATGCCCACATTGCTTGCATATTAGGGTATAATTTCTAAATGGCCAGCGTATAGGTGGTGGCTTCAAATGTGTCATCCTCATGGGTACTTGTATCACCTTCAGCTTCGATTTGCTACTATTGGTGTTCCTACTGGTCATCCTCTTGCGATTCGAGACTAGTTTGACTAGCTTCATCATCATTAGTCATTGTCCTATCTTTAGCATCTGAGTTGGATACTACATGTTATTATGGTTGGTGAGGGGGTGTAGCAGGATAAATGGGTTGTTCGTATTCATGAGAGAAAAACTGACCTTCTAAAAATTAAAACTTACTAGAAAAGGCATCATGCATTTCGAAATCGAATGTGGTGTCAGTGGGATGTAACCTCAAGATTTGGTATGGAAAAAGTAAAAGCATCAACACCAATACAGGTGGGAATTTCTCCAGCTTCAATAGTAGGTGCTTGAGTGGAGGCCTCTCGAGGAGTCACTCCATTGATAGGGCCTTCTATTATTATAGGGCGTGAGAGTCGGATGCATATTAGTGGGACAAGTATAGGAGGTTCTATTGGAGATTGTTGAGGAGATGGTTGTGGTAAGGGCGACTCCAAGATCTATAGACATGGGACTGAACCTCTCAAGTGCTTGCCTATTCTGCTTTTGCTTGACTTCCTAGCCTTCCTGGTGGTTCCCTTAAATTGTTTCAATTCCTCACTAGTCATAACGCGTTCGATGGGTAAGTCATAGGCCAAACACATGTAAACTATTCTTGTAATGGCACAACATCCATGGATGACATGCTTGAGTTCCCATCTTTGTTGTGCTAAGTATAGTTGATTCTCTAATCCAGCTAGCAAGATCACATCTCTCTCTTCTCCATACTCAACATTAATTTCACTTTCATGTCCTTAAACCATCCAACATTCATTAGCTTCATACACCCTGTGTGTGCCACGACCGGACCCGATCCACCCAGATTGCGATCACCTCCACATTTGACCCCGACGTGAAACGCTTCGTGGCATTTGCTTCTGATCTTGTTGGGAGGTTGTGATCCATATCCTTTGTTTCATATTTTTCATCCTCATCATATCATCATCATCAGTCTTGAGTGTTGCACTGGATTTCTCACAGTATCGAGCACATCTTCGTCATGAAGTAAAGGCATTTGTGAGAGATCTAGAGCATCGTGCATCACTTGCTTATTCACATAAGATGGAGGAAGGATTCAAATCCCTTATTGTTGAGAAACAAGGCCAAAGAATAGTCTCTTCTATGTTGAGAGAGAAGGGAAAATTCAATGGCATCAACATCACAAGCTACTTAGATTTGTTTGAAGAGCAAGCTATGATTTTTGGTCTTCCCGAAGATCTTTTGATATCATTCTTTGAACGAATTGTTGATAGCTCTATAATGAACCGTATCACTCAATATGATAGTCTTCCTTGGAGTGATTTTAGAAAGGAGATGCTCAAAGAATTCTATCTTGAAGATTATAGCCAACATAATCGAGATGGATTCTTACGATGGGTCAATTCTCCAAAGCCTAGTAGCTCTATTACTCACTTACAAAATGAGTATATTAGACGCTATGAACAACTTCCTGATGACGATAAGATAACTTTGGAACCTGATCTTGTGATCAATTTTCTTAAGCTTCTTCATCCTGAAACTCGTAGGGAAGTTGAACGGCGATTAGAAGAGCCAGATAAGCGCTATGGTCTTACTGACAATTGGCAAAAAGTGTGCAAAGTAGTAGAGGCTGTAGCCCATAGACATCAAAGACAATCCATGCTTTATGAGCAAACTAGTCTTCCTCAAGCTAGCCTTCCACAAACTAAGGAGCAAGTTAGAGAACAATCCCATGCTATGCTTTTTTACTCTACTCCTATTCCTCAAATGATGGAGCCTACTCAAGGTTTTAAAGTAGAGCCAAATAAAAGTGTAGTTGAACAATCTCAAGTGGAAATTCTCACTAAGCAAATGGAAAGTCTTATTGCTACACAATCCAATTTGGCCAAGACTATAGATGCTTTACAATCTAATTACACCAAAACTTTCCAAAATCAAATGAACCCAATGACTTTTCAAGAGCCTAATCAACATGTTATAGCTACCAATCAAAATCCACAAGTAGCTCCTACTCAAGCATATCAAGTTCCTCCAATGCATAATCCTTCAATGCAAAATCCTCATCCTCATGTGCAAAATCCTCAAATGTATCAAAACATGTATCCTCAAGCTTGACAAATAGCTTTTCAAAATCCTCAAAATCAAAATTTTCAAAATCATCAACCGTATAATATGGAAGCTCCTCTTGCACCTCAAGTACCACATGTTGCTCCCTAAGCTCCTCAAATACATCAATTGCCTTTTCAAAATCCTAATTATCATGTTCAAGCGATACCTTATCAACAAAATCCTCAATTTCAAAATTTCCCACCACAAGTTAATCAAAATCCTCAAAATCAAAATGGTTTTGTGTGTGGCCCTCGTAGGTGTCCTTGGTGTGATTCGTTAGAGCACTTTTTGAGAGATTGTGAACTATTGAAGGCTGCTAAAGAGCAACGACTAGTAATAGACATAGACAAGAAAATCTGTGACTATCAATCTAGGCTACCTTTGCAAGGAAATTATGGTAAGGGAGGAATGAAAAAACACTATGAAAATATAACCATAACAGACGTACGAACTAGAGGAGTGAAACTAGAAGCTCTTGATGAACAACAAGTAGAATCAAGTAAACCCACAAAGGAAGTTGACTTTTCCATAGAGGCTTTAGTAAGAGCACGAGATGAGATTAGGAGAATAACGGCTTGGAAGTCACCGATAGAAGATCAATCTCTTATTTCTCACATATCCAATGTAGAAGAAAAACAAAAAAGAGATGAAGTTGAGCCTAGTGAAAGAAGAGTGACTTGAAAACAAACCTCAGAGGGAATAGAAACAATCATAGAGCAAGGAGAAACATCACAATCTAGAGATAAAAAACAAGAATCAGAACCCAATGAACAAAAACAAGAGGAGAAATAAAAAGGGAAGAAGACAAAGCAAAGAAAAACAGAACCAAAGCCTTTAGATAAACAAGAACAAACAAAACAAACTGAAGACCAAACACGAGAACATGAACAAAAAAAAGATCCTGAGCAAAAACAAAAGAAACCAAAGAGAAAACCTAAAGCCATCTTGATTTCAGAAATTGAGAGAAAAATAGATCCTATGGAGATTTTAGATGACATTTTGCTTAAGAGTCAAGTGACTATGTCTTTAGAACAAGTTTTCTCTATTGCAAAGCCTGTTTTTAAAGATAACTTTATCGGCCTAATTAAAAGGAAGAGGTTTCCACTTAATCTAGATACTGAGATGCAAGATTCTCTAGATCAAGATCAAGCTATGAATGAAGCCTTAAACTTTGATGAATCTGATGAAGAGGACTTTGATGATGATGAAGTAAATGTTAATAAAAATTTCTTAGGACCTATTCAACCTGACCATGAAAATCATGAAAACAATCCTGAAAGTCACTTTAAAAGAACATTTTGGTCTAGAGGTACATCAGAGATGCATGTTAAAATAGGAAATGATAAGAACACTATCACTGTAAATGCATTAGTAGATTCGAGCTCTAAAATCAATGTGATTTCAAGAGAAGTCTATGATAAGTTTCCATGGCCCATAGATAAAGATTGTGGATGGCATATGAGAACTGCAGATAATGGTGTAGGTACTCTGTATGGAGCTTGTGCTAGTGTGCCCATATCCATAGGAGGAATCACAGAAGAGTTTCACTTTTTTATTCAAGATAATTGCTCCTATGAAGTTATCTTAGGTCAACCCTTTATTTGTGAGAGTCGTATGGAAACTAAAGCCATGGATGATGGGTCTACCTATGCTAGATTTAAGTCTAAGGATGGAATGCAATCACTTCAAGTCATGACGGTAGGAGTGAATCATCCTAGGAATCGATTGTCAATTAGAAAGAAACCTATTGTTACTCAGGGTCATGAGCATGCTTGTAGTGATTGTGCACCTCGATTCATGTTTGGAGCTACATATGATCAAAATTTTGGATAGAATCCATTGTTGAGCGGGACAACAGTGGATATTGGTTTGACATCTCGCATCCAACCAACATGTACAATAGTTTGTCACTTTGTTTTCCACATTCTAGATTAGATTTTCTTCATAAGAGTCAATTGTCCAAGTCTTTTATCCAAAAAACCCAAAAAAATTATAAAAACAACAAAATCATGGAACATGATGAGAACATTGAGCATGTGATTGAAACATCTCATTGTTTCTCTACTCTTGAGGAGTTAGAGTTATGTCTTCAACAAAATTCTAATTCCCATATTATTCTTCTTTCTTCCCTTGATGAGTATGCTCTAATCCAAGAGTATGCTCTCAATGTTGACAAGTGCTCAAAATTTATCCAAACACATGATGCCTTAGTTGAAACAAAGTACAAAAATGTAGACAAAAAAATCAAACCCATAGCTCAACCATTACCTCAAGGAAGTAATGAAAAAATTATTGATGTGAAAAATGATCCAATTCTTCGGGATAAGAAAAACATAGGATATAAATTCACGGATGAGACAATCAAACATGTGAAAATTGGTAGAGATGATGACTTTCTTTTGCCAACAGAGAGAGATAAATTTGAGAGAGTTATACGGAGCCATGGAAAAACCTTTACTATGTATCCTCATGAGATTGGTTGTGTAGATCCTAAGCTAGTTGCACCCATGATAATCTTTACTATTCCACATATTCCATGGAATCTTCGTCCTATACCTGTTCCAAAGGCTCACTTACCTGAGCTTATGAAACTACTTAAGGAGAAGATAAACATGAGAATTTTAGAGCCATCTTTTGCACCTTACTCAAACAGATGGTTCACTGTGCCTAAAAAAAATGGGAAACTACGTTTTATTCAAGATCTCCAACCTGTCAATAAAGTCACCATAAGGAATGTAGGAACAGGACCCATTGTAGATGAGTTTGCTGAATCATTTTCAGGACATTCTATCTATTCAATGGGTGATTTATATTTGTTGGAGCAAACCAATCACAAATTGGTGATTATAAAGGTCTTGGAGAATGCTTATGGTCAGAATGAAGCAAAGGAAGACATTTGCAAAAATGAAGAAGAAGTCAGAATGTTGTCTTGTACACATATGTACATTAGCATAGTCATAGATGACTTAGATCATTTTGTTCAGTAAAGGTTATGTACAAATTATCTATAAATACCTTGGAAAAAGTCGGGGCATGTATGAGAGCATATGTGACATTAGTTACAAGTCAAGAATTAGGAAGATAGAAGCTATGAGATAGTGGAAAGTGAATTTGTGTTTGCTCTCATCACTCAGTTGTATTTTTCTGAGTTAATGAAGAAATATTGCGCCCGATCTTTTCGTGTCTGCTCCTTCTGTGCTTAATCATTTGTGAAATCCTTTTGAGGATATCTAAGTTGTTAGTTGATGAGCCTGTGACCTGAATTTCAGAGTCCAATTGTAAACAGGCTAGGAGAATTGTAAGTAGGAACATTCATATGTGTTGAATGTCTACAGTTCTCTGAAACAGGCGCAAATTTCGAGTTTAATCTTTTGGTCAGTGCTCACTCCATAGTTTAAAGTTTTGTGCAAGCAAGCACTTAATCTTTAAGTTGGAAGGTGATCTACTCGTGGCTAAAAGCATTTGGCAAAACGGGTTAGATATTGTGAGAATCAAAGTTAAGAAGTTAGGGGTGTCTGAATCGACTTCTCAGAAGTACAGGTTCTGACATAGGTAACTTGAGAAGTTGATTTCTCAAGCTACACTTAACCTTTTGGTGTAATTCAACTTGGAGGAGATGCGCAAACACTAGAAGATGATTCGTACAAAGTTTCATCAAAAACTTTACACATTTGATAAGTCAATGTGAAGAAATTCTGCAGCAGACTTTTCTGTGTATCACCTTCTTCACAGATTTGTTCATCTTTTGATAATTAGAAGTTAATCCTCTAAATGTGTGAAAGGTTTTGACTTATTCTTGGTATAGAGGTGCTCTAATCACAAGAATAAGTTGTTCTTTTGGAGATTAACATTCTCCATCAGTGGTATCAGAGCAGGAGACATCAATTTGAAGAAATTTGAAGAAAAAAGATCCCGACTGCTGCAGATTCAAGAGATTCAACATTTGAAGGATCAAGAAGTGAAAGCTTGGAGTCAAAGCTCGAGGAGAAGACAAATTGACATCAAGAAAGGAAAAAGGAGTTCAATTCGAAGTAAAGGTACATACATTGTTTGTAAAGCTTGAAGTTTCAATATACAGGTGGATACAAGATGGGAGAAAGCTTGCAGATTGATAAGCTAGATAGGGAGAACTATCCAGCATGGTCCATGAGGATGGAAGCACACCTCATGAGCAAAGACCTTATAGCATTTATTACAGGAGATGAAGAAAAACCAGAATTTGCAGATCCAAGCATTCCTACTAGGGAAGAACTTGCAATGTTGAAGACTTGGATGAGAAAGGATGCTCAAGCAAGGAGCATCATCTACATGGCTGTAAATGATTATCTTCTACCTCACATCAGAGGTTTGGAAAGTGCTACAGATGTTTGGAATGCCTTGGAAGAGCATTTCCAAAATACAACTAAGTCAAGGAAGTCCTCACTATGGGCTGAGTTCACAACCTTCAAGAAGAAGAGCTCACAATCAATTTCAGATTATGTGGCAAGGATGAAAGATATTGCAGATAGCTTGGGAGCAGTGGATGAAGATATTGAAGAAGAAAAGTTGGTAAGACAAATACTTACAGGTCTAAGAGGTGATGAGAAGTGGAAGCCTTTTATCTTGTCCATAGAATTGTCACTTGATCACTTTACTCCTGACCTTAATCAATTGCTAGGACACATGCTAACCTTTGAGCAGGATCTTAAAGGAGACAATGATAGAAGTACAAGTCAAGCTATGTACTCCAAAGACAAGAAAAAGAATGGCAAGGGAAAGCAATCAAATGATGATGAAGGGAATTCAAATCAAGCTAACTTCACAAAAGGGAAGACAAATTTCAGAGGTAAAGGAAGAGGAGGTAAGAACAAAGATAATGCTAAAGCTTGTTGGATTTGTGGCAGAACAAATCATTTGGCAAATGATTGTTGGTATAACAATCAAAGTGGAGGATACAACAATCAGAATTATAGTCAAAGAGGTAGAGGAGGCAGAAACCAAAGAGGCAATTTCAGAGGAAGAGGTGGTAGGACATCATATGGTAGAGGAGGTGGAAGAAATTTCCAATCTCAGTCCTACAATAATAATTATTACAATTATGCATCAGATCAGAAGGATGACATGACTCTTATCTTGAATGCAACTCATGAATCAATGGGAGAAGATCAAAGAGTGTTTTATATTGACTCAGGGTGCAGCAACCATCTGAGTGGGAATCTATCCTTGATGACTGATATGGAAGCAAGGGTGAATGGACATACAGTTCAAACAGGTGATAATACCAAACATAAAGTGGAGAGCATTGGATCAGTGAAGACAAAGAGTGGAAGTACACTTCTGAGCAAGGTACTTTATGTCCCTACTATTCCTAAAAATTTGATAAGTGTAGGGCAAATTGTGGAGAAAGGATATGAAGTAAAATTCACAAATGATGGTGTCTATGTACAAGATCCAAATCAGGGATATAGAACCATAATTGCAGGTAAAAAGGAAGGAAGATTGTTCACTCTCAAAGTTCAAGGTAATGTGGGACATGCATTGTTTACCTATGGAGGTCAAAAGGTATCTGAATTAGACCTATGGCATAAGAGGCTAGGTCATTTCAATGAAAGAGCTATAAAGGAGATGTCAAAGAATCAGGTGGTGCTTGGATTGCCAAACATTGAAGGGCAACATATGGTGTACAAGTGTGAAGCTTGTCAACTAGGTAAAGCACATAAAAGTTCTTATAACAAATCAGGGTACAAGTATTCAAATATGCTTGAATTGGTTCATACAGATGTATGGGGTCCCTCAAGGGACTATAGCATAAATGGATCCAGATATTATGTGTTGTTTGTTGATGATGCAACCAGGTGGATTACTTTGTATGTAATCAAGGACAAATCAGAAGTCTTCAAGACATTCAAACACTTTCATGCTTATGCAGAAAGGATCACAGGACAAAAGCTAAAGAGATTAAGATCAGATGGAGGGGGAGAGTATTTCTCAAAAGAGTTTGATGATTATTTGTGGAATGCAGGTATCAAAAGAGAAGTGACTTGCAGGTACTCCCCTCAACAGAATGGAGTAGCAGAAAGGAGGAATAGGACTCTTGTAGAGTTTGCAAGAGCCATGATGAAGGAAAAGAATTGTCCAAATTACTTATGGGCAGAGGCCATTAACACTGCAACATACCTTGTGAATAGGTTGCCTTGCAAAGCTTTGGATGGAGGAACCCCTTATGAAGCATGGTGGGGTAAGAAGCCTAGTCTTGATCATTGTAAAGTTTTTGGATGTATTGCATATGCTTATGTTCCTTCACAATTAAGACATAAGCTAGAACCAAAAGCAGAGAAGTATGTGTTTATTGGATATGATGATAGACAGATGGGTTACAGGTTGTGGAGTCCATCCACAAAGCAATTTCTTGTTACTAAAGATGTAACATTTGATGAGCAAAACATGTGGTATACAGGATCACCAAATGAGTATGCAGGTGTTGAAGAAATTCAAAGGAAAGGAAAGGCAAAGGTAAAAGTATGTGAAGAAATTGTTGATGAAGTTGACTCTAGATGTAGAGTGCAGGATCATGTAGAAGAAGGGCCAAGATTTGATCCAGAATCAAATGAGGCTGAAACATCAAGAAGTGCAGAAATTAGAAGATCTACAAGGGAAAGGAAAGAGCCTATAAGGTATAGTTATGATACATCTTTCCTAACAACAAGAGATTATGCCTACATTGTGAAAACAGAAGAAGATCCAATCACTTATGAAGAAGCCAAAGGTAAACAGAATTGGGAGAAGGCAATGCAAGAAGAGTATGATGCTCTACTTGAAAATGAAACTTGGGAGTTAGTACCAAGACCAAAGAATCAGAAGGTCATTGGATGCAAGTGGGTATACAAAACAAAGAGGTTTGCAGATGGTAAGGTGTCTAGATATAAGGCTAGACTTGTGGTTAAAGGTTATGCCCAAACATATGGGGTAGATTATGATGAAACCTTTAGTCCTGTTGCTAAGATGTCTACAATTAGAACATTGATTGCTATTGCTGCTTGCAAAGGATGGAAATTATCACAATTGGATGTGAAGAATGCATTTCTTAATGGTTACATTGCAGATGAAGTATATATGGAGCAACCAGAAGGCTTCATGGAATCAATTGGATCAGATTATGTGTGTAAGCTCAAGAGAGCTTTATATGGGTTGAAGCAAGCCCCAAGAGCTTGGAATTACAGATTGGTCAAGTTCTTGAATGAATGTGGATTTCAAGCATCAAAGGCAGATAGTAGCTTGCTAGTGAAGGCAAGTGAAAATGGATATATTTACATGTGCATTTATGTTGATGATATTATTGTTACAGGAACAGATGCTCAAGGGATCAATGAACTCAAGAAGCAAATAGAGAAGGAGTTTAAGATAAGTGATTTGGGAAACTTATCTTATTTTCTAGGAATGCAGATTGTATATACTCAACATGGAGTATATGTTTCACAAGAGAGATACTTGAAGAATCTTCTAGTCAAGTTTAACATGGAAGATTGCAGGACCTCAACTACACCATTGGAGGTAAATCATAAGTTAAGCAGGTATGGAGGTGAAGAGTTCAATGACATGAAGAAATATCAGAGTTTGGTAGGTAGTTTGATCTATGCTACCTTGACAAGGCCAGATCTATCATATGCAGTAGGTGTGTTGTCACAATTCATGCATTGTCCAAAGAAGATTCATTGGATTGCAGCCCAAAGGGTACTCAGATATATCAAGGGAACCCTAAGTGAAGGTTTGTATTATGGTTTCACTTCTGACACAAGAATCAAAGTGTTTAGTGATGCAGATTGGGCAGGTGACTCAGATGATAGAAGGTCTACTCATGGATACCTATGTTATGTTGGAGACAAGTTAGTGTCTTGGTGTTCAAAGAAGCAACATACAGTTGCTTTATCATCCACAGAAGCTGAGTATAAGGGAATGGTAGAAGCTGCAAAAGAAGTCATATGGTTGAAGACCTTGATGAAAAGTTTTGAGATTGATCATAGTATTCCAATAATTTTTGGAGACAATATGAGTTCTTTGTATTTGGCAGCTACCCCTGTTTTTCATGCTAGGACTAAGCATATAGAGATACAGTATCATTTCTTGAGGGAAAAGGTACTTGATAAAGAGATTGAAGTGATGTACACTCCAACAAAAGAACAAGTGGCAGATATGATGACAAAGAGCTTAGATGGACCTAAGCTACAGAGATTCAAAGAGATGGCAGGAGTGAAGAAGAATGGAATAATCACAATTAGTGATTGAGGGGGAGCTGTTGGAGCAAACCAATCACAAATTGGTGATTATAAAGGTCTTGGAGAATGCTTATGGTCAGAATGAAGCAAAGGAAGACATTTGCAAAAATGAAGAAGAAGTCAGAATGTTGTCTTGTACACATATGTACATTAGCATAGTCATAGATGACTTAGATCATTTTGTTCAGTAAAGGTTATGTACAAATTATCTATAAATACCTTGAAAAAAGTCGGGGCATGTATGAGAGCATATGTGACATTAGTTACAAGTCAAGAATTAGGAAGATAGAAGCTATGAGATAGTGGAAAGTGAATTTGTGTTTGCTCTCATCACTCAGTTGTATTTTTCTGAGTTAATGAAGAAATATTGCGCCCGATCTTTTCGTGTCTGCTCCTTCTGTGCTTAATCATTTGTGAAATCCTTTTGAGGATATCTAAGTTGTTAGTTGATGAGCCTGTGACCTGAATTTCAGAGTCCAATTGTAAACAGGCTAGGAGAATTGTAAGTAGGAACATTCATATGTGTTGAATGTCTACAGTTCTCTGAAACAGGCGCAAATTTCGAGTTTAATCTTTTGGTCAGTGCTCACTCCATAGTTTAAAGTTTTGTGCAAGCAAGCACTTAATCTTTAAGTTGGAAGGTGATCTACTCGTGGCTAAAAGCATTTGGCAAAACGGGTTAGATATTGTGAGAATCAAAGTTAAGAAGTTAGGGGTGTCTGAATCGACTTCTCAGAAGTACAGGTTCTGACATAGGTAACTTGAGAAGTTGATTTCTCAAGCTACACTTAACCTTTTGGTGTAATTCAACTTGGAGGAGATGCGCAAACACTAGAAGATGATTCGTACAAAGTTTCATCAAAAACTTTACACATTTGATAAGTCAATGTGAAGAAATTCTGCAGCAGACTTTTCTGTGTATCACCTTCTTCACAGATTTGTTCATCTTTTGATAATTAGAAGTTAATCCTCTAAATGTGTGAAAGGTTTTGACTTATTCTTGGTATAGAGGTGCTCTAATCACAAGAATAAGTTGTTCTTTTGGAGATTAACATTCTCCATCAATATTCGGGATATGACCAATTCCAATTAGCAATTGATAGTCGTGACATAACCACAATGAAAACTCCTTCAGGCTTAGTGCGAATGTGTACTTTACCTCAAGGAGTGACCAATTCTGTGGCTCATATGATGAGTGCTATGAATATGGTCTTACATGATTTTATCCCTCATATAACTATGCCATTCGTTGATGATATTCCAATTAAAGGGAGTGAGGAACGTGTAAAGGACATTACTTTAGATTCATCTGGATGTCGTAAATTTTTCTTGACCATATCTTTGATTGTGAAAGAATATTTCAACGATTTGAAGAGGTAGGTCTCACATTTTCCATAGAGAAATCTGTTTTTGGTGTCAACGAGGTGCTTATTGTTGGACATTTATGTGGCCATTATGGTCGAAAGCCATACCCACAAAAAGTTGACGCCATTAGCAAGATTTCTGAAACATGTAACAACGTGAGTGAGGTACGTAGATTTCTTGGTGCTTGCATCTTTTATGTTATTTGGATCCCACACTTTGCTCATGTTGCTGATTGTCTTTATGACTTGTTGAGGAAGAAACAAAAATTTATTTGGACTGACAAACACACTCAAGCTATGCGTAAATTGAAGAAATTATTGCTTGAAGCTCCCATCCTTAAGCGTGTAGACTATTCTGCTAACAAACCTATTATATTGACTGTTGATACTAGTCCTATTGGTATAGGTTGGGTCATAAGTCAAGATGATAGTGAAGGGAATAGATATGCAATTAGGTTTGGTGCCAAAATTCTACATGAAACACAATGAAAATATCCACACGAGAACTATGGGGTATGGTAACAGCTTTGAAAACAGACAAAGAATATTTCATTGGTGCAAATGTCAAAGTTGAGACTGATTGTTGCCTCTCATTGGAATGATAGCCAATTGTTCATCTCCTGATATAGCCATGCTTAGATGGATCTCATATATTAAGTTCATAAATCCTGAGTTAGTTCATATTTCAGGTAAGTCAAACTCAGTTGTTGATATGTTATCGAGAGCTAGATTTGATGATGATCTTCAAAGTGATCTAATAAAGAATGTGAATTTAGTTGACTATGTTCCACATATATACGAGTATGAGCAATTTCATGAATCTGAGTATGAAAATGAATGGAGAGACATAGGAAAGTATCTGAGTACACTACAACCATTACCTAACTGGACTACGAATAGATTCCGTAACATTAGGAAATGAGCTTATAACTTTTTCCTATGTAATGGTTATCTTTGGAGACATGCTAAGGGTAAGGTTACGAATCCACAACGAGTCCTAGGAAAACGAGGGCTTCAATTGCAAGTAATGAAGGAAATGCATGAGACATTATGGGCAGGTCATAAAGGATTTTTTGGAACATATGAAAAAATAAGAAGTACCTATTATTGGCCTAGGATGTATGTTGACATTAGTAGCTATGTTTCTACATGTTCTACTTGTCAACTTCATTCATCAGTACTTATCCACCTTGTATTCACTACAAGTGGGTAGTAGATCTTGTAACTATGCCTAAAGGTATTGACAAAATGTGTTACATTGTACTTGCAAGAGAAGATTTAACTAATCATGTAGAGGGACGTGCACTACGATATAAGACCACTTACAATGTTTGCAAATTCTTTCTTGAAGATGTCATAAGTCGCTTTGGGTACATAGATAAAGTAGTTGCTGATCGTGGAGAGTTAAATGCGAGAGAAGTTAAAGAGTTCTTTGAGCGTCACGGTATTCGTTTGTCTCTCACTACTGCATATAATCCAGAGGCCAATGGTAAAATAGAGAGAGGGCATCCACCTATTGTGAAAGCCATATCTAAAGCATGTAACGGTGACATCAAACAATGGCCTAGATTCTTACCTTTTGCACTTTGGGCAGATAGAATGACGTGCACATGCACTACTAGGTATATGCCTGCTGAACTCATGTACTGTCAAAAACCATTGTTTTCAATTCAGTCTCATATTTCTGCATGGTCAAATTTGCCTTGGTCTGGAAACATGTCTATTGATGATTTTTTGAGTTTGCGTATTAAACAGTTAGAACAAGGTAAATTAAGACTTGATGATGCCGTTGAAAAATTAAGAGAATCTAGAATGAAGAACAAGCATTATTTTGATAAAACTCATCGATTGTGTCCTAAGCCAATTGAAGTAGGAGATTGGGTGCTCATTTATGATAGTACATTTGAATCTCAATATGATGCACGCAAAAAGCTCACTCAACGGTGGTTTGGGCCATACATTGTATCAAAAGTCAACAACAATGGTACGTATGCTCTTTGTGAATTAAATGGTGTTGCACTAAAAACTTTGATTGGAGGTAAAAGGATAAAGCTATTCAAGAAACGTGATAATGACAAGTACATTTTGGATGAGGACATTGAAGAAGATGACAACAATGAGGCGGATTCATAAACAGGAGTATCCATGTTATAAAAATAAAAAAAAAGAAGAAAAAAAAATATATATATAAAAATATCATTTCAAGTTCATGTTGCTTTGTTTTTTTTTCAAGTTCATTCTATTTTCTTTCCATTCTTGTTTCATGCATGTTTGTTTTCAGTCTTTGCATTGCATTGCATATCGACATCACTTGAGTCAAAAAAAAAAAAGGCAAATGATGATTTCTCTACTTGTGTAAAATTGTATCTTAAGTAGTAACTTATCTACTAAGAAATTGATTATAATCTAGGATTGTGGAAAGATAGGGCATGTAGATTTGGAGGTTTATTCTGGTGACATGACTTTCATATATAAACATGCATATGTATCCTGTATCGAAAGCATAATTGTTGAAATCCTAGCTCCTGCTATCGCATGTTTCTACATCCTTAGTCCATCTCACAGCACTTGTATCGGAGTTTAAACGACTGTTCTCTGTCATCAAAAATGGTTGTACCTTGTATCGGGATTTAAACTTTCCCCGTCATTAAAAAAAAAAACTGCTACATGTTACCAAGCAGTTTACACTTTCTTCCACCCCAAAAAAGTGACCCCAAAAAAGTGATTGTAACCATAAAGTTGCCGAATCATCATCATCATCATTTAAAAAAAAAAAGGGAGCAAGCCAAAGGAGGATAAAGAGGCAAAGTGGAATAAATCACGGGCTATATAGGCAGATTTATGCATTAGTGGAGTTTAGTTAGATTTCCTTGCATGTTATTAGAGAAAGAGCATATTCATATTTATGTAGGAAAGGAGTTGATCTAAAATAAGCTAAAGATAAAAGATGTCTCTTGAAAATCCTAAATCTTTGTTTATAATCATATTTAAGGTAGATTGCTTTATGAAAAAGGTACAAAATTTTCTTCAAGATGAGAGGAACTGATGCTTAAAATGACTCAATACATCTACTTCCACTTCATATTGATGCTTGTTTTTTTTCTTTCTTGTTGCCAATGTTTCTTGTTCATTTGCATATATGTTGCTTATTTTTTCATGCATATTCATGTTGCCTGTTTCAATTCTTTCTTTCATGCAAATTTTGCTTCATGTCACGTTACCTACTTATTCATGCATATAATCAATTTTCCTTCCATGTTTCTTATGTTGCCTATAAAAGAATTTGATGCCTGGAACATTTTGTTTTTCACAGATGCTAGAGTGGCGCTTCCGGAGGAATCGCAGGTTTAGTGGGGGCGAATGTCGTCGAGATTTTCTCTCCTCTCTCACTTGTGAAGGCCTACAAAAAACATATTTGGTGAAGGTAGCCGGAATTCCCCGAGAAGTCCAGGATGCATCAAGGATGTCAAAGGAAGCTCACATACAAAGTTTCAAAGAAATCAAGAAAGTCCATGGTAGCGGTCAAAGCTGGTCAAAGTTGGGAAATTAGGGCAAAAATTTCATTGTCACCAAATTAGATGAAAATCCATATACTTGTAAAGATTGTCAAAGGCAGTCTATAGCCCAAATTTCAGCAGAAAATGGATTTTGTAGCACATTGATATGCTATGTTCATTTTGTAAAAATGTAATTTTTCTAGTTTGACCCTACAAATTCTGTATAGAAATTTATGTTAGCCATATGGTTTGGCATGTATAAAGATCATATGTGGCTACATATTTGTACAGATTTTCAAGGCCATCAGAGCTTCCTAGAGACCTTAATGCCACCTTGCAAGCTTCCAAATGTAGTCAAACTTGTACAAGGGAGATTCACATGGGAGTTATTTCTGCATATTCCTGAAAGAGATCTTTGGAAACATAGTCCTACAAAGTTTCATCTTCATCAAAGCCTATTTGGAGGGTCAAAGAGCACAAAGTCCAGTTTTTAGGATCACCGCAGTTTTCTAGTTTAAGAAAATTGAAGGGTTGAAGGGCCACCACATGGTGAAAGCTGATTGAGCCATGTTGTACGATCAAGATGAGCTCATATTCAAGGGTGGAGATGCACTTATGCTTAAAGCAAGGAGGATCCACGAGTTTTTCCATAAAAGAAGATAATTTTTGACAATCAAAGATCAATAATGTAGCTTTTCTCCAAAAATAGTGGCTTATCTTATCCGAATTGATGTCAGCACTGATCCGACGGTCCAGATCATCCCCAGATCCAATGGTGGAGAATGAGGGCACCTAAATTTCACTCCTTTACACTAGATTTGATAGAAAGAACAATTCCAAGCCATTGATTTGATTAATCAAATGGTTGTAATCAAAAGTAGTGATCCTAGAGTTGAGAGCTGATTTCTCTAGATCCAAGGGCCCAAATTCATTCAAAAAACTATATAAACCCCCCTCCAAACTCCTAGAGCATCATTGTTAGGCATCCATAGGGCTCATGCTAGCTTATGGTTTCCTTGAGATGATCACCCTCGGTTGAGCGAGTGAGGATCCAAGGTGAGCTAATATGAGTATAGTACCTAGTTTCAAATTTAAGTTAGAACTCCAATCTAGGATAGGCTCTTGAAACCAGCATCTCTATCTCGACTCACCCTCGGTGGAGCGTGTGAGTGAGTTAGAGCTTATTTTAATGATTCTTAAACTTCTTTAGTTAGACGTTACGAGCCTAGACATACATAGGGTCACTAGAGTGGAACTCACCTTCTTACGTGTGACATTCGGTTGAACTGTCATGGTTTGAGGGTCGGAACCACCTTTGATCAGTAGACTGCCTAGCTTGACGTACCACGACGATCTTATACATGTATCTTAATTCCAATCCTTTTAATTCATGTCACTTGTCACTTGTCTCTTGTCTCCTCTCTCAGTCTCTTAAGTATTTTTTCATGTCTTCTATTTCTTCTATGTATGAGAAGGCTCCGCAGTATTGCGTTGAACCAGTGAGGATGTTTCTTTGAGCTTGTAAGTAAACTCTATCATCATAATTCACTTTCATGCATATAATCCATACATACCCATACATATTGATTAGTTTCTGAAAGTGTATAAGAAGCTCCAATATTGGACCATTCTTCCTTTCAAAACTGGTTTATGTGTAAGGATTCCATCTATTCACGTCATGCATACATATCATCCAAAGAAGACTATGCATTGGATTAGAATTAGGAAGTGTTTAAGAAGCTCCTTCAATGGACCATTCTTCCTTCCAAATTTGATTCATGTGTATGGTTCTCTTTCATTCTTATCATTCATGTTTATAAA
Source organism: Ceratopteris richardii (assembly GCA_020310875.1). Classification (NCBI taxonomy): domain Eukaryota; kingdom Viridiplantae; phylum Streptophyta; class Polypodiopsida; order Polypodiales; family Pteridaceae; genus Ceratopteris; species Ceratopteris richardii. Next base: position 45,667,806 of record CM035407.1, on the reverse strand, counting down.
TCTAACTTGCACTCCTACTTTCCCATTCCCATAATCATTTCAACATCTCTCTCTTCTCCATACTCAACATTAATTTCACTTTCATGTCCTTAAACCATCCAACATTCATTAGCTTCATACACCCTGTGTGTGCCACGACCGGACCCGATCCACCCGGATTGCGATCACCTCCATAGCGGATAGAGAAGAAACCGAGAGAACTAGAGTCCCAAGAAACCTAAGAAATGCTGATGATTTTCCTTTGCCAAGGCCTAGAGAACACATGAGGACTTTGAGACCTATGCAACTAGTTAAATCCATGAAGAATTACTTCGATGGCACTGGAGACCCCTACGATCATGTGGCCAAGTTTAGGCAAGTCTTGAGAGTTGAACAAGTGGAGGACCTATTCATGCAGTACAATGCCTTTGGTCTAACCCTTAGGAACACCGCTCTTACGTGGTTTCAACCACTAAATGAGAGACACTTCATGAACATAGACCAACTTCTAGAGGCTTTCATTATTGAATTCTCTAAGAGTGGCATAAGGCATAACACTTCCTCACTGATTCATAGCTTCAAGCAAACCCCTCAAGAGATGATTAGACTTGCAGAAAGAAGGTTTAGGCAATACTTAGAGAGATGTTCTGTTGTTGAGTTACCCACACCAGCCAAACAAGTGGCTTTATTTCTAGATGGATTGCTAAGTACTAAATTGAGCTCATATGTGTACTTGAAGGACCCTAGAACCATAGAAGAGTGTGTACGCATGTGCATAGACATAGAGGATAATTTAGGAGAAGATCTAGAGCTTGCAAAGATCTACAAAGATTCAGATAGCACTTCCAGCCTCTCTTCAGGGCAATCCACGTCTATTGAGGAGCTTGCAGAGAAAGTCGCTCAGAAATTAGGTGTCTCTAGCAAACAAATACCTCGATTTACCCTAGGGAGACGATGGTACACATGTGGGGGAGACCATTTTGCGAGCGTGTGTCCTATTATGGCACAACCCCAAGTGAATCCTAGTAGCCAATACTACATGATAGAGCGAAGATACACAAACCATAGCGGTCAAACAAAATTACCCTCAGCCATACCCACAACAGGGAAGATACCAGAACCAGTACCCACCACAATAGTACATCAGGCCCTAGCAACCCTACCAACCACAATATCAGGCATAGCAAAGACCTCAACCAGTGCTTGCCCAGCAACCTCTTGCTCCAATCAATGTGATCCCAGTAAAGTATGCAGCTGCAGAAGAGAACCTGAATAGATCCATAGTGCCAGTAACACCATTGCTTTCAGAAAGTGACCCCAGTGACCATAGCTTTGATTCTACACACATTGATAGCCCCCAGGCTTACTACATGCAGTCTCTTGAACACAGTGAGTCCTACTATAGTGAAGAACCTAGTGAAGCTAGTTGGGAGCCAGAGTATGCCAATGTTATGTATGCAAACCCCAACGCTAGACCTCAACCTAGGCAGGTAAGACCCCCTCTTCCTAGAGGACCATGCTGTAGATGTCAGGGAGATCACCTCATTCGTGATTGCCCTCTACTTGCCCCCACACAACCGCAATCAATAATAATCCAGGGCTTTTGTCAGGACTGTGGGAAAGAGCATCTCTTACGAGATTGTCCAAAGAATCCCAATAACATGCCAAAAATCACTCCGATCAACGTTATTGGATTGGTAGTGGACTCTATAGGAAGTGTAGCTTCCACTGCATTATTGCAAGTGGTCACGAGAGCTCAAGCATTGCAGCAGAATCAAGGTGTAGGCCAAGAAAAGAGTGCTGAGGTTAGTGAAACTGAGAGCATAGCCAAGAAACGGACGAGAGCATGGAAGGATAGCCGCGAGAGAATGAAAAGACAATGGTCTAAGAAGATGAGCGACTTAGAAAAGCATAAGGGAAACCAGAGCCAAAACTATTGAGCTCACCTCTCAAACAAACTCTCACATACCACTACCTTCATCCCTATCACCATCTAACCCACCTCATACCATTCCACCACCCCCTAGAGCAAGATCATCTTAGCTGACCCCACTCCTGAAGACATAGACATGATGCTTAAGGCATATCAGGCCAGAATCCAAGAAGGTCCAAATGTGATAGATCACTACAAGTGCTACCCTAGAGCTGATCTAGAAATAGAAAGAACCAAGCTTTGTGCTAAAATGGTAGCATTGGCTCAGACCATGTTTGAAGCCAGTCGCCTCTTCAACTACTCTTGCTCAGCTAAAACATAGTTGCATTTTGATGGACTGTTGGAGAAGTTGGAGAGCATAATTGCAAGATCTGATAAGGAAGCCATATCCCAAGAAAGAGCCAAGACAAGCGACAAAACAAGCATTCCTCCCCAGGAAGCTTATGTGCCTAATTCCATTGAGCCAGACACCTCTTCTTCTATGAATTGGTATTCACCAGAATTCCTACGAGAGATTCAAGAAGAGAAATGGGCTAAAGAGAGTGAAGTCCCTCCTCCCATTGAACTTGTGGATGACGCACATGATCAATTCCCACAAGACATCCCTTCCATTTATGAAGAGCCTGAGAGTACCGAATCTCAGGAGAGATTAGACTTTGAGTCTAATTCCTTACAGGAGCTACCCCACTTCACAGGTCCATGGGAAGCAAAGTTCACATGCATGAGAGCACCCACAGTCATGGTAAGAAACGAAGACTCAGTCATACCTAGGAACACAGAGGTAGTAAAGAACACGAAAGTGTAGTGCAACCTCACTTTAGAAGAGCTCCTCAAGGTTAGGCCAGAGTTATGGAAGCATGTAGCCGAACAAGTAGCAGAGGCAGCTAAACCTCCTTCACAGGTAGGATCTCATAGAACAGTGCCAGAGATACCTTTGGAGAAGAACATGAGCGAGGGAGAAGAAGGGAACACCTATCTTCCCATCACCCATCACGGATACACAACCAAGGCAATTCTCGACTCTGGTGCAGGAGTTGCAATTGCTACCACTTCCCTATGGAAGCATTGGGGCAAGCCATCCCTCAGGCCAATGAGAATGAAATTGCAAATGGCTGACGGTCACATAGAGAGACCCTTAGGGCTGTTAGAAGGAATAACTCTCACTACATGCGGTGTTGAGTTTGAACATACTTTTTCCATATGTGATTTTAGCAAGAATCATGCCTATGAGATGATTTTGGGAAGACCATTTATGCGAAAGTTGCAAGTAGTACAATATTGGGGGACCAATTCCTTGTATTTGCAACACTTAGGTGTTACGACCAAAGTGAATCTCAAAGATTACTCTCATAGGGATGTACCCCCGATTCAATGGAACCCCATCCATAGAGCCAGAGATGACATTGAGTCAGTGCATTCCATAGGATCATGATCCTCATGGATGCATGAAGACACACACTTATGGATGTGCAAAGTAGCAGTAGAAGAGGAAAAGATAAAAAAAACAAGAGAGATAGGTGCGAAGGAAACACATAGATCAATTCAGGACCCAGCCTATGCACCTGTAGTATTCCCTAATGAAGAATTTGAACCTCACGGCTGGGCTGAGATTTTAGCAACAATGGATGTAGCCATCAATGAAGAACAATGGACACCCCACTATGATGAGGATGGCTATGACATTTTAGTCTTTTCCATAGAGCCAATCATGGTAGATTCCGTCTTGGAAGAATGTGAACCTAGTACTGATGCATTTGAAGATGCAAGTGACTCCGATCTAGAGTCAATCATTATGGACCCACCATTTGCATCAGATAAAGAATACTTCTATGAAGTAGAAGCTTACCCTCAGAGGGAGAAATCATGAATGATGTGAGGTTAACTACACAAGTGAACCCCAAGAGCGAAGTTAAGAAAAGGAAGAAGAGAGAAGTCACACCAGAAGAGGAAGAATCTTTGTTTGAGGTTCCTGAAAATTTTAAGAAGTATGAGATAGACGATAGGAGAGTCATGGTGAGAATGCCTCAACGGGATGCTCAAGCAGGAGAGGCCTATGATAACAAGGAAACCACTAAGAAAATTGTTGTAGCCTTAGAAGAAGGAGAAGAAAGATGCACTTACATAGGACATGACCTGACGGAAGAAGAAGAGCAAGAGTTGATAGCCTTGCTAAGAGAATACAGACATGTATTCGCTTGGAGCTATAGGGATTTGAAAGGAGTATACTCTGACATATGTTCACACACTATTCCCATGACCTCAGATGCCAAACCCTCTAAGCAAAAGCCATGCACATATAATGATAATTATGCTGCCAAGATCAAAGAGGAGATAGATAGACCAGTGGAAGCTGGATTTATCTATGAAATCGAGCACACCGAGTGGGTATCTCCCATCGTAGTGGTGCCCAAGAAGAATGGTAAGTTGCGTGTGTGCATTAACTTGAAGAAGGTTAATGCAACCACAATTTGAGATAACTATTCGCTTCCTATCACTGAGCATCTGTTAGAACGAGTAGCAGGCAAGGAAGTGTACAACTTCCTTGATGGATTCTCGGGCTACAATCAGGTAGCCATTGCTCCAGAGGATCAGCATAAGACAGCTTTTGCCACTGAGTGGGGCATATTTGCTTTTTGGGTAATGCCATTTAGGCTTACCAATGCACTAGCTACCTTTCAAAGACTGATGTGTCATGTATTTAAAGAGTTCTTGAGGAAGAATTTAGAGTTCTATGTTGCCGATCTTTGTGCTCATTCCAACATTAGGCAAACACATATTCCTGAACTTAGGCTCTTTGACAAATGTAGAGAATATCAAGTCTACCTGAACCCAAAAAAGTGTATTTTCATGGTCAGGCAAGGCAAGATTCTAGGAAACATAGTGTCAAAGAATGGCATATCCATGGATGAGGAGAAAGTGAAAGCCATTAGGGAAAAAAGTGCGCCCTGCATGGGCCTTGTAAGGATTCCTAATTTTTAGGGATTAAAATGCTTAATCTAAGCAACTAAGAGCTTAGAGGAAACCACTAGTGGTATTCCAAAATAAAATAATATTTCTTAGAATCTTGTGTTTGAATTCTCATAAGGAATGTTTTTGTGCCGTCGGATGCTTCAATTTAAGGGCCAAGATTAAAGCGCATGAGTGAGTAGAGAGAGAGTCTCACACGCGTGAGAAATAAGAGATTCTCTGCGGATTTGCTTTTTTTCACTCTCTGCAAGAAATTGGACCATTAGATCATGATCAATCCAACGATTCTCCGGATTTGGGGCTGAGACGCGTTTCACAGTCATCTTGAGCCGTCCGATCGGCCTTCCATCTGATGGTTCATGCGCAAAGGCGCCATCTCTTTTGGAGAGCTTATTCATAGCCATTAGATCATATAAAGATCCAATGGCCTCCAAAAGACGGCGCCCAAACTCATCCGATTTCAAATTGTGCCGTTCGATTGGAGATCTCATCTAACGGAGTACATTGATAGGCGTCTTTTTGCTGAAGAAAATGATCGTAGCCATTGAAAAACCTACAAATCCAAGGGCCCATGTGGACAGATGCCTTGACTTTTGCCATTCAACATTAGCCTTTAGATCATTGAACCCATCCAAGGGCTGTAATTCATTTTCAAGCCTTTCAAAACCATTCACACAACTGAAACCACTAACTCTAGATGGTTTTCTTCTCTTTGACCAAAGAAAAACTAGAGAAGCCTATGCCTAGCCTATGTGATTAAGGGACTAGACTGTGTCCACCACCCTCTTCTCATTGGTCCATCACTAATCAGCCCTTAATCCAAAAGTCCCAAAGAGGGCTCACTTTTTTCCCTAATGGCTATAGCGGAGCTACCTAGGCCAAAGAATGTCAAGGAAGTACAAGCTTTCATGGGGCATTGTGGTTATTACCGACGTTTCATACACATGTATGCCATCATTGCAAAGCCTCTATATAGACTTTTGACTAACTTTGAGTGGTCTGATGAATGTGAAAACTCTTTCAATGAGCTCAAAAGAAGATTATGTTCAGCACCAATCTTAACAACACCAGATTGGAGGAAGCCCTTTCATGTTCACGTGGACGCATCCAATTATGCTATTGGATGTGTACTCGCACAACCTATAGGCAAAGATAATATGGATCTTCCAATTGCCTACGCTAGTAGACAATTGAATGCAGCTGAACGGAATTATACAACCACTGAAAGAGAAGGATTAGGCATGGTATATGCGGTCAAAAAGTTTAGACATTACTTGCTTGCAAATAAGTTTAAATTTTTTATTGATCATCAGGCACTGCTATACTTAGTGAACAAGCCATGCAATACAGGTAGATTAGTAAGATGGTTCCTCTTGCTAATGGAATATGACTTTGAGGTAGTGGTAAGGAAAGGTAAGACTCACTTGAGAGCAGACCACCTCTCAAGACTCACATCAGGAGAGGCCCCACAAGGAGTATCAGATGATCTTTTTGATGCTTACTTGTTTAATTTGGAAGTAGTACCTCAATGGGCTAAGCCATTAGTGCCAGTATTGACATACGGGCCTAACCACCCAGTGATAAACACACAAGATAGGGAGGTAGTAAAAGCCCAAAAGTACCAGATCATGGCAGGAAGTATGTACAAGCATACAGATCAAGGGATCCTAGCTTGTTGTGTGGAAGGCAATATGCCTTGAGGATGTTGTATAAGTATCATATGGTTGATTGTAAGTCAAATTCTATGCCATTAGATCAAAATTTGAAGTTGGATACTACATCAGGTGAAGCATTGGAAAATGTAACTATATACTGGAAATTTATGGGAAATTTGATACATCTCACAATTACAAGGTGTGATCTAAGCTACACTACTGTACTTGAAAGCCAATTATGAAAGTTCTTAGGATGCCACATTTAGATGCTCTGAGGTGCACTCTACCTTATGTGAGTGCTACTTTGGATTATGCATTGTTTTATGAAGCTCGTGTAGATGCAATATGCCTTGAGTATGCTACAAAAGTATGGTATGGCTAATTGTAAGCCAATTTCTATGCCATTAGATCAAAATTTGAAGTTGGATACTACATTAGGTGAAACATTGGAAAATGCTACTATGTACAAGAAAATTGTGGGAAGTTTCATATATCTCAAAATTACAAGGCATGATCTAAGCTACACTGTTGGACTTGAAAGTCAATTATGTAGGTTCCTAGGAATCCACATTTATATGCTCTATGGTGCACTCTATGTTATTTGAGTGCTACTTTGGATTATGCATTGTTTTATGAAGATCATGTAGATTTGTAGGTTCACGGATACACCGATGTAGACAGGGTTGGTAGTATTCCAAATAGAAGGTCTACTAGTGGCTTTCTTTTCTCACTTGGGAGTGCAACTATTACATGGAGAAGTTAGAAGCAGCCCATTATTGCTTTGTTGGGTATAGAGGTGCTACAATGGTAGCATGTGAAGCATCATGGTTAGAGATGCTACTTTCCAATTTAGGTGTGGAAGTGAAAACTCCAATCATCATCTATTATGATAATGTTACCAGCATTCAATTAGCACAAAATCCTATTTTTCATGCAAGAACAAAGCATATCGAGGTATATTATTAGAGAGAATGTATTAGGAGGTGATATTGATCTTGTTTATGTGAGGATAGATGAGGAGGTTCTTGATATTTTTACTAAGGCACTTAGAGCAAAGAAGTTGAAGAAGTTTCAGAAGATGCTTGGATTAGAGGACATGACGTTGAGCTTGAGGGGGAATGTTTATATATCAAGCTCAACATGTGATGATCCAATATAACAACATATTACTTTTTCATTTCTCTGACATGTATAGTGGTCACGCTAGTATATGTCAGGGATACTTCATTGAGCTTTACTAGAATTATCTATCGAGAGTGATGGCACATTTTTTTTCTAGCCAGCTCACTCATTCGGAGACATTAGGATTTTCCTTATGTACTCTTCTTTATATATTGCAATAGTTGTATTTTTGTTTTAGGTCATTCTTGTATATTCCTTTTACGTAATAAAAGAAGAAGAAGATCATTCTTCCTTGCCTCAATTTGTGTGTGTGTTCCTCTTTGATTGTGAATATGTGTGTGTGAGCTCTCTCCCGTATCTTCTTCCCCGTGACAAAATGGAAAATCAAATGCTCCTAGTGAGGAAATTTCCCAACCTTTATATGTTTCAACGGATAATGCAACTCATTCTATTTATTATGCATATTTACATGATGCACTTATTGATGAGAGAATTGACATAGAAGATACAAAAACTATGTCTAAATGTATAGTGTACGCTTTGAGAGATAGAAGTTAGATGCATCTTTGGCATATTATACTCATTGAGGCTCTCATACTGCTTCATTTGCTTCAGATTGTTATGTGATGGTTATCTTTATTTTTTGTATTGAGAATGAGCATATTTCTTCTGATGAAGCATTTAATTCAAAAAACTAGATGGATGTTATCAAATTAGAATATGATGCTCTCATGAAGAATGGTACATGTTCCTTTTTATCTGCCTCCATTAGGGAAAAAAATGAACCCTGCATGGGCCTTTTGGATTAAGGAGTGATTAGTGATGGACCAATGAGAGGAGGGTGGTGGACACAGTCTATAGCCTATAAATCACTAGGCTGAAGGGGGATGAGGGGACAGGATTCCCCTATGTTCAGGTTTTGCCTCTAGAGAGAGAAAGGAATCTCGTAACTTACCTGGGCCCAAAAATTCAAAATTTTCAAAAAGTTATAAAACTCATCATAACACCATTTAATGGTCCCCCAGCCACTTTTTAGGATCAAAAGTGCTATTTTTGGGTTCTAAATCAAAATCCGTGCATGAACTGAAGTGAAAAAAGTGACTTTTTCAAAAATAACTCAAAATGCAACTTTCTCCCTCCAAAACCTCCCATTTTCATACCCAGGTCCCAAAAAGTCATCTCTTTCCACTACTTTCTCTCCCTAGCACACCATTGCAGCTCCTGCATCTCCATTTCTTTCTCTATGCATCATCTTCTTTGAATTCCTACTGTCATTTCCATAGCCTGATCTCCAATGGAGAAACCTAAATCTCATAGACGTCCAAAAGATGAGGTTATCGCGATAAAATGTCACAATATCAAGGCTCCAGAAGGATTTTGGTTAGGACAGGAGTTCTGCAAAGGTGCATGGGTGTACATGCAACCCTCTGGTGTTGGTCCTCACCGTGTGAGAGATCGTGGAAACTTGGATCTTCATTGGAAAGGGAAGTTACTAGGCTTCAAAAAGCTCAAAAATGGTGAAACTGTTGCCATTGTACAACATGTGTTCACAATGTCAACCATGAAATTGGAAAACTCAAACAAAATGAGATATCCTATCAACTGTAAGTATTACTCATTGACTTTTGTCCAAATTTCAGAATATACCTAGCTAAGTTGTGTATTTTTTTGTTGTAGACATATTTCCTTCTACCTTGGTGGAAGAACAACCACTTCATAGTCTTACAGGTACTTTCCAAGCATTGCATGCAGATGTTGGGTCGATAGTCTTTCCACAAGCCCGTCCTGCTCAGCTATTATGTGAGAGAGTTTTCTTTTACACACATACATATGTTGTACCCTCTTCATCAAATGATTTTGGCAAGTTAGAGATGATTAAGGTAGATTCTCTCTTAAAGCTTGAGTGGCCGCAACCTGATGTATGGACATTAACATCTTTGAAGCATAAGATGGTGATGGACATACACAACTCTTTGAAATTTACAAGAGTTTCAAGATCTATAGGATTACATTGGTGTGTTCCTGTTCATTGTTTTGTACATTTATTTCAGATATTCACAATTCTAGAGACGTCAACAATGTTCATGTTAAAAGATATCACGTATGAGCAGGTAGAGTGTTTGCTAGGTGAAAAATGGGGACTTGTAGAAGGATGCACCAAACGGGATAGATACATTTGTAAAATTGGTGCAAGAAGCATAGGATTTCGATACTTGAAACATCGTACTTCATTGTACATTAGATTCTATTATGATCGTTGGATGTGTAAACTTGGTGAATGGATACCATTACAAAGTTCTGAGGGTGTTTTAATTTCATTTGAAATTAAGATAAATCTACCCAACAATGAAATGGAAGTTATTTCAGTAAATCATCATTGGACTCTTGCCAACGTGAGAGAACATCTAGTAATCATGGGATTTGAGGATCTGGATCAATCAAAGTTCAGAATACAAGGGCATAAGGTAAGTAGCATATGGTATTTCTTCTTTTGTTTATACAAATTCTTACACTCAAATATGTTCATTTAAAGTTTTCTATTTGTCTGCAGATTGGTAAGAGGTTGGAGGATAAAATTAAAGTCCTCCTTGAATGGAGTGTGGATGGAACTCAACTTTCATTGTCATAGCTCAAGGACTATTTGAGTGCTACAGTGTACACACACCTATGTTCCATTTATAATCCTACATCTGCAACAATGTATTTAACATGCAAGACATGTAGCATGTAAAATTTTTTGATCTCAATATGATGTACAGTTTGCCAAATCTTTGGTTTTTCCAATGGCAATTTATTATAATTTTAAAGTTCTGAGAATTTTTTTTTTCTATTGTGTTGTCGTGTATCTTATTCTGGTTAATGATTCTGTTCAATCTTTTTATGAGCAAAAGTTTTTTTTCTGAGAGTTCTGTGCATGATTGTTTTATTTGAAGGTATCAGTTTTAGTTTTAAAATGGGTCCCACTCACTTTAAAATTTTGAAACTACTATAAAAGCAACACTTATTCTCTCATTTCTCACTTTTGCAACCAAGAAGAGCTACAATCACTAGCAGAGTACGCACACAAGCTAGCATCACGCGCAATGGCTGCCGCATCCTCCAGTACCCTGCAACTCAAACGTCCACGTGAACTCTTCAATGAGTTCTTGGAATCAACTGAGTTCAAAGGTCAGAACCACTTGTATGACCTACTGTCTAGGGTCCCTGATCTAGACAAAACAATTCAACTGAACTCTGATGTGCTCAAGGAAATCATAGAGTTCCTTGAGTACTACATCTTGCGTTTTTCTATAGAAATACCGCCTTATGAGGGTAAATGGGTTCCATGTGACCTTCTACTCTACATACATAGAGGCGATGAAGCCTTCATGAAGCGCCTTAAGCGCTTCATGGCAATTGCGGAAACTGCTGGGCACTTACTAGATGACTCTGTGCCATTAGTAAAAAAACTTAACAAAAAGAAGAGGATGGGTACAAAGTACCTATCCTACACTGCAACAACATATTTTATTATTAATGAGGAGCCGGAACCTACACCTGTTGAGCTCCCCAACCTTGCCACTGGGGGTTTTGTTAAGGAGAAGAATGAGCCTCAACCAGAGGCCATAAATTTTTCCAAAGAAAGCATTACAATCCACCAAGAATTCCCTGGTGGTGTTGAGGATAAACTACATGTGCAATCAAGCATGGAGGAGGCCCCCCCTTCAAATCTCAACCCCTCTGAGCCCACATTACCAGAGGTGGAACTTGAATATCTCTCCTGCATCGTTGTGGATGGAGAGGAATTTATTTTACTCCATGACATTGAGAAGGCATTCGGTCTACGTCTAGATGAATGCTTGAGTATTTTCTCCACAATGTCAGATGTTCCACTTGACAACACATCTGACATACTTGAAAAGAAGTCCATCCCACTTGGGGATTCTGTGGCAGACACCATATCAATGGTGTGTGCTGATATTTTAAATGATGACAACAATTCTACTACAGAGGAGGAGTTCAGTGCAGCACAGGAGAGGATACTGAAGCAAAAAATTCCTACATCCCATGTAGCAGAGCAGAGTGGCATGGCCCACTCTAGCATTGATCTTGATGCCCCTGGAAGAGGGGAGGAAGAAGACAAGCTTCATGATGTAAGTGGTAATTGAATTAAATAAATCGATAATTTTAAGTTAACATTGTAAGAGCTTGAATTCTCATTTGTTCTTAACAGGAAGCAATTGAGCTCGACAAGTTCGCAGCAAGGTCTGGTGGGGATCGAGCTTCTCGTGGGAGTGGTGCATCCTTGGCAAACTACATCGGAAAGTTGCCAAAGGATGATTTTGTTATCATACACAAAGACTACAGTCCCGATGGGCACTTCATCACTTGGTGCTTGAAGGCCCTTAGCAAGATTTTGTGTTTATGTACAATTACCCAAGGCACTAATTGTGTCATTTTGGTTAGGAAATCCTTAGTTGTAACTACTTTAGGACTTAATTTTAGAGGGAAAGTATTAGGGCAAATAGGTATCGCCATGAGTCTTGGAATGCAAGACCCCCATGTAATATCAAGATCTGTATTGACTTACCAGCTGCCTCAATCTCTCCAAAGGAGAAAGAAAGTTGTGGAGAAATTGAAGGCAGCTGAGAAATGATGTAATGTCTTGATAATACAAGCTTTTTTTTTCATCATTTGTCTAGTTTTGTTTATGAATGTGCTAAAAAATTGAACTTATCTTCTCTCCACAAATTGTATCTAATTGGGGGTCTTTGTATTTTGCTTTGGTCCTCTGTATGATTATATGCTTAAAAAAGGCCAAAAAAGCCCCAGCCACAGAAACGCGGGAAACATCCCTTCAAAATTTTTGCAGGGCTGTTTCCCGCGTTTCTGTGGCTGGGGCTTTTTTGGCCTTATGTAGTGTTTTTAGGTGCTACAATACATAGGAAACTATGTAATTTCAGATTTTCAATTGGTTTTGGTATTATCAGGACCAGAAGTTTTCAGTAGGGTATAAACTCAGCCTTTAGTAGCTAAAGATCTCAATTCCTATAGGGTATAACCTCTTAATACCTAGACCCTTGCATCTCTACCATATGTCTTATGCTTACCAAAGACCAAATATTGCAAAAAAAAACCCCAGCCACAGAAACGCGGGATTCAGCCCTGCAAAAATTTTGCAGGGCTGAATCCCGCGTTTCTGTGGCTGGGGGTTTTTTGGTGTTAAAAAGACATGTTGCACACCACTATGTAGAAAAGGAACATATCTAGTCATAAAACAATAGGCAAGTGCATGCATGTTTAACTGAATCCATATATAACTGACTGAAAGAGAGAGAGAGAGAGTGAGAGAGAAAAAAGAGACAAAGAATATAAGTCAAAACAAAATTTTCTATTATCCATTGTATTACATCACAAAGTAGCCTATCATAGGGTATAATATACACATCATGGGTTATTTCCTCTAATTCTTCTTGCTAGTTGAATGTCCTTCGGTTGTATGGTTACTCTCTTGGCATGGATAGCACAGAGGTTAGAGTCCTCAAGCATGGAGATGAGGTAGGCCTCAGCTGCCTCTTGAAGTGCTTCAAGTGCTATCCCTTGTATTCTTAGACCTGTTTGGTAGCTTTGTAGTTCCTCTTTCACTACCCTTGCAAAAGCTCTTCGTGGTATGAGTAGTTCAACGGACTTTTGGTAGTGTCGTATCTCTGCAAAAGCCCTGCAGTGCTTCCTTCGTCTTTGTGGAGCTCTTGGGTTGGGAGGTATGTTTGGCTGGCGTTGAGGTCGACGTCGAGGTTGATAGTTTTTTTTTCTCCGATGTACACGATGTGAGGGCCCAGCTTCATCTTGCACATTTTGTTGTTGATGTGGTTGTTGACTTTGCTCTCTTTCCTCCTCTGTTGGTATTTGCCCTTGTCCTTGTGGAAGTGTCTTACCTCCATGTGTCACCCTATGGCTCGTTGGTATTTGCATATCATTCCATGGTGGTTGATTGTTGCTTTCCTCATATGGGGATGACTCTTCGTCGCTCTCTGGTACACTCCTTCTGATCAACTTCTGTTTGGGTCTTGATTTGATGGGTGTCCTTGTTGGTGGCTCATCATCTGAAATGGCCTCTGATCGTCCTTGAGTATAATAATCTTGTCTATTGGAAACTTCATTTTCTCGCACTGAATTGCTCCCAGGTGGTGTGCCATTGTGTGACACAGGCACAGATGTGCTCTGGGAACCACTTCGAGGCCTTTGGGGGGGTTGCAACCATGGTGGGCGTTGTGTCCCTAGATGAGGGCTAGGAAAGAAGACGCGATCTTTCCTTGCAGTTTGCTTGGTGCGTGCCATTCTCTTGAGTTGCAAAAAGTGTGAAATGAAGTGAGTTCTCTCTATTTATAGAGTTTTTTAAAAAACTGTTTGTTCACACTAGAACGGACAAAACCTGTTTAAAACCATACAGAATATTATATATTAAATAATAACACATTGAAATCAAGATTACAATAATCATATGTATTACCACATAATGGGAAATAGCGAATTCACTTTACTTCCAAGCTGAGCCTTCTCGTTGTCTCCTTGCACGCCACTGAGCATGATGAAGAGGACCTAACGATGACTTCCATTTCTCACTGGCAATGTTGTGTTGCATCTTTCTTGCAAGTTTTGCCAATTTTGAATCCCTAAGTCGTTCCACAAAAAACTTTCTCGAGAATGTAGTGCGGTAAAACCAATTAAACATCTCCTCCATGTAGTTTGATTGCATTGGGCCACCACCATGTCGGGTGTTTTTGAAGTAGACACCCCTCGCTTTGTAGTGTGACTTTTCCATTCCTTGGGTACTGAAAATCTCTAATGACCCATATCGATGCATGAAAAAAGCTCCATGTGCAAACAAAATATGCTAAAAATTGTTAAGTACATTGGAAAAAGGTAAGTGCAATGAACACTTGTAGAAGAAGATTACACTTACAATGTAGTGTGTTATATTGCTCTCTCCCCAACATTGAATGAAACACTTGGTGAACTCCACTAATGTTTCTTGAAACATTTGACGTTGAATAGCACTAGACCTAGTCAGACCCATTAAGCCTACAACCTTATCAAAGCTCGACCAAACTTTCTTTCTCTTATTACAAAGATCAACTTGAGAGTCATTGTCTGTTGTGATCATGCATAGGTCTTTCCACAGCTCATAACGTTCATTATTTTGAGTGCTAGTACCTCTTCTAAAAAAATGTCTTGCTTTATTCCTTGTCATTGACACTTGTTGCAAGCTATCTTGAGATTCTCCAACTTTCTTAACAACTAGGGTTACATTTCCACCATGACAACCAATTGAATTAAGAAGTTCCTCCAATTTCTTTATAGCTTGAATAGATTTATCAACTGGCTTCATGGCAAATGCGTATTCTATATGGAGCTTCAATAGTCTATCAAAAATTCTCATGAAGGCATGCAAGGTGCAAAAGTGGACATTGACTAAAGGGAATGGAATAATGGGATTCCAATCCTTATCTGACATGTCACGATTAGGTGTACCTAACATGGGACACCTCATTAAAGGTGTATCCCATTCAGCAGATGGAGTTGCATCTGTGTCATCAACTAAATCATCTATGTTGTTTTGTTTTCTCTTTGTTCGTTTATAACCTCGTGTACAATATGGAAAAGGATAGAGAGTAGATGCACCTTGTTTGCACCCTAACATGCATTTGATAGTCTTTAAGTCTCCACCTAAGTGCCACTCTACTTCAAAATCACCAAGGCTTTCTACATTGATTTTGGCACCATGAATTTGAGAAGTTATCACCTCTGTGATCCATGGGATCCTATTGAAAATCCATGTAAGAACATCATTGGATTCTTTAGGTACTTCAATAGCACCTAACCACCATATATCTTTCTCTGATTGGACACTATATGTAAAGTGATGGGTAGATTCTTCACTATCATCAATAATAGCATGGGCCATAGCTTCGTTCATGAGTGTCACACTAAGTCTCTCCATACGGCGTCCCTTTATGATTTGACATTCGTCTAGCTTCAATACAAACTTGAGTTTGGAACCACAATCTACATCAAATAACAAACATTATATTATTAAAAATACTATGAATGTCATTATCAAAACAATGGATATACCTTGAAGTGTGGATTTGTAAAATTTAACCATTTCCTTTTGGAGCCTCTCCAAATTGACAAATATGTTGTTGTACTTTGTGTAGATGAATCCCTGTCTAGATGTGTTTTTCAACTCTTTCTTTGATGCAGATGAATGATAAATGGATGCAGGCATAACATCTTCTATATGCAGGTAATTGCCAAGAGTATTGGCTACATTGTACAATGCAGTGTACGCTCTAGTACTAACACCTGCTTCATCACATACCATCTGTACCTCACTAGGACTAATAATATCTTCTAAGTTGCCTGCAAAATCTTTAATCACTTGGGTTTTGATGTGATTTCCTATTGGTGACTCCAAGATCATAAGCACATGTTTGTTGCTAAGACAAGAATTCAGAAACTTCAATTGATCCTCCATTGTTGAGGAAGCACTCGCATCTTCAACAAATGACCTGCACAATAAGAATCTCAATCTAAAAGTCTTTTAACATAACTAAACAAAGGAAATACATACCTAAGTGCGTAAACACGTCGCTTCCGTGCTCCACCACCAGTTGAAAGAGCTTGAAAGGATGATAATGGTCGTTTCCTAAATCTCATCCCAAGTGGAGTCTCTTTTAGTTGTGTAAGATTGGCTTTCAACTTTGTAATTGTGCTCTCCTTTTCTTCCACATCTTGTTTGAGACTATTATTGTGCTCATCCAAAGATTTGATAGCACTTTCTAAAGTGTGTATAGCACTCTCTAAACTGTGTATCTTGAAATGGTTGTGATGACATTGTTGCATCCACTAATTTGCTATAGATGTAGAATGGTTAGACAATCGCTTGCAATAGCCTAGAAGTCCATCTTCACCGGAACCAAGGAATTGTAGAAATGTGGAGATAGTATGGAATCTAGGATGAACATTAGCCATTGGATCCAAGGGATACAAAGCACCATGGACCCAAAGATCAATATTCTTCTCTCCAGCTGCACGTCGTGCATTTTGAGAATCTATGTCATTGCTACCTCTAGTTGTTGGTGCAAATTCTGTAGGAACACGAACATGTACACTCTTTGAGTGAGGAGCACGCGCTGGTGCTGGTGTCATGTTCGTAATACATGTGAGCACCATGATGTTCCAAAACTCCAGCACCGAATGGGAAGAAGCACACAGATGGCTGGAATGGCTAGTACAGTAGCTATGTGCAAGAAAAAAAGTGTGTTTTGGTATGTGGATAGGTCAAAATGACTTTTTTCAGTATGTTAGAGGGAAAATGAGTTTTTTTTCAAAAATTCATGTTTTGGGGCAACCAAAGTTACGAGTTTGATGATGTGGCACTTAACTTTTGGAGGGATTTTGAAAAGTATGTTTTTTAAGTATTTTTTATAAAAATAAGTCTAAAAAAATTAAGTTCGACATATACATAAAAGTATTGGCCATTTTGAATAAAGAATAGCTGAAAAAGAGACTTTTTCAGAAAACTCATTTTTTTATTCATAAAGATGGACGGATTTGATGAGGTGGAAAGTGGTTTTTCTCTCTCTCTATGTGCAGAAGAGAGAGAAGGTCCTAGCTCAGCCTAAAAAAAAGCCTACTTCAGCCTACCAAAAAGTGCTCTATTAAATGCACTTGTCCCCTTAACAAAGTACAAGATTAAGCTTAATCCCTAAAAATTAGGAATCCTTACAAGGCCCATGCAGGGTTCACTTTTTTTCCTAATGCAAAGTAAAAAGTTCATTGGCACGAAATGGGTATGTAACTTGATGGAATAGTTGATAGGTATAAGGCTAGGATTGTTTCCTATGGTATGCTCAAGATAAGAGGATTGATTTTTACAACACCTTTGCTCCTGCATGATGAATGACCACCTTTTATAGCATATGTGCACTTGCAACTCATCATGTTTGAAAGATACATAAGTTGCACAATAAAAATACATTTTGGAATGATGATTTAGACGAGGAAGTTGTTGGGAATGATGGACGGACACTCCAAGAGAATGAGTAGGTACTACCAAATCCTGCTTTGTACCAGCCCTTTGATGCTTCAGACTTGATAAGTGGACCTCCTTAGCTTTCCAATGACACCATAAAATGGCCTATGTACTTTGGAAATGATGTATGTAAAGATTGAATCAAAACAGACAACTTTGAACCTCAGGCTTCAAACAAAAACCTTTTATTTTTTACTTGCCACCTGCTGGATCTTTTGCTCTATGACCAACACAATAGGAATTGGAAAAATTCCTTTTAGGGGTATCTAATTAGCTTAGCAAGCTAACTATTCCAAGTGGAATGGTATAAAAATATTAACTATGCTCAGAGAAATCAATTTAGCAAGTAAACCTTTACCCCTAATTTTTTAGGATTGTTGCAGACTTTGACCAGTGATCACCTCGACAAGATTTTCTCTGAAATGGCTGAATAGAATCTCTTCAAATTTTGAAGCACGTAGACAACTTTGAGATGGTTCCAACAGGCTATAGATCGTTGAATTTGGTGGAGAAATGAGTGAGCTATGCTCTCCACAAGTTGACAGACTTTCAAGTACTATGACAGAGAACTCAGAAATGAACAATGTAGATATATGTATTAATGAACACTTGTATACAATGCCATTGGCATGAAGATCATTGCCTAATGGTTTAGATAGATGTGGGCTAGAGTTTAGGCCTCACACACACTCAGATTGATAGAGATGAGCTCGGGAATGATGAGTCTTCTAGCCGTGACTTTTTGAGTTGACCTTTTATAGTGATTTAGTTCAAAGTTTGAATTTGAATTCATACTTTGGCTCTCTTTAATCAAGCTCCTACATCCTAGGAGATATTCCATCTACTTGATTGATGCTTTTCAACTAATAAAGTTCACGAGATTTCCTTGGTAGGTGTTTACAAAGATTCCAAAGTTAAAAATGACTTTTACAAAAGAGTAAAGTGGTAATTAACCACTAGCATTTGTTCCTATGCTTCTCCATATGTGTATGGACTTCAAGGTATCCTTCAAGCCAAATGTGTAGGCTTGTGAATTGCACCAATAGCTCCCCCTCAAGCCAAACATTTTGGCTTGGTCTTCATCTTTAGTCTTCATGTATATCCTGAAATCCATCATTGCTTTGAACCTACAAAGTTTGGTTCCATCCAAAGCTTTAGTCAACAAATCTGCACACTGCATGTTGGTTGATACATAGGTTAGTTGAATGTTCTTGCTTAATAACTTTTCTCTCACAGAATGGTAATGGACCTCTATATGTTTGGTCCTAGCATGATGGATAGGATTAGCTGCAAGGTGAAGTGAGCTTGTATTATCTCTAAAGATTATTGGTGACCTAGTATATAAACCCAATTCTGTATACAATAGCTGGATCCATATGGCTTCTTGGGTGGCATTAGCCAGTCCTCTATACTCTGCCTTAGGAGAAGACAAAGCAACAGTAGGTTGCTTTTTTGAAGACCATGATATTGGTTTATCACCTGCAAATGAAATGTATCTGGAAGTGCTCCTCCTATCATCCTTGCATCCTGCCCAATCTGCATCTGAATAGATCTTGATATCCAAGTCTGAAGTGTATGGGAACTACAAACCATGATGTTGTGTACCCTTGAGATACTTTAATATTCTTTTGGCAGCTTCTAGGTGAGGTACCCTTGGCTTGTGCATAAACTGACTTAGCACACTAACTCCATATGCAATGTCTATCCTTGTTAAGGTAGCATAATTCAAACTTCCAACTATACTTTGGTAACGTGTAACATTATCAATTTCATCACCTTCATGGGCACTTAGTTTTAGGTTTACCTTCATTCGAGTACTTGCAACTTTGGCATCCTGCAAATGAAACTTCTTCAACATATCCTGTATGTACTTTTTCTGAGTAATGTATATTCTAGAGTTAGTATAGACTAACTCAAGCCCAAGAAAATGTTGATGTATGAAACACCACAAGAAATGAATTAATGTGACACTAGAACACCTCTATGGTCACCATTAACTCATTGCCACTCCAAACTTTGAGAAATGATAGTCTAAAGTGAGAACTTTGCTTCTACGGAAATTCCTAGTCACTGAAATGACATACCTTCAGTATTTTGCTAATTTCTCTTAGCTCAAATATTATTTCTTCAAGATCTTTTAGTGGATGAAAGTAGAAGAGTAGAGCTTTCCAACAAGCTATCATATGCAAGAAATGGAAACGGATCTCTAGAATGCAAGATATAGCCTTCACACGATGACCCTGTATGACTTGCCAAAACTGGAAATTTTTCCTCCTTTACTAATTCTGAGTGTCTAAAAATGAAAATTCGATGACTAGCATCGACTTGCAACCAAACGTCGATGCCGAGCATCGACTTTGAGCTTTTTCAGCCACTTTTTCAGCACCAGAATTACCCTATGAACACAAGACATGAGCAAGACCACTTTTATGTTAGAAGTTGATGCCAGGCATCGACTTTATGATGAAACTCGATGCCAGGCATCGAGTTGCTCCACAAACTTCATCTTTTCAAGAAGATTTGGCAGTAGATAAAAATCAGATATGAAGACAAGGACTTATCAAGTGAGATTCGATGCCAAGCATCGACTTCCCGCATAAAACTTAACCTTTCAACATGCATTTGATGCTAGGCATTGACTTGCTTGAAAAACTTCAATTCTTCAAAACATTATAGAGAAGACAAACACTGGAGATGGAGGAAGAAGAATTATACACAGAAATTAATAAACTCTTTCCATAACTATGAAAACTCAGAAATGCACAGGTGCTTTCTCACGCAGAGAAGCCCGACTATTCTCGGTCATACAAAATGAGTTCTAACTCACTCTCTCATTGTCTTCCTCTACGTGTCAATTGATACAAACTAACTTATATAGTTTTTCTTATTCTCGTGATTTTTAAAAAACTTCTAGAACTAAAGTGAACTAACTTTACAAATATGATACACTTGTGAATTTGTCCCTTCACATAGGCATGTGGTTTTCTTCCTAAGATTTGACCTTAAAATATATGTCCAATTAGTGATTGTTTCTCCAACAGCTCCCCCTCAATCACTTAATTGACATTCTCTATTTCTTCATATCATCTTCTTTGCTTTTACTCCTGCCATGCTTTTGAATCTGTTGGTCTTCACACCATCCAAGCTCTTTGTCATTATGTCTTCTATCTGATCTTTTGTAGAAATGTACTCCACTTCAATTTCTTTCTACATTACCTTTTCTATCAGGAAATGATAATGTATCTCTATATGTTTTGTTCTTGCATGAAATACTGGATTTGCTGCAAGATAAAGTGAACTCATATTATCTCCATGTATTTTAGGTATACCTTGATCAATGCCCAAGCTTTTGAACAATGTCTGCATCCATATGAACTCCTTAGCTGCTTCCAAAAGTCCTTTGTACTTAGCTTTAGTTGATGATAATGATACTGTATGTTGTTTCTTTGAACACCAAATTACAAGCTTATCACCCATGTATATCATGTAGCCATGAGTTGATCTTCTGTCATCCTGGTTACCTGCCCAATCTAAGTCACTGTAGGCTCTCAACTTCAAATCTGATGTAAAAGGATAATATAATCCTTCCTTTATAGTTCCTTTGATATATTTGAGAACTCTTTGACCTGCAATCCAATGTGGGTCCTTTGGACAATGCATAAATTGTGACAAAACTCCCACTTCATAACTAAGATCAGGTCTTTTTAGTGTAGCATAAATCAAACTACCCACAAGAGATTGATACTTCCTCATATCTTTGTATTCTGCACCATCATATTTACTAAGCTTGTGATTAACTTCAAGTGGAGTTGAAGCTTCTCTGCAATTTTCCATATCAAACCTCTTCAATAGATTCAGAAGATACCTTTCTTGTGATACATATATGTCATGATCTCTATAAGTGACTTCCATTCCAAGAAAGTATGACAACTTTCCTAGGTCACTGATCTTAAACTCTTTCTCAAGTAATCTCTTTACCTCCTGGATTCCTTCATCTGAAGTTCCTGTGATTATAATGTCATCTACATAAATACAAATGTAGATTGTACCTTCCTTTGTTCTTTTGATGAGTAAACTTGGATTTGCTTTTGAACTTTGATATCCAAGTTCATTGAGATACTTCACCAGTCTATAGTTCCATGCTCTTGGAGCTTGCTTCAATCCATAGAGTGCTCTTCTCAGCCTACAAACAAAATTTGGATACCTGGAATCTATAAGCCCTTGAGGTTGTTCCATGTATACCTCATCTCATATGTATCCATTCAAGAATGCATTCTTTATATCCAATTGACTTAGGGTCCATCCTTTTGAAGTTGCAATAGCAATGATTGTCCTTATCGTTGACATCTTAGCTACAGGACTGAATGTCTCATCATAATCTATGCCATAAGTTTGGGCATAGCTTTTCACCACCAGTCTAGCTTTGTATCTGGCTATACTTCCATCTGCAAGCTTCTTCGCTTTATAAACCCATTTATTTCCAATTACTTTCTTACCATTTGGTTTAGGAACAAGTTCCCATGTCTTGTTCTCCTCCAGTGCATTGAACTCTTCCTTCATTGCTTCTTCCCATTGCTTCTTACCTTTAGCTTCATCATAGTTCTGAGGTTCTTCATCATCTTTGACCATATATGCATAGTTCTTCTGAGTTATGTAAGAAGTATCATAAGAATACCTTTTTGGTTGTCTTCTAGTCCTGCTTGACCTTCTTGGTTCACATTCTTCATAAGTGTCTGGATACACCTCTTCATCAAATATAGGAGCTTATTCATTCCTTCTTGTTAATCCACTTCTGGATGTACTTGCTTGCATATAGTCTTCATCTCTATTCACCTGCACAATTGATTTTCCTTTCTCACATCTTCTTACCTCTTCCTCAAATTCTTCAGTTGTATGACTTTGATCTACATACCAACTTTTCTGTTCATCAAATGTAACATCTCTAGAAACAAGAAATTGTTTGGTTAGAGGATTGCACAACCTGTAACCCATCTGCTTTTCATCATAACCAATGAACACATATTTTGCTGCCTTTGGTTCAAGTTTATGCCTAAGCTGTGATGGCACATAAGCGTATGCAATTGATCCAAACACTCTACAATGATCTAGTGTCAGTTTCTTACCCCACCAAGCTTCATATGGAGTCATTCCATTTAGAGCTACACATGGTAATCTATTCACAAGATATGTAGCTGTATTTACAGCCTCAGCCCAAAGATAATTCGGACAATTCTTCTCCTTTAGCATAGCTCTAGCAAACTCAACCAAAGTCATGTTTCTTCTTTCTGGTACACCATTTTGTTGTGGTGTGTACCTGCAGGTTATTTCTCTCTTAATACCTGCATTCAAAAGATAATCATTGAACTCTTGGGAGAAGTATTCTCCCCCTCCATCAGACCTCAGTCTCTTAAGCTTTTCACCTGTGACTCTCTCTGCATATGCATGAAAATGCTTGAAGGCTCCAAACACTTCTGATCTTTCCTTCAAAACATATAATGTTATCCATCTTGTAGCATCATCAATGAAAAGAACATAATACCTTGAATCACTGATAGATCCTTCTTTTGTTGGTCCCCATACATCTGTATGAATGAGCTCAAGTACTCCATCATGTATGAATCCTTTCTTTTGAAATGGTAACCTGTGTGCTTTTCCCATTTGACATGCTTCACATTTATAAACCATATGTTGACTCTGCACATTTGGTAATCCTAGTATAGACTGATTTGCAACCATAGCTTTAATTCCTCTTTCATTGAAATGACCTAATCTCTTATGCCAGAGATCAAGTTCTATAATCACTCCTTCACCATGTGTGAGTAAAGCTTGACCAATGTTCCCTTGTACTCTTAAAGTAAAGAGTCTACCTTCTTTCTTACCAGAGACAATCTGATTATATCCATTCTCTGGATCTTCAACAAATACTCCTTCATTTGTAAACTTGACTTGAAAACCTTTTTCAACTATCTGTCCCACACTAATCAAGTTTTTAGGTATTGTGGGAACATACAAAACATTGGTTAGCAAATCTGCTCCACTCTTGCATTTCACTTTTCCAATTGAGTGTTTTATGTCTTGTATTATTGCCTGTTTGAACACTATGACTAGAAATGCCTTTTTCCAATTCTGACATCAATTCTATGTTTCCTGATAAATGATTAGAACATCCAAAGTCAATGTAAAAATACCTTTAGATCTTCTTTATCTGATGTGCTGATTGAATTCATCATCAATGATGCATGACTTTCATTTTGTGTGTCATTTGCATAGTTGTAGTAGGTGGTGTTGTAGGATTGATTCTGTCCCCAACTTCTTCCTCCACATCTACCATAGCCTCCTCTTTGACTTTGTCTACCTCTTTGAAAATTACTTTGATATCTTCCACCTCGGCCTCTGCTATTGTTGTTTTGATTCTGGTTTGATCCTTGTTCGTTGTGCCAACAGTCATGAGCCAAATGATTACTCAATCCACAGATCCAGCAAGCCTTTTTGTTGTTATTGTGATTACCTCTTCCTCTTCCAAAACCTCTTTCTCTTCCTCTGCCAATGCCTTTACCTCTTGCATAATAAACTTGAGAACTCGACTCCTCTTCATCCTTTGCTTTACCTTTATCTCCTTTCTTCTTATTCTTCATGTACATTGCAGAACTTTTTCCTTTATCTCCATCTCCCTTCAAGTCTTGCTCAAATGTGAGCATCAAACCAAGCAACTAGTTCAAATCTGGAACATAATGATTCAATGAAAGTTTTGTTGATAAGACAAAAAATTTCCACCTTTCATCCCCTCTCAAGCCTGTAAGTAATTGAGAAATCAACTTGTGATCCTCAATATCTTCATCTATAGATCCAAGACTATCTGCTAGATCCTTCATCTTAGTGGCATAATCACTAATACTTTGACTTGGCTTCTTCTTGAATGTTGTAAACTCAGACCATAGACTTGCTTTCCTTGCCTTGGTAGTACTTTGGAAATGATATTCCAATGCATTCCATATATCTTCGGATGATTCCAATCCTCTGATGTGTGGTAGCAAATGATCAGAGATTGTATTGTAGATGTAGGCTTTTGCACTTGCATCCTTCTTCTACCAATGCTTTAAAGCATCTAGTTCTTCTTTCTTTGGTCCACTTTCATCTTCAAATACTGGCTTCTCTTCTTCACCTGTTACATATACAATGTAGATATGATCTGCCATACTCCTTTCCTTCTGCTGCAACCTTTGATCTTAAAGGATAAAGAATAATACATTTTGGAGTTTTTTGTGTATGAGGATACTTTTGAAGTAACCTTTTGGTGTCTTGTGTCTTCAAATGCTTCACCTTTCAAACTTTAATGGAAAACTTTCCAAAACTTCTTGTACCTTTGCCACCTTTTGCTCTTTAGGACCTTTCTGCTCTGATACCACTTGTTGATGTATGCAACACCACAAGAAATGAATTAATGTGACACTAGAACACCTCTATGGTCACCATTAACTCATTGCCACTCAAAACTTTGAGAAATGATAGTCTAAAGTGAGAACTTTGCTTCTAAAGAAATTCCTAGTCATTGAAATGAAATACCTTCAGTATTTTGCTAATCTCTCTTAGCTCCGATATTATTTCTCCAAGATCTTTTGGTGGATGAAAGTAGAAGAGTAGATCTTTCCAACAAGCTATCATATGCAAGAAACGGATCTCTAGAACTCAAGATATAGCCTTCACACGATGACCCTATATGACTTGCCAAAACTAGAAATTTTGCCTCCTTTAGTAATTCTGAGTATCTAAAAATGAAAATTCGATGCCTAGCATCGGCCTGCAACCAAAGTCGATGCCGGGCATCGACTTAGAGCTTTTTCAACCACTTTTTTAGCACCAGAATTAGCCTATGAACACAATACATGAGCAAGACCACTTTTATGTTAGAAGTCGATGCCAGGCATCGACTTTATGCTAAAACTCGATGCCAGGCATTGAGTTGCTCCACAAACTTCATCTTTTCAAGAAGATTTGGCAGTAGATAAAACTCAGATTTGAAGACAAGGACTTATCAGGTGAGATTCGATGCCAGACATCGACTTCTCGCATAAAACTCAACCTTTCAACATACATTCGATGCTAGGCATCGACTTGCTTGAAAAACTTAAATTCTTCAAAACATTATAGAGAAGACAAACACTGGAGATGGAGGAAGAAGACTTATACACAGAAATTAATAAACTCTTTCCATAACTATAAAAACTCAGAAATGCATAGGTGCTTTCTCACGTAGAGAAGCCCGACTATTCTCAGTCATACAAAATGAGTTCTAACTCACTCTCTCATTGTCTTCCTCTACGCCTCAGTTGATACAAACTAACTTATATAGTTTTTCTTATTCTCGTGATTTTTAAAAAGCTTCTAGAACTAAAGTGAACTAACTTTACAAATATGATACACTTGTGAATTTGTCCCTTCACAGAGGCATGTGGTTTTCTTCCTAAGATTTGACCTTCAAATATATGTCCAATTAGTGATTGTTTCTCCAACAGAAAATACTTTAGTAGACCAAGATCATTGATCTTGAACTCCTTCATCATCTGATTTTTTATCTGTCTGATTCCATTGACATCATTACCTGTAAGTATGATATCATCAACATATACACATAAGAAAATTACCTCTGAATTACTCCTCTTGATGAATAGAGAAGTGTCTGCCTTGCTCATGACAAAACCTTGGTCTTGAAGGTATGTGGTCAACCTGTGATTCCATGCCCTAGGTGCTTGGTTTAATCCATATAAAGCCTTTTTCAATTTGCAAACATATGTTACCTGATTAGGGTCCTCATAGCCAGGAGGTTGTGACATATATACCTCCTCTGAAATCCATCCATTCAAGAAAGCATTTTTTACATCCAATTGGTACATGTTCCAATTTTTTGATGCAGCCGCACTTACCAACACTCTGATGGTTGGCATCTTGGCCACAAGTGAGAATGTCTCTTCATAGTCAATGCCTTGGGTTTGTGCAAAACCCTTGGCGACCAATCTGGCTTTGTACCTGTTTATTGACCCATCAAAATTTCTTTTGAGTTTATAGATCCATCTGGATCCAATTACCTTCATGGGTTCTTTCTTTGGTACTAGCTCCCATGTGTCACTTTCCTTGAGTGCTTCAATCTCCTCATCCATAGCTTCTTTCCATTCTGTCTTGGTCATGGCTTCTTCATATGATCCTGGTTCTTCAATTGAAAAATCTTTGGCAAGATAAATAGAGTGTTTAGTAACAAGAGATGTATCATACCCATATCTAATAGGTTTTTTGCTTTCCCTTTGTGATCTTCTGATTGATTGATTTGAAGATTCAGGTATGTCTTCAAGCTTCTTCATTTTGACCTTGCCCTTGGACTTCCATGCCTTGAACTCTTCAAGGTTAATAATGTCTTCAT
The DNA here is from genome assembly GCA_020310875.1 of Ceratopteris richardii. Classification (NCBI taxonomy): domain Eukaryota; kingdom Viridiplantae; phylum Streptophyta; class Polypodiopsida; order Polypodiales; family Pteridaceae; genus Ceratopteris; species Ceratopteris richardii. The sequence continues at coordinate 45,640,660 of CM035407.1, read as the reverse complement.
CATCTGAAGTAGTGTCTTCATTCTGAGTAGGTTCCTCCTTAGCAAGACTTGGAAACTCCTCCTCCAAGTCATAGGGTAGTTTGAACTTCCTGCATTCATTCTCATACCAAGAATCATTTTCATCAAAGACAACATCTCTACTAACCATGAATCCCTTATTGGAAGCGTTGTAGAACCTGTACCCTTTCTATGGCAGTAGAAACACTCTCTGCCCATAAATAGTTAGGTAACTTTTTCTCATTCAACATTGACCTAGCTGTCTCAACAATCAACCTATTTCTTCTCTCAGCTACGCCATTCTGTTCAGGAGTATACCTTGTGGTGGTTTCTCTCTTAATGCCTTTGTCCTGCAAGAAGTCTTCAAACTCATTGGAGAAGTACTCAGCTCCTCCATCTAACCTTAGTTTCTTTAGATTCTTCCCTGTCTGACTCTCAACAAGTGCAATGATGGAGAGTGTTAATCTCCAAAAGAACAAGTTGACCTTGAATTTAGATCACCTCTATATCAAGATCAACTTTAGACTCCACCTAATTTAGAGAATCTTCACCAAATTATCAGAAAATTGATTATTCTGAAAAATTCAGTTTCTTCAGAAAAGTCTGCTGCAGATTAGTCACTCATTGACCAATCAATCCTGTAAAGTTTTTGATAAAACTTTGCACAACACTTCGCCTTAATGTTGCGCAACTTTGCCAAGTTAAATCTCTCAAAAAGATTAAGTACACACTGAGAAATGTTTTGAAACACTTTACCTATGTCTGAAAGTGCTTCTCTGCAATGGCGACTTTGACACCTGCAACTTCTTAGCACTGGTTCTCCCAACTCTGAACCCGTTTGATCAAGATCTTCTAGCCATAGATAGCTTACCTTCCAACTTAGATTTTGAGCCCTCACTTGTGTAAAACTTTACACTGTGGACTGAGCACTGACCATTTCTTTGAAGATGAAATGTGCGCCAGATTTTTCGACTCTCAGAACATCTTCACATATGAATGTTCCTAAACAAAATTCTCACAGCCTGATTGAAATTAATCTCTCAAATTCTAGCCATAGATAGATTAGCTATGGACTTAGATACGTGCAAAAGGATTCTTCAAAAGATTAAGCATAGAAGGAGAATGGGAGAGAAGATCGACGCGCAGAATTCTACAACATTTTCTTCTTCATTACTTTTCATACATATGGTTGATGATACATACAATGTTCATCACCTCTTCACCTATTCTTCTCTATCTGATCTATATCACTCTCTCCTACTATGAATACGTATCTGTAGATATATATACGAGTCTAACTCGTCATCCTTTTCAAAATACATTGAACTATTTACAAGAGTAATATACAAAAGAAACCTTTCTGATTCTATTTTCTTCCTCTGAAAGTAATCTTCATTCTTCCACATATCTTCTCAATTTGATCTTCATATAATCACTATTGATGATTGTTCTGCTCCAACAGCTCCCCCTCAATCTTCAATTGTGATTACCTGCATCTTCTTTATTCCTGCCATATCTTTAAACCTCTGCAACTTAGGTCCATCCAAACTTTTAGTCATCATATCTGCAAGTTGATCTTTTGTAGGGGTGTGTATGACTTCAATTTCCTTCTCAATGACCTTCTCTCTCAGAAAATGATATTGTATTTCAATATGCTTAGTTCTAGCATGAAATACAGGATTAGCTGCCAAGTATAATGAACTCATATTGTCTCCACAAATAATAGGAGTACTCTGAATCACATCAAAAACTTTCAAAAGTGTCTTTAGCCATATTACCTCTTTTGCAGCTTCCACCATACCTTTATATTCTGCTTCTGTAGATGACAAAGCAACTGTATGTTGCTTCTTGGAACACCATGAAATCAATTTGTCTCCTACATAGCACAAGTATCCATGTGTTGATCTTCTATCATCCACATTACCTGCCCAATCTGCATCACTATATATCTTGATTCTTGTATCTGAAGTAAACCCATAGTACAACCCTTCTTTGAGTGTACCCTTGATGTACCTAAGTACTCTTTGTCCTGCAATCCAATGTTCCTTTCTAGGACAATGCATGAATTGTGAAAGCACACCAACTGCATATGACAAGTCAGGCCTTGTCAATGTAGCATAAATCAAGCTACCAACCAAACTTTGATAGAGTTTCATATCTCTGAACTCTTCTCCTCCAAACCTAGACAATTTATGGTTTACTTCCAAAGGTGTAGGTGCAACCCTGCAATCTTCCATTTTAAATTTGGTTAGCAAATTCTTAAGATACCTTTCTTGGGTCACATATACTCCATGTTGAGTATAAGAAATCTCCATTCCCAAGAAGAATGATAGGTTCCCCAAGTCACTGATTTTGAACTCTTTCTCCATCTGCTTCTTGATCATTTGTATCCCCTTATCATCTGTTCCTGTAAGTATTATGTCATCAACATAAATACACACATAAATGAACCCATCTTCACTTGCTTTGACTAGCAAGCTACTATCTGCCTTTGATGCTTGAAATCCAAGATCATTCAAGAATTTTACAAGCCTATAATTCCAAGCCCTTGGGGCTTGCTTCAACCCATACAAAGCTCTCTTGAGCTTACATACATAATTTGGACTCACTTGATCTTTGAACCCATCTGGTTGCTCCATGTAGACTTCATCTGAAATGTAACCATTCAAGAAAGCATTTTTAACATCTAATTGAGACAACTTCCAACCTTTACAAGCAGCAATTGCAATGAGTGTCCTGATGGTTGTCATCTTTGCCACAGGACTATAAGTCTCATCATAGTCCACTCCATATGTCTGTGCATACCCTTTCACAACAAGTCTAGCTTTGTACCTAGACACACTTCCATCTGCAAATCTCTTTGTTTTGTAAACCCACTTACATCCAATGATCTTCTGACTATTAGGTTTAGGAACCAAATCCCATGTTTGATTCTCTATCAATGCATCATACTCCTCTTGCATAGCATCTTCCCAATTCTTCTTCCCTTTGGCTTCTTCATATGTAGAAGGGTCTTCATCTGCTTTTACCAAATAAGCATAATCTTTAGTAGTTAAGAATGAAGTGTCATAGCTATACCTTGTAGGTTGCCATTTGTGCCTAGATGATCTCCTAACTTCTACACTTCTTGAGGTCTCTGGTTCATCACATTCTGGATCAAACCTTGGCCTCTCTTCAACTTCAATCTACACTTCATTACTCTCACTTTCATCAAGTAATTGAATCTTTGCTTTACCTTTCCTTTGTTCCACTACTTCTTCATCATCTGCATGTACATTATATTTACCTGCATACCAAGTACCTTGCTCATCAAATGTAACATCCTTGGATACAATAAATTGCTTTGTGGATGGACTCCACAACCTGTATCCCATTTGCTTATCATCATAACCAATGAATACATACTTCTCTGCCTTAGGCTCCAACTTATGCCTCAATTGAGATGGCACATATGCATATGCCAAGCATCCAAATATTCTGCAATGATCCAAGGTAGGTTTCTTACCCCACCAAGCTTCATATGGTGTCATACCCTGCAAAGCTTTACAAGGCAATCTATTAACCAAATATGTAGCTGTATTAACAGCCTCAGCCCACAAATAATTTGGGCAATTCTTCCCTTTCATCATGGACCTTGCAAACTCAACAAGAGTCCTATTTCTTCTTTCTGCTACCCCATTTTGTTGAGGAGAGTACCTGCAAGTAACTTCTCTCTTTATACCTGCATTCCACAAATAATCATTGAACTCATTTGAAAAATACTCTCCCCCTCCATCTGACCTTAGTCTCTTCAATTTTTGACCTGTAATCCTTTCTGCATATGCATGATAGTGTTTAAATGTATTAAACACTTCTGACTTTTCCTTAATCACATAAATTGTGATCCACCCGGTAGCATCATCAACATATATGACATAATATCTTGAACCATTTATACTAAAGTCCTTTGAAGGACCCCACACATCTGTATGCACCAATTCAAGTCTTTCTGAATACATAAACCCATGTTTGGAATAGGATTGCTTATGAGCCTTACCTAATTGACATGCCTCACATCTGTATGTCATGTGTTGACCTGCAATGTTAGGCATTCCAAGCACTGAATCATTGTTAATCATTTCTTTGATACCTCTTTCATTAAAGTGTCCAAGTCTTTTGTGCCAAAGATCCAATTCTGACACCTTCTGCTCTCCATATGTGAACATAGCATGTCCAACATTTCCTTGTACCTTCAATGTGAAAAGCCTTCCTTCTTTCTTTCCTGCAATAACTTGTTTATACCCTTGACTAGGGTCTTCCACATAAACTCCATCATTGGTAAACCTTACCTCATAACCTTTTTCCACAATTTGACCTACACTGATCAAATTCTTTGGAATTGTGGGAACATAAAGTACCTTACTCAGAAGAGTGCTCCCATCCTTAGCCTTGACTGAACCAATTGACTTTACCTTATGCTTTGTATTATCACCTGTCTGAACTGTATGATTAATTGCATTATGATCTAGGTCAGTCATCAAAGCAATATTTCCACTCAAATGATTACTACATCCTGAATCAATATAAAACACTCTCATGTCCTCATGTGAAGTTTCACATGTATTCATAATGAGAGTCGAGTCCTCCTTTTGATCTGATGCATAGTTGTAGTAGGTGTTATTATAGGATTGACTTTGGAAGTTTCTTCCACCACCTCTTCCAAAAGAATTCCTACCACCTCTACCTCTGAAATTTCCTCTCTGAAATCTACCTCCTCTTCCTCTTTGATTAAAGTTCTGATAATTACCATTGTTTTGATTATTATGCCAACAATCATGAGATAGATGATTGGTCTTACCACATATCCAACAAGCTCTTGCATTCTCTTTGTTGTTTCTGCCTCTTCCTCTACTTCTGCCATTTCCTCTTCCTCTTATGAAATTTGCTTGGTTTGATGTACCTTCTTCTTCACTTGATTGTTGCTTTCCTTTGTTGGCTTTCTTCTTGTCTTTAGAAAACATTGCATGACCTGCACTCTTATCAACATCTCCTTTGACATCATTCTCAAAAGTTAGCATATGGCCTAACAATTGATTCAAATCAGGAGTAAAATGATCTAATGAAAGTTCTATAGATAAAATGAAAGGCTTCCATTTCTCATCTCCTCTTAGCCCTGTGAGTATTTGTCTTACCAATTTGTCTTCTCCAATATCTTCATCAACTGCACCTAAAGAATCTGCAATGTCTTTCATCTTTGTCACATAATCAGAAATTGATTGTGAGGCCTTCTTCTTGAAGGTAGTAAACTCTGCCCATAGTGAAGCCTTCCTTGATTTGGTTGTATTTTGGAAATGCTCTTCCAAAGCATTCCAAATGTCACAAGCACTCTCAAGTCCTCTAATGTGAGGAAGCAAATAGTCATTGACTGCCATGTAGATGATGCTTCTTGCTTGAGCATCCATCTTCATCCAATTCTTCAAATCTGCAAGCTCCTCCCTAGTTGGAACACTAGGATCTCTGAATTCTGGCTTTTCTTCATCTCCTGTGATGTATCCTATCAGATCTTTGCTCATAAGATGAGCTTCCATCCTCATAGACCATGCAGGATAGTTCTCTCTATCCAACTTTTCAATTTGGAGACTATCTCCCATCCTTACTTCACCTGTAGCTTCAAATCTTTAACCTTTACAGATAATAAATGTACCTTTACTTCGAATGTTGCTCCTTCTGATCCTTTTGATGCTCTTTGTATGTCTTCCTTCAAGTTTTCTTCAACCTTTACCCTTCTGCACCTTCAAGATGTAAAGATTTGTACTTCTGCAATAGTCGGAGTCTTCTTCACTTCAATTTTGACACAGCCTGCTCTGATACCACTGATGGAGAGTGTTAATCTCCAAAAGAACAAGTTGACCTTGAATTTAGATCACCTCTATATCAAGATCAACTTTAGACTCCACCTAATTTAGAGAATCTTCACCAAATTATCAGAAAATTGATTATTCTGAAAAATTCAGTTTCTTCAGAAAAGTCTGTTGCAGATTAGTCACTCATTGACCAATCAATCCTGTAAAGTTTTTGATAAAACTTTGCACAACACTTCGCCTTAATGTTGCGCAACTTTGCCAAGTTAAATCTCTCAAAAAGATTAAGTACACACTGAGAAATGTGTGAAACACTTTACCTATGTCTGAAAGTGCTTCTCTGCAATGGCGACTTTGACACCTGCAACTTCTTAGCACTGGTTCTCCCAACTCTGAACCCGTTTGATCAAGATCTTCTAGCCATAGATAGCTTACCTTCCAACTTAGATTTTGAGCCCTCACTTGTGTAAAACTTTACACTGTGGACTGAGCACTGACCATTTCTTTGAAGATGAAATGTGCGCCAGATTTTTCGACTCTCAGAACATCTTCACATATGAATGTTCCTAAACAAAATTCTCACAGCCTGATTGAAATTAATCTCTCAAATTCTAGCCATAGATAGATTAGCTATGGACTTAGATATGTGCAAAAGGATTCTTCAAAAGATTAAGCACAGAAGGAGAATGGGAGAGAAGATCGAAGCGCAGAATTCTACAACATTTTCTTCTTCATTACTTTTCATACATATGGTTGATGATACATACAATGTTCATCACCTCTTCACCTATTCTTCTCTATCTGATCTATATCACTCTCTCCTACTATGAATACGTATCTGTAGATATATATACGAGAATAACTCGTCATCCTTTTCAAAATACATTGAACTATTTACAAGAGTAATATACAAAAGAAACCTTTCTGATTCTATTTTCTTCCTCTGAAAGTAATCTTCATTCTTCCACATATCTTCTCAATTTGATCTTCATATAATCACTATTGGTGATTGTTCTGCTCCAACATGCAAGATATTTTTTAAAACAATTAAACATCATCCTTGTGCTTCATGAAGTACAATATAGTCCACCTACTATAATCATCAATAAAAGATACATAGTACCTTGATCGTGAGATTGAGGGGTCTTTGCTTGGCCCCCATACATATGTATGAACAAGCTCTAGGTAATCCTCATGCATGTAGCCTTTCCTTGAGAAGGGTAACTTGTGAGACTTCCCAAATTGACAAGCACTACATTTATATATCATGTGTTGTTTGGAAATATTGGGTATTCCAATTACACATTGATCCCTGCATATGTGCTTCAAGGTTCTTTCTTCTACATGCCCTAATCTTTCATGCCAAATCTCAAGCTCTGAAAGTGTTTGATCTTTATAACTGTATAGTGCAATATTCTTTGTGTCTTCTAGCTCAAAAGTAAAAAGTCTACCTGATTTTTCTCCTTTTGCTATTCTCTTGAACCCATGCCTTGGATCCTCCACAAATGCTCCAAATTGGTTGAATCTAACCTGCAAACCTTTCTCCACAATCTATCCAACACTCATCAAATTCCAATGCAATTCCAATGAAAAATTTAAATGAAAAATGCCCCCTTCAGTCTCTATATGCACTCTTGAACTTTCTCGGTGGCACACATGCTACCACAAGCCTTCAAGATGCAACCGAAGGTGGCAACATCATATAGCTTATCTGGTGCTTGCATTGTTCTAAGGCACATAAAGACTTTTCCCCATATCCATGTTCAACATATTCAATTATTAGTGTATTCCATGATATGACATCTATGTTTACAAGCTTCATTTGATTGTATTTTATCACTATGAAACAACATTTCTCTTTGCAAAATACCTACAAACCAAACATTTTTCTGTGAGAATAGAAGCATACTAGTGCATAAAAATCAACTTTTTCATTGGCTAACAAAAAAGATTGAAAAATCCCAAGTAATGATGATTTTGAGCAGATATTCTACTCTGGTAGAGGAAGATGCTTTGGAATAGTAACAAGACCAAAGTCAACAATAGAATCATGGAGGAGGTAGAGGAAAATTTTGAGGTAGTGTAAATCCAAAGAGATTGCATAAATTTCCAAAGAAATCAGTCAGGTAATGACAATAAGGGATGCTAGAATTATGGTAAAATTGGTCACTTTGAATGTGATTGTAGGATGAAGAATCAAAATAGAAAAAGCAACAAAACAACTATGCATCCATAAGTGCAATTGATTTAGAGAAGTTGTTCATGGTCCAACATCATATGATGAATATAGTGTCTATTGATGTTTCCAAATCAAATGGTTTTTTCTCTTGTATGTTGATTTAGGTGCCCCAAACCACATCACTAGCCATGAAGAATATTTTAGTAGTTTGCAAAAATTATATGTTCCTAGATTTGTTGAAATAGGCACTAATACATCAAATCCTATCAAGGATACAAGAAACATAGCATTATCCATGGACGATGGGAAGGTAAAACATTTTGTTGATATACTACATGTTCCCAATATAACAAAGAATCTAATTTGTGTTGGAGAAATGGTTGACCAGGGATTGCAAGTCAAGTTTAATGCTAATGGTTTATATGTAGAATATTACAAATAGAATGGAAGGTTGGTTACCCACGGGAATAAAGTCTATCACCTTGAATGTGAAAATTCTTGAAATGAATGCAAACATGTTTGCAAAAGGTGTAGGTTTTATTGTTGATATATAGATTTGACCGAAGAAAATTGTACATGCAAATTTGGAGGGTCTAAGGTGGATGTAGTCAAAGGAGCTTCTCAATGGACTACAAAATCTCAAAGTTGTAGAGGTGCAAAAGGTATGTAAATGTGACTTTGGTAAATAGTCAAGGGCATCATTTCCACATGACAAACATGTTAGTGAGAATGTGCTAGAAATAGTACATATCGATGTTTGGGAGTTTAATCACTTTCATAATTTTAAGGTTATGGTGGAAAAGTAGACATGGAATTATATTTAAATATTAAGATCTGATGGAGGATACGAATACCTATCAAATGAGACAATAGTTTTCTAAAAACTCATGCAACTCAAAGGCAATTCTCATGCAAGTAGACATCACAACAAAATGGCATTTTTGAAATGCAAAAAATAGACATATTATAGAAATAGCAAGAGCTTTGGTGGCTGAAAAAAAATTATGCATCATTGTTATTGGGAAAAATTTATGCACACTATTATATACATCATGAATAGAACTCTGACTACTATTGTACATCAAGTTACATGTGAAGAGAAGTTTTCAAGTAAAAATCCGAACTTATCACACATGAAATTATTTGTTTGTATTGCATATGTACATGTTCGGAATGAGTTGAGGAAGAAACTTGATGCAAAGGCAAAAAAATTATCTTCATTGGGTATTTCCTTGAGAAAATGGGATATAAATGCTATAACCCACTCACATGTCAAGTGAACCTAAGCGGAGATGTGGTGTTTTTTGAAATAAGAAGCTTATATGTAGATGCCAAAGAAGGACTTAATCTTGACTCGAATAAAAAAGAAAATGCTAAAAACACAAATTTTGAATCTCAAGCTTTGACTGGGCTAGATATGTCACCAAGAAATAGTTCCAACTCAAACCCGTGGAGTGGGAGATTGTATGAAAATTTCATTCTGTTATATTCATGGACTATGTTCAAGAAAGGAAAAGAAAATGTTTCTATTGGTAATAAAACATCTATAGGTTTTGAAGACATTGATGGAGAATCAAGTGGTTCAGAAAAGAGCTTTGATGAGTAACTTGGATTTCCCTCTTTGAAGAAACAAGGAGTAAGAAAAGCATATGCAGATGATACAATAAGAAGGAGTGACCCAAGACCAAGGCGATTTGGGAGGATGCAGAATTCAGTGCAATTATTGATGGATGATAGTTACATGGCTCATTATTGTGCCTACATGAACAATGTAATAGAAGATTCTAAATTTTCTTGTTTTGGAGATGCAATTCAAAATGCAAATTGGGAGAAAGGTAATGATGAGTAGATGGCTACACTTTATGGAAATAAAACATGGAAGTTGATTCTATTGCCTCGAGGAAAGAAACCCATAGGCTGCAAGTGAGTTTACATGGTAAAGCACAATGTTGATGGTAGCATAAGCAAGTATAAAGCACAATTGGTAGCAAAAGATTATGCATAGACATACAGTATTGATTTTGAGGAAACTTTCGGCCCTATAGCTAAAATGCCTAATGTTAGAGCACTTCTTGCATTGGCTACAACAAAAGGATGTATTTTGCATTAGATGGATATGAAGAATGCTTTCTTACATGGTGAGTTGTAGGAAGAAGTATACATGGACTAACCATAAGGATATGAGGATTCAAAGCACCCAAAATACGTGTACAAGTTGCAAAAGATTTTCATGGGATTAAACAAGCACCTCGTTCTTGGCATGCAAGGATTGCATATTATTTAACCACCATTGAATTTTCTATGTGTGATACATATAAATCATTATATGCAAGGAAGGGTGATGATGACATCATGATTGTGGCTATCTTTTTTATGACCTCATTGTAGGTGGTGATAATGAAGAAAGCATTAAGGAGGTAAAGAAACTCCCTTATACATGAATTTGATATGAAAGATCATGCTATACTGTGCTTTTTTTGGGCATTGAATTTATACATACATAAATAGGTATATGGATGTTGCAAAAGCAATATACGTTGAGCATGCTCCAAAACTATGGTACGACTCATTGTAAGCCAATTTCTATGCCATTAGATCAGAGTATGAAGTTCAATACTACATCAGGTGAAGTGTTCGAAAATGCTACTATGTATAGGAAAATTATAAGAAGTTTGATATATCTCACAATTACAAGACATGATCTAAGCTACATTGTAGGACTTCTAAGTCAATTTATGCAAGCTCCTAAGAAACAACATTTAGAGGCTTTGGGATACACTCTACATTATGTTAGCAATAATTTGGATTATGCATTGTTTTATGAAGTTCATACAAAATTGCAAGCTCATGCATACATGGATGCAGATTGGGCTGGTAATATTCCAAATAGAAGATCTACTAGTGGCTTTTGTTTCTCTCTTAGGAGTGCATATGTTACATGGAGAAGTAAGACGAAATAGACTATTGCTTTGTCGACTATAGATGTTGAGTATAGAGGTGCTGCAATGGCAACATGTGAAGCATCATGGCTGTCACTTTAGCACAATGGTGAGTACCAACGTGAGGAGATACACCTCATAATTGTCAATCCGTGGAGACATGAGGACCGGTATGAAGACCGTGAGCAAGTGATGGCACAAGTGCGTGAGTGAAAGCACACAAGCATACACACACATACACACACAAGCGCACAAAGTAAGAGCAAAGAGTGGAACAATGGAAGATCTTCAATAGCAAAAGAGCTCTCTTACAAGCTGAAATCTACAACAAGCTCACCTCAAAAATGAGCTCTCCAGCCCTTTTTATAGTTTTTGAGTGGTTTTGGGCCTGTCCAGACCTAGTGTCCGGCCTAGTTAAAAAATAGGTTCTAGGGCTTATTTGGGGGCTCAAACGGAGTCTAAAAATTATGAAACTCGGTAGGATGGTAGTTCTAATACTCCTCAAGCTCGAGGACTCCTCGTCTTGAACAAAATGGAGTTACAAAAATGGAAAATGGTATTTACAATGGTTTTTAGTGATAATAATCACTATTTTTATAGGGATTTCATATGAAAATTTGACAGGTGCTTCTTGGAGCTCCCTACTTGCTCCTTCTTCTTGTGTGTCCACTTCCTTGATGCGCTTCCATGCTTTGTCGTTGACCTTGACCTTCAACACTCCCCCCCCCTCTTGAGTCTGTCGTCCCTGACAGACCCTTGTTGTCGTGGTTGTTCCATGTAGTACATTGAGAAGTAGTGTCCTTTACGTCCAACAAGAGCGATCCATTTTCCCAATGTAGCCTGGTCATTTGTCCAGTTCTTTACTTTGCCACTGCTAGATCTTGCAGTTTGTAGTTCCTTTGTATTTACCTCTTCCTTGTATTTTGCTCTTACTTTTTCCTCATCTGTTGAAATTCCATTCTTAGAAACAATGTGACCTAAGATTTTACCTTGTCGTACCATGAACACACACTTCTCTGGGTTCAGACACACTCGATAATCTCTACACTTGTTGAAGATTTGTCTGAGCTCAGGGATGTGGTATCTTCTTTGTTGGGAATGAGCACATAAGTCATCCACATATACTTCTAAGTTCTTTCGCAAGAACTCTTTGAAGACATGACACATGAGCCTTTGGAATGTTGCAGATGCATTAGTGAGCCCAAATGGCATCACGCGGAATGCAAAGATTCCCCACTCGGTGGCAAAAGCCGTTTTGTGTTGATCTTCAGGAGCAATGGCCACTTGGTTATAACCTGAAAATCCATCAAGGAAGCTATAAACTTCCTTGCTTGCAACACGCTCCAATAAATGTTCAGTGATTGGAAGTGGATAACTATCTCTGATCGTAGCGGCATTAACTTTTTTAAGGTTAATACACACTCGCAACTTTCCGTTCTTTTTGGGCACCACTACAATGGGGGACACCCATTCAGTATGCTCAATCTCATAGATATATCCAGCTTCAATCAACCTATCAATTTCTTCTTGTATTTTAGCAGCATAAGTGTCATTATATGTGTAGGGCTTTTGTTTGGTGGGCTTGGCATCAGTGGTCATCGGGATCGTATGAGAGCAAATTTTTGGATCTACTCCCTTCAAGTCTCTATAGTGCCATGCGAACACATCCCTATATTCCCTTAATAGAGCTACAAGCTCTGCTTCTTCTTTTGCGCTTAGGTCATCTCCTATGTATGTACATCATTCTTCGTTCCCTTCAATTGTTACAACAATTTTTTTGCTCTTTTCTTTATTATCATATGCTTCTCCTATGATGGTCTCTCTCTTAGGCATTCGTACCAAACTTTTTCGGTCTTTCACTTCATATTTCTTGAAGTTTTCTGGTACTTCAAACAATGATTCCTCCTCTTCTGGTTTCACTGCTTTTCATTTCTTTTTCTTTTGACCTCCTTCACTTTCTTCCTTTGAATTTACAGTTTTGATGCTTGTGAGGGGTTCTTCTTCTTTTTGAGTCAATACTCCTACATCTTCTAGATAGTGCTCTTCTGAGATGAAGCAACTATCCATCACAATGGACTCTAGATCATCGTCATTCTCTTCTTCTTCTATGACATCACTAGGATCACACTCTTCCAACAAGGGCTGACACATGAACACTGAAATATCATAACCCTCCTCATCACAATGAGGTGTCCATTGTTCTTCGTTGACTGCGATGTCCATAGTAGCTAATATTTCTGCCCAACCATGAGGCTCAAATTCCTCATCTAGAAATATCATTGGTGTATAGGCTGGGTCTTTAACTGGTCTATCTCCTGGGGGAGCTCCTTCTTCTCTTGCTTTTAGGCGCTTTTCCTCTTCCTCTGCGACCTTGCACATCCACAAGTGAGTATCTTCATGCAGCCAGGATGGATCAGGTGAACTTCCAGAATGCACAGAGATAGAATCTTCTTTTGCTTTGTGGATAGGATTCCACTGTAGGGGTGGTACATCTCTGAAGGTGTAATCCTTCAAATTGACCTTGGTTGTGACCCCTAAGTGTTGTAAGTACAAGGAGTTGGTTCCCCAATCCTGTACTATTTACAATTGTCGTAGGAAGGGTCTTCCTAGGATCATCTCGTAGACATTATTTTTCTCAAAGTCACATGTAGCAAATGTATGTTCAAAATCTACACCACAAGTGGTTAGAGTTATCCCTTCAAGCAATCCTAGAGGTCTTTCAAAATGACCATCTGCCATTTGAAGCTTCATTCTTGTTGGTCTTAATGTGGGTTTGCCCCATCGCTTCCACAAGGAGGTCACAACAGCAACACCAGCACCTGAATCTACAATTGCTTTGGTTGTGTAACCTTGATAGGTGATTGGAAGATAAGTATTACCTTCTTCACCTTCACTCATGTCCCCTATTTTGTCTAGAGGTATCTCTGGTACTTTCTGCTTAGGGCCTACTTTTGGCATATTGGAACCAAGTTCTGGAACTTGATCCTTCACATGATGCCATAGCTCCGGTTTTGCCTTGAGCAGCTCCTCTACAGTAAGATGACACTGAACCTTAGTGTTCTTCACAACATCAGTGTTTCTTGGAATCACTGAGTCTTCATTTCTTACCAATATTGTGGGAGCTCTGATCTAGAGAGATTCAGATTCCCATGGGCCTGTGAAATGAGGCAGCTCTTGTAAAGAATTAGATTCAAAATCTAATCTCTCATCCTCTTGTTGCTTTGTTTGATCTCCATAGATAGACGGAATGTCTTGGGGAAATTGATCATGAAAATCATCAATCTCAGGAATAGGAGGGGAGTTACCCTTCTCCTTGGCCCATTTCTCTTCTTTTATTTCCCGCAAGAACTCTTGAGAATATTGTTGAATCAAAGGAGGTATTCTAGCATCCGTGGAATTAGGAACATAAGCTCCCATTGGTGGTGAGCTTCCTCTTTCAATAACTGGTTGAGCCTCTGGAGGTAAAGAAACTTGTGGTTTGTTTACCAACTGCTCTAATCTTTCTAGTAAGCCCTGGAAATGCAAATCCAGTTTGACAGAGTTTGTTTGATTGAACTTTTGACTAGTCTCGAGTATAGCTTGAGCTTGTTCTACCATTTTCATGCACATTTACATCCGTTCAATCTCTAAATCTGCTCTGGGATAACTCTTGTCTAGGTTTGCTGTTGTTGGCCCTTCTTGAAGGCGAGCCTGGTAGGCCTTGAACATCATGTCCAAGCCTTCTGGGGTTGAATCTGCAAGAACAGACCCTGGTTGTGGGTTATTTACAGTGGGTGGTGGGGTGGGATGAGGTGGAGTGGATGGAGCTTCGACATGCGAGGGGCTTTGAGATGCAATGTCCTCTATTTTTGTTTTGGCATCTTTTAGGCTTTCTTCTATTTCAGATATCTTTTTGTTCCACTTGCGATTAGCCTTCTCTTGGGTATCCTTCCATGTTATTGGTTTCCTCTTGCTAGACTCTCCTGAGTCACTTTGCTCTGGCTGCTCAGCTGTTTTATCTTGTTTTAATGCTTGTGCCCTAGTAACTGCATGTACAGGAGCCACATTACTACTACTTGAACTTGACTCGGCCGCTAAGCCTACCACATTGATGGGTGTAACCTTGGGTGCACTAGAGGGGTTTCCGGGACACTCTCTCGGGAGATGTTCCTTGCCACATTTTTAGGACAAAAGCCTTGTATGGTGATGTTTTGTCCTTGTCCTAGATTTAGTTGGTGGGGACATTCACAAATGAAATGGTCACCCTGACATCTAAAGCATGGTCCTCTAGGGGCTTGTGGTCTCACTTGTCTCGCTTGGGGCCTAGGGTTTGGATTAGTGTACATAACATTGGAGTAGTCTGACTCCCAATTTTGCTCCATCGGTGGTGTCTCATATTGATATGGAGAAGTCTCACTTTGCTCAGGTGACTCTATGTAATAAGCTTGTGAACTATCTTCATGGAAGTAGTCTGAACTATGAGCATGAGAGTCATTTTCTGAGACCAATGGGGTTAGTGGCACCAACGCTCTATTAGGGTTCTCCTCCGCCATCGTATACTTAACTGGGATCACATTGGTAGGAGTTGGTGGTTGGTTTCCCAGGACTGGTTGTGGCCTGTTTGGTGCTTGATATTGCTGCTGGTATTGAGGTTGTTGTTGTTGTTGTGGCCTATAATATGGCTGTTGGTACTGGTTCTGATACCTACCCTTTTGGTAAGGTTGCTGATAATTTTGTCTAACAGCCTGCCTATTGTATGGATCCCAAGCACGTAAGGAAACCCTAGTTATGAAAGTGTCACCCAACCACTCATTACTTTGGCAAGTACGTTTGGTTCAAAGACTAATAAATGTGTGAGGTAGTGATCATAATAATTGACACAAAAAAAGGAGGAAGCTACCAGAAACCCATGGTTTGAGAGTGTTGTATTCCTTTTTGCTCATTAATTCTAAATTTTTTTGCTTAAAAGAGGACACTAGAAAGCATTAGTGAAGGTACCAAAACCAAAATGAATACCATAGAGCCCTAGAGATCACGAAATATCATCCCATGTGCCTCCTTACACCCCTCAAGCTCAATATCATGCCCTATAATCCAAGCATCCTCCAAGACTTCTTTATCTTTTCTACTCCAAGTGCTTTACTGAAAATATCATCAACCTACCCATCTTTCCTCATATAAACAAGATCAATATTACTTGGTAATATCTTTTCTCTGATAGAGTGATCATGTATCTCTTGTTCTAGCATGCAAAGTAGGATTTCATGTTAACTTGATGTGACCAAGTGAATCACAATAAATGATGATAGGCTTTTGTACTTTCGCACCTAAATCTCCAAGTAGCATCCTTAGCCATTGTTGAAGCTCAAGGTCAAGGAAAAAGCATGGAAGCACATCAAGGAAGTGGACACACAAGAAGAAGGAGCAAGTAGGGAGCTCCAAGAAGCACCTGTCAAATTTTCAGATGAAATCCCTATAAAAATAGTGATTATTATCACTAAAAACCATTGTAAATACCATTTTCCATTTTTGTAACTCCATTTTGTTCAAGCCGAGGAGTCCTCGAGCTTGAGGAGTATTAGAACTACCATCCTACCGAGTTTCATAATTTTTAGACTCCGTTTGAGCCCCCAAATAAGCCCTAGAACCTATTTTTTAACTAGGCCGGAGACTAGGTCTAGACAGGGCCAAAACCACTCAAAAACTATAAAAAGGGCTGGAGAGATCATTTTTGAGGCGAGCTTGTTGTAGATTTCAGCTTGTAAGAGAGCTCTTTTGCTATCGAAGATCTTCCATTGTTCCACTCTTTGCTCTTACTTTGTGCACTTGTGTGTGTATGTGTGTGTATGCTTGTCTGCTTTCACTCACGCACTTGTGCCATCACTTGCTCACGGTCTTCATACCGGTCCTCACATCTGCACAGATTGACAATTATGAGGTGTATCTCCTCACGTTGGTACTCACCATTGTGCTAAAGTGACACCAAATTTGGCGTCGTTGCCGGGGAGAGAGCTTGGAGGACGAGCGTGTGATGGTAAGACGTAGAGTAGTGACGTTGGAAGGTAAAAAAATCACCATTTTCAGTTCAGTTTTTGAGTTTTTCTCCTTCTTCATCTTCATCATCATCACCATCTTCTCCCACCTTCATCTTCTCTGATTTTTTTCATTTTCGAGTGTACATTCACTTCGTATTTCACTTGCGACTGTGAGGGACAAGTGCAGAGGGTGTTTAGAGTAGAAGCGCTGAAGAAACGTGCTTGAAAACCTCTCAAAACTTCAGAAATATGATTCAGTATCGTAGAGTGACAAGAACATCATCGGGTATCGTGCAAGTGGTATCGTGGTTTGGAGATAGATTTTTGCATCTACAGGCTGATAGGAGTGACGAGGAGGACACAAGGTACTCATATTTGCAAAAATTTTTGAATTTGGGTGTGAAAATCTCCAAGTATCGTGTCCGGTTGAGTTTTGGTATCGCGATACCACAACTCCTGTGTATCGCGATACTTGTTGAGGTATCGTATCGTGCATGCCCACTTGAGGTATCGTGATACCATTTTGGTATCGTATCGTCAAGTGTTGGTATCGCGATAGCGGTCGCCCCGGTGGTATCGTATCGTGGTCCACCTAGTATCGTATCGTGCCAGTCTTGGTATCGTATCGTTGACCGTGTAGTATTGTATCGCCTCCTGTCTTAGTATCGTATCATCTCTTATTCTGGTATCGTACCGCTCGTGACAGTGGTATCGTATCGCCAACTTGGTATCGTATCACCTCCTATTTTGGTATCGTATCATCTACTGAGTGGTATCATATCGTCCAGAGAATTCACTAGTATCGTATCGTGTAAATTTTTGGTATCGTATCGTTTGACACCTTGGTATCGTATCGTGACCACTTTCAGTATCGTATCGTCTAAGGTGGTATCGTCTCAAGTGGTATCGGGTAAGACAAAGGTATCGTATCGTGAAAATTTGGTATCGTCTCGCCTGTCCTAAGTTCCTAGAGAGATCTTGTTTCCCTGTTTTAACCCCCAGAACCCTGAACTGGCATAACTTTCTCATACGAAATCCGTTTGCTGTGATTTTGGTTTTGTTGGAAAGCTCGTGGGGACTACTACCAAAACCTCTACTGGTTATTAAAAATAATACCAGGATTATTAGATAGGGTATTTTGAAGTTGACCCTCAGGGAAACTAGAAAACCAAGGAGTTCCAAAGGATTTTGAGCAATATAATAGAACTTTGGGACTAGAAGCCAAGGCTTATGAACCTGAGATCTGGCAGACACTTAGGCAAGGATAGACAAAGCATTAGATCATCTGAAGCTAGTGTCAACCATACAGCCAAGTCTTGGGCTCAACAGCTTAGTGGTTATCCTTACACACTAAGTTCAGAGACCAGTGACTTAGAAATGTCTTTTGGCATGGAAAGACCCACACGTAGCTCAGGTACTACCTATTTACAGACCCCAGAAGGTCCCTATAAGACCCAATTGGAGTATATCAGGACCAACCAATTAGGTGCTTGCATCTATGAGGATGGTCTAAGACGATTGGTTCAACTCAAAAATCCTAACCAACCCTTTGGACTTGAACACCCAGTAGTCAAGTTCGAAGAGGGTGCTTACATTGATAATGAAGGAACCATGTATGTGGTTACCAGCCTACCAGACAGGACAGATGAGTTGGGAAACATCATTCCTGAGAACGAGCTAGGAGACCTAGAGCAAGGAGACCTAGGACGAGAACCCAAGACCCCTAGAGGTAAGTCAGTCTTGACTAGAGTGATCACTCCAGAATGGATTTCCCAAGACAACAAAAGCATAGAGCTCTTCTTGAATAGAGAAACAGAGGAAGCTTTTTGGAGATTCAAGCCACCTCAACCAAGCCCAATAGTCACCATCTATGAGTTCAAGGATCTAGAGACTCTAGGAAAAGTTGTCTATCTAGATCACATGTCAGAGAAAATGTTCTTGGTAACAGAGCAAGATAGGCATGCATACACCTGGCAAGGTGAGTCAATTTTCCCTCCATCAAGATCTAATGTTTCCCAAGGCCTCCAAGGAGCAAGATCATCCAAGGCTCATGAAACCCAGAGGGAAAGAACCAGAGAGAGACCTGAGGTAAGTTTTGCACATACTGTGGGTAGGGACCAATCAAGACATGAAGGTGAACGACCTGAGAGGGAGAGACATAGAGCACATAGGCATCAAAGAGATGAACATGATTTCCCATTGCCGAGACCCCGAGAGCACTCAAGAACTCTTAGACCTTCTCAAGTGGTCAAGGCAATGAAGAACTATTTTGATGGGTTCAGAGATCCTTATGATCATGTAGCCGAGTTCAAACAAGTGCTAAGAGCTGAACAAGTAGAGGATTTGTTCACCCAGCTCGAGGCATTTGGTTTGACTCTCAAGGGTACTGCCTTAGCTTGGTTTCAACCCTTGAATAGTCGCAACTATCGAGAGATAGGTGAATTGCTAGAAGAATTCATTGTCGAATTTTCCAAGAGTGGTATTAGGCATAACACATCATCCTTGATCCACTGCTTTAAGCAGACACCCCAGGAAACAATGCGACTTGCAGGAAGAAGGTTTAGATAGTACTTGGAAAGATGCCCTATGCCAGAATTACCCACAGCAGCCAAACAAGTGGCCTTGTTTTTAGACGGTTTACTCAGCACAAAGTTAAGGTCATATGTGTACTTGAAAGATTAAAATCAAAGCCATTGATTCTTTACGTAAAACAGAGGATTCTAGTATTGTTGCTTCTTTCAAGCAAGTATCACGTGCTAGCTCAAAAGACACGAACCTTATAGATAGCGAACTTGGTTACGTAGGAACTATTGTTGGTATCTAGGAAATTTCATTTCGTACATTCGAACAGGTAGAAAAAAGTTCATATTTTTTATGATAGAGTTAGTTATTTTTTTAAGCATCTAATAATGGGTTTTTGTTGTTATATATTTTTTAAGCAATATGAACTTCTTCAAGAAGTTTTTTATATGTTCTGATTTCATCTGTTAAGTACATGTCTTTCAAGCCAACACTGAACCCTGTTTGGAAAAGCCATTCATGCAGAACATTTTGAAGGCATGTTAGGAGTTTCAGTCCCTTTTTGATAGCAAAGACTTGGGACAATTCCCGTAAGGCAATCTGTTAACCATTTATTTCCAACAGGACAGTGCATTATCTCGCTGTCATGCACAACTACACTGTTTAAATATATGTACTCTACACTAGGGGGAAAGGTCATATTTAAGACCTGTATCCCTATCCACAAAGGAGCTTTTATACCCGGTGCCTTAATTATTGTAGGCGTGGGAGCAGGAGAGTCACAATACATATTTAACATTTGAATTTCATGTTTTAGCAGCCAAAAATGATTTTCTAAAATCAAATGGCTTGAAAGGATGCCATCCTGAGATAATTTCAGTAAAGATTGGCCTCCTTGGGTAGATATTAACTGATGACTTAAATCCAACAATTCAGAAATCACAACCTTCTCTCTCTCTC
The DNA here is from genome assembly GCA_020310875.1 of Ceratopteris richardii. Taxonomy (NCBI): domain Eukaryota; kingdom Viridiplantae; phylum Streptophyta; class Polypodiopsida; order Polypodiales; family Pteridaceae; genus Ceratopteris; species Ceratopteris richardii. The sequence continues at coordinate 45,620,211 of CM035407.1, read as the reverse complement.
TCTCTGCCTCTCTCTCTCTCTCTCTCTCTCTCTCTCTCTCTCTCTCTCTCTCTCTCTCTCTCTCTCTCTCTCTCTCTCTCTCTCTCTCTCTCTTCTTGCTCTCGCGTGTTAATCCCGGCACAAATGTGTTGGGAGAAATTGAACTTTTTTTTATATGTGTGTATGCATCTATGTGTGTGTATGTGTCTTTGTGTGTATGTGTCTGCATGTATGTATACATATGTGTGTGTATGCATGTGTATATGTGCGTATGCATCATTATATGTGTATGTGTCTATGCGTGTATGTTTGTGTGTGTATATGTGTGTGTATGTGTATGTGTTGCAATAAAAATGCATGATTTCTTCAAGTTTAAAATAGTATTTCATGAACTAAAGAAAAAAAGGGGCTAACAAACATTTTGATGATGGTATGTAATTCTATCATGGTCTTATAAACTGGTAACATTCCAAGTGTGAAACAATGAAGATGTCTCTAAATCTGCAGTGCTACCCTTGTTGGATCAATTTTCCTCTTTATTGTGTTCGAAGAAATGGCAAGAATGGATTTGTGATCTATGCCTTTCAAAGATGTGCTGGAGCATCTTAGAAGGGTTTCCTAGAAAATGAGAAGGGAAAACAAATCATGATGATCGAACTGTTGAGAGTGATGGATGGATGCACTCAAGAAATGAGTTGGTGCTGCAAAACCTGCTTCACACCTGCCCTCTTTTCTCTTCAGATATGCTTAGTGGACTTGCTTAGCTTCCAAATGACACAAAGAAACCATATATGTACTTTGGAAATGGTTTGGGTAATGATCAAACCAAAACAGATAACTTGGTACTTCAAAAATCAAGAAAAAACTTTCTATTCCTGTAGTGATACCTACTCAGACTTTTACTCAGTGTGTCCAGCACACTTAAAATTGGAACAATTCCTTTTGGGAGTATTAAAGTACCTTAGTAAGCTACCAATCACAAGTGGAATCACTTCAATTGATAAACTATGCACTGAGAAATAAGTTTAGCAAACTTCTAGTTACCCCCGACTTTTCAGGAACTCTGTAGACACAGACCAGTGTGCACTTAGAATCGGATTTCTCCCAAATGGCTGAATGAAATCCTCTGAGATTTTGTATGCTTGTAGTAGACCTTGAGCTGGTTCCAATGAGCTATAGATCTCTTGATTTGGTTCAGTAGATCCAGAGATATGCCTTGATGAAGTTGACAGACTTGGAGAAGAAAACACAGAGAACCAGAAATGATAAATGTGTGTACATCTATTGATTGATAAGTTTGTACAAGCTCAATAGCATGACAAGCATAGCTAATTGAGGTGTGGTGGTGTAGGCTATGGAGTAGCACTAACACACACTCAGTTACAATGAAGATATGTCTCGGGGAGTGAGCTGAAGAGAGTGAACTAACCGCGACTTTTCAAATGGAGTTTTTATAGGAATTGATTGTGATTTGAATTTCAAATTCAAACTTAGGCTCCCTTGAATTTCTCCTCTAAAAGTAGGGAGATATTCTCTCCACTTAACTATTCTCTTTTCCACGACTAATGAGGTAGTTGAATGACTTCAAGTGATTACAAATAAATGTCAAGTCAAAGTAGACTTTTACAAGGAGTAAAAGATAATAACTCATAAGTATGAGTTCCTATGCCTTATCCTTCATGTAGAGATATCCTTCAAGGATTCCAAATCCATCTTCAAAGTTTTCAAGGTTCCAAGCCAATGTGTGAAGGCTTGTCTTGCACCAACAGCTCCCCCTCAAGCCAAACACTTTGGCTTAAGTCTTCTCTTTCATTCTTCAATCACTTCCTGCAATCCAATCATAGATTTGAATCTGCATAACTTGTTTCCATCCAATGCCTTTGTAAGTAAATCTGCACATTGAATATTAGTAGACACATATGTCAATTGAATCTCTTTGCTAAGTAATTTCTCCCTCACATAGTGGTAATGAACCTCTATGTGTTTGGTTCTGGCATGATAAATTGGATTTGCTGCAAGGTGAAGAGAGCTAGTGTTGTCTCCAAAGATAATAGGTGGTCTTGTGTGTAGACCTAACTCTGTATATAGAAGCTTCAACCAGATAGCTTCTTGAGTGGCATTGGCAAGCCCTCTATACTCTGCTTCAGTGGATGACAATGCCACTGTAGGTTGCTTCTTGGCTGACCAAGAAATAGGCTTATCTCCTGCAAAACAAATGTATCCTGAGGTGCTTCTCCTATCATCCTTGCATCCTGCCCAATCTGCATCTGAGTAAACTTTAATGTCAATATCTGATGTATAAGGAAAGTACAAACCATGACTTTGTGTTCCCTTCAAATACTTCAAGATCTTCTTGGCTGCCTCTAGGTGAGGTACCCTAGGTTTGTGCATGAATTGACTAAGCACACTTACTCCATATGCTATGTCAATTCTTGTCAAGGTAGCATAGTTCAAACTACCTACCATACTTTGGTATCCTGTAATGTCTTTGATTTCTTCTCCTTCATGAGCACTTAGCTTTTGGTTAACCTCCATTGGAGTAGTAGATACCTTAGCATCCTGCAAACCAAACTTCTTGACCATATCCTGAACATACTTCTTTTGAGTGATGTAGATACCTGAATTTGTGTAGACCAATTCAAGACCTAAGAAATACTTTAATAATCCAAGATCACTGATCTTGAATTCTTTCATCATCTGTCCTTTGATATGTCTAATTCCATTGACATCATTACCTGTAATGATGATGTCATCAACATAAACACATAAGTAGATTACCTCTGTACTACTTCTCTTTATGAATAGAGAAGTGTCTGCTTTGCTCATCACAAATCCTTGGTCTAGGAGGTAGGTGGTCAATCTGTAATTCCATGCTCTAGGTGCCTGCTTCAAACCATATAGAGCCTTCTTCAATTTACAAACATAATGTACCTTTTTTGGATCTTCATAGCCAGGTGGTTGTGACATGTAGACTTCTTCAGATATCCATCCATTCAAGAATGCATTCTTCACATCCAATTGGTACATGTTCCAATTCTTGGATGCAGCTACACTCACCAATACTCTGATAGTTGGCATCTTGGCCACAGGAGAAAATGTCTCCTCATAATCAATGCCTTGGGTTTGTGCAAAACCCTTGGCTACCAACCTAGCTTTGTACCTGTTTATTGTTCCATCTGAATTCTTCTTTAGTTTGTAGATCCATCTGGATCCTATCACCTTCATAGAGTCCTTTGGGTACCAAGTCCCAAGTATCACTTTCCTTGAGAGCTTCTATCTCTTCATCCATGGCTTCTCTCCATTCTGGTTTGATAATTGCTTCTTCATAGGTACCTGGTTCTTCATTCAACAAGTCTTTTGCAAGATATACAGAATGTTTAGTTACAAGTGATGTGTCATACCCAAATCTGATAGGCTTCTTCTTTTCTCTTTGAGATCTCCTCATTGCTTGAGTAGAAGTTTCTGGCTTATCCTCTAATTGCTTCATCTTCATCTTTCCTTTGGACTTCCAAGCCTTGAACTCTTCAAGGTTTATTGTATCATCATCTGAGCTTGAATCTTCTTGCTGAGTTGGTTCTTCCTTAGTGAGCTTTGGAAAATCTTCTTCCATGTCATAGGGTAGACTTACTTTCCTGCATTCATTCTCATACCATGAGTCATTCTCATCAAATATGACATCTCTGCTTACCTTGAACCCTTTGTTTGTTGGGTTGTAGAATCTGTATCCCTTTTGGTTCAAATCATAACCAATGAAGATACATTTTTCAGCCTTAGGATCTAGCTTTCCTCTTACCTGTGAGGGAATATGCACATATGCTACACAACCAAAGATTTTGCAATGATCCAGAGAGGGTCTCTTACCATACCAAGCTTCATATGGTGTCATGCCATCAAGTGATTTGGATGGCAACCTGTTGATGAGATAAGTGGCAGTGGATACACTCTCTGCCCATAGGTAATTTGGCAATTTTTTCTCATTAAGCATAGACCTAGCTGTTTCTACTATAAGTCTATTCCTTCTTTCTGCTACCCCATTTTGTTCAGGTGAATACCTTGTAGTGATCTCCCTTTTGATGCCTCTTTCCTGCAAGAAATCTTCAAACTCATTGGAGAAGTACTCTCCTCCACCATCTGACCTTAGCCTCTTCAAGCTTCTACCTGTTTGATTTTCAACAAGTGCAAGATACCTCTTGAAACAATTAAACACTTCATCTTTGTGCTTCATAAAGTATAAAATGGTCCACCTTCTATAGTCATCAATGAAGGACACATAATACCTTGAACCAAAAATGGAAGGGTCCTTGCTAGGTCCCCAAACATCTGTGTGTACCAAATCTAGGTAGTCTTCATGCATGAAACCTTTCCTTGAGTAGGGTAATCTGTGAGACTTACCAAATTGACATGATCCACATTTGTAAATCATGTGTTGCTTGGATACATTAGGTATCCCAAGCACACATTGATCCCTGCACATTTGCTTTAGAGTTCTTTCTCCTATGTGCCCTAATCTCTTGTGCCATATCTCTAACTCTGAAAGTGTCTGATCCTTATAATTATACAAAGCAATATTCTTGGTGTCTTCTAGCTCAAATGTAAACAATCTACCTGATTTCTCCCCTTTGGCTATCCTTCTGAATCCAGGTTTTGGGTCCTCCACATATGCTCCATGTTGTGTGAATCTGACTTGCAAACCTTTCTCCACAATCTGACCAACACTCATTAAATTCTTAGTTATTGTTGGTACATAGAATACCCTGCTTAATAGGTTCTGATTACCATCACATGTCTTCACATTTCCAATTTTGACAACAGAGTGTTTAGTGTCATCACCTGTTTGTACCTGATGTTTGCCCTTGGGCTCTTCCAAATCAGAAAGTAGTGCCACATTGCCAGCTACATGGTTAGAACATCCTGAGTCAATGTAAAATAAATGATCATCATTTGTACCTATCTTGGAGGTCATATTCATGATCAATAGGGAGTCATCTTGCTCCTCTGTGTAGTTGTTGTAGTCTCTTCTATTTCTGAATCCACCTTGGTAGTTACCATTGTGATTGTTGTTGTAGTTGTTGTTGTATGAATTGTTGTATCCATTGTAGCTTTGGTGTTGATTGAATCTGCCTCTCCCTTGAGAGTATCCACCTCTTGAGTAGCCTCTTCCTCTCTGATTCTTGTAGTTCTTGTAGCATTCATCTGTGGTATGATTGGACAATCCACAAATGTTGCATGGTGATGAGTTGTAGGGTCTCCCCCTACCTGATTTACCTCCTCTGCCTCTTCCTCTAGATGACCTACCTCTCCCTGCATAATTAGCATGAGAGGTAGAGCCTTCTTCATCCTGTTCCTTCTTGCCTTTATCTTTAACCTTTTTTTCAGTATAGAGAGCAGAGGGATTATTACCTTTTGATTGATCTCCAGCCTTTGTAAACTTTGCTTCATGTGTAAATAGTTGGCCCATAAGTGTTGTGAGATCAGGGGTATGCATGTCCATGTAGAGGTCCATTGCAGTGGTGAAACTTTCCCACTTATCATCTGCCTTGAGTCCATTTGTCACTTGCCTGACTATTTGCTCCTCTTCAATTTCCTCTCCAATGCTTGCTAGTTGGTCTGCCACATCTTTGATCTTTGTCACATACTCTGAGACTGATTGCTTGGTCTGGTTCCTAAGGGTTGTGAACTCTATCCATAATTGATTCTTCCTAGCCCTTGTGTTGGAAGAAAAATAGTTTGACAAGGTTTCCCAAGTCTCTTGGGAAGTCTTACAATTCCTTACATGAGGTAAAAGAAAGTCAGATATAGAGTTTAAGAGATAAGACCTTGCCAAAGCATCCTTTGCACACCATTGGTTGAGCCTTTCATGTTCATCCTTTGTAGGTAGTCCTCTAGTCTTGAATGAGGGCAACTCCTCATCTCCTGATATGTATCCAAATAGACTTCTCCCTTGTAGATAGGTCTTCATTCTTAATGACCAAGCTTGATAATTGTTTCTGTCCAATTTGTCAATGAAGGAAGGGAAACCATCACCCATGATTACCTTATTTGCTCTGATACCACTGTTGAGAGTGATGGATGGATGCACTCAAGAAATGAGTTGGTGCTGCAAAACCTGCTTCACACCTGCCCTCTTTTCTCTTCAGATATGCTTAGTGGACTTGCTTAGCTTCCAAATGACACAAAGAAACCATATATGTACTTTGGAAATGTTTTGGGTAATGATCAAACCAAAACAGATAACTTGGTACTTCAAAAATCAAGAAAAAACTTTCTATTCCTGTAGTGATACCTGCTCAGACTTTTACTCAGTGTGTCCAGCACACTTAAAATTGGAACAATTCCTTTTGGGAGTATTAAAGTACCTTAGTAAGCTACCAATCACAAGTGGAATCACTTCAATTGATAAACTATGCACTGAGAAATAAGTTTAGCAAACTTCTAGTTACCCCCGACTTTTTAGGAACTCTGCAGACACAGACCAGTGTGCACTTCGAATCGGATTTCTCCCAAATGGCTGAATGAAATCCTCTGAGATTTTGTATGCTTGTAGTAGACCTTGAGCTGGTTCCAATGAGCTATAGATCTCTTGATTTGGTTCAGTAGATCTAGAGATATGCCCTGATGAAGTTGACAGACTTGGAGAAGAAAACACAGAGAACCAGAAATGATAAATGAATAGCATGACAAGCATAGCTAATTGAGGTGTGGTGGTGTAGGCTATGGAGTAGCACTAACACACACTCAGTTACAATGAAGATATGTCTCGGGGAGTGAGCTGAAGAGAGTGAACTAACCGCGACTTTTCAAATGGAGTTTTTATAGGAATTGATTGTGATTTGAATTTCAAATTCAAACTTAGGCTCCCTTGAATTTCTCCTCTAAAAGTAGGGAGATATTCTCTCCACTTAACTATTCTCTTTTCCACGACTAATGAGGTAGTTGAATGACTTCAAGTGATTACAAATAAATGTCAAGTCAAAGTAGACTTTTACAAGGAGTAAAAGATAATAACTCATAAGTATGAGTTCCTATGCCTTATCCTTCATGTAGAGATATCCTTCAAGGATTCCAAATCCATCTTCAAAGTTTTCAAGGTTCCAAGCCAATGTGTGAAGGCTTGTCTTGCACCAACACGAACTTCCCAGAGTTTTCTTTGTTTTGTCTTACCTCAAAAACGAATTATGTTTTAACAACATTACATTAAAATCAAAACTATAAGAAGAGATCATAATTGTCAAAGATTACCTTTAGCAATTCAATGGGATTACTCTTTGTTGGTGCAGACTGGCGAAATGCATAACTATAAGCTAGTTCAATCAATGATGTCACAGCCAATACACCAACAGGCTCTGAACCAAGGCCAGGACTCTATGGATCCTTTGATTTCCAGTCTCCTCTTCGATGTTCTCCAAAACTTCATAATTGAATTGTATTACATGATTGTCTGTTCGTGTCCGAATAGAACCATCATATGCTAAATACACTTCCCTTAACCCATACATACATTTTCGAAAAAGTTCTCCAGGCCCCGCAGCTCCATACCCTTTTCCAGGTTTTCAGAAAGACACTAAATGATAAAGGAATTCTTTGGAGGTTAAACCATCTAAAAAGCAAGAATGAATTATTTCCAAACCATCATGAAAGTCAGAAAAGAACAAATCCTCTCCGTTTACAAACTGTAAACCTAAGCATGCACACTGTTGTATCAAGTTTGACAATGATCCTTTGCTTCCAGCCCTTATCATTGCCATCATGGAATTGGATGGACAGCTATGCCTCTCAACAACGGTTGGTATTTCCCCAAGAACACGTTGAAATTCACAAATTTCTGATCTTCTAGCACTGATTTCTTCAACTAAGCTAAAAACATTTTCTTGGTAACCATAGTCAAGGATATCACTATGACATGGATTGATAAAAGTTCTTGGAATGAGTTCCTCTTTTCCTGACAAGACTAATTGGATCTGCCTTTCCAAAGTGAGAACTCTCTGAGAAGACAATCTACCACCATCTACAGCAATATGAACTTCTTCAAGAAGTTTTTTTATATGTTCTGATTTCATCTATTAAGTACATGTCTTTCAAGCCAACACTGAACCCTGTTTGGAAAAGCCATTCATGCAGAACATTTTGAAGGCATGTTAGGAACTGAAGAGAAGTTTCAGTCCCTTTTTGATAGCAAAGACTTGGGAAAATTCCCGTATGGCAATCTGTGAACCATTTTTTGCCAACATGACACTGCATTATCTCGCTGTCATGCACAACTACACTGCCTAAATATGTGTACTCTACACCAGGGGGAAAGGTCATATTTAAGACCTGTATCCCTGTGTGAATGCATGTGTATGTGTGTGAATGCATCATTATGTGTGTATGTGTGTATGCATCTGTATGTGTGTATGCATGTGTATGTGTGTGAATGCATCATTATGTGTGTATGTGTCTATGTGTGTATATGTGTGTGTATGTGTGTGCGCGTCTATGTGTATGTGTGTGTGTCTATGAGTGTGTATCTGTTTATGTGTGTGTATGTGTCTATGTGTGTGTATGTGTCTATGTGTGTATGTGTATGCATGTATGTATGCATATGTGTGTGTATGTGTGTGTATGCATTATGTATGCATATGTGTGTGTATGCATTATGTATGTGTATGTATGCATGTGCATTATGTATGCATATGCATTATGTATGTGTATGTATGCATGTGCATTATGTATGCATATGTGTGTGTATGCATGTAAGTATGCATAGGCATATGCATTATGTATGCATGTATGTGTATGTGTGTGCATGTCTCTCTCTATGTGTGTGTGTATGCATATATGTGTGTGTATGTATGTGTGTGTGTATGTGTGTGTATATGTGTGTGCATGTGTATGCATTATGTATGTGTATGTCTGCATGTGCATTATGTATGCATATGTGTGCGTATGCATATATGTGTGTGTGTATGTATATGTGTGTGTATGCTGCATTATGTGTGTATGTGTGTGTATTTGTGTGTGTATTTGTGTGTGTATTTGTGTGTGTATTTGTGTGTGTATGTGTGTGTGTGTCTATGTGTATGTGTGTGTGTGTGTGTATATGTGTGTATATGTGTGTGTGTATGCATATATATGTGTGTGTAAGTGTGTGTGTGCGCAGACCTGGTCTTTCTCTTTGCATCTCTCTCTCTCTCTCTCTGTCTCGTTCTGTTGCTCTCGTCCAGATCTCGACACAAATGTGCCGGGAGAATTTGAATTTTTTTTTAACATTCCAGAGCGTCGCATATGCATCACTATCCAGTTTGCCCATGTCGCAAATAACGTCCGTAGGCAATGACGCTACTTGCGATGCAAAGATTTAGCGTGGCATAAGCGACAGAGGCATCGCTTATGCGACGTATCCCCTTCAAAAAAAAATCAAAAACATCACCGTCACTTATGCGACGCTAGCGTCGCATAAGCGACGGTGCTCATTTTTTTTCAATTCGGGGGCGTCGCTATGCCCCCCTATTTCTTGTAGTGACAATAGATTCTAAATTCCCAATCATATGCACATGCATTTACACATACTATTGTGAAGTAAGAATCAATATTGAGTGAGACAATCATAATAGATTTTTCATTCACAATTATACACTCATATGCATATACATACTCATACACACACATACATATACAATTATGAAGTAACAATCAATGTTGAGTCAAACATAATCTACCTACATTTTTCAATAATAAATTTAATGTATCACACTAGATTTTACATTCCTAATCATATCCACATACACTTACACATACTATTGTGAAGTAAGAATAAATGTTATATCAAACAATCATAATAGATTCTAAATTCCCAATCATATGCACATACTATTGTCAAGAGGAAAACTTGATCTGCAACATGCATAATGGACCTGTTCTGCCTGGACTGATCTTCCTGCAACAAAACAGAGACTAATTCCTCAAATGACAAGGCATTCGGATTGCCTTTCATCATCAACCGAAGAGTAGAGACAAAACTCTGATATGAATCAGGAAGACCATTCAGAACGGTCTGCACAAGTGAGCTATCTGGTATAACCTCATCAGCAGAAATCAATTCTTCCTTCAGGTCTTTGATCTTTGTAAGAAAACTGTCCATAGAATCACCTTCATTCATGTGCTCACTCTCCAACTGTTTTCGGAGGTAAGCAACACGAGCCTCATTCCTAGCCTGGTACAAAGTGGTAAGTGTATCCCAAGCATCCTTTGCTGTTCTGCAAGAGCAAATGTGAGGAATAATGGCACGTTTAACAGACAAAGCTATCAATGCATGTGCCTGGGCATCTCTGCCATCCCAACGAATCTGCTCTGCAGTAGGTGCAACGGAAACAGCAGCACGAACAGGAATCTGCGGAATATCATCTTCGACACCATCTTCATCAGCTCCAACACCTGTATTTGCAGTACCTGTCGTTACAGGTGTAACAGGACGTCTTTCAACACCCTGCACAATGTTCCACAATCCTTTTGCAACCAGTACATGTCGCATCATATAAGCCCATAATGGGTAGTTGGTACCATCCAACTTATCCTCAACAGCCAACATACGGAATACATCACTGCTTTCAGCCATGGCCGGTGACAAAAATACCTTGATGCAGAAAATTGACTGTATCTCAAAAAGTTGAACGGAACTGCCCAGACGAGTTCTGCTAGACCTGTAGCAGACTTCGAGACGCTTAAACTGGCGAACAGAAACTGGTATATACCTTTGGCACAAAAGGACGAAATACCCTACACAAGCGTTGCGATAGTGCGTTCGGAGGCCGAAACGAGCTCAGATCGCGATTTCGGCACCACATAGCGAAGCTGTTTTGATCTCGGAAACACCCTGAGTATGCTCACCAAATTTCGTGCGAATCTGAGACTGCAAACAGAGGAGTGTCGACGGCGCCCTAGAAGAAGCGACGACCTGCTCTGATACCAATTGTGGAGTTAGACGTCTGCGGAAGCACGCGAACAGCACAAGGAAGAAGAAGAAGTTTGGAGCACAACACACAAGACTGAATGTATTACTAGAGAATGTACAAAGATAAGTAGCCCAATCAATATCGAGTCTGACAATCATAATAGATTTTTCATTCACAATTATACACTTATATGCATACACATACTCATACACACATACATATACTATTATGAAGTAACAATCAATGTTGAATCAAACATAATCTACCTACATCTTTCAATAATAAATTTAATGTATCACAATAGATTTTAAATTCCTAATCATATGCACATACATACTTACACATACTATTGTGAAGTAAAAATCAATGTTGTATCCGACAATCACAACAGATTCTAAATTCCCAATCATATACACATACATTTACACATACTATTGTGAAGTAAGAATCAATATTTAGTCAAACAATCACAATAATTTAAATTATTTAATATTTTATAGCAAAAATCTATACCTCTACGACACTTGAAGTTCATAAAGAACAAAGTAGCTTTTATGAAAAATGATTAAGAATCAATCATCGTAGATTTAAAATTCACATACATATACTATTGTGAAGTAAGAATCAATGTTGATCAAACAATCACAATAGTTTAAATAATTTAACATTTATAGCAAAAATTTATACATTGTTCTCTCTGTGACACTTTAAGTTCATAATGAACAAAGTAGCTTTTATGAAAAATGAGTATAGTTCTAAGATTTTATAAAATATTATTCGATCAAATTTTTTTCGATCTAAAAATTTTTCAACCGATAGCTTTTCGATCGAAAAATGTTTTGATCTAAAGCACTTTCAATCGAAAAGTGTTGAATTCCCATGCAAAAACAATTCAGGTGTGTCCATATAAGCTAACATGGCACTGAATAATTTAGTCGAATAATAAGGGATTACTGCAAAATTCCATACCTATTCACGAATAAACGAATTGTCGAATAGCGAATAATGCAATGAATTGTAGATTGTGAATCATGGCATCCGTTCCTTTTATGATTCGACATCTGTCTCAACTATTGTTGGTGTAAATCAAGCCTTCACACTTGGCTTTGATTTGTACCTTGAAGACTCAACATAAGGCTTGGACAATTGGAACCTTGGAAGGCTAAAGTTTGAACCCTTGAAGGATGTATTTACATGAACTTTGAACCATAGGAACCAATGCTTAATTGGTTATTACTTTTTATCCAATGTAAAAGTCAATATGACTTTATCAATCATGTAATCACACCTACTAGACTAGAGTGGTGGAAAAGTAGATGGATGATTGAGAGAATATCTCATTCACTTTTAGGTACATGATTCTAGGAGATTAACTTGGATTTGAAATTCAAAATCTCATTCAACTTCTATAAAAGATACAAGGAAAAAGTCGCGTGTATCTTCACTCCTCCCGAGGCAATTCTGAGCCAATCATTGAGTGTGTGTGAGCTACACCATAGCCTACACCTCTGAGTACCATTGAGCATCACATTACATGCCAATGGGAATGTATAATCATTAGATTTAATCAATATACATATATTCATAGTCTCTGTTTTTTCTCTGAGTGACTACCTTCAACTCTGTCAACTTCCAAGAGGCATATCTCAAGATCTACTGAACCAAATTGGATGATTCAAAGTGCATTGGATTCAGCTCAAAGTCTACTATACACCTACAAAGTTTCAAGGCCATTGAATCTACCATCACAGAGAAATCTCAATCGGAGTGCTCACTGGTCTGTGACTATAAGTCTCCTAAAAAATCGGGGGTACACCTTATTTTGCTAAAGTGATTTCTCTGAGTGTGGTTTATCATTTTCTTTCATTCCACTTGCAAATGGAAGCTTACTAAGCTAATTGAATATCTCTAGAAGGAATTTTGCTAATTGTAACTACACTGGTCATACTGAGCATAACACTGAGCAGGTATCAAGACTAAAATAGAAACTTTTCAAGTCTTGTGATTTGCAAAGTAGTCTGTTTTGGTCAAGACATTACTCAAACCTTTTCCAAAGTACATATAGAATATTTTGGTGTTATTTGGAAGCTCAAGGAGTCTACTAAGCATATCTGAAGAAAACAGAGGGCAGGTGTGAAGCAGGTCTAGCAGCACCAACTTGATCTTCTGAGTGCATCCAGCCATCACATCCAACAGTGGTATCAGAGCAAATAAGGTAATCATGGGTGATGGTTTCCCTTCCTTCATTGACAAATTGGATAGAAATAATTACCAGGCTTGGTCATTGAGAATGAAGACCTATCTACAAGGGAGAAGCTTGTATGGATACATATCAGGAGATGAGGAGTTGCCCTCATTCAAGACCAGAGGCCTACCAACAAAGGATGAACATGAGAGGCTCAACCAATGGTGTGCTAAAGATGCCTTGGCAAGGTCATATCTTCTAAACTCTATCTCTGATTTCCTTCTACCTCATGTAAGGAACTGTAAGACTTCCCAAGAGACTTGGGAAACCTTGTCAACATATTTTTCATCAAGCACAAGGGCCAGAAAGAATCAGCTATGGATTGAATTTACAACTCTTAGGAAGCAATCAAAACAATGTGTCTCAGATTTTGTCACCAAAGTCAAAGACATTGCAGATCAACTTGCAAGTGTTGGAGAAGAAATTGAGGAAGAGCAAATAGTCAGACAAGTGATCAATGGACTAAAGGCAGATGACAAATGGGAGAGCTTTACCACTGCAATGGACTTGTACATGGACATCCAAGCACCTGATCTAACAACTCTGATTGGACAACTCTTTACACATGAAGCAAAGATCACAAAGAATGGAGAGCAATCAAAAGGTAACAATCCCTCTGCCCTATATACTGATAAGAAGACTAAAGACAAGGGTAAAAGCAAGAAGATTGATGAAGAAGGCTCTACCTCCCAAGCAAACTATGCAGGGAGAGGTAGATCATCTAGAGGTAGGGGCAGAGGAGGTAAGTCTGGTAGGGGGAGACCCTATAACCAATCTCCATGCAATATTTGTGGCTTGCCTAACCATACTACAGATGAATGCTACAAAAACTACAAGAACCAAAGAGGAAGAGGTCACCAAAGAGGAGGATACTCTCAAGGCAGAGGCAGATTCAACCAATCTCAAGGCTACCATGGCTACAACAATAATTACAACAATAGCTACAATCACAATGGCAATTATCAAGGTGGATACAAGAATAGGAAGGATTACAACAATTATGCAGAGGATCAAGATGATTCCTTGTTGATCATGAACATGACATCTAAATCAGGTATCAATGATGTGTTGAGAGTGATGGCTGGGTACAATCAGAAGATCAAGTTGGTGCTGCAAAACCTGCTTCACACCTGCCCTCTTTTCTCTTCAGAAATGCTTAGTACACTAGCTTAGCTTCCAAATGACATAAAGAAACCATATATGTACTTTGGAAATGATTTGGGTAATGATCAAATCAAAACAGATAACTTGGTACTTCACAAATCAACCAAAAACTTTCTATTCCTGTAGTGATACCTGCTCAGACTTTTACTCAGTGTGTCCAGCACACTTAAAATTGGCACAATTCCTTTTGGGAGTATTAATGTACCTTAGTAAGCTACCAATCACAAGTGGAATCACTTCAATTGATAAACTATGCACTGAGAAATAAGTTTAGCAAAATTATAATCACCCCCGACTTTTCAGGAACTCTGCAGACAAATACCAGTGTGCACCTCGACTCAATTTTCTCCCAATTGGCTGAATGAAATCCTTTGAAATTTTGTATGCTTGTAGTAGACTTTGAGCTGGTTCCAATGAGCTATAGAACACTTGATTTGGTTCAGTAGATCCAGAGAAATGCCTCTTTGAAGTTGACAGACTTGGAGTAGGTGACTCAGACAAAACAGAGATGATGAATGTATACTTCTATTGATATATGTGTTTGTACAATCTCATTAGCTTGCCAAGCACAGCTAAATGAGGTATTGTGGTGTTGGCTATGGAGTAACCTTCACACACAATGAATTACAAAGAGATTTAGCCTCGGGGAGTGAGCTAGAATGACAGTGTATCTCGCGACTTTTTTAGTACATCCTTTATAGGAGTTTGATCTTCACTTGAATTTGAAATTCAAACTTAGGCTCCCTTGAATCTCTCCTCTAAAAGTAGGGAGATATTCTCTCAATCTCAACATCCAAATTTCCACGACTAATGAAGTAGGTGGATGACTTTAAGTGGTTACAAACAAATGATAAGTCACTTAGACTTTTACAAAAGGTAAAGAAGTAAGAACATATAAGCATATGTTCACATGAACCTTCATTTGAGTGAAGTCTTAATAAACCTTTATCCATGCTTGTCTTCAATAAGTCTAAGGGTCCAAGCCAATGTGTGTAGGCTTGTTTGCACCAACAACTCCCCCTCAAGCCAAACACTTTGGCTTAAGTCTTCTCTTTCATTCTTCAATCAACTCCTGTAATCCAATCATAGATTTGAATCTGCCTAACTTGTTCCCATCCAGTGCCTTGGTAAGTAAATCTGCACATTGCATATTAGTAGAAACATATGTCAATTGAATCTCTTTACTTAGCAATTTCTCTCTCACATAGTGGTAATGAACCTCTATGTGCTTTGTTCTGGCATGATAAATTGGGTTTGCTGCAAGGTGAAGAGAGCTAGTGTTGTCTCCAAATATGATAGGTGGTCTTGTGAGTAGACCTAATTCTGTGTAAAGAAGCTTCAACCAGATAGCTTCTTGAGTAGCATTTGCAAGCCCTCTATACTCTGCTTCAGTGGATGACAATGCCACTGTAGGTTGCTTTTTTGCTGACCAAGAGATAGGCTTATCTCCTGCAAAACAAATGTACCCTGAGGTGCTTCTCCTATCATCCTTGCATCCTGCCCAATCTGCATCTGAGTAAACTTTAATGTCAATATCTGATGTATAAGGGAAATACAAACCATGACTTTGAGTTCCCTTGAGGTACTTCAAGATCTTCTTTGCTGCCTCTAGGTGAGGTACTCTAGGTTTGTGCATGAATTGACTAAGCACACTTACTCCATATGCTATGTCAATTCTTGTCAAGGTAGCATAGTTTAAGCTACCCACCATGCTTTGGTATCCTGTAATGTCTTTGATTTCTTCTCCTTCATGAGCACTTAGCTTTTGGTTAACCTCCATTGGAGTAGTAGATACCTTAGCATCCTGCAAACCAAACTTCTTGACCATATCCTGTACATACTTCTTTTGAGTAATGTATATACCTGAGTTTGTGTAGATCAATTCAAGACCTAGAAAATATTTTAGTAATCCAAGATCACTAATCTTGAACTCTTTCATCATCTGTCCCTTGATGTGTCTAATCCCATTGACATCATTACCTGTAATGATGATGTCATCAACATAAACACATAAGTAAATTACCTCTGTATTACTTCTCTTTATGAATAGAGAAGTGTCTGCTTTGCTCATCACAAATCCTTGGTCTTGGAGGTAGGTGGTCAATCTGTAGTTCCATGCTCTAGGTGCCTGCTTCAAACCATACAGAGCCTTCTTCAATTTACAGACATAATGTACCTTTCTTGGATCTTCATAGCCAGGTGGTTGTGACATGTAGACCTCTTCAGATATCCATCCATTCAAGAATGCATTCTTCACATCCAATTGGTACATGTTCCAATTCTTGGATGCAGCTACACTCACCAAAACTCTGATAGTTGGCATCTTGGCCACAGGAGAAAATGTCTCCTCATAATCAATGCCTTGGGTTTGTGCAAAACCCTTGGCTACCAACCTAGCTTTGTACCTGTTAATTGTTCCATCTGAATTCTTCTTCAATTTGTAGATCCATCTGGATCCTATTACCTTCATAGTATCTTTCTTGGGTACCAAGTCCCAAGTATCACTCTCTTGGAGGGCTTCTATCTCCTCATCCATGGCTTCTCTCCATTCTGGCTTTGTAATTGCTTCTTCATAGGTACCTGGTTCTTCATTCAACAAGTCTTTTGCAAGATATACAGAATGTTTAGTTACAAGTGATGTGTCATACCCAAATCTGATAGGTTTCTTCTTCTCTCTCTGAGATCTTCTCATAGCTTGAGTAGAAGTTTCTGCCTTGTCCTCCAATTGCTTCATCTTCATCTTTCCTTTGGATTTCCAAGCCTTGAACTCTTCAAGGTTGATGGTATCATCATCTGAGCTTGAATCTTCTTGCTGAGTTGGCTCTTCCTTGGTAAGCTTTGGAAAATCTTCCTCCATGTCATAGGGTAGACTCACTTTCCTGCATTCATTCTCATACCATGAGTCATTCTCATCAAATATGACATCTCTGCTTACCTTGAAGCCTTTGTTTGTGGGGTTGTAGAATCTGTATCCTTTTTGGTTTAAATCATAGCCAATGAAGATACATTTCTCTGCCTTTGGGTCTAGCTTTCCTCTTACCTGTGAGGGAATATGCACATATGCTATACAACCAAAGATTTTGCAATGATCCAGAGAGGGTCTCTTACCATGCCATGCTTCATATGGAGTCATGCCATCAAGTGATTTGGATGGCAACCTGTTGATGAGGTAAGTGGCAGTGGACACACTCTCTGCCCATAGGTAATTTGGCAACCTTTTTTCATTGAGCATAGACCTAGCTGTTTCCACTATAAGTCTATTCCTTCTTTCTGCTACCCCATTTTGTTCAGGTGAGTACCTTGTAGTGATCTCCCTCTTGATGCCTCTTTCCTGCAAGAAATCTTCAAACTCATTGGAGAAATACTCTCCTCCACCATCTGATCTTAGCCTCTTCAAGCTTCTACCTGTTTGATTCTCAACAAGTGCAAGATACCTCTTGAAACAATTAAACACTTCATCTTTATGCTTCATAAAATATAAAATGGTCCATCTGCTATAGTCATCAATGAAGGACACATAATACCTTGAACCAGAAATGGAAGGGTCCTTGCTAGGTCCCCAAACATCTGTGTGTACCAAGTCTAGGTAGTCTTCATGCATGAAACCTTTTCTTGAGTAGGGTAATCTATGAGACTTACCAAATTGACATGATCCACATTTGTAAATCATGTGTTGCTTGGATACATTAGGTATCCCAAGCACACATTGATCCCTGCACATTTGCTTGATAGTCCTTTCACCTATGTGCCCTAATCTTTTATGCCATATCTCTAACTCTGAAAGTGTCTGATCCTTGTAATTATACAAAGCAATGTTTTTTGTATCTTCTAGCTCAAATGTAAATAATCTACCTGATTTCTCCCCTTTGGCTATCCTTCTGAATCCTTGTTTTGGGTCCTCCACATATGCTCCATGTTGTGTGAATCTGACCTGCAAACCTTTCTCCACAATCTGACCAACACTCATCAAATTCTTAGTTATTGTTGGTACATAGAGTACCCTGCTTAATAGATTTTGATTGCCATCACATGTCTTCACATTTCCAACTTTGACAACAGAGTGTTTAGTGTCATCACCTGTTTGTACCTGATGTTTGCCCTTGGGCTCTTCCAAATCAGAAAGTAGTGCCACATTGCCAGCTACATGGTTAGAACATCCTGAGTCAATGTAAAATAAATGATCATCATTTGTACCTATCTTTGAGGTCATGTTCATGATCAATAAGGAGTCATCCTGCTCCTCTGTGTAGTTGTTGTAGTCTCTTCTATTTCTGAATCCACCTTGGTAGCTTCCATTGTGGTTGTTGTTGTAATTGTTGTTGTATTGATTGTTATAACCATTGTAGCTTTGATGTTGGTTGAATCTGCCTCTTCCTTGAGAGTATCCACCTCTTGAGTAGCCTCTTCCTCTCTGATTTTTGTAGTTCTTGTAGCATTCATCTGTGGTATGATTGGACAACCCACAGATGTTGCAAGGTGATGAGTTGTAGGGTCTCCCCCTACCTGACTTACCTCCTCTGCCTCTTCCTCTAGATGACCTACCTCTCCCTGCATAATTGGCTTGAGAGGTAGAGCCTTCTTCATCCTGTTTCTTCTTGCCTTTATCTTTAACTTTCTTATCAGTAAAGAGAGCAGAGGGGTTATTACCTTTTGATTGATCTCCAGCCTTGGTGAACTTTGCTTCATGTGTGAATAGTTGGCCCATGAGTGTTGTGAGATCAGGGGTATGCATGTCCATGTAGAGGTCCATTGCAGTGGTGAAACTTTCCCACTTATCATCTGCCTTGAGTCCATTTGTCACTTGCCTGACTATTTGCTCCTCTTCAATTTCCTCTCCAATGCTTGCTAGTTGGTCTGCCACATCTTTGATCTTTGTCACATAATCTGAGACTGATTGCTTGGGCTGCTTCCTAAGTGTTGTGAACTCTATCCATAATTGGTTCTTTCTAGCCCTTGTGTTGGAAGAAAAGTAATTTGACAAAGTTTCCCAAGTCTCTTGGGAAGTCTTACAGTTCCTTACATGAGGTAAAAGAAAGTCAGATATAGAGTTTAAGAGATAAGACCTTGCCAAAGCATCCTTTGCACACCATTGGTTAAGTCTTTCATGCTCATCCTTTGTAGGTAGTCCTCTAGTCTTGAATGAGGGCAACTCCTCATCTCCTGATATGTATCCAAATAGACTTCTCCCTTGTAGATAGGTCTTCATTCTCAATGACCAAGCTTGATAGTTGTTTCTGTCCAATTTGTCAATGAATGAAGGGAAACCATCACCCATGATTACCTTGTTTTGCTCTGATACCACTGTTGAGAGTGATGGCTGGGTACAATCAGAAGATCAAGTTGGTGCTGCAAAACCTGCTTCACACCTGCCCTCTTTTCTCTTCAGAAATGCTTAGTACACTAGCTTAGCTTCCAAATGACATAAAGAAACCATATATGTACTTTGGAAATGATTTGGGTAATGATCAAATCAAAACAGATAACTTGGTACTTCACAAATCAACCAAAAACTTTCTATTCCTGTAGTGATACCTGCTCAGACTTTTACTCAGTGTGTCCAGCACACTTAAAATTGGCACAATTCCTTTTGGGAGTATTAATGTACCTTAGTAAGCTACCAATCACAAGTGGAATCACTTCAATTGATAAACTATGCACTGAGAAATAAGTTTAGCAAAATTATAATCACCCCCGACTTTTCAGGAACTCTGCAGACAAATACCAGTGTGCACCTCGACTCAATTTTCTCCCAATTGGCTGAATGAAATCCTTTGAAATTTTTTATGCTTGTAGTAGACTTGGAGCTGGTTCCAATGAGCTATAGAACACTTGATTTGGTTCAGTAGATCCAGAGAAATGCCTCTTTGAAGTTGACAGACTTGGAGTAGGTGACTCAGACAAAACAGAGATGATGAATGTATACTTCTATTGATATATGTGTTTGTACAATCTCATTAGCTTGCCAAGCACAGCTAAATGAGGTATTGTGGTGTTGGCTATGGAGTAACCTTCACACACAATGAATTACAAAGAGATTTAGCCTCGGGGAGTGAGCTAGAATGACAGTGTATCTCGCGACTTTTTTAGTACATCCTTTATAGGAGTTTGATCTTCACTTGAATTTGAAATTCAAACTTAGGCTCCCTTGAATCTCTCCTCTAAAAGTAGGGAGATATTCTCTCAATCTCAACATCCAAATTTCCACGACTAATGAAGTAGGTGGATGACTTTAAGTGGTTACAAACAAATGATAAGTCACTTAGACTTTTACAAAAGGTAAAGAAGTAAGAACATATAAGCATATGTTCACATGAACCTTCATTTGAGTGAAGTCTTAATAAACCTTTATCCATGCTTGTCTTCAATAAGTCTAAGGGTCCAAGCCAATGTGTGTAGGCTTGTTTGCACCAACATGATGATCATTTGTTCTATATTGATTCAGGTTGCTCTAACCATGTAGCTGGAAATGTTGCCTTACTCTCTGATTTGGAAGAACCCAAAGGCAAGCACCAAGTGCAGACAGGTGATGACACTAAACATTCAGTTGTTAAAGTAGGCAATGTCAAAACAAGTGATGGTAATCAGAATTTACTAAGCAGAGTGTTGTATGTTCCAACAATCACCAAGAATCTTATGAGTGTAGGTCAGATTGTTGAAAAAGGTCTACAGGTCAGGTTCACTCAACATGGTGCATATGTGGAGGATCCAAGACATGGATTCAGAAGGATAGCCAAGGGAGAGAAATCAGGTAGATTGTTTACCTTTGAACTTGAAGACACTAAGAGTATTGCTTTGTACAACTATAAAGACCAAACCCTATCAGAATTGGAGATTTGGCACAAAAGATTAGGACACATTGGAGAGAGGACCTTAAAACAAATGAGTAGAGATCAATGTGTGCTTGGGATACCTAATGTATCCAAGCAACACATGATATACAAGTGTGGGGCTTGTCAATTTGGTAAGTCACACAGATTGCCCTATACCAAGAAAGGTTTTATGCATGAAGATTATTTGGAATTGGTGCATACAGATGTTTGGGGACCAAGCAAGGAGCCATCCATATCTGGATCAAGGTACTATGTGTCCTTTATTGATGACTATAGCAGATGGACTGTCTTATACTTCATGAAACATAAGGATGAAGTATTTAATTGTTTCAAAAGGTATCTTGCATTAGTTGAAAATCAAACAGGTAGACATTTGAAGAGGCTAAGGTCAGATGGTGGTGGAGAATACTTCTCCAATGACTTTGAAGATTTCTTGCAGGAAAGAGGCATCAAGAGGGAGATTACTACAAGGTACTCACCTGAACAAAATGGGGTAGCTGAAAGGAGGAATAGACTCATTGTAGAGACAGCTAGGTCTATGCTTAATGAGAAAAAATTACCAAATTATCTTTGGGCAGAGAGTGTATCTACTGCCACATATTTAATTAACAGGTTGCCATCAAAGACACTTGATGGAATGACACCCTATGAGGCTTGGCATGGTAAGAGACCATCTCTGGATCATTGCAAAATCTTTGGGTGTGTTGCATATGTGCATATTCCCTCACAGGTAAGGGGAAAGCTAGATCCTAAGGCTGAAAAGTGTATCTTCATTGGTTATGATTTGAATCAGAAAGGATACAGGTTTTATAACCCCTCAAACAAAGGCTTCAAGGTAAGCAGAGATGTCATCTTTGATGAAAATGATTCATGGTATGAAAATGAGTGCAGGAAAGTTAGCCTACCTTATGATATGGAAGAAGACTTTCCAAAGCTTATCAGGCAAGAACCAACTCAGAAAGAGGACACAAGCTCAGATGATGAAGACACCATCAACATTGAAGAGTTCAAGGCTTGGAAATCCAAAGGGAAGATGAAGATGAAGCAACTAGAGGACAATCCAGAATCCTCAACTCAAGCTATGAGGAGATCTCAAAGAGAGAAGAAGAAACCTATTAGGTATGGGTATGATACTTCACTTGTAACCAAGCACTCTGTATATCTTGCAAAGGATATCTTGAATGAAGAACCAGGTACATTTGAAGAAGCAATTACTAAACCACAATGGAAGGAAGCAATGGATGAAGAAATGGAGGCTCTCAAGGAGAGTGATACTTGGGACTTGGTACCCAAGAAGGACTCCATGAAGGTGATAGGATCCAGATGGATCTACAAACTCAAAAGAAACTCAGATGGTACAATAAACAGGTATAAAGCTAGGTTGGTAGCCAAGGGTTTTGCACAAACCCAAGGCATTGATTATGAGGAGACATTTTCTCCTGTGGCCAAGATGCCAACTATCAGAATTATGGTGAGTGTAGCTGCATCCAAGAATTGGAACATGTACCAATTGGATGTGAAGAATGCATTCTTGAATGGATGGATATCTGAAGAAGTCTACATGTCACAACCACCTGGCTATGAAGATCCAAATAAGGTAAATCATGTTTGTAAATTGAAGAAGGCTCTGTATGGATTGAAGCAGGCACCTAGAGCATGGAATTACAGGTTGACAACCTATCTCCTAGATCAAGGATTTGTGATGAGTAAAGCAGATACTTCATTGTTTATAAAGAGGAACAATTCAGAGGTAATATACTTGTGTGTCTATGTTGATGACATCATTATTACAGGAAATGATGTTCAGGGAATAAGACACATCAAAGGACAAATGATGAAGGAATTCAAGATCAATGATCTTGGATTGTTGAAGTACTTCCTAGGACTTGAATTGGTCTACACAAATTCAGGTATCTTTATTACTCAGAAGAAGTACATTCAGGACATGGTCAAGAAGTTTAATTTGCAGGAAGCTAAAGTCTCAAACATTCCTATGGAGGTCAACCACAAACTCAGTGCACATGAAGGTGAAGAACTCAAAGATATTACAGGTTACCAAAGTTTGGTAGGTAGTCTTAATTATGCTACCTTAACCAGGATTGATATATCATATGGTGTTAGTGTACTTAGCCAATTTATGCATAAACCAAGAGTACCACATTTGGAGGCAGCCAAGAAGATAGCAAAGTACCTAAAGGGAACACAAAATCATGGTTTGTACTTTCCATATTCATCAGACATTGATATTAAAGTATACTCAGATGCAGATTGGGCAGGTTGCAAGGATGACAGGAGGAGTACATCTGGTTACATATGCTTTGCAGGTGATAAACCAATTTCTTGGTCATCCAAGAAACAACCCACAGTAGCTCTTTCATCTACTGAGGCAGAGTACAGAGGGCTAGCCAATGCCACTCAAGAAGCCATATGGTTGAAGCTATTATATTCAGAATTGGGCCTATACACAAGGCCACCAATCATATTTGGTGATAACACAAGTTCACTTCACCTAGCAGCTAATCCAATTTATCATGCTAGGACAAAACACATAGAGGTTCACTACCACTATGTGAGGGAGAAGTTACTTAGCAAAGAAATTCAATTATCATATGTGTCTACTAATATACAATGTGCAGATTTGCTTACTAAAGCTCTGGATGGAAGCAAGCTATGCAGGTTTAAATCCATGATTGGATTGCAGGAAATAATTGAAGACTAGAGATGAAGACTTGAGCCAAAGTGTTTGGCTTGAGGGGGAGCTGTTGGTGTAAATCAAGCCTTCACACTTGGCTTTGATTTGTACCTTGAAGACTCAACATAAGGCTTGGACAATTGGAACCTTGGAAGGCTAAAGTTTGAACCCTTGAAGGATGTATTTACATGAACTTTGAACCATAGGAACCAATGCTTAATTGGTTATTACTTTTTATCCAATGTAAAAGTCAATATGACTTTATCAATCATGTAATCACACCTACTAGACTAGAGTCGTGGAAAAGTAGATGGATGATTGAGAGAATATCTCATTCACTTTTAGGTACATGATTCTAGGAGATTAACTTGGATTTGAAATTCAAAATCTCATTCAACTTCCATAAAAGATACAAGGAAAAAGTCGCGTGTATCTTCACTCCTCCCGAGGCAATTCTGAGCCAATCATTGAGTGTGTGTGAGCTACACCATAGCCTACACCTCTGAGTACCATTGAGCATCACATTACATGCCAATGGGAATGTATAATCATTATATTTAATCAATATACATATATTCATAGTCTCTGTTTTTTCTCTGAGTGACTACCTTCAACTCTGTCAACTTCCAAGGGGCATATCTCAAGATCTACTGAACCAAATTGGATGATTCAAAGTGCATTGGATTCAGCTCAAAGTCTACTATACACCTACAAAGTTTCAAGGCCATTGGATTTACCATCACAGAGAAATCTCAATCGGAGTGCTCACTGGTCTGTGACTATAAGTCTCCTAAAAAATCGGGGGTACACCTTATTTTGCTAAAGTGATTTCTCTGAGTGTGGTTTATCATTTTCTTTCATTCCACTTGCAAATGGAAGCTTACTAAGCTAATTGAATATCTCTAGAAGGAATTTTGCTAATTGTAACTACACTGGTCATACTGAGCATAACACTGAGCAGGTATCAAGACTAAAATAGAAACTTTTCAAGTCTTGTGATTTGCAAAGTAGTCTGTTTTGGTCAAGACATTACTCAAACCTTTTCCAAAGTACATATAGCATATTTTGGTGTTATTTGGAAGCTCAAGGAGTCTACTAAGCATATCTGAAGAAAACAGAGGGCAGGTGTGAAGCAGGTCTAGCAGCACCAACTTGATCTTCTGAGTGCATCCAGCCATCACATCCAACAACTATTTGGTCTAGGTTTCCGTATCACTTGTTGGCATTGTGGTACGTTTGGTCATACTAAAGCTAAATGTAGGTTTCAAACTAGCAACATGAAGCCTATCAAAGCTCAAGTAAACAACATGGAGGTGCTTCCTGAAGACATTCAACCTAATTGGACCAAAGAAGCACTGGAACAAGATCTAAGTACCTTGGGTAATGCAATTTCTATTCATGCTTTACTTTGCATGCAAGGTACTATTAATGGTAAATTTATTGATATTTTACATGACGATGGTAGTTTGCATATTCTTATTTCTCATACACTAGTACAAAATCTTTAATTACATCCACTTCCTTCTATGTATAAAGTTAAGGCTACATTTCAAGGAAATAGATATAATGTTACAAGTGAAGTGCATAAAGTTTCATATTTGTATAGGTTCATATGTAGATGAACATGATGGGGAAGTATCTCAACCCCTAAGCAACGATGAAGCGTGAATGACCTCCACAGGTATCCTTCTTTGACCTCTACACACCAAAAATGCTCTTACTCAGAGCATATGCAGAGACCTCTAGTGAGCTTTTGTAGACCTGTAGTAGACCCCAAGAGCTTTCCAACAAAACAAATTTCACTTCAAATGGATGCTTACACAAGGAGAAACAATGTCTACAACATGAGCTAGTTGAATGCTCACAACTGCCAGTCAAGCAGATACCTCACTTCACTCCAGCAATATTCTCTCAGAGATTATACAGAGAATGAATCTCAAACTTGAGTCAACTTTAGAGGACTCTAATAGCTACCCAATGACACCAAAATCATAGCAAATGGATACATAGAGAAGGAGGACCAGCCCTTACAACAGAGAGCCAAATATTTCCAACAGAGCCTACACACCAAGAGAGATATCAATCACACAACTTCACTAAAATGAATGTTACTCCCAGATTACTCAAAGAATGATCCAGAGAATTTGTGAGCATAACATAGACTCTAATAGCTATCCAATGAAACAAGAATTACATCAAATGGATACAATATGAGGGAGAACCAATGCTAACAACTCAGGGGTAGAGAGTTGCAACACTGCATGCGCACACACATGGATATGCCTACTAAAAGAAAACAAACAAGCAAGCAAGGGGCTAGCTTAAGCAAGGGGCTTGCTTATCACAACTCCAGCACTTAGTGCTCACTTTACATGAGCTAAAACGCCAAGAATATGGCCCAAAAGAAGTCGGGATACATGCTCCTTTTATAGTGAGAAGTGTGCCCCTAAAATCTAGGAACTACCTTTCCAAATCAGCCTCCTAACTTGGAGGACTTAGTTGAGATGACTTGGGGAGTGGTTGAGTGACTTTTCTTGATGGAATCTCGTGGCTTTTGGCTTCCTTTGATTGCTCCACATGTCCATAAAAGATTCCCCATGAATTTGTAGCTTGAAGCTTGACTTTTAACACTCCTCCTCAAGCTTCAATTCTTCGTCCTCATCCAAGCTCCTTCATGTTGATGCATTGCTTGAATTTTGAAATCTTCATCCCATCCAAAGCCTTTGTAAACATGTCCGCAACTTGGTCCTTGGTACCAATATGATGTACTGAAACTTCCTTGGATATCACCTTCTCCCTTATGAAGTGATAGTGCACTTCAATATGCTTGGTTCTAGCATGATAGACAGGATTCGATGCTAGATGAATGCTACTCATGTTGTCACAAAAAATTGGATATGTGTCAACCTACAAATTAAGCTCCATAAATAACTTCTTAATCCACATTAGCTCACATGTGACTTGAGCCAAAGCTCTATACTCAGCCTCCGTGGAAGATAATGCCACCGTGAGTTGCTTCTTTGAAATCCATGAGATGATCTTGCTTCCTAGCATGACTAGGTGACCACTTGTACTTCTTCTATCCTCCTTCGAACCGGCCCAATCGGCATCAGAATAAGCTTTGACCTGCATATCATCATCAAATGAATAGAACAATCCTTCATTTATAGTGGCCTTGAGATATCGTAACATTCTTCTTGCAGCTTGCAAGTGTGTAGTCCTTGGACTATGCATAAATTGTGATAACACTCCAACTCCATATGCTATGTCGGGCCTAGTTATTGTGGCATAATTGAAAGATCCTACAATAGATTGATACAAGGTTACATCCTCTAATGGCTCTCCATCAATGGAGCTTAGCTTTACATTAACTTCCATGGGATT
This sequence comes from Ceratopteris richardii, assembly GCA_020310875.1. Classification (NCBI taxonomy): domain Eukaryota; kingdom Viridiplantae; phylum Streptophyta; class Polypodiopsida; order Polypodiales; family Pteridaceae; genus Ceratopteris; species Ceratopteris richardii. The sequence continues at coordinate 45,592,986 of CM035407.1, read as the reverse complement.
TGAAATAGGCTTGCAATGTAGCATCCCAAACCTCTCAAGTAGGTCTAGAGTATACTTCCTTTGTATGAGCATAATACCTTCTTCTTTGTATACAACTTCAATGCCAAGAAAATACCTAAGATCTCCAAGATCAGAGATCCTAAACTCCTTTCCAAGCTTTGCCTTGATCTCCTCAATGCCCTTTGTATCATTACCTGTAATGATAAGATCATCTACATACACGCACATGTAGACTACAAGTTCTCCTCTTTGTTTGATGAAGAGAGATGGATCCGCCTTGCATTGATTGTAACCACATTTGATCAAATAGTCCACCAATCTTTGGTTCCAAGCCCTTGGAGCTTGCTTTAGGCCATAAAGTGCCTTCTTTATGAACAAAACCTAGTGGTTGCTCCATGTATACCTCTTCTTCCAAGTCTCCATTGAGAAAGGCATTCTTGATATCCAATTGGAAAAGCTTCCATCCTTTGCTAGCAGCCATTGCAATGAGTGTCCTAATGATGCTCATCTTTGCCACGGGGCTGAATGTCTCTTCAAAGTCCACTCCATAGGTTTGTGCAAAACCCTTGGCCACCAATCTTGCTTTGAACCTAGAAATAGATCCATCTGAATTCCTCTTTACTTTATACACCCACTTATTACCTATTACCTTCATGTTATCCTTCTTGGGCACTAGAGTCCATGTTTGATTCTCCTCAAGTGCGTCAATCTCTTCTTGCATTGCCTCTTTCCATTCGGTGTACCTGCTTGCATCTTCATAGCAATCGGGCTCATGATCTTCTACTACTTTGTTCATATATGCATAATGAGTTGCCATCTATGAATCATAAGTAAACCTTTGAGTTGGATACTTAACTCTAGAAGACTTCCTTTCTTCACCTTTTCGAGGAATAAACCTCCTTTGCCTTGGGAACTTGATCTCTTTCTTTGACGTGGCCTCTTTCTCCATCATGTGTCCTTCATCATCTTCAACTTCATTACCTTCTTCATCCAACTCTACCAATGTTGTTTTGCCTTTGTTGATTGATTGTGCTTCATAGCTTGATGAAGATCTCCCCCTCCATGGTGAGTTCATGCTTGAACTATCTTCATTGATGGAACACCTTGGGCCGCTTAGCTCTAGGTCGATTTGTTCTTCATCATGTCCATGCTTTTCTTCTTCATAGTCCTGCATACAATCATACTTCTTATACCAAGGGAGTAGCTCATCAAATGCTACATCCCTTGATATCCTCAAGTCCTTTGTGTTTGGGTTGAAGCACCTGTAACCTTTATGATCATTTGAATATCCTAGAAACACACACTTTTCTGCCTTTGGTTGTAGCTTGTGCCTCAATTCACTTGGCACATGTACATAACAAGTACATCCAAATATCTTCAAGTGGGAAAGATCAGGTTTCTTACCATAATAGGCTTGATATGGTGTCAAGCCATGGATCCCTGAGGTAGGAGCCCTATTCATAAGATACACGGTGGTATTTCCTGCATCACTCCAAAACATGTTAGGTACATTCATCTCATTAAGCATTGCTCTAGCGATCTCGGCAATGTATCTATTTTTTCTCTCTGCTACTCCATTTTGTTGGGGTGTGTACCTGCATGTTACTTGCCTCTTGATGCCTTGATCCATTAAAAAATCAGAAAACTCATTGGAGAAATATTCTCCCCCTCCATCGGACCTTAGCTTCTTGATATATGTACCTGTTTCCTTTTCTACCATTGCCTTGAATGCTTTGAAACATGTAAACACATCTGATTTGTTTTTGATGAAATAAACCCAAACCATCCTTGTGCAATCATCTATAAAAGTGACAAAGTACTTGTTACCTCCAATGGATTGCTCTTTGGTTGGCCCCCACACATCTGTATGTATCAACTCCAATGGATGTTGGCTTATGTAGCCACTCTTCTTGAATGGAAGTCTCGCTTGCTTCCCTAGTTGACAAGATTCACATAAATGCTTCATACCTTGTCCTTGGAAGTTGGGAAGACCTTCAACCAGCCTCTTGAATTGCATTTCCTTCATTCTTTGTATGTTGATGTGACCTATCCTCTTGTGCCACAAGTCCAACTCTGAAATCCTCTTGTTTCCATATGTGAAGTAGACATGTTGAGTGGAATGAGAATTTACCTCCAAAGTGAAGAGTCTCCCTTGCTTCTTTCCTCTTGCTATGACCTTGTAACCTTGCTTAGGGTTCTCCACAAAGCATCCACCTTTGTTGAACCTTACTTGATAGCCTCTTTCAACCATTTGCCCAACGGACACCAAGTTCTTTGTGATAATAGGTACATGCAAGACATCCTTGAGACATCTTCCTTCCTCCTTGTCATCCAAAGCTACATCTCCAACATGGGAGATTTCATGGGCTGTATCATCACCTGTTTCTACATGTCCTTTACCTTTGGGAACATGTAGATTAGTAAACCAAGAAGCATTGCAACTCATATGGTTGCTACATCCACTATCAATATACCAAGTGTTATCTACTTTGCTTGAATTCCCATTCATGTGCATCATCAAGAGATTGTCATTTTCTGAACTTGTAGATCTTGGCCTTTGTATGAAGAACCTTGATTATAGCTCCTTTGGTTTCCTCCTTGGTAGCAATCTCTAGCATAGTGGCCAAACTTGCCACATATGTAAAATCCTTCGCCATCTTGATTCCTGTTTTGTTGATGTCGTCCTCCTCTTCCTCTTGTTCTTCCTCTCCCTCTTTGTGATGAGGTGCCTTGGTCATGTCCTTGATTGTTTGAGTGGCCTTGCCTTCCTCCTAACCTTCCTTTACCCCTTCCTTGTCCTCGTCTTCCTTTGCCCCTTTGATTACCTGCATAGAAAACTTGTGCATCCTTGCTTTTAGTTGAACTTCCACCTATGTTCATTTCTTCGGTGACCATGAGAGCAACCAATTGCTCAAAATCGGGAAGATTATCCCTTACATATACTGAAGTGGTAAAGGGTTTCCACTTCTCATCATCTCTCAAACCATTGAGAGTATAAGCTACAAGATCGTCATCGTCTACGTGGCTTCCAATGGATCCCAATGCATCTGATAACTCCTTGACCTTAAGTATGTAGTCATTTATGCTACTCTGTGAGCTCTTCCTAAGGTTGTTGAGCTCATTCTTGAGTTGGATCTTCCTTGCTTTGGTGCTTGTTGAATAAAGCCTTTCAAGTCTCCCATACCTTCATGCTTGAATCCAAGTCTTGGATATGGCCGATCATGCTATTGCTAATATAAGGATAAAGATAACCCTCTTGTCTCTTTCATTCCATTCCCTAAAGGCCCTTCTCTGGTCATTGGTTGGATTCTCATCCAACCTAGGTCTTGGTTCACTTCCACTAATCAACCCCCAAAGGCCCTTGCCCATAAGATAGTTGGAGACCCTAAATCTCCATGGTTGATAGTTCCCTTTGTCTAGCTTTTCAATTTGAGTGTTGAAGTCTCCCATATCTACTCTTTGATAATTGACCTAGCCCTTGGCTAATTCTTCAATGTGTGTAAAATGAAAATGAGGCTCTGAGATTACCTCAATCCAAAGCTTTCCTTAAATGGACACCTTGTGCTCTTGAAACTTTGAGTAGAATAGCTCCCCCTTGATGTGAGCTACCTCCAAGAAGCTTTTGTTGATGCAAATCTTCAACCACCAACTCCAAGAGGTCTTCTTGCTTGTATGTGATGCCTCCAAGATGCCCAAATACTCTGATACCACTGATGGGGAAGTATCTCAACCCCTAAGCAACGATGAAGCGTGAATGACCTCCACAGGTATCCTTCTTTGACCTCTGCACACCAAAAATGCTCTTACTCAAAGCACATGCAGAGAACTCCAGTGAGCTTTTGTAGACCTGTAGTAGACACCAAGAGCTTTCCAACAAAACAAATTTCACTTCAAATGGATGCTTACACAAGGAGAAACAATGTCTACAACATGAGCTAGTCGAATGCTCACAACTGCCAGTCAAGCAGATACCTCACTTCACTCCAGCAATATTTTCTCAGAGATTATACAGAGAATGAATCTCAAACTTGGGTCAACTTTAGAGGACTCTAATAGCTACCCAATGACACCAAAATCATAGCAAATGGATACATAGAGAAGGAGAACCAGCCCTTACAATAGAGAGCCAAATATTTCCAACAGAGCCTACACACCAAGAGAGATATCAATCACACAACTTCACTAAAATGAATGTTGCTCCCAGATTACTCAAAGAATGATCCAGAGAATTGTGAGCATAAAATAGACTCTAATAGATATCCAATGAGACAAGAATTACATCAAATGGATACAATATGAGGGAGAACCAATGCTAACAACTCAGGGGTAGAGAGTTGCAACACTGCCTGCGCACACACATGGATATGCCTACTAAAAGAAAACAAACAAGCAAGCAAGGGGCTAGCTTAAGCAAGGGGCTTGCTTATCACAACTCCAGCACTTAGTGCTCACTTTACATGAGCTAAAACTCCAAGAATATGGCCCAAAAGAAGTCGGGATACACTCCTTTTATAGTGAGAAGTGTGCCCCTAAAATCTAGGAACTACCTTTCCAAATCAGCCTCCTAACTTGGAGGACTTAGTTGAGATGACTTGGGGAGTGGTTGAGTGACTTTTCTTGATGGAATCTCGTGGCTTTTGGCTTCCTTTGATTGCTCCACATGTCCATAAAAGATTCCCCATGAATTTGTAGCTTGAAGCTTGACTTTTAACACTCCCCCTCAAGCTTCAATTCTTCGTCCTCATCCAAGCTCCTTCATGTTGATGCATTGCTTGAATTTTGAAATCTTCATCCCATCCAAAGCCTTTGTAAACATGTCCGCAACTTGGTCCTTGGTACCAATATGATGTACTGAAACTTCCTTGGATATCACCTTCTCCCTTATGAAGTGATAGTGCACTTCAATATGCTTGGTTCTAGCATGATAGACAGGATTCGATGCTAGATGAATGCTACTCATGTTGTCACAAAAAATTGGATATGTGTCAACCTGCAAATTAAGCTCCATAAATAACTTCTTAATCCACATTAGCTCACATGTGACTTGAGCCAAAGCTCTATACTCAGCCTCCGTGGAAGATAATGCCACCGTGGAAGCTCTATACTCAGCCTCCAGCACTTAGTGCTCACTTTAAATGAGCTAAAACTCCAAGAATATGGCCCAAAAGAAGTCAGGATACATGCTATTTTTATAGTGAGAAGTGTGCCCCTAAAATCTTTTGAGTAGCTATATTACTGTGTGAGTTTGAATAGGCAACTTGAAGCGTTGCAGTAGTGTGTTCTGTTTGTTCTACCTGATTCATCGCATTTCGGTATTATTATCTGTTGACCCCGAATACGAGGAAGAACTAGTACCTTCAATACACGTGAACCTTTATCTGAAGATCACTGTAAAGTGTTGTGACGAATGAATCTGTCGGCTATAGTGTTCTCTCTGGTTGATTTACTACATACTGTTGAGTCTTTGTGAGTATGATATTCTGCACCTAAGAACGTCGCGTAGAAGTTGGGCTAGTGTTGACTTGCACTAGTACAATATTCTCGATAACTCTATTATTAATTATGAGTATTATCGTGGTAGAGATCGGACTACTGCTCTGTTCCAATAGCAGGTCAGTCTGAAGAAGTTGGCACCCAGGTACATAGAAATCTAGTGTCCATTTGATGCTAGTAACTGAGCTACGACGCGTATTAGTACTTTTGTTGTCGTGACAAAGATTTGGGAACTAAGTACAGGGCCATTGTCTAATAGACCCCTACCACTCCCAAGAACCCACTCAAGTCGGTTAAACACTCTTCTGATAGTTAGAACGAAGAGATTTAACAAGTTTTACACTTAACACTTTTACACTTAACACTTTTACACTTAACACTTGGCGCCGTCTGTGGAAAGTGGCATCAAGATCGTCATTTGTCTGTCAGGATCGAACATCAAGATTACCGTTCGTTTGTCGGAAGTAGCAACAGACTCAGATTGTTGCAAACTTGCTGTGGAAACGTGATTATAAAATTTTAACGATAGTAATACTACACGATTAGTACAAAAGATGATACATGCGGGTTACTCGATCCGGTGAAACGTATCCCAAGAACCATTAGTCTGGAGTACTTAATGTACTAAAGACAACTCTGGGAGAAAAAGGTGCAACTTGGTCTGACCCAGTTGTCAAGAAAGTCAAGAACGTTAGAATTGACTCCAGTCATATTCCGATGGAATGTGTTACGCCTCTGGTACATTCCGGTGCTATTTCGACACAGTCTGTCGAAGATATAGTAATTCCAGAACCTACCAAGACGCAGTCGGAAACTAGTTTAACAATCTTGGATAAAGATTCAGATTTATCTACGATTAGAAGCACTCTAGTCAAAGAAATTGGCGAAAGCGAAAAAACACCGTATTCTGGCATAATTTCGGTTCATTTTGGTGATATTTCGGTAATAAAATCACAATTTTTTGGTGACGGTTTGGCATTTTCTGCTGAATCCTCAGCCCAACCACCGCGCTTGGAAGCAAGTTCCCATACACTGGACATCAAGAAGGAAGGAAAGCTATTCGAGACAGAGATTCGAAGCATATTAAGCAAGATCATCGCATCGAAAAGTGCACCATCCGACGATACGAATTTCGATAGTTCAAACATTCAGAACCGAGATACAGAAGGAAGGTATAATACACTCACGATGAACGGGCAACAACAACAACAACAACAATTATGTCCATCCAGGCCGCCTCCAACAGGAGTGACATACACGAAATTCGGTGGATTCCCAAGAGATGATCCGGATGCTCACGTACGCACTTTCGAGATACGCTACGCAGTTCTCAACCATCCACCGGATCAGGCCTATAAGGCTATTGTCTTTCAAGCTACACTGGTCAATGAAGCAGCTAGATGGCTTACAGAATATGATATTAATCACTTCGGCACCTATGAAGCAGTACGAGATGCTTTTCTACAGTGATTCAGGCTAAAAAAGAATCCAACCGAAATTTTTGACTATCTACAAAACAACAGACAGAAGGCAAATCAAACCGTACAGGAGTATGCTACTCTCTTCAGAACGCACTTAAGGCAGCTACCACCGGCCCATGCTAACTTACCAAATGACGTTATCACTTAGTGGTTCATCAATGGCTTGACTCTACAACTTAAGCAGATCATGATCATAAGATGTGTCGGAGCTATGACACTCGATGCAGTCATCGCAATGGCTCTGCAACTGGAAAACAAAGTCGGCGGATTTACAGAAGATCTGGAGTGGTTAAAAACAAACAAAAATGTTGCCGAAGATATGAGCAGACAAGTATACTACATCACATGCAAAAATTCAGGACATACTAGTGCCAATTGTGCACTTAATCAGACATTCTGCACTATCTGCAACACTGCCGGACACACCACCAAAACCTTCGCATACAACGCTAGAGTACAGGGAACAGCGACTGTCAATGCAATTATCCAAGAACAAGGGCAGCCAGCCAACCACTATGTGCCTGCGCAAATGAGAAACAACCAATAGCAAGGATATCGAAATTACAGAGGACAGAGGAATAACAACTATAATACAAACCACTGGCAGAACGGACCACCACCGGAAAATCCCAATTTACCATCACCACGCTACCATTTTTGTGGTGAATTTGGACATATTAGGAGATTTTGCAAGGATGCAGCTGAGTATGATCAAATGAAGAAGGAACGTCAAAATCCAATGGCCAACATGGTACAAATCACACCGGTGGAAACACAGGCTGCTGCAGTCCAGACCCGATCCGGTAAACAACTGCAGCCGGCAGCAGAAACATTTGAACCAGGGATACGTGAACAACACAGAATGTACAACAAGGCTAGTCAATGGACCACAGCAGAACCACCAGTCTTCCCAGAGCCTATTCCGGTAACCCAGCCCTCATTAACAAAGGAAGGAACACAACAACGGGAGTCAGCAGCGGGAACATCATCAGCAGCAGACACATTACCAACAGTAGACACCTCCGCATCAGCAGAGGCATCAACTTCAACATCAGTGGAGCCTATCAACCAATCTCAACAGGCTTGGGAAATTTTATCGAAGGCATCTATCACCCTGCCTCTCGGCCAACTACTGGCATTAGTACCTAGAATTCGACAACAGTTCCAACAACAGTTCAGTCCGGTGCCTTCTTGTATTCCAGCGATAGTAGCAGTTCAACCGGAACCTGATTCTACGGTTGATCACTCAGTTCCCTTGATTACAGTATGGTATAAGAATCATAAGATTACGCAGGTACTAATTGATGGAGGCTCTGGTGTTAACATTGCGACTGCGGCATTATGCAAAAGGTTAGGATGGACCGAAATCGAACCAGTTTAATTTTTTGTCAAAATGGCAGATCAATCAAGAGTCCATCCCTTAGGACTTGTGCAGAATGTACCCATCACTTTACAAGGTACGACCTTTAAAATGACCTTTGTTATACTAGATCTGCCGGAATCCACTTTGGATTACAACCTTCTTTTCGGCCGACCTTGGCTGAAGCATGCGAAGGTAATACAGGACTGGTCTGCACAAGAACTTAGGTTTAAAGATGCCAATCGTAGATATGTGGTAAAATTAGATGCTATACAACCTTGTGAGCTACACGCTAGACCGTATTTTGCTGAACCAGTCCATATGCTAGATGGATTGTCAGATGGGAAGAAGAAGAGTTTCTGAAGAATAACGCCGACTTAATCTCCTTAGGGACTGTTGATCTACAGTCCGTTGTAGATAATTGGAACGCTTCAGTCTGTACAATAATACCCATCACAGAAGAGGCTAAGAAGGAAGACACTGTTTCGACACATGACGATGAACTGCAGCAACTTCTTAAACCAACAGACGACACAGAGAAACCTCAACAGTTCTATGTCCCCGAAGATCAGCTAATCACTTACAATTTAGGAGATGAAGATCACCCGCGTCCTGTAAAGATAAAGCAAAATTTACCGGAATTATTTGAAGCTGATCTAATCCAACTATTCCGCGAATTTTCCGATGTGTTTGCATGGGACTACAAGGACATGAAAGGGTTGGACCCCCGCATTTACCAGCACAAGGTTATGCTGAAGCCAGAATCAAGACCGATAAAGCAACCCAGCTACCGGATGAATCCCAACTATGCATCGCAGGTAAAGGCAGAACTTGATAGGTTATTGAAAGTTGGATTCATTGTGCCAGTAGAGCATGCTGAATGGATCTCTCCGATTGTTATTGTACCGAAAAAAACAAGCAATTACGAATATGTGTAGATTACCGAAAACTGAACGCAGCTACAGTGCCTGATCCTTTTCTTGATACAATGCTTGATAGAGTAGTAGGACATGAAATGTATTCATTTTTAGATGGGTACAGTGGGTATAATCAAGTTAGAATGGCTGAAGAAGATATACCGAAAACTGCATTCATTACCAACTGGGGTGTATTTGCTTGTACGGTAATGTGGTTTGGATTAAGAAATGCCCCAAGTACATTTCAAAGATGTATGTAGGAAATATTTTCTCCTTATCTCACCTCTTTTATGCAAGTTTACCTTGATGATTTTTCAATTTTCGGTAAGACGATAGCACACCTGTTCCATTTACGGTGCTGCTTCCAGAAATGCAGAGAATACAGACTCTACTTAAACCCAAACAAATCCGTGTTTGCGGTTTCATGTGGCAAGCTACTTGGTCAGATTGTATCTGCACAAGGTATACAGGTGGATCCAGATAAAATTTCAGCAGTATTAGAAGCTCCGGTGCCCACTACAACGAAGAAAGTTATGTGCTTCATGGGCCAAGTAAGATGGCATGGATGACACTTACGGTGGCTTTCTCATTTGGCAATACCACTGAACAAGCTGATCACCAAAACCCCCCGACAGTTTGAGTGGACTGAAGAGTGTCAGACCGCATTTGATCGACTAAAGTGTTTATTGACCCAGGTCCCAATCTTACAACCTCCGGACTGGGATAACCTGTTTCATGTTTTCGTCGACGCTTCAGACATTGCCATTGGCAGTATTCTGATGCAACAAACAGATAAGTGGTTCCAACCTGTTTATTATGCTAGCAGGAGACTTGCGCCTGCTAAAAAGAACTACTCTGTAACAGAAAGAGAATGTTTAGGGCTAGTATATTCTGTCAAAAAATTCCGACATTACTTATTGGGCCATAAATTCACATTTCATGTAGATCATGCTTCACTTGTCTATCTAGTTCAGCAACAACATCTAGGTGGACGATTAGCACGATGGGTTCTACTTTTACAGGAATTTGACTATGAAGTCATTCATCGGCCAGGCAGTTCACATGCCTTAGCAGATTTCTTATCCCGCTTAGATTCCGGTGAAGCTCTGGTAGGCATAGATGACACAACTCCAGCGATTTATAGCTCTGAACCAACGAATGATGAAATTACAGACCCACCTACACCATCTACATATTATGATCAGATCCTGACCTTTCTTACTGATGGCTGCCTTCCATCTCAGACTTCTACGACAGTACGCAGGAAAATTGCAGTCTTTAGTCGCGGATTTCGGTTAATTGCTGGAGAATTATACTATGTGGATCATACCGGAATTCTACTTCGATGTATTCCACCGCATGAAGTTAACTCAGTTATTACTTTGGCTCACTCGATTCCTTCTGGTGGCCATTTTGCAGCAGACTTAACACACCGAAAAATTCTGCAGAGTGGTCTCTGGTGGCCAACTATGTACAGAGATATATCACAGTTTATCAAACAATGTGAAACTTGTCAAAGATCTGGACAGCCCTTGCAACGTCATCTTTTTCCTCTGCAACCCATCTTACCATTGGAACCTTTCCAGAAGTGGGGTCTAGATTTTATCGATCCGATTACACCTCCAGCAGTCTTCAGTAACAACCGTTACATACTGACATGTATAAACTATGCAACCAGATGGGCAGAAGCCTGGGCTTTACGATCTGCTACAGCAGTTGCGGTAGCAAAATGTCTGCTAATCGATGTCTTTCCACGTTTTGGTTTACCATTGGAACTTGTCTCAGATCAAGGCACTCATTTTGTAAACAATTTAATGAAGGCACTTACATAGTCGTTCCAGGTCACACATAAATTTAGTTCTCCTTATTATCCTCGTGCTAGTGGTTTGGCCGAAAGTACAAACAAATCTCTGCTGAATATGCTTCGAAAATTGATCATGGAAGCACCGGAAAGATGGGATCAACTGCTACCTGTAGTGTTATGGGCCTACCTGACTACATATAAGGTAACAACAGGATTGACACCTTTCAAACTAGCTTATGGATTAGAAGCAATAGCACCAATGGAGATAGTTATACCAAGTTTACGAGTAGCAATCGCTCAGAAACTACTACCAGAAAACTCACTGTCATTTCGGTTGGACACACTCAGAGAGTTAGACGAGCACTGATGGCTCAGTTTTTTAACCATGCACGAAGTCCAACTAAGACAGGCTAGGACGCACGATCGACACTTGAAGACTCCAGTTTTTTCGGTGGGACAGCTTGTACTTTTCTATAATGCAAAGTCAAATAGATCCGCAGGCAAATTCAAATTACGGTGGTTCGGCCCTTACAAGATCTCAGAGCAAATCGGTCCAGCAACTTTTCGGTTGACTACGTTGACCAAAAACCCACTTCCAAAAGCAATCAACTGTTTGAAGCTGCGGCCGTATCAACACGCTGCTAGCCCGCATTAAAACATTCGGCGGTGGACCGCGTTTTTTGGTTTTTGCTTTACTTTTCCTTCTGTTCTTTCTTTTTCTTTTTGTAAATAGCTGCGTTTTTAAAGAACGAAAATCTTTATGTCATAAGCCGCCCTCCTTACCAGTTACTCGAGCATGCACGCCAAATTGAAAGTAGTATCATTCCAACACCGCACAAGGTTAACCATCACTTCGTACCCCCCCACCGTGATGTCTCTACTTAATCTCTTCTGTTGCGCCAAAAATCGCTATTGTGTTTTTGTGTTTGTAATCCGTGCGCCCACTGTGTTCTGTGTATCTATGTTCTGTGCTCTGTTTTCGTGTGCACCATGGAAGCATTGGCGAATTACACAGCCTTCCGTGATGGTATCCCTATCGAGGTAGAAGAATACCTGCGCACCCGTGGGTTGGCCAACTTCGCTAAACTGCCTGGGCACTCAGTGGAAGCCCATCCCTTTTTCACACAGATCATACCTGCCATCGCCCAATCCCCCATCACTGAGCAAAAATGGATCTTCCCCTCCCTGCCATCTCGAACCGTAGTAACCTTCCAAGCCTTTGCCGAATCCTTCTGCCTCACTCCACAAGGCCGCAAGAATGGCCCAAGCATCCCCGTAGCCCGCATGATAGATCTTCCCCCGCTATTCATCAAACGAGTACGCCATCCTCTGTCGCCCTGAACCCGAAAGAACTGCACTCGAGTTCTTAGTCGCCATCCTAAACCTCCAGAAACGCACCTACGGCATATCCCGCCCTTTCTACTCCGCCATCGATCTAGCTGCTCGAGAACCCGTTAACTTCGCCTCCTATTTCTTTCACCGGATCCATAAAGAATGTGTAGCCATAGTGAAACAGGTTAATAAAAAAACTACCCCTCGGTCTCGATTACCCCACATCATTTCCTTTCTCTTTCCGGCCATTCTAGCAGCTCAACCACCATCCAGAGGCCCCGTCCTACGACACGAAGAATCTGTCCAACCATTAGCAGACGACGAAGAAGAAGATGAAGAGGAGATCCAACAACTTTTCCGACGAAAACGCATTAGAATGAGCTCCTCCGAAAGTGAAGTACAGAAATCTGCCGGACAAGACAAGGAAGCCGAGGATGAAACTTTCCACGACACTGCCATGTCCATACAACACGACTCGACAGCGCAATCCACATCCTCTGAGCACCAGGAACAAGAACGACAAATGGAAACAGAACCCATCTGGACCGAAGAAGCCTCTGAGCAACATACCGAGCAAGAACAGCAAACAAAGGAACGGGAAGCTTTCGACAGACTGCTCAAAGCAGTAGAATCCGCTGTAGACAACGCCGAAGCAACGCAACAAAAGTTAATACAATCTATCGCTACTACTCTCACTCCACCGCCGGAACCTCCCATAGCACCTGTTGAGCCCACCGCATCTTCCACCTCATCACCCAATTATTCTCCACCGACCTCCCAACAGATTCACACCACATCCTCTTCACAACCACGGCACCCTCTTCTCCTCCCATCAATACCGGTATTCTCTGAGCTTGCGTCAATGGGGCGATTGCTCATTAACCTCTCCCAGTAGCTCCCTGTCCAGATTCGCGAAGTCACAGACACTATTCGACATGACCTGCAGCATAAAGTAGATTTACTGGAAGTAGATATCACACCACTCCAGGAGGAGGTTGACGTCGTCAGGGCCGAAAACCACTTGCTCTAGGCGCAGGTCTCCCAGCTCCAGGCTCAGTTGGCAGAACAGCAACTGTTAATCCAACAAAAAGACATAGCGCTGGAACAACTGGCCGCAAAGGACAGATTACTAACCGAAGCACAGACCGCAATCCAGCAAATGAAGACAGAGATACAAGACAAGGAGGATGCAAGGATTGCACTCGGCAATCTGTTAGAAGAGACAAGACAGCAGCTGGATGAAGTGGTCAAACAAGGACAAGAGCAACACGATTTAGCAATGAAGAGTATTGAAGAATTACAGAGATTCAAGATAGATTTTGACTAAGTCAATGAAATATTACAAAAGCACAAGAGGCTCAAACACAGAAATTAATCAAAGATATCAAAAGAGAACGCGATGCCTACTCAAGGACAATCCAGTATCAGAATCAGGAAATCGAACGAAGAGAGAACCAGTGCTCAAATAAAAAAGACCGATTGCTCAACATGCAGAAACAGTTAGAAGATCTAAAGATTTCACGGGATGCTGCCCTGTCCAATGATTTTTATTTACAGGAGGCCTTTTTGCAAACATAGGCCGAGATTTTATTAACCGAAGCAATAACGCTAAGCTCGGTTAGAACTGATGCCCAATTAGTAGAGCCTAGTATCTTAGTACAGATGTTAGAAACACTTAAGAAGAAAATTACCCGCACTTTTAGGCTAGCCGGTAACATGTACTTAGTAGGAATAGTAGCCGAACAATAGAAAACTTGTGGGTTCGAGTCCACCGTGCGTGCCAGTGTTAGTCGGCCGCCAGAGTGGGACAGATGTAACGGATGTCAGATGTAATGGATTTTTTTGAAACACGCGCGAAAAGTTGTTACGCGCATCTTGTAAAATCTTTATAAAGCAATGTAAAGAGAGTGGTCACAGAGGAGGGGGGGACATTTTTCTGGAATTGCCAGACTGGTCGTCTGAATGTTTGTGAGAACATTGTTTAACACTGTTGTGAAATCTTGAGTACTGTTGGTGTTGAGTACGTTCCGCATCGTCTGCTCATACTGTAGTTCACCGTAACGAGTGTTGAAGTAACAGATTGTGTGTCTGATTACTGTCGTCGTGTTGCGTTGTGTGTTCTTCAGTTATTTAAGTACTCTAAGTCGTTTTGAGTAGCTATATTACTGTGTGAGTTTGAATAGGCAACTTGAAGCGTTGCGGTAGTGTGTTCTGTTTGTTCTACCTGATTCCTCGCATTTCGATATTATTATCTGTTGACCCCGAATATGAGGAAGAACTAGTACCTTCAGTAAACGTGAACCTTTATCTGAAGATCACTGTAAAGTGTTGTGACGAATGAATCTGTCGGCTATAGTGTTCTCTCTGGTTGATTTACTACATACTGTTGAGTCTGTGTGAGTATGATATTCTGCACCTAAGAATGTCGCGTAGAAGTTGGGCTAGTGTTGACTTGCACTAGTACAGTATTCTCGATAACTCTATTATTAATTGTGAGTATTGTCGTGGTAGAGATCGGACTACTGCTCTGTTCCAATAGCAGGTCAGTCTGAAGAAGTTGGCACCCAGGTACATAGAAATCTAGTATTCTCCATTTGATGGTAGTAACTGAGCTACGACGCATATTAGTACTTTTGTTGTTGTGACGAAGATTTGGGAATTAAGTACAGGGCCTCTGTCTAACAGACCCCTACCACTCCCAAGAACCCACTCAAGTCGGTTAAACACTCTTCTGATAGTTAGAACGAAGCGATTTAACAAGTTTTACACTTAACACTGTTGTTTCTGCTTCACCTACTGTAGAGCAGATTCGTTGGGATGACAGAGATGCCCAGGCACATGCATTGATAGGCTGCTTTGTTTGTCAAACATGCCATTATTCCTCACATTCGTTCTTGCAGAACAACCAAGGATGCTTGGGATACAGTTACCACATTATACCAAGCTAGGAATGAGGCTCGTGTTGCTTACCTCCGAAAACAGTTGGAGAGTGAGCACATGAATGAAGGTGATTCTATGGACAATTTCCTAACAAAGATCAAAGATTTGAACAATTGATTTCTGCTAATGAGGTTATACCAGATAGCTCACTTGTGCAGACCGTTCTGTATGGTCTTCCTGACTCATATCAGAGTTTTGCTTCTACTCTTCGGTTGATGATGAAATGTAATCCAAACCTTATCATTTGAGGAGTTCATCTCTGTTCTGTTGCAGGAAGATCAGTCCAGGTAGAACATGTCCATTATGCGAGTTGCAGATCAAGCTTTCCTGGCTAGTTAGAAGGGCAAAGGAAAATGGAGCTCTTCTACTAGTAAGCAGAAATCTGCAAATGCTGCACATTCAAAGAACCAAGACAAAGATGAGAAAAAAATCAGAAAAGCAAAAATTGTTTTGTAAGTACTGTAAAGGGAATGATCATATCATAAAGAGCTATCCAAAACTGGCTGCTAAAGAGGCAAAGAAGAAAGAGGATGGAATGGTTGTTGCAGAGGCCTCTACACCAAAAACAGAGTCTGCAAATCTTGTGCAGGAAGAAGAATGGGTGTTTACTACTATCTGTAATTTTGACCCATCTTCTCATGATCAATGCATGTCTGTAGTAGACTCAAATGTTTGGTACTTTGACAGTGGGGCGACCAAACATATTACCTCGCAGCGTAGTTTCTTCTCTTCACTCGAGCCTGCCCCTACAGCGAATACTGTTACATGCGCCAACAACTCCTATTATCCTGTTATGGGAGTTGGTAAGATCATTTTGACTACTGCTGATGGTAGTTCTTTCACTTTGTGAGATGCTTTATGTGTGCTAGGGATCAAGAAGAATCTGTTATCAGTTTCTGCATTAGCCAAGATTGGCTTGGTTGTGAAATTTGTTGATGATAGATGTACATTTCATGATCTGTCAAATGGCGATGTTATTATTGCTTCTGGCATTTTATGTTGTGGGCTGTATAAGCTCATAGACTATGAAAGATCTGAAAATGATTTGGTATGTACAGTAAATGATTCTCAGGCTATGTCAGATGCAAAGCTTTGGCATGCACACTTTGGTCATCTAAATTTTGCTAGTTTGCTACGCCTACAGAAATCTGAAATGGTGTCCTCTTTGCCCAAACTTGAGGCACCTGGAAAACATGTTTGTGAAGGCTGTATTTTGGGCAAAATGCAGCGTTCCTCCTTTCCAAAAGATGGTTTAATTCGGGCTACACAGAAATTGCAGCTTGTACATAGTGATGTCTGTGGTCTTGTACAGACACCCTCTTTTGGAAATTACCTTTACTTCGTGACTTTCATTGATGATTTTTCAGGCATGCATGGGTATATCCACTCAAAGTAAAGTCTGAAGTGTTCATGTGCTTTAAACAGTTTTTATTTTTGGCCAAAAATCTGTCAGCATGTAAAATGGGCACCCTCTATTCTAATCGAGGGGGGGAATATATGTCTTCTGATTTTAATGCATTTCTGGCTGAATGTGGGATAAAACACCAGTGTACAGTGCCCTATGCACCTCAACAAAATGGAGTTGCTGAATGAAATAACAGGTCACTCATGGAGATGGCGAGATGCATGGTCAAGAGTCAGGCTTTACCACATAGTTTCTGGCTTGAGGCTGTCATGTGTGCAACATATGTACTGAACAGGTGTCCCACTAAAGCGCTGCAGTCTATCACTCCATATGAGGCTTGGCATGATCGGAAGCCATCTATTGCTCATCTGCATGTTTTTGGTTGTTTGGCATATGCACTAGTGCCCGAACAACATCACAGAAAATTGGATGATAAGGCAGTAAAATGTATTTTTGTTCGGTAGAGTTCTGAAAGTGAAGGCTATCGTCTGTATCATCCACAGACTAAATGCATTATTGTTAGCCGTGATGTTGTCTTTGTGGAAGATGCTATTCAGCCATTGCTTTCATGTAGTAAGGAGACATTTGTTAGCTCCAAAGACATGTATGATACTTTGATGCCTCTTTTTATAGGTGGACAGTCTAGTGCTGGTCCTAATGAGGCAACTTCTCAACCTTTGCATGTTTCATATGATGCAGATCATTCCATTTCTGATGCAGATTTACATGATGCACTTGTTGATGAGAGAGCTGATATTGAGCAGGCAAAAACTATGCCAAAATGGCTGGTGCAAAGTTTACATGACAGCAAATTAGATGCACATTTGTCATATCGTACTCATTCAGGCTTGCATAGTGCCTTCTTTGCATCAGATTGCTACGCTATGGCTGCATCTAGTCTCTATGATGAGAATGAGCCTGTTTCTTTTGATGAAGCACAGAATTCAGAAAATTGGATGGCTCCTATGCAATCTGAATATGATGCTATAATGAAGAATGGTACATGGTCTTTATGTGACTTGCCTCCTAGCAAGAATGCCATTGGCACTAAGTGGGTATACAAGCTGAAACGTAAACCTGATGGTACAGTTGACAGGTATAAGGCTAGGCTTGTTGCAAAGGGTTATGCGCAGGAAAGAGGCATTGATTTTGATGAGACCTTTGCATCTACATGTCGTGTGACTACTGTTCGGAGCATTTGTGCACTTGTAGCCCATCATGGTTGGAATGTACATCAGTTGGACATTAAAACATCATTTCTGAATGGTGACTTGCATGAAGAAGTGTATGTTTTTCAGCCCCATGGCTTTGCGCAGAAAGGGCATGAAAACCAGGTGTGTAGGTTAAAGAAGGCATTATATGGTTTAAAGCAAGCACCACGTGCTTCGTATGAGAAGATACATGCCTATCTGGTTGCACATGGTTTTGAGAACAGTCCAACTGAAAGCACCTTATATGTTAAGCGTGGTAATGATGTGCTTCTTATCATTGTTGTCTATGTTGATGACATGCTGCTCACTGGTCCTATTGAAAAGCATATTGCTGATTTCAAGGCTGATTTTCATGCCTCATTTGAGATGTTTGATTTGGGGCATTTGCATCACTATTTGGGCATTCAGTTTATGCAAGTTGATGGTGGAATTGATTTGTGTCAAACAAAATATATTGACACATTATTGCAGCATTTTGGCCTTGAAGACTGTAAGCCTATTGCCACTCCTATGGAGACAGGTTTACGATTGAGTCTCCATGATGCTGGAGATGCATTTGATGTTGTTCTCTATCAGCAGGCTGTTGGATGCTTGATTTACTTATGCATTACTCGGCCAGATATTCAGTTTGTTGTCTCACAAATGAGCAGGTTTATGCATTGCCCAGGAGTCACGCATTGGAAGGTGGTTAAGTGCATCTTTCTCTACTTGAGTCGTACTCGGCTACTTGGGTTGCTTTATCCCAAGGGGGGATCACTACCGCCAGATTTGGTTGTTTTTTTTTACTCAGATTGGGTTGGTTGCTATGACACTTGTGTGTCCACCAGTGGTTTTTGCTTCATGCTTGGTAGCTCATGTATATCTTGGTTGAGCAAGAAGCAGCCTACTGTGGCCACTTCCAGTTGTGAGGCTGAGTATAGGGCAGCTTTCACACCGACTGTTGAGTGTGTGTGGCTCACACGCCTTATGGGTGATTTGGGTGTGGGCTAGTCTTCTGCCATCACCATCTTCACTGACAGTCAGAGCGCATTGGCAGTTGCGAGGAACCCTATGTTCCATGCTCACACTAAGCACATTGAGGTGCATTATCACTATGTCAGGGAGAGGTTCTCTGCTGGGGAGATCAGCTTGGCATATGTGCCCACGCAAGAGAACATTGCAGACCTTTTCACGAAGGCTCTGCCTAGGGAGAAGTTTGAAGCTTTCCGCAAAGCTTTGGGCTTACTTCCTTTTGTGAAGTGATTTCCACATAGCTTGGCACTTCCTTATACATGAGTGCTAGCTCCTTGTTTACCGCATCACTCCCAGGGGGGATTTGTTGATATATTTAGGTAGTGATGTGTGTGAACACACT
Organism: Ceratopteris richardii; assembly: GCA_020310875.1. Taxonomy (NCBI): domain Eukaryota; kingdom Viridiplantae; phylum Streptophyta; class Polypodiopsida; order Polypodiales; family Pteridaceae; genus Ceratopteris; species Ceratopteris richardii. The sequence goes on along the minus strand of CM035407.1, from coordinate 45,573,689 downwards.
AGGACCGCCGGGGCACTTTTTTCCCTCTTTAGGAGATTTTTTTCCCCCGGCTTGTATATACGCCTATTTCCCTAATGGGCTACTTATCTTTGTACATTCTCTAGTAATACATTCAGTATTGTGTGTTTGTGCTCCAAGCTTCTTCTCTTTCCTTGTGTTGTTCGCGTGCTTCCGCAGACGTCTATCTCCAACATCTCTTGCCTTCATAGTAGTCCTGAGAAATCTCCTCATCATCATCTTCCTTCTTCTTACCTATGCTTCTTGTCTTTCTCATCTACATAAAGATCACTTATTGAGCTACCTTGATAAATATTATCTTTCTTTAAATGGTCGTTGGCCTCTTGATTAAAGAGTTGTCCAAAGGATAGGTTGAAAATAGGAGTTTATACATCTAGATAAGATCATAGATTGTAGTGAAGGATTGCTATTGCGTATCAATCCTAATTCCATTGAGAATCTACCTCATGATGGCCTCTTCTTCAATCCGATCTCCAATGGATGCTAATTGATCTACAATGTCCTTAACCTTGGTGAAAAATTCTATAATAGTTTTCTTTGGTGCCTTTTTCATTTGGTTGAAGCCATTCCAATATAGATGGTTCTTCCTAGCTTTGGTGCTAGCAGAGAAGATGTTTTCAAGGGCATCCCAAGTCTCTTTAGATGTTTTGCATCCTCTAATATGTGGTAACAAGAAATTAGAGATATATTTTAAGATGTATGACCTAGCTTGGGCATCTCTTGCACACAAAAGTGTGAGCTTCTCTATATCCTCTTATGTAGGTCCTTCTTTGGATCTTGGAATAGGCATAACTACAACACATGTTACAATTCCATAGAGATTTCTACCTTGTAGATAAGCTTTGATTTTGATTTTCCAAGGAACATATTTGTTCCTATCAAGCTTCTCAATAATTGAGTGAAATCCATCACCCATATTGATGTAGCTCTCATACCATTGTGAGTACTTGGAAAAGCTTGAAAATAGTAGAAATTTCAAGTTCCAAGTGTTAATGTTTAGTCTAGCCAACAATCACAAGACTAGCCTTTTTGCTTTTGGGGAGTCTACTATACATTATGATCTTCAAACTAATGCAATAAAACACCCTATGTACTTTTGAAGATTAATGAGAAAAGAGGAAGAAGATATCATTGTTGTCTTACAAGAGTATTGAAATATCTTTTCTTGGGCCTATAAGGACCGCAAAGGGTTTGATCCTCACATTTGTGCCCATTGCATACCAATGGTGACAGATGCTTGACCATCTAAATAGAGGTTGCATACATATAATGCAACTTACATATAATGCAATGGTGACAGATGCTTGACCATCTAAATAGAGGTTGCATACATATAATGCAACTTACACTACAAAGATTAGGGAAGAAATTAATAAATTTCTAGCTATCAATTTCATTTAGGAAATCCATCACATAGAGTAGGTCTCACACATAGTGGTTGTCCCTAAAAAGAATGTCAAAACTTAGAGCTTGCATCAACTTCAAAAAGATGAGCATCCACTATCCAATATAGCTATCCATTATCGATTGTAGATCACTTCTACAAAGGGTGGCTAGACATGAAATATACAGTTTCTTAGAGGGGTATTTGGGTTATAATCAAGTGCCCATTGCTGAAGAGGATCAAAATAAGACCACCTTTGTGATAGATTGGGGTATTTTTCACTTTTAGAGTGTTTTGATTTGGATTGACCAATGCCCTTGCCACATTCCAAAGGTTTATGTGCTTGACATTCAAGGAATTTCTTATCAAATGCCTAGACATGTACCTTGATGATTTATGTGCATACTTTGATGAAACAAGAGAACATGTTCCAGATCTAAGATGCATTTTCTTACAAATGTCACATTTATAAAGTGTTCTTGAACCCTAAAAAAATGTATCTTTATGGTCTTCCTAGGTATGATCCTTGGGCATATGGTCTCCAAGAATGGCATATCGATAGATGAAGAGAAAGTAAGAGCAATTTCTAAGTTTCCTGGACCACATAATGTAAAAGAAGTCAAGATTTTATGCAAAAGTTTTGATATTATTGAAGATTTGTAAACATGTATGCAACCATAGCACAACCAATCCATGTGTTATTGAAGAACTCTGAGTGAAGTGATGGGTGTTTGAAATAATTCCAAGAACTCAAATACCATCTAATGTCAAGACCTATATAGAAGGCCCAAGATTGGAATAAACCATTCCATATCCATGTGGATGCTTCTAATTATGAGATTGGATGCATTCTAGCACAACCTACACATGTGGGAAATTTGGACTTCCTCATTGCATATGCCATTCATCAACTTATCCTAGTAGAAAGAAATTATACAACTACCAAGACAGAGGGTTTAGGCATGGTCTATGTATTGAAGATTTTTTCACACTATTTACTGGCTCATAAGTTCAATATCTTTGTAGACCATCAATCTTTACTATACGTTGTTGTCAATCCTTGCACTATTGGTAGATTAGTAACATGGTTCCTCTTATTGATGGAGTATGATTTTGATGTGGTAGTAAGAAAGGGAAGCACACATGTAAGATTTGATGATTTGTCAAGAATCAAAAGTTCTAACCCTAAAGTTGCAATCAATGAAGACTTGTAAGAAACCTACTTTTTCAATGTACAAACTATACCTAAATATGCTCAACTAGTAGTTCTTTTCCTATCTTTCAAGCCATTCCACCCCCTTGTGCGATTCACTAAAGTAGAAGTTATGAATGCAAAGAACTTGTACACTAATGTTGGTTGCATATATCATAGAGATGCTAAGAGGATCCTCTCCTATTGTATGATAGAGGATGCACATATAATGGTGGGAGCTAAATCTCAAGTGGATCCTTTCGTTAGGCCTCTTCCTAAATCATGGACTTTGAAGGAAATGCAAAGAAATCACATATTGGCCACATATGGAAAGAAAAATATATGACTATGGTAGTACTTGTTCCACCTACCAAGTGATTCCCACCAATGATCATGCTACTTTATACTATGTTTCTGCATGTCCCTTATGGAGACAAAACATAATGGATTGTCTAAAGGCTGGAACTTATCCTAGGGCCATGAGGATTGAATGCATTGTGCCATTTAAAGAGCATTACATCTGTGTTTCTTGTTAACAATATCTCCTCTAAATTGACTTGTATTCTGCTACTTGAGCTATCAAAAAAGAAAAAGAAAGTAATTATTAAGAAGATATTGAATATGATTAACAAGAAAACCCCCAGCTTTCTAGTTACTTTTAGATCCAAGATCTAAGCATAACTTGAGCAAACCTTGGACCATGAAAGAGATAAGTGTTGAGTCCTTATTATCACGTCCGTCATATTTGCATTAAGCTTGTGAGCTTCAACCTCATTCTTGACCATAATTTTCCCTTTGTCAACTAAAGAAGAATGGTGAGTGCTAGGTTACCTAAGGCTTGCATGTAATGGAATAGGGCATTAAAGCAATGACATGTGAGCTTAAAATCTTGTAAATGGCCTTCTAAGAGACACAACATCATATCTAATAGCAAATAGTCGAGATCTTATTGGTGATTGGGATGCATGGTGTAAGCATTGAGACATTTAGTTCCTTAATGCTTCAAATTGAGGAATACCTCCCACCATGATGCAAATCAAAGACGATAATATGGTATTACTGGCATTGAAACTCAAAAAGAGGGCCATGCAATAAGTAGTTTGTCCACCTTGAGCCATGTGGTTCGTGTATTTCCTCTCAATGGTGCAATATAGAGCATAAGGGTTTCCTTGGGGTTGAGCCATCATTGGGCAGACATTAGCCATGTGATCTCCTCCGCATGTATAACATCGCTTCAATGAGGTGACCCTTGGCATTTATCTATTTTGAACTCCTAGCTTTTTGGCCACCTGCTCAGCTATCTCATCTATATCATTGGAGGCTCTAGAGGTATGACTAGTAGAACTGTCAGAGTCTTTATTGCGTATGCTCCTTGAACCTGTTTCAGCCAACTCTTTGCAAGTGGGTCGTTCACTTCTGTGCCATGCTTCACTCTATGGAAATGCTTCTGCAGTTGAGGTCCTTGTAGAGGCAGGGGCAGATATTGAATTTTGGGTATGCACAACAAATGGTGGTCCATTTCGACCTTTACATCTGGCTGCTAAATGTGGGTTCTTGTCATTTATAAAAATGCATGTAGAAAACGGATATGATATGAATGCGATGACAAATGCCGAATCAATAAAAATGGCCAAACAGTTGCTGATCTCTTAGATTATCCTCGTCAAGTAACCATATGTGAACCTATGTGGGATGCCATCTTGGCTACAAGAGACAAATTCAGTTGCAATTTGTTTTGCGTAAATTAACAATAGATGGATTAGTGGTTGGATGGCCGCCTGCGACAAAGGAAAAGTGGGGACTGTTGGATCTTATCCTCTGATTTTCATTGTTTTTTCGGTGGTTAGCTGAGATCACATGCACCACATAAGTGCTCTGTCAGTCTGAGCGCAGGAAAAAGAATTGATTTTGGTGGGCTTTACATTCATAACAGCGGATTTGACATTTCTCTCTCGATTTTGTTTTACTCACTGAGTGGAAATAGAAGAAGGGGGAAAGGAGGCAACAAAGACTCTCTCTCTCTCTCGCTGTTGAAGAGGATTGTTTTTCTCCTTTTGTTATTGGTTGATGTGTGCAGGTATACGGAAAGGAAGAGAGAGGCGTTCGAGGGGGGAGATATAGCGACACAAATCACTTTGCAGAAGAGATGAATGTAAGGATTATGATCTGACAGGATCAAAAGGGGGAGGAGCTGCTGAAAAGAAGGAGGCACGCGCTTGAAAAGAGGGGAAGAAATTCTGACGATCTTCAATTTCAGGAAAAATCCAGTAGTTCTAGCCAAGTTTTTTGTGATTCAGAGCACGAGAATCTTTAGGGGAAGATCACACGCTTCTGAACTACTGGGAAAGAGGTGAGCGCTGCAACAAAGTTATTCTCAGAGATAAGGTTTCATAGTCGGAGCTTGGGCGGCAGCAGGTTTCAGTGCTCTGACGGAAGACCAGGATACCGAATGGAGGCAATAAGTCACTTGGATTTTTATGGCGACACTCTTTTGAGAACTGCAATCATCTTTCGTGAATTGTGCCAGTGTTTTGCTGTTGAATAAAGCGGTGGCGTTATTGAAGATCTCTCCTGACAATGTTAACCAGGTCAATGGAGCTTAGAAGAGGGGGCAGTTCATCAAGCATTGATGTAGAGTAGAAGATCTGAAATACGGAGGTCTGTCAGAGGAAAAGTGAATTTCTGATACTTCTTGATTGATGACGACAGAAGCACAAAAGAAGCCAGATATGAAGTGCTGATAGAGGGGAGCGCCAATTGAAATTCATGTCGGACATCCTTTATCTCTGATGCTTCCATCTGAGAAAGAGCGGGGAGGATCATCCTTCAACAGTAGAAGGGAAGAGCAAGAATCTTTGGCATAGAGTTTTGGAAGGTGCTGGAGAGAGAAGTGTCTGTTCACGGAAAGAAAAGAGAGTGAGGCGGCTATCGAAACAGGGGAACAAGCCACTGATTAAAGGGAAAAAACATGTCCTGTATGGATGCGACCTCTTCGAGAGTCCTGAAAATTCGAGATACCTATCTTCGGCATATCCAGAGTACTTGCGGTCTTCAACATTTCGGTGGATTGCATGGTTGCAGTAAAGAAAACAAGGGGCTCCCTTACAGACAAGATAAGACAAGTGTCAGAAAGATTGCTCGATAAAAGATGTGAATTGCAGGGATGTCGAATTGGAAGTAGCGCTAATTAGCTTCCTTCAATGTCTTAACAAGATGTAAATCAACAAGTGATGTGGCAGTTCGAATAAGGATTATTCTAAGTTGATATTGGTCGCCATTTTCCTTCATAGTCTCAACTGCTATGAAGCGATTTTATGAAAAGGGAAGCTCATAGTAAACAAAGCATGCGAAGAATCATGGTAGGAGTCTAAGGGATGCATATCAAGGCTACAAACACGTGCTGGCTAGAACAATGGATTCATTGGTTGAAACTTGCAGTTAAGTGCAAATTTGTTTTGGATGTTGTGTCTTGAATTTAGCGTTTGAAGGGAAAGTCTAAAATTCTTCATTTTGAAACTGTGAATGGTTTTCATGAAGTACACTAGATGTATATTGAGGTTATCAAACTCGCTGTTCAACTTTATTGGCATCATGGCATAAAAACTTGCACATGTATTTACACGCAGGAAACAGATTATCAAAAATGATAGTTGTGTCTAATGCGAGTTCTGATTGTCCCATCGGCTTGCCAGTAGGGAAATTGCTAAGATAAGAAAATATTTGTAAACTTTCATCTGCAAAATTCTGAATTACCATTTCTACGTCTGGTCTTCATGAGCTTTCTTTCTTATGGAAATTAATTGATGAAGTTTGGCAATGCTCACAATGAACAGAAAGAAGAAAACAGCTGCAAGTTGATTCTGTTGATAATGAACTTTTGAACACATTCTCAATTCTGTGTTTTTAAACATATAAGTACTGTTGTGTTCACTAAGTTGCTAAATGTATGAACATGTGAATGTTTAATGTGTTTGATAATTTTCTAAGTCGTGCGAGATAGTCGTTGTAAAAGGCAAGTCTAGTATATGTTTCGCAGGTTTATTAGTAGATAAATGCTATTGTACGCACTTTGATTTCTGGGTTAATCACGTATCTGTTGATCTATCCTCTTAACTTCTGATACACCCTCATTAATTACATTTGATTTCAATCATGCACCGCTAACTCAATCGACTTCCATTCCGCTGATCTGTTCTGAGATGTTGACAACCTCGAGTTCATGTGACACTCTGTCATCTTAACTCGCGTTTATTCTCTTTGACTTTGTTTATATATATGACCAATGCGTTTATGCTTTAACGATAAAACTCCATGTCACTTACGATCGTGTAGTGGAATCAGGATTAATGTGCATAACATACTTGTGTAGCTTACATCGGTTTTTCAATCCTCAATATAAACATGATAAATATGATTCGCAATAAGAACAAATGGTTCTGATTCTACATTGAAACATCGCTACATGGGCACCAAGGGCCTGACGTATCATAGAAGAGAGAGATCAAAGGCTTGAAACACAAAGCCCTTCATCATCCCTAGATTGGATGGAAAGAAGTATGGGGTGCTCTGAAATGAATGACCATATATACCCACCAGCTTAATTGATTGTGTTTATCTCTTTTCTTTTTAGTGTTGTAAATCTCAAAAGGGAAAGAAAGGGAACGCATACAGACAGGCTTGGAAATTTGTGGGTGAAAGATTTGTGTGTATGTTTGTGCTTGTGTGAGTGTGTGTGTGAGTTCATGTGAGTACAAGGGAGTGTGAGAGAAAAGAACAGGGAACAGGTGAAACAAGAGTACGTAACCAAGGAGAGTGCGACTCCGAGGGTCAGTTACTATAATTGGGTTTTGAAGTAAGTCTGAATTCGGGTCTCCATTCTCTTCGCTTCCCACGTATCCATTCAAAGACTATCGGGTGATTTAGAGCAAATAAAGTGGCCTAATATCGAGTGATTTAAGCAATCCAAGATTGTGTATAGGCATCTTTTCCCTTGGACTAAGAGAGTTATCATTTTGGTGCGTTTGCCGGGAATTGGCTTAGCACATCTCATAGAGGTTTCTACGAGTTTGCTTGGTGCCCCAATGGTGTGGCACAGCCAAGTCGATCCCAAATCTTCTTTGACCTTCTTTAAAGAAATGGCCCAACAAAAGCCAGCATGTGGTTTGGAGAATGCCAACATGAGGCAACCGAATTTTGGACAAAATAGGAGATGGATAGATTCTCATCCGTCCATGAGACATCATGTGAACCGAGGGTGGCAATTTGGCCCGATATCAAATTATGTGAGATGCTGGTGTTGTGAGCAGATTGGGCATATAGCCAAATATTGCCCTCATGTATGCTCCCCGTTGGATTTTGTCCCCACATGTGCGGACTGTGGGAAAAAGAGACTATGCGAGCACGTGTGTGGCTCAAAAGAGATGACTGACATAAAGGTTGCAACGAATCAAGCTGATAGGTGTTTATCCTCCTTGTATGTGGAAGTTGACAAGGGTGGAGTTACTTCGTCGACGGACACTGCGAGAGCAAGTGAAAGCAAGGACACTGGATCTCATGATCGAGACTTGGTAGAACTTGTGAAGAGCTTGGAATGTCAAGTCAATTGGTTGCATGTGGAGCGAGATAATGAGAGGATCAAAATAGAGAAATTAGAGGAAAATCAAGTGAAAATGGCCGAGGTCCTAGGAACTTGGGAAAAGCAAGTACGCGTGTTGAAAAACAAAAACAAGGAAAGGAAAAGAGTAAACAAAAGCTGGAGGAAAGATCGTGTGATGCCTGAGAGTGAAAACGTGGTCTGGGACTTGAGATCCGGTTTGATGGTAGCCGACTGCTTTGGAGTTGCGATCGAAGAAGAGCTCTCAAGAGACGAGGATGACCTGATGAGGAGAGTCAAACGAATGGAGCATGAAATTGAGAAGGTACAAAGCATAATCCGTCGATACAGTGACCAAGCGGGTAAGGCATGTGAGGAGTTCCACTTGGAGTTAGAAAGAATGAAAAGTGACCAAGCAGAGAGCGATGAGAAAATGAGACGTGTAGAGAAAGAGAATGCAAGGCTGAGTAGCAAGCTCGGTAGGTGGATGAATCGGAAAGATGACGAGACGCGAGGACAGGTGGAGGATCCGAGAGCGAGGAAAACGGAGGAAGAGCTGAAAGCGGTGTTGGATAGGTTGGATGTGTTCGGAACAGAGTTAGAAAGGACGAAGAATGAATTGTCGAAGAAGGTAGATGACCTGGATGAAGAAAATATGAGTAGGATTTGGGAGGAAAGATCGGTTAGAGAGGAAGTCGAGAAGTTGACCGTTCGAGTTGAGAAGAGGGAGGATATTCCCCTCGGATCTGCAAAAAGGGTGAGAGAGGATAAAGAGATGGAGCAAATATGGAATCAGTTTCCAGGCATTGAATTTGACCTGTTCCAATATCATAGTGATATTGAGTACAACAAGCAAGGATTAAGGGACTTAGCAGCGAGGCTTGAGTCATTGAGGGGCACAACGGGTAATGGTAGTTTCCCAAGTCATTTACCAGGTCAGGTGGAATCTCTGTGAAGCAGAGGTTGGAGATGAAAAAGAGATAGACGAGGCAATGGATGTTGGTGAGGATGGCTTGAGTCTGATTAGGGTTTGCTTTGCGGATTGCGAGTCAAAGATGTGAGGACGGATGGACCAAGTCTGTTGTACGCTTAAGAACTAAAGTGACATTTTTTGAGGTTTCAGGTCGACAAGGTGATTAGTATGTGCGGGTTTTGCGAGGACGGGTTGACCATGGCATTAGTGGCTGGATTTTGGCTTGAGTAGCAGCAGAGAGGAGATGTGTCTTATTGGGATGTCCACAGGGAGTCTATATGTGTGTGTCGTGATTGGGATGGTTGGGAAAAGATCCTTTCTTTTGTCTCCTAATTCTCGAGATGCGGGAATGAAAAGAAAATGAAAAAAATATATGTTTGTGTATGTGTGAGTGTGGCTACGCGCCTATGTGGGCTGATAGGTGGGTGGACCCACTTTGGCCGAGTGGTCAAAGCCACGAACCGACGTCGGTTTTGCATAGGGCTAGCTGTCTGTGTGTCGCGTGCTTCGTTGGGTTGGTAGATGGGTGGAATAAACTCGATCGGGTGGTCGAGTCCACGAGTCGCATCCAGCTTCGGCGTAGGCCGGCAAGTGTGAGTAAATATGTGAAAAAATGATGGGAAAGAAAAAGAGAAAAATGTGAGAAAAAAAAATGAGACAAATTCCTTGCTCGAGGGGGGACAGAAGAGAGGTGAGAGAGCATGATGCTCGGATGGGAATATGTGTCTGTGTTTGTGGGGATTCGGGTTATGTGTGGACTCCTGATGAGGCATGTCAAATCCAAGCTTAAGCTCGGCTAGGATTTTGGTTGCAATGTGTCTGTGGAAATCTTGGACTTGAGGAATCCAATCGTGCTAGTTGCTTTGTTCGTTTGCAAACCTTTGGGAAGTCTTCAGTTTGGCTCTTAGGTGGTATGACAACTTGAGAAGTCCTGAATCGCGTTGATGATGAGTGGTCCTGTCGAGGTGAGCTCGTGTTAGGCTTGAGTGGTCTTTGCCGTGTATCCATCAATTTAGGAGAGGTGGTGGCGACCAAGCATAGGATCTGATTAATGAACAAAAGAGCACAGAGTAGATGAAAAGGTAAGTGGGAATAGAAAACCCTAGGTGGGAAGGAAATGGGAAATTGGCAAGAGAACTCGGTTAGACATGAGACAAAGGGATCAGCAAAACGATCGTGTGACCGGGAAAAGTATCGAAAACGGAACTTGGAAATGGTTTTTGATGGTGTGTGTAGAAAGTGTGTTGATATGTGGAGTAGAGATTCATGACGTGTTGAACGAACAGTCTAGAAGAGTGACGAGAGGGAATGTGGATGGGCTTTTTGCTTGCATGTGTGTTGTGCGTGACGAGAATGCATGTGTGACGCGGATCATGATGTGTGTGCTGAGTATATATGTGTGATGTGGATGAAGGATATGATTGTCTTTTCATTTTGGTTGTACATATTGTGATTTGATGAAGAAAGGTTCTAATGTTTTAATGAAGTTTGGAGACAGGTGGACATGGCGATGAAGATACATCAAGATGGACAAAGATGGTAAGTGAAATGATTGGATTTTGGTACTAACAAATGATTGTATGAGTATGATTTCAGGTGCTACATTGAGGAAGAAGAGTATAGTCATGTAAGGTAAAGATTTGTATTTGATTGAGTGATGAGCACATGTTGGATGATTTGACTGTAGGAACATATTTGGCTCGTCAAGGATGACTTCGCAGACAAGTGAAGGGGAGAATGTTAACCTAAGAAGATGAGTCTCTTTATGCACTAATAGGCTTCCATTTTGCAGAGTGTATGTACGGTTGCAGGTATTTTGCAACAAAAAGATGTTGGTCGATAGCAGTTGACTTCAATAAATGGGGCTTGGAGGCGGGTGCTGTGAAAAAAAAAAGATGTGGTGGCATGGGATGCCCTCATTAAAGGTTACTTGAATTTTGGGCAGCTGCACTATGCTATTGATCTGTATAAGAGATGCGAACGTGGTTCCAAATCTGGTCACTTTTATTTGTGCCCTGAAAGCCTTAAGCAGCATGGGGCACTTGAGAAGGACCTGGATACACATTGTGAGATAGAGAGATTGGGGCTCTTGCAAAAGGAATCATCTTTTGGTAACATCTTGGTTGACATGTATGCACAAGGTGGTTGGTTATCCCGAGAAAAAGAAGTGTTTAACAGGCTTCCACACCGGGATGCTCTTACATGGACATCAATGGCTGGAGCTTTTACACAAGCAAGTGCTAAATATGCTCAATATTTGCTCAAGCTGTATGAAGAGATGGAGCTAGAGGGCACACAACCAACACATATAATGTACTTGTCTGTACTTGAACTATGTGCTCGCTTATCTGATTCATGGTATGTGCATGAAGTTCATCATAGGATTGTGGCAAATACAAAAAGGGCAAAAAGGCCACAAAGCTTAAAGTAGAGAAGAAGAGAAGATGGTTCAAGAGAAAAAGTGAGCCTAGTACTTCGATGTTGAAAAGCGTGGATGATATCGAGGAGGGAGTTGAGGCCATTGAAAGTGGGTGCACAAATGGAAGAACCCTGAACGGCTATATGGTGTGTTGTAGAGTATTGGGAAGCTACAAGAACAATATTGCGTGTGCTCCTTGAACCTGTTTCAGCCAACCCTTTGCAAGTGGGTCGTTCACTTCTGTGCCATGCTTCACTCTATGGAAATGCTTCTCCAGTTGAGGTCCTTGTAGAGGCAGGGGCAGATATTGAATTTTGGGTATGCACAACAAATGGTGGTCCATTTCGACCTTTACATCTGGCTGCTAAATGTGGGTTCTTGTCATTTATAAAAATGCATGTAGAAAACGGATATGATATGAATGCGATGACAAATGCCGAATCAATAAAAATGGCCAAACAGTTGCTGATCTCTTAGATTCTTATCCTCGTCAAGTAACCATATGTGAACCTATGTGGGATGCCATCTTGGCTACAAGAGACAAATTCAGTTGCAATTTGTTTTGCGTAAATTAACAATAGATGGATTAGTGGTTGGATGGCCGCCTGCGACAAAGGAAAAGTGGGGACTGTTGGATCTTATCCTCTGATTTTCATTGTTTCTTCGGTGGTTAGCTGAGATCACATGCACCACATAAGTGCTCTGTCAGTCTGAGCGCAGGAAAAAGAATTGATTTTGGTGGGCTTTACATTCATAAGAGCGGATCTGACATTTCTCTCTCGATTTTGTTTTACTCACTGAGTGGAAATAGAAGAAGGGGGAAAGGAGGCAACAAAGACTCTCTCTCTCTCTCTCGCTGTTGAAGAGGATTGTTTTTCTCCTTTTGTTATTGGTTGATGTGTGCAGGTATACGAAAAGGAAGAGAGAGGCGTTCGAGGGGGGAGATATAGCGACACAAATCACTTTGCAGAAGAGATGAATGTAAGGATTATGATCTGACAGGATCAAAAGGGGGAGGAGCTGCTGAAAAGAAGGAGGCACGCGCTTGAACAGAGGGGAAGAAATTCTGACGATCTTCAATTTCAGGAAAAATCCAGTAGTTCTAGCCAAGTTTTTTGTGATTCAGAGCACGAGAATCTTTAGGGGAAGATCACACGCTTCGGAACTACTGGGAAAGAGGTGAGCGCTGCAACAAAGTTATTCTCAGAGATAAGGTTTCATAGTCGGAGCTTGGGTGGCAGCAGGTTTCAGTGCTCTGACAGAAGACCAGGATATCGAATGGAGGCAATAAGTCACTTGGATTTTTATGGCGACACTCTTTTGAGAACTGCAATCATCTTTCGTGAATTGTGCCAGTGTTTTTGTTGTTGAATAAAGCGGTGGCGTTATTGAAGGTCTCTCCTGACGATGTTAACCAGGTCAACCGAGCTTAGAAGAGGGGGCAGTTCATCAAGCATTGATGTAGAGTAGAAGATCTGAAATACGGAGGTCTGTCAGAGGAAAAGTGAATTTTTGATACTTCTTGATTGATGACGACAGAAGCACAAAAGAAGCCAGATATGAAGTGCTGATAGAGGGGAGCGCCAATCGAAATTCATGTCGGACATCCTTTATCTCTGATGCTTCCATCTGAGAAAGAGTGGGGAGGATCATCCTTCAACAGTAGAAGGGAAGAGCAAGAATCTTTGGCATAGAGTTTTGGAAGGTGCTGGAGAGAGAAGTGTCTGTTCACGGAAAGAAAAGAGAGTGAGGCGGCTATCGAAACGGGGGAACAAGCCACTGATTAAAGGGAAAAAACCTGTCCTATATGGATGCGACCTCTTCGAGAGTCCTGCAAATTCGAGATACCTATCTTCGGCATATCCAGAGTACTTGCGGTCTTCAACATTTCGGTGGATTGCATGGTTGCAGTAAAGAAAACAAGGGGCTCCCTTAGAGACGAGATAAGACAAGTGTCAGAAAGATTGCTCGATAAAAGATGTGAATTGCAGGGATGTCGAATTGGAAGTAGCGCTAATTAGCTTCCTTCAATGTCTTGACAAGATGTAAATCAACAAGTGATGTGGCAGTTCGAATAAGGATTATTCTAAGCTGATATTGGTCGCCATTTTCCTTCATGGTCTCAACTGCTATGAAGTGATTTTATGAAAAGGGAAGCTCATAGTAAACGAAGCATGTGAAGAATCATGGTAGGAGTCTAAGGGATGCATATCAAGGCTACAAACACGTGCTGGCTAGAACAATGGATTCATTGGTTGAAACTTGCAGTTAAGTGCAAATTTGTTTTGGATGTTGTGTCTTGAATTTAGCGTTTGAAGGGAAAGTCTAAAATTCTTCATTTTGAAACTGTGAATGGTTTTCATGAAGTACACTAGATGTATATTGAGGTTATCAAACTCGCTGTTCAACTTTATTGGCATCATGGCATAAAAACTTGCACATGTATTTACACGCAGGAAACAAATTATCAAAAATGATAGTTGTGTCTAATGCGAGTTCTGATTGTCCCATCGGCTTGCCAGTAGGGAAATTGCTAAGATAAGAAAATATTTGTAAACTTTCATCTGCAAAATTCTGAATTACCATTTCTACGTCTGGTCTTCATGAGCTTTCTTTCTTATGGAAATTAATTGATGAAGTTTGGCAATGCTCACAATGAACAGAAAGAAGAAAACAGCTGCAAGTTGATTCTGTTGATAATGAACTTTTGAACACATTCTCAATTCTGTGTTTTTAAACATATAAGTACTGTTGTGTTCACTAAGTTGCTAAATGTATGAACATGTGAATGTTTAATGTGTTTGATAATTTTCTAAGTCGTGCGAGATAGTCGTTGTAAAAGGCAAGTCTAGTATATGTTTCGCAGGTTTATTAGTAGATAAATGTATTGTACGCACTTTGATTTCTGGGTTAATCACGTATCTGTTGATCTATCCTCTTAACTTCTGATACACCCTCATTAATTACATTTGATTTCAATCATGCACCGCTAACTCAATCGACTTTCATTCCGCTGATCTGTTCTGAGATGTTGACAACCTCGGGTTCATGTGACACTCTGTCATCTTAACTCGCGTTTATTCTCTTTGACTTTGTTTATATATATGACCAATGCGTTTATGCTTTAACGATAAAACTCCATGTCACTTACGATCGTGTAGTGGAATCAGGATTAATGTGCATAACATACTTGTGTAGCTTACATCGGTTTTTCAATCCTCAATATAAACATGATAAATATGATTCGCAATAAGAACAAATGGTTCTGATTCTACATTGAAACATCGCTACATGGGCACCAAGGGCCTGACGTATCAGAGAAGAGAGAGATCAAAGGCTTGAAACACAAAGCCCTTCATCATCCCTAGATTGGATGGAAAGAAGTATGGGGTGCTCTGAAATGAATGACCATATATACCCACCAGCTTAACTGATTGTGTTTATCTCTTTTCTTTTTAGTGTTGTAAATCTCAAAAGGGAAAGAAAGGGAACGCATACAGACAGACTTGGAAATTTGTGGGTGAAAGATTTGTGTGTATGTTTGTGCTTGTGTGAGTGTGTGTGTGAGTTCATGTGAGTACAAGGGAGTGTGAGAGAAAAGAACAGGGAACAGGTGAAACAAGAGTACGTAACCAAGGAGAGTGCGACTTCGAGGGTCAGTTACTATAATTGGGTTTTGAAGTACGTCTGAATTCGGGTCTCCATTCTCTTCGCTTCCCACGTATCCATTCAAAGACTATCGGGTGATTTAGAGCAAAGAAAGTGGCCTAATATCGAGCGATTTAGGCAATCCAAGATTGTGTATAGGCATCTTTTCCCTTGGACTAAGAGAGTTATCAGCGTGCCTACATGTAAACAAAAAATCATTACGTCTCAGACATTGACCTAATGTAATATCAAATATTATTAAATCTAAGCAAAGAACCTGAGCTGGAAACTGTGTCTTCTACTTCCCATCAATCCAGGCATATGGATTGATGTTCATCTCTCCATAGATGTCTGCCTCAAAAATACCATGCAACTTTTTATCAATGTAATTAAAAAAAAATAGTGGCATCCCTGGTTGGACATTCTTTACATAGCTAATATGAGAAGCTTGAAGGCCTGGACATGCACAAAAGCTAATGATCAACTACTATTCATGCATAAGGACGTCCATAAAATAAAACCAAGCCCAGGATTCCAAGTAAGCTTTAGATTTAGCATTCTTCTTTGCGTTCACATGAAAGCCATACCAAAAACATGCACACACATGAACATGCAATAATATGTGGAGGGAGGGGGAGGGAGAGAGAGAGAGAGAGAGAGATAAATAAGGGCACAAAAGGAAATGGTGTCCATATGACCAAGATGTGGAAAAACATACTATCCAAAGCACAGTGGAATCTCAAAATGAGAAATCCAAACCATGATATGATGCATTATGGTTTAAAGGGAGAGACGTATATCTATGATAGAAAGTAAGAGGATAGATAAAGTATACCAAACAGAAGTTGTGTGATGCATTCATTGTAAGTAGCATGGTCACAGCCAAAAATCACAGCAGCAAGCTCCTCCGCCGAAAGGTTCAGGAACGGGAGCGGTGAAGAAGGAGGACCACTAGCCCTAGAGCAAGGAGAATGAAGGCCTTTGTATGTAACTGTCAACATCTCCTTTGTCCCCTGACATGGACCCATGTTGTAAACGGACAACCTCTCTACTGACACTCAACAACTTTCTCATGAAAAGAGATATAAGCTTATCTATTTGCACATGATTTAACTCAAGTAGGATTTTCTCTTGTTAATAATTCACATAATTCGCTGCTAATGCTCCCTTGTATATGCTTTCTATCATGTTGCACACTAACATCTCACCCATACGCATGCCTACATGTAAACAAAACCTCATTACGTCTCAGATAGTGACCTAATGTAATATCAGAGATTATTAAATCCAAGCAAAGAACCTGAGCTCGAAACTATGTCTTCTGCTTCCCATCAGTCTAGGCATATGGATTGATGTTCATCTCTCCATAGCTGTCTGCCTCAAAAATACCATGCAACTTTTTATCAATGTAATTAAACAAAAATAGTGGCATCCCTGGTTGGACATTCATTACATAGCTGATATGAGAAGCTCGAAGGCCTGGACATGCACAAAAGCTAATGATCAAGCTACTATTCATGCATAAGGACGTCCGTAAAATAAAACAAAGCCGATGATTCCAAGTAAGCTTTAGATTCAGCATTCTTCTCTGTGTTCGCACGAAAGCCATACCAAAAACATGCACACACATGAACATGCAGTAATATGTGGAGGGAGAGAGAGAGAGAGAGAGAGAGAGAGATAAAGGGACAGAAGGAAATGGTGTCCACATGACCACGACGTGGGAAAACATACTATCGAAAGCACAGTGGAATCTCAAAATGAGAAATCCAAACCATGATATGATGCATTATGGTTTAAAGGGAGAGACGTATATCTATGATAGAAATTAAGAGGATAGATAAAGTATACCAAACAGAAGCTATGTGACGCATTCACTGTAAGTCACATGGTCCCAACCAAAAATCACAACAGCAAGCTCCTCCGCCGGAAGGTTCAAGAACAGGAGTGGTGATGAAGGAGGACGACTAGCCCTAGAGGAAGGAGAATGAAGGCCTTTGTATGTTTCGGTCTTACATCTAGCTCCCATGAGAGGAGCACTCCGCTAGCAATGAGACTTGTAAGAGTAATTTTAAAGTTTGTTGGAAAATGTTAATTACAAATTTATGTAATGAGATCATATGCTATATGTGTATTAATTACAATAATACTTTCATAATAACATTTTTTATGAATGAAGGCATTCTGTGGCTACTGTTCATGCATAAGGATGTCCGTAAAATAAAACCAAGCCCAGGATTCCAAGTAAGCTTTAGATTCAGCATTCTTCTTTGTGTGTATATGTATGTATGTGCATGTGTATGTGTGTGTATATGTATGTATCTGCATGTGCATGTGTAAGTGTATATGTGTGTATGAGTATGTGCATGTGCATGTGTATATGTGTGTATATGTATGTGCATGTATATGTGTAACTCTATGTGTATATGTGTAACTCTATGTGTATATGTGTGTATGTGCATGTATATGTGTATATGTGTATATGTAGGTATGTGCATGTGTGTGTGCATGTGTATATGTGTGTGTACATATGTGCATATATATGTGTATGATGTATGTATATGCATGTGTATATGTATGAAACATGCATGTGTATGTGGATGCATTTCCATTTGCATCCATGTGCATGCATGTGGATGTGCACATACATGTATTTGCATATATGTTAATGTGTGTATATATATATATATATATATATATATGCAATAATGCATGCATGTAAGTCTTTTTATGTGGTTGTAGAAATGTTTGTGCATATGCATGTGTATATGTGTGTATGTCTAAGTTTATGTGCACATGTATCTGTGTATACATATGTGTGTGTATGTGCATGTGTATATGTGTGAAAGTGCATCTTCGTCATGTATAAGTGTATAAGTGCATATCAATAAGTATGAGTATGCTATCTAATGAAAATAACACAATTCAAATGATATACAAAGAATAGAAATTGTACTTACAATAGTTAGCCATACTTTTTGCTTGGTTAGCTTCTTAAATAACCTGCAATAAAGAGAGAGAGAGAGAGAGAATTCAAAGAGAGAAAGATGTAGAAAGAGAGAAATAGAGACAGAGGGAGACAATAAGAGAGAGCTTAGGCAAAACAACAATTCTGCATATACTTGCTTCAGCTCGTAAGCACAACGCAATTGCGAACGTTGGAGAGCTCTTCGATCAAATGCGTGAAAATGCCGATCAAAGAGCCTCATCGTTTTAATTTTTTTCCATCAACAGACCGTTGTGTAAGCGATGCTATGCATCGAGTTATCGTCGCATAAGTGACATGTTTTAGTGTTGCTTAAGCGACGCCAAAAAGCATCGCTTATGCGACATAAAGAAGCGTCGCTTATGGGACGTTTTTTAAAACCGTCATGTTAGCCACGCTCTATGCGAGTGTCACAAACCTCGTCGTGCCACAAGTCACAAAAAAAATCATTTACCTCGTCGTTTAATCGACGGTCCGCATGTGACGCTCATTACGATGCATTTTGCAATTTTATAGCGACAAAATTGTGTCGCCTTAACCATCCTTATATGCCCGTATTCCTTGTAGTGTGTGATTGTTTGATATAACATTGATTCTTACTTCCATATAGTATGTGTAAGTGTATGTGCATATGATTAGGAATTTAAAATCTATTGTGATACATTAAATCTATTATTGAAAGATGCAAGTAGATTATGTTTGGCTCAACATTGATTCTTACTTCATAATAGTATATGTATGTGTGTGTATGAGTATGTGTATGCATATGAGTGTATAATTGTGAATGAAAAATCTATTGTGATTGTTTGACTCAATATTGATTATTAGTTCACAATAGTATGTGTAAGTGTATATGCATATAATTAGGAATTTAAAATATATTTTTATTGTTTGACTCAACACTGATTCCTATTTCACCGTAGAATGTGTAAACATATATGTGTATGATTGAGGATTAAAATCTATTGTGATTCTTTGACTCAACAATGATTTTTACTTCACAATAGTATGTGTAATTGTATATGGGTGCATGATTGAGAATTAAAGTCTATTGTAATTGTTTGACGCAACATTGATCAAAATATCTTATTCCATATTGATTTACATTGTTTTTTTGTAGATGTAGTCTTCATAAAGCAATTTGCAAGCACTATGGGAAAGGGAAAAGAATGGTCATATGTGATTGTTCATCAAGAGGGTAAAACAGTGTCCACAATACAATGCAAATGTTTGGGACATCATTATGTAGGAAATGCAACTCGAACAAAAGAGCATGCTTTTTAGTATAGGTAATAATGTCAGAGGATGCTCTAATCCAGATAGTGATATATGCGTCCATTTTTTAAGTTATGAAAATAAATGTAAATCTCAAGGTATCACATAAAAAAGATTCAAAAGCATGAGTAGTTCACAACACTTTCAAAGTAGCCCAAGTGTGGAGCAAGAAGGAGTAGATGCATTGATGATAGTAGAGGATCATTAGGATAGTTCTACTCAATTCTCTCAAACTGTTTTTGAGAATAACTAAAATACATGTACTCCATTTTCTCCAACTACATAAAAAAAGAGTGGACTTGGTGAATGTAGTAAAAATGGTAGATCTAATACTCTGTCACCATGCTTTGTCTGTAATAAATGACAAAATACTATACCTATAGCTTTTGGAAAGCAAGATTGTCTTGAGCTTCATCTTAAATGGACTCAAGCATTCTTAGTATGTGGGATTCCTTTCAATCTTATTTATAATCCCATTTTCAAAGATGCTTTGATGTCAACTGCACAAAAACGATTCACCATGCCAGATTATAATAAAATGTGGAGATAGAGTATGTAGACAACGTGAAAAAAGGTATTGAAGTTATTTTAAAGCGAACAGTACTTGATTATGTACCCATGTATGGATGTGCAATAGCATTGGATGGATGGACAAGTTGTCAAAAGAAACTATTGATTAATGTCATGGTTATATGTCCAAATGGAAGCATGTTTTTAGAAGCTATTTATACATCTCTTAAAGAGAAAATTTCAGATTTTCTTGTAAAGGTATATGAACATGCTATATCACGCTTGGGTGGTCCGAAGAATGTGACTGCGATAGTGATGGATAATGGCTCTAATTTTCCAAGTGCTCGAATTATAACTCAAAACAAGTATGAATGCATTACTTGGCTTCCATGTGTAGCTCATACATTAAATTTATTATTAAAAGATATAGGTAGCCTATCTTTCATCAAACAAAGCTTGTTAGATGCAAATCATGTGGTCAAATTTATAAGAGAGCATCAATTTTCATATTCACTCTTTCGATCAAAATCTCCCAATAAAGCACTTCAGATTTTTTGTGCCAGCAAATGCATACTCATTTGCATGGAACAACATTCCTTTTGGATCCAACAGTTCAACTCAATGCTCAAGTGTCAAACAAAGAAGTCATGGAAAACTTAAAAACCACATGTTAGCTATTACTTTGAGGTACAAATGGTCGAGATGCATTCCACCAAAGATTAGCATATGTAAAACAAGAAGGATCTATTGGAGATCTATGGCACAGTGAAGCAATTCAAAAGCATCCACCTCCTATTTGATGGAAAGAGTACGGAGGTGAAGCGATGGAGTTGCAACATACAACTATAAGAGTGCTTTCAGTGGCAGCTTCAAGTGGTAGTTGTGAACGTAATCCGAGTGCCTATGATTTTCTACATTCGAAAAAAAGAAATTTCTTAACTGTATCATGTGCTAATGATTTGGAATATGTGTTTTGTAATATACATTTGTTACATGCTCCAAGCAAGATAGCTTCTACAATAGCACAACAAACTTTTGGATAATTTCAAGCTCATGAAAGTTTAACAAATGATTCATGGAGTGATCATGATTTATATGTAGATCACAATGATGGTTAATACATGGAAGAAATAGATGACATGCTACCTGTCATAGATGATTAAATGAAGAAAATGATGTACTATGAATACTATGATCATATTCAATTGCAAAATCAATGGTTTTACAATAGTCATGTTTTTTATTACAAAAAAAGCTTGTCTATTCAGTGTTTTCTTGATTCAATAACCCATTGGAAGTAAACCAATCAAAAGATGATGATGCCTCTAAGATTCTTCCATATTTTCTCACATGTGCACCTATAAAAAGTTGTAAATTTTCCTTTGATTTTCTAGATCATAAATCCTCTCTTGTTGATCATCTATTCTTCTTCGTAATGCAGGAATTGTTAATCCTTCATTGTATAATTCTGCTCCTTGTGACAACAAATCATGTGTAAGATTATGTTCTTCACATAGCAAAATGCAAGGCCGCTTTCGAGGAAGAGGGCCTTCGTTTCCTTGATTATGAAATTCTGCTCGATTATGAGGACAACCCAAACCAATACCTACATTCTTTGGACAATCATCCCAATCTACACGTCGATGAGGAATATCCTGTACAAAAACCTTTTGAATGAAATATAATGCTATTTGAGTATTATTTGGTAATGATCTCTCAACTTGCACAAAGCGTCGAAGTAGAGTTTCTATTAATCCCTTATGTTGTAAGTCTGAAAGCTTTAAGGGTGTTGTTTCTTTTGCCCTTCCTATAATCCGAAAGAGAACATCACAAAAAAAATGATTTGGACATAGCTTTTTTACTTTTTTCATTGACAATTCTTCTCCTTCTTATCCCTCTAACTCTAAATCTTGATATAATAAAAATGTTAATCTTGATTGAACGAATTGAGCATTTTGCTCAGATAAAATGCTTTGAGATTCTATATGATCAAGATCATCATTCACATATAGCATTCTTGCCATGTTTTACTTTGAAATCTACAAAACAAAAACACTAATTTTATCCCAAAAGAATTCATAACATTTAATCCATATAACTCAAATGAATCCACTTCACTTAATCCATATAATTCAAATGATTCCACTTCATTTAATCCACATAATTCAAATGATATCACTTCATTTATTCCACATAATTCAAATGATACCACTTCATTTAATCCACATAATTCAAATAAATCCACATCATTTTATCCACATCATTTTATCCACATATTACAAATGAATCCACTTCATTTTATCCACTTAACTTCAATGATACCACTTCGTTTACTCCATATAATTCAAATGAATCTACAATATTTAATTCACATATGTTAAATGAATTCACAACATTTTATCCACATAACTCAAATGATACCACTTCATTTAATCCGCATAATTCAAATGATATCACTTCATTTGATCCATATGATTCAAATGAATCCATAACATTTAATCCACATAACGTAAATGATACCACTTCATTTAATTCACATAATTCAAACGATACCACTTCATTTAATCCACATAATTCAAATAGATCCTCATGATTTTATCCACATATTAAAATGAATCCACTTCCTTTAATCCACTTAACTCAAATGATACCACTTCATTTACATCATTTAATCCACATACTACAAAAGATTACACTTCATTTCATCCACTTAACTCAAATGATAGCACAATATTTACTCCACTTAATACAAATAAATCCATAACATTTACTCCACTTAATATAAATGAATCTAAATCATTTAATCCAGATAGTTCAAATGAATACATATCATTTTAAATATGGTCTTAATCCATCCATCATGGATATCTTTAAACCATAATGAGTTACATGTGAGAATACTCTAAGCATTTCATGTGCATCTACTCTTTTTTATACATCTTTGTCAGAAGCTAATTCGAAAGCATATTTGAACTTGTAAATCTCATTCTTATCAATGGGATAAATATTGAAATCTATATATTTTAAGAGTTGTAACAAGAGTATCGAAACTGTAAATATCTCTTGACTCTTATTAAAAGGTGGAGGACTACTGGATATGCATTTGGGTGCAATCCACTAGTACTTTCGAATCCACTCATTTCTAGTTGATATTTCTAAATTAGGTAGCTTCGGAAATATTTTTTTGTTGGTAAATATGTCACTCTACCAAAATCGCACAATTCGATATAAGCATGTTGATCTTCAAAATCCAACAAGATGTTGCCTGGATGGAGATTGTTATGAGATATATTACAAGTGTGCAAAAATGATATTGTTTGTAATAAGTTGTTAATCAGCTTCCAAATGTTTTTCTTCATGGTTGTTATCTCTCCTTTTGTGTCCTTGACATCTCTGCTTCGTGGTAAGTTTAGGTACTCCTTCTTTATTATTTCTAGCCACATGTCCAATGTACCACCATTCCAAAATTTGAAAATAAGGCATAGGCTTTTGCTATGGTGTCTAGCTAAAACAAGTGGACTAATAATTCCATTGTGCAAAATAGATGACACTTTGACTTCATTCTCTCGTGTTTGTATGTCAGCACCATGTAATTTGAATAACTTGGCAACAAATACTTGAGTGCTGAATCTTGAGTGGGATATTTTGAGTTTATGGATCATTCCATATTATCCTTCCCCCATGAGAGCTCCATCTTCAAAAATAATAGAGGCATATGGGAGCAAACAAAGATTTTTCAATGTTTGATCTCCCATATTCACATATGTATCTCTTGTATTTGGATCTACTTGTGCTCTCATAAGGTGTTCCATCCTATCCGGTAAGGAATTTTAAGAAGAGAGACATCAAGGTGAGGCCAAGGAGCTGTTGGGTGTGTTTAGAAGTGTGAGACACATGAGAAGCACACACAAGGAGCACAAATGCAACAAAACACATGGATTAGACAGATGGCTAGAATAACTCTCTCTATCGACAATAATAAAAAATAAAGTAATAGCTTAATAATACCCCTAAGTATAAAGTACCACCACATATGAGTGAATCATGTATGTGGTAATATGCAGAGAAAACCTCTAGCCAACACTAGAGCAAAAAGTTCCCATGTATAGGAAAAAGTTCACATCAAAGCTACTCAAGGAATGCATAAGTATAACAACCCCCCCTGGAGCAAATGATGTGAACACATATAGGGAGTAATAGTTCAGCATCCAGTAGGAAAAAAGCCTAAAGCTTTGCAAAAATCTTCAAACTTTTCCCATGGAAGAGCTTTGGTGTGTATGTGTGCCATATTATCTTGTGTAGGCACATATACCAAATCAATATCTCTTGCATGAAGGTGTTATCTCACATAGTGATAATGCACCTCATTATGTTTGGTGCATGCATGAAACACTAGATTTTGTGCAACAACATTAAATGCACTCTGACTATCAGTGAGAATATGCATAGAAGAACCAATCTCAATGCAAAGATCTATCAATAGGCATATCAACCATATAGTCTCCATTGTAGGTGTGAAGAATGCCTTGTAATCTACTTCAGGACTCCATGTCGCCAATGTAGGTTGCTTCTTACTCAACCAATATATGCATGTCTCCAAAGAAAAATCAATTACCACTAGTGGACTAGTGGACATGTGAGTATCATAACAGCTAGCTCAATCATTATTTATAAAAGCATGCAAGCATGGTTGATCATCTCTACCATAAAAGAGACCTAAACTCAAAGTGCCTTTGAGACATCTAAACACACGTTTCAGTGCTTGCCAATGCTTAGTGTCAGTGCTATGCATGAATTGACTCAATTGGGAAACTGCATATTGTATATCCGGCCTTGTGTTGCATGCATATATAAGACATCCCAAAACTTGCTGATAAAGAGAAGTGTCAAATGCATCATTGGAATCCTCAATTCAAAACCTGAATCTTGTCTCAAGTGGTGTAGAAATTGATTGCAATCCTCAAATTGAAAACACTGAAGTAGCTTTACAACATACTTTACTTGATGCATAATGATTCCCCCTTCAATGGATACAAACTAGATGCCAAGATAGTAGCTCAAAAGACCAAGATAAGTGACATCAAAAGTATACTACAAATCATCCATAAGGGTGTCAAGTTTTGCATCACATGACTTAATCAAGAATATGACATCAACATAAAGAACAAGCTCAGTAAGATCGGCCCCATCATTATGTACATAGAGTGTGTTTTCAATTGGATTATATGTGAAGCCAAGAGCAATCAAGTGCTTATGGATTTTGTCATATCATGCACATGGAGCCTTCTTGAGAACATACAAGGTCTTATGCAAGCAAGAAGCCATATACTCTTTTGCTTTCATGGAAAATCCAGGAGGTTGCTTCACATAGACTTCTTACAAATTAGCATTCAAAAAAGTTGTTTTTATGTCCAAGTGATGTACTTTCCAACATTGTTGGGCAGCCAATGCAACCATAGTATGAATGTTGGTCATGCATGAACTAGGTGCAAAAATTTCTTCATAGTCAATGCCATATTGTTGTGCATATCCTTTAAAAACCTTTCTAGCTTTGTAGCAATCAATGTTACCATTTGACTTTCTCTTAATCTTATAAACCCACTTTGTATGAATGACATTTTTTCCTTTTGGCAATTCACATAACTCTAAAGTACCATTCCTATTACAAACAAGTGAAAATCATGTCTAGTCTTCATAGAGAATACATGGATAAAATAGTATTTTTCCACCAGTTGGCTAGGGTAGATCTAGGTACATTAGTGTTGTTCAAATTCCTTGGGGGCACTATTAATAGCTTGAATAGCAAAAACGATGTATTCTTTGCAGCAAGTTTTTTTTTTTGCTCTAGGCACACGGTGTACAGTGTTATTCAAATACCCTATGGGCACTATTAATAAATGGAATAGCACAAAGGATATATTCTTTGCACCAAGTTTATTTGTTGTCCTATACACACACATGCTCTTGTTTTCTCAAAAGAAAAAAAAATACATGCCATTATGCCATATAATATAATGTCAAGAAAGAAAGAAGACATAGACCACGAGGCTATGCTTTGGCATTTGTGGAGATCCGGATTCTTGAATCCCACCCCAGGAAAAGCCATCTACCATAAGAGACGATGGATCATGCGACGAATAAATCTGGAGTTCATTGCCTCTTCCTTTCTACTTCTAAAGACTAGTTGACGTTGCAGCTTGCAATCCTTGCTTCATTGTTTGGGCACATGAGTGGCCAACTAATCAATTTTTTCCTCAACCGATAGTGTAGATGAGTGACTACACAGGAATCGTTAGCAGAGAAGAGATGGATACAAATGCATACTCATTTGCATGGAACAACATTCCTTTTGTATCCAACATTTCAACTCAATGGTGAAACGTGAAACAAAGAACTCATGGCAAATTTTAGAACCACATGTCAGGTATTACTTCCAGGTATAGATGGTCAAGATGCATTCCACCAAAGAGTAGAGTATGTAAATCGAGAAGGATCTTTCGGAGATATATGGCACATTGAAGAAATTCAAAAGCATCCACCTCCTATTTGGTGAAAAGTGTATGGAGGTGAAGCAATGGAGTTGCAACATGTAGCTATAAGAGTGCTTTGAGTAGCAGCTTCAAGTGATAGTTGTGAATGTAATTGGAGTGCATATGATTTTCTTCATTCAATATGAAGAAATCACTTAAGTGTATCACATGCTAATGATTTGGTATATGTGTTTTGTAATATCCATTTTTTACATGCTCCAACCATGATAGCTTCTACAACAGCACAACAAACTTTTGGAGAATTTCAAACTCATGAAAGTTTAACAAATGATTCATGGAGTGATCATGATTTAGATGTAGATCACAATGATGCTTCAGACATGGAAGAAATAGATGACATGGTACTTGTCATAGATGATGATATTCAAAATAAAGAAAAGGATGTACTATGAATACTATGATTATATTCAATTCCAAAATTGATGGTTTTACAATAATCATGTTTCTTATTACAAAAAAAGTTTGTCTATTCAGTGTTTTCTTGATTCAATAGCTAATTAGTAGTAAACCAATCAAAAGATGATGATGCCTCTCAGAGTCTTCCATATTTGCTTGCATATGCATCCACAGAAAGTTGTAAATTTCTCACTTGATTTTCTAGATTATAAATCCTCTTTTGTTGATCATCTATTGTTCTTTGTAATGTAGGAATTCTTAATCCTTCATTGTATAATTCTACTCCTTGTGAAAACAAATCATGTATAAGATTATGTTCTTCAGGTAGCAAAATGCAGGGCCTCTTTCGAGGAAGAGGGCCTTTGTTTCCATGATTATGAAATTCTCTTCGATTTTGAGGACGACCCAAACCAATACCGACATTCTTTGGATGATCATCCCAATGTAAATGTCGAAGAAGAATATCTTGTACAAAAACCTTTTGAATGAAATATAATGCTATTTGAGTATTATTTGGTAATGATCTCTCAAATTGCACAAAGCTTTGAACTAGAGTTTCTGCTAATCCTTTATGTTGTAAGTCTAAAAGCTTTAAGGCTATTGTTTCATTTGCCCTTCTTGTAACCCGAAAGAGAACATCATGAACAAAATGATTTGGACATAGCTTTTTTACTTTTTTCATTGACAATGCTTCTCCTTCTAATCCTTCTGGCTCTAAACCTTGATTTAATAAAAATTCTAATCCTAATTGTGCAAATTGAGCATTTTTCTCAGATAAAATCCTTTGAGATTCAGTATGATCAAGATCATTATTCACAACTAGCATTCTTGCCATGTTTTACTTTCAAATATGCAAAACAAAAAGAATTATTTTATCTCAAAAGAATTCGTAACATGTAGTCCATATAACTCAAATGAATCCACTTCATTTAATCCATATAACTCAAATGAATCCACTTCCTTTAATCCACTTCATTTAATCCACATAATTCAAATGATACCACTTCATTTACTCCACATTATTCAAATGATACCACTTCATTTTATCCACATAATCCAAATGATACCACTTCATTTAATCCACATAATTCAAATAAATCCACATCATTTTATCCACATATTACAAATGAATCCACTTCATTTTATCCACTTAACTCAAATGATACCACTTCATTTTTCTCCACATAATTCAAATGAATCCACAATATTTAATTCACATATGTTAAATGGATCCACAACATTTAATCCACATAACTTAAATGATACCACTTCATTCAATCCACATAATTCAAATGATACCACTTAATTTAATCCATATAATTCAAATGAATCCATAACATTTAATCCATATAACTCAAATGATACCACTTCATTTAATCCACATAATTCAAATGATACCACTTCATTTAATCCACATAATTCAAATAAATCCACATCATTTTATCCACATATTACAAATGAATCCACTTCCTTTAATTCACTTAACTCAAATGATACGACTTCATTTTCTCCACATAATTCAAATGAATCCACAATATTTAATTCACATATGTTAAATGAATCCACAACATTTAATCCACATAACTCAAATGATACCACTTAATTTACTCCACATAATTCAGTAAGATCCACATCATTTAATCCACATATTACAAATGATTACACTTCATTTGACCCACTTAACTCAAATGATACCACAACATTTACTCCACTTAATGCAAATAAATCCATAACATTTACTCGACTTAATGCAAATGAATCTATATCATTTAATCCACATAGTTCAAATGAATAAATATCATTTTCAATATGATCTTAATCCATCCATCATGGATATCTTTAAATCATATCGAGTTAGATGTGAGAATACTCTAAGAATTTCATGTGCATCTACTCTTTTTGATACATCTTTGTCAAAAGATAATTCTATGGCATATTTGAACTTGTAAATCCCATTCTTATCAATGGGATAACTATTGAAATCTATATATTTCGAGAATTGTAATAGGAGTAATGAATTTGTAAATATCTCTTGACTCTTATTAAAAGGTGGAGGACTAGTGGATATGCATTCGGGTGCAATCTACTAGTACTTTTGAATCCACTCATTTCTATTTAATAAAGTACCACCACATATGAGTGAATCATGTATGTGGTAATATGTGGAAAAAAACCTCTAGCTAACACAAGATCAAAACGTTCCCATGTATAGGAAAAATTTCATATCAAAACTACCCAAGGAATGCATAAGTGTAACAAATCCCCCCTAGAGCAAATGATGTGAACACATATAGGAGTGATAGTTCAACCCCAACTAGGGAAAAAGCCTAAAGCTTTGCAAAAAGCTTCAAACTTTTCCCATGGAAGAGCTTTGGTGTGTATGGGTGCCATATTATCTTGTGTAGGCACATATAACGAATCAATATCTCTTGCATGAAGGTGTTATCTCACATAGTGATAATGCACCTCATTATGTTTGGTGCATGCATGAAACACTAGATTTTGTGCAACAACAAATGCACTCTGACTATCATTGAGAATATGCATAGAAGCATCAATCTCAATGCAAAGATCTATCAATAGGCATCTCAACCATATACTCTCCATTGTAGGTGTGAAAAATTCCTTGTAATCAGCTTCAGAACTCCATGTTGCTAGTGTAGTTTGCTTCTTGGCCTAAACTTGATGGACATGACAAGATGTCATGCGACAAGTAGGATTTTTTTTGAGAGGACAATGAATTTTGAAGACACACACTCGAACTCATAAGTTAGAGGCACTCGTTTTGAAGAACTCATGAATATGTCCAGGTGCGATCTGAACTCAGAATTTCCTCCCAGAGATTCAAAGCAACAACCATTGGTGACATAGAATTAGACAATAGGTATGTTTTTTTTAATTTTTGAGAGTACAATGAATTGAAAACACACTCACACACCCAACCTCATAAGGCAGAGGCACCCATCTATGAAGAACTCATAGATACATGTCCAAGCCATGTAACCAAGTGGTTTGATGCCTTGATTCTTAAGGAGAAATATGTATGATTTTTGTTCTACGTTTCATATGAGAAATTTTGATATGTAAGTACAAGACATACAATACATATGGATGTCTAAAAGCGATAGGTAGTTTAGCAATCTCAGCCTATAACTTGACAAAGGTTTGAAAACATACCTTACAAATGGACCTTGAGAAGCAAAATGATTGAGTGGATTTGGCTTTATGGAACATTTGGAGGCGAATCATTTTGTGGAGTATATGGTTGAGAAAAAATCAGTGTGTCTTTGGTTTTGGAAAGAAGAATTTTATGTATTCCTTAAGACGTAATTTGTATAAGACAGATATTACAAGTTTATTTCAATGCTCATGTTGATGATTCCCATGTCTTTAAAGTCATCAGGGAAAAACCTTTTAGTAATTGGAGATTCACTTCTTTTTTTTTTTAATGGAGATTCGACAAGTGCCTACTCCCTTGAGCTTTAACTTTGAAAGAACAACTATACAACTAAATGGGCATAGTACTCGTGGAATCCCTCGTATCGCAAAAGTCAGGGGTTATACAAGATTACAATTAGTTTCAACTTGTTTAGAATGGCCAAAGACATTACATGTCTGATCTGACGATTGAAGTGTGACCTCTATCTCAAGAGACCAAAGAGTCAACCACTAGACCAATGGGAAATCTTTCCTTTATCTATTTTCCATTTAATATACCATGTTTACAAAGAAAGAAGACAAACTCCTCCACAAGATTCTTCAGAATTTTTCAACATCCTTCCATAATATTATGGGATCTAGAATTTTTGGGAATTGATGACTCTTAGTTTTTGTTTCGCTTTGTAGATTCTCATTCATCGACCACAATAGATGGGACAAGAGACGTTCATGAATCAAAATTCCAGCCTTTTATATTCTCTTTGGCTTTCTCAATTATTGTAAGATTATTTTTTTTAAGCAACAAAGAGAAAGATTAAATTAATGAAGGAAAGAAACATGATGTACAAGGAGCAAGAGTCCAAATTACAAAAGAAAGTCAACAAGTGATTAGGACCATTACAAATCATCAAAAAGGTGAGACAATCAAAGGAACAACCAAAACCTATGAAAGGGAGAAGACTATGAGAAATCTATCAATAAAATACAAGTAAACTGACTTTTCACTCTATCTATGGGATGGGTAGTGCATGACAACCAAATCACCGCTCACCTGAACTTAGTAAACATTTAAAGAATAGGTATGATTT
Organism: Ceratopteris richardii; assembly: GCA_020310875.1. Classification (NCBI taxonomy): domain Eukaryota; kingdom Viridiplantae; phylum Streptophyta; class Polypodiopsida; order Polypodiales; family Pteridaceae; genus Ceratopteris; species Ceratopteris richardii. The sequence continues at coordinate 45,542,497 of CM035407.1, read as the reverse complement.
TTGTTCTACATTTCATACGAGAAATTTTGATATGTTTGTAGAAGACATATACAATGCATATAGATGTGTGAAAATGATAGGTAATTTAGCAATCTCAGCCTTTCACTTGATAAAAGTTTCAAAACCAGACCTTAGAAATGGGCCTTGACAGGTAAAATGATTCAGAATGGATTTGGCTTTATGTAACATTTGGAGGGGAATCATTTTGTGCAATATATGGAATCATTTTTTTCCCGCGTAATGAACTGGTTTGATGCGTTGACTCTTAAAGAGGAAGTCCTGAGTTCAAGTCTTGGTTGGACATGTATCTATGAGTTTCTCACAAATAGCTGCCTCTACCTTACAAAGTTGGGTGTGTGAGTGAGTTTTCAATTCATTGTACTCTCAAAAAAAAAAAAATCATATGTGTTTTTGGTTTTGAAAAGAAGAACTTCACGTATTCCTTAAGAAGTAATTTGTACATGATAGGTATTAAAAGTCTTCAAGCTAGTTCATATTGACCTCTTGATGATTCACATGTCATTAGAATCATAAAACCTTTAGTAACTTGAGATTCACTCTTTCATCCATGTACTTGAGTGAAAGATTCATGATGGTCTTTAAGCTTGGTTGATATTTTCCTCTGCTTTGTAATTGGGGTCTTGCCCCGTGCACTTGATGTATACTCCCTTCTTTAATCAATCATCTTTTTTCTTGTTGCTTCAAAATCGTAGTTCAAGTGGTTTTGCTTTGATTTTTGAGGTGGAGGTCCAAAGTTCAATCTCGAAGTTGGACGTGTAATGGTTTTGATTAGTCTAAACCAATTGAAATCAATTATAACCTTTTTTAACCCCTCTTTTGTGAGATGCAAGAGGTCCTGTGAGTACTATGCCCATTCACCTATACAATTGTTCTTTCTATGTTAAAGATCACGAGAGTAGGCACTTGACAAACTTCCATTTTAAAAAAAGATGCCTATCAATTTTAGGTGACATTAATCTTGCTTTTGGTTCGTTCACTAATGTTTTTTTTATAAAGATAACAAGAATGCTCTTCTGTTTTTAGAGTACAATGAATTTGGAAAGACACACACACCTGACCTTGTAAGGTAGAGGCACCCATCTTGGGGAACTCTGAGACATTCAACCCTGGGCAAGAGTTGAACCCATGCCCGTTGGATAAGGCTGGGTTCACACAGCCCGACGACACAAGTGCATTGTACAAATGGAAGCACTTCATTTGAAGAAAAAAAAGGAAGGGTGTTCCGGTTCCACTAGTCATTGAGACGGGCTTCCCCCCTCGGTACAACTATGTGCCTTTGTGAAAAGTCATTGTGATTGGTTATTCATGTTATTCAACTAATAATATCACAGGTAAACTTTGCTTTTGAGATAGTACCACCGCTCTATATGAACAACACACGGCGGAACTCCAAATAAACGAAGAAAACACTACCGCTCTATCTGAACACACCCTAAGAATGCTCTTTTTTAGCGCAGAACTCTTTTTGAAAGTGGCTTGAGTCTTGACACGGTTTTGAGGGTAGATGCAGCACTCCAACTTGCCCATGTGGTTTAAATACATACATGCCGGTGCCGCTTTCCTTTATATCTTTTCCATTTAATATACCGTGTTCACAAAGAAAGAAGACAAACTCCTCCAACAGATTCTTCAAAATTTTTCATTATCCTGCAATAATAGATGGATCATGGGACCACGAATTTGGGAGTTGATGCCTCTTATTTTCTGTTTCGCTTTGTCACTCATCGGCCACAACAGATGCGACCACAGATCTTGACGTTCATGAATCAAAGTCCAAGCCTCTTACATTCTCTTTGGCTTTCTCAATTAGTGTAAGATCATTTTTTTAAAGAAAAAAAGAAAAAGAGTAAATTAATGAAGGGAAATAGCATGATGTACAAGGGGCAGGAGCCCACATTACAAAAGAAAGTCAACACGTGATTAGCACCATTACAAATCATCAAATAGGTGACATAACCAACGGAACAACCAAAATCTATCAAAGGAAGAAGACTTTGAGAAATCTATCAACAAAATTAAAGGAAGGCGACATTTCACTCCATGTATTAGATGGGTAGTGCCTGAGAACTAATTTCATCTAACAATGTCTAGTACAAGCCTCTTTGATAGAGTAGATGCTCCCCATGCCAATGTTGAACGTGTCTTTCTTGAGAGAAAATAGGAAGCCCTTCTCTCCGCTACTAGAGAACTTTGGGTTTCTTCTCATCCATATAATGGCATAGTACATGAGCTCTCTACATGCCATAAGATCCTATGACAAACACCAAGAAGAATTTCCTTGTGATCTAAAGTAATAGCAATTTTATGACAATAAGGAATAATCATTTTCCAATATATCTTGGAATTACAACAACTGTTGAATGAGTTCTGTTCATCAATTTTAATCTTCCTATCTTTGCTACCATACCATAACCCATTTTGGATGATAAGCAATTGCAGAAAGGAGTGCTTGATGCTGATGCAGAAAGATATCACACTCATAAATCTCTATCTCCGCTAGGCAACATTCCAATTAGTCTTCCAACTAATGTTTAAATTCCAAAAAATCCCGTTGATAGTTCCTTTCTAAGTTTTGAAGTTAGAGAACATATTTCAGCAACTTGAGCAAGACTCAAGGTTTTATTTACTATTTCAATCCAACATTTTGTTATTGAAAATGTCTTTGTGATTCAATAATACCTATATACAAGCATGAGACAGATTGGTCACTGACAAGATCTAAATATCAGAAATTATCTCACCATTTTGGTAGAAGCATCCATAGTCATTGCATCTTTCCTTCCTAAATTTGTGCCCCTTGATAGCGAGATTACAATTGTTACATAGAGATAACCATCTTGTCCGCATAGATTCCTGCATATAAAAGCAAATGAGATTACTAAAGGATGAATTTAAGTTAAAGACTTTGTGACATCCATCTAAAAATTCCACTATTAAATATACTCAATACTCCACCTTCAAGTGACCACAAATGATCCATGGTGCTCTAAGTTCTAAGGCCCCCATTATGAGGAGAAGACATTTGTAGAACCCTAAATTCCAAGTAAGATGAGGCCTATGTGTGACTATTGATGGTAGTAGATGATCTTTGTGAGCCTAGCCATTAGCTTAGGTAGGGCATAAACTTAAGGGCCATTGGGTTGCCATTCAAGGTAAAAATAAAGGCCTTGCGGCACTGTGTGGTTTCCCCATAGAACCTTAATGGGAGGTGTTACATGAAAGTAGCCTCAGGAAGAATGATATGACCATTCACTTGTGTAGAATGAAGAATGGGTGTTTACTATTGTTTGCAGTTTTTTCTTTGCCTCTTTTGTAGCTTATTTTGGACAATTCTTTCTGACATGATCATTTGCTTTAGAGTACTTGCGAAAGAATTTCTTCTTTTTTGTTTTCTTTTCATCTCTATCATCCTTCTTTGATTGTGTAGAATTAGTAGATTTTTTCTTACTAGTAGAAGAGCTCCATTTACCTTTGCCCTTCTGACTAGTTAAGAAAGCTTGATATGCAACATGCATAATGGAACTGTTATGCGTAGACTGATCTTCTTGCAGCAGAACATAGACTCCTCAAATGTCGACGCATTTTCATTGCCTTTCATCATCAAACAAAGAGTAGAAAAAAAACTCTTGCATGAACTGGGAAGACCATTCAGAATAGTCTGCACAACTTAACTATCAGGCAAGAGTTCATGAGCAAAAATCAATTGTTCCTTCAAATCTTTGATCTTTATCAGAAAATTGTCCATGGAATCTCCTTCATTCATCTGCTCACTCTCCAACTGTTTTCTGAGGTAAGCAACCCAAGAGGAGGGGAGGGAAAAGGAACCATGCTCCTTGCATGGGTTGCCAATTGTGTGTAGCTCTACTATGTTCGTGGGCATTATTCTCACTTTCGACATTGTTACTGTGTTGTCCATGTGTTCTACTCTGATAACAAATGTAGAATTCCATGTGATCCTCCTTACTTCTTTAGGTGAGCTTGCAAAGACCTTGAGGAAGAAAGCCTCAGATCATACATGGAGATATTCACAAAACAAAAATCCTACCTCCCAACCATGTACCAAGCTACTAAAGTCTCTATTCCTCTTGCCATACAAGGGAGCTTCCAGTTGGCTTCACACATGGGTGCCACATGGCACCCATGATAGGAGACTCTATTTTTGGTGTAGAGGCCTCTGCAACAACCAAACATATTACCTAACAATGGAATTTGCTCACTTCACTCGAGCCTGCCCGTATAGGGAATACTGTCACATGTGCCAAGAACACCTCTTATCCTATCATGGGAGTTTGTAAGATCATTCCAACTACTGTTGATGGTAGTTCATTTACATTGTTAGATGTTTTATTTGTACTAGGGATCAAGAAGATTTTGTTATCAGTTTCAGCTTTAGCCAAGATTGGCTTGGTTGTGAAATTTGTTGATGACAGATGTATAGTTCATGATCTATCAAATGGCGATGTGATTATTGCTTCCGGCATTTTAAGTTGTGGGTTGTATAAGCTCATAGAGTATGAAAAATCTGTGAATCATTCGACAAGTGTAGTACATGATTCTCAAGCTATGTTAGATGTAAAGTTGTGGCATGCACACTTTGGTCATCTAGATTTTGCTAGTTTACTATGCCTGCAAAAATCCAGAATGGTGTCCTCTCTACCTAAACTTGAGGCACCTGGTAAACATGTTTGTAAAGGCTATATTTTGGGCAAAATGTAGTGTTCTTTGTTCCCAAAAGATGGTTCAGTTTGAGCTACTCAAAAATTGCAGCTTGTTCATAATGATGTTTATGGTCCTATGCAGACACCCTCTTTTGTGAACTATCTTTACTTCATGACTTTCATCAATGAGTTTTCTAGGCATGCATGGGTATATCCATTGAGAGAAAAGTCAAAAGTGTTTATGTGCTTCAAACAACTTCTGGTTTTGGCTAAAAATCTATTAATAGTAAAATGGGCACCCTTTTTTATCGAGGGGAGGGAGGATATCTGACCTCTGACTTTAATGCATTTCTTGCTGATATGGGATAAAACATCAGTGTATAGTGCCATATACACCTCAACAAAATGCAGTTGCTGAATGGAAGAATAGAGCACTCATGGAGATGGAAAGGTATATGGTCAAGAGTCAGGCTTCACCACATAGTTTTTGGCTTTAGGTTGTCATGTGTGTAGCATATGTACGTAATAGGTGTCCCCATAAAGCATTGTAGTCTATCAATCCATACGAGGCTTGGCATGCTCGCAAGCCATCTGTTGCTCATGTGCATGTATTTGGTTGTTTGGCATATGCATTAGTGCTTGAACAACAACACAAGAAATTGGATCATAAAGTAGTGAAATGTATTTTTGCTAGGTAGAGTTTTGAAAGCAAAGGCTATTATTTGTATCATCCACATACTAAACATATTTTGGTTAGCCGTGATGTTGTTTTTGTGGTAGATGCTAATTGGCCATTACTTTCATGTACTAAGGAGACATATATTAGCTCTAAAGAACTATATGATACTTTGCTACCTCTTTTTATAGGTGGACAGTCTAATGCTCGTCCTAATGAGGCAATGTCGAAGCCTTTACAAGTTTCATGTGATGATGCAAATCTTTCCATTTCTGATGCAGATTTAGATGATGCCCTTATTGATGGGAGAGCTAATATTGAGGAGGCAAAAACTGTGCCAAAATGGCTGGCGCAAACTTTGCGCGATAGCAAATTAGATGCATGTTTGTCATACTGTACTCGTTCAGGGTCTCATAGTGCCTTTTTGCATTAGATTGCTATGTTATGGCTGCTTCTAGTCTTTGTGATGAGAATGAGCCTATTTTGTTTGATGAAACACAAAATTTTGAAAATGGGATGGCTGCTATGCAATTAGAATATGATGCTATCATGAAAAATGGTACCTTGTCTTTATGTAGCTTGCCTCCTAGCAAGACGGCCATTGGCATCAAGTGGGTATACAATCTAAAGTGTACGCCTGATGGAACAATTGACAGGTATAAGGCTAGGCTTGTTGCAAAGGGTTATGCACAAGAAAGAGGCATTGATTTTGATGAGACCTTTGCACCTACATGCTGAATGACTACACTTCATAGCACCTGTGCTCTTGCAACTCATCATGGTTGGAATGTACATTAGTTGGATATTAAAATTGCATTTTTGAATGGTGACTTGCATGAAGAAGTGTATGTTTTTGAGCCCCATGGATTTGTGTAGAAAGGTCATGAGAACCAAGTGTGGAAGTTGAAGAAGGCATTATATGGTTTGAAGTAAGCACCACGTGCTTGGTATGAAAAGATACATGCCTATCTGATTGCACATGGTTTTGAGAACAGTCCAACTGAAAGCACCTTATATGTTTAGCATGCTAATGATGTCTTTCTAATCATTGTTGTGTATGTTGATGACATGATCCTCACAGGTCCTCACGAGAAGCATGTTGCTGATTTTAAGGCTGATCTGCATGCCTCATTTGTGATGTTAGATTTGGGGCATTAGCATCATTATTTGGGCATTCAACATATGCAAAGTGATGGCAGAATAGCCTTGTGTCAAACAAAATGTATTGACAAATTATTTGAACATTTTGGCCTTGAAGATTACAAACCTATTGCCACTCCTATGGAGACAGGTTTACAATTGAGTCTTCATGATACTGGAGATGCATTTGATGCTATTCTCTATCAATAGACTATTGGACACTTGATTAACGTATGCACTACTTGGCTAGATATTCAGTTTGTTGTCTCGCAGATGAGTAGGTCTATGAATTGCCTAGGTGTCAAGAATTAGCAGGAAGTTAAGCACATCTTTTGCTACTTGAGTGGTACCCGACTACTTGGATTGTTTTATCCCAAGGAGGGATCACTATTGCCAAATTTACATGCTCTTTTTGACTCTGACTAGGCTAGTTGCTATAACACTCATGTGTCCACTAATGGCTTTTGCTTCATTATTGGTAGCTCATGTATATCTTGGTTGATCAAGAAGCAGCCTACTATGGCCACTTTCAGTTGTGAGGTTGAGTATAGGGCATCTTTCACAAAGACTATTGAGTGTGTGTGGTTAAGATGCCTTATGGCTGATTTGGGTGTTGGTCACTCTTCTACCACCACCATCTTCACTGACAGTCAGAGTGCATTAGTAGTTGCGAGGAACCCAATGTTCCATGCTCCCACTAAGCCTATCGAGGTCGATTATCATTATGTTAGGTGAGAGGTTCTATGCTAGAGAGATTAGCTTGGCTTATGTGCCCACACAGGAGAACATTGCATACCTTTTAATGAAGGCTCTGCCTAAGGAGAAGTTTGAATCTTTTCGCAAAGCTTTGGGCTTACTTCCTTTTGTGGATTGTTTCCACATAGCTTGGCACTTCCTTATACATGAGCGCCAACTCCTTGTTCACCACATTACTCCTAGGGGTTTAGGTAGTGATGTGTGTGAACACACTAGGACAACTAGGGCACTTTTTTCCCTCTTTAGGAGGTTCTTTTCCTCGGCTTCATTAGGGAAAAAAGTGAGCCCTGCATGGGCCTTTTGGCTTAAGGAGTGATTAGTGATGGACCAATGAGAAGAGGGTGGTGGACATAGTCTAGTACCTTAATCACATAGGCTAGGCATAGGCTTCCCTTGGTTTGGGCCAGTCAAAACCACACAAACATCCTAAAATTTGTGGTTTTGTTCTTTAGGTGGTTTTTGAAGTACATGGGATTCAAACTCAACCCTTGGATGCCTTCAAGATTCAATGACCATGATTAGTTCTAAAGAAATCAGTCACTTTAAATTATAGCCCTTAGATGTTGCTTACATCTAATGGATGTGGTTGCTCCCAAAAGAAGAAAAGGTGCCTTCAATTTGGGCCATTAGATCTTGAAACAAATCAATGGATGAGATTTGATCCTTATATGGATCACTTTCTACTCAATCCATACCACCCATTCTCCACAAGATCCAATGGATGAAAAGGTATGCGCATCTCGAACGCCCTTCTCTCTCATACCCACGAATTTTTTGATTTTTGTCCTTTAGTGACAGAGTGTGCAGCTATTTTGTCTTCTCGTGACAGTGGGTTGGGTTTCAATCTCAACCATCCATTTGAAATATGATCTATGATCGCATGGTGGAGATTAGGCAAAATTTTACTCTCTCTCTCTCTCTCTCTCTCTCTCTCTCTCTTCGTGTGGCTGTGGCTATTTTGTCATTTATTGCCAGAAACTATGCGCTCGTGATGTCTTCTAGTTCCCATTCTTTTCAATTTAATCATGACCATACAATCCAAAAATCCAATGGTTAGAAATGCACACGATTTCTCTCTTTGAGCATATGTCTTTTTTATTCTTTATTTCAACTGACAATACCACTAGTGGTATTTGCCAACCTCTTAATACACTTGATTAGCCATTTTAATCCCTAAAAATTAGGAATCCTTACAAGACCCATGCAGGGTTCCCTTTTTCCCTAATGTGTATGTATGACTATTGCCGTAATAGGTTACTTATCTTTGTACATTCTAGTGTTAATGCATGCAGAATTGTGTGTTGCTCTCCAAGATTTTTCTCCTTCCTTGTGTTGTTTGTGTGCTTCCACAAACCTCAAACTCCTATAGAAATGATTTTCACATTTCCATATTGACGTATCCCTCTTCTCTGACTCATAGCTTGATGATCTAGTCTTTGATTGAAGTGATTTTTGACATGTTACAAAGCTATACTCCTAATCTTTGATGAACATCAATCATTGCTTGATTTGGAGAAGTTTTGCCTAACCACTTGATGGGGGTTACTTGATTCTTGATCTTACACAGTCACTTGTATACTGTGTAACATCCCCATCAAGTGGGAGGTATAGTCACTCAGGTATTCTTTATCATTCTTTATTTTTCTCCCATAGTTAATTTGGCCATGTTGGCCTTTAGTGGGAGATTGTTACCATTAGTGTTCATGTGAAAGGCCAAATGGCCACCAGACACTTCCTTGTATATGTTCTTTAATAAAACATATAGTGGCCTGGTCAGTCACGGATTGTAATTTCGACCGCATTTGTAAGACCTAAGAAGTTTGTCTTCGTGCTCCTCGATGTACTAAGTTTTTTGTGTATTCTGCAGCATTTGTGCGAAGTACTGTGTGCGGCCTCAGGAGCTTGGTTTTCTACTTTGAGCATATCATCATGGAGCTCTAAAGAAGGAGAGCACACTGTGGTGCATCGGCATCGAAATACTTCACTATGAATGGTATTCAGTCGACATGTGGGTGCAAAGGCCTCATCAAAATCAATGCCTTTTCTTGAGCATAACCTTTTGCAACAAGCATAGCTTTGTACCTATCAACTGTTCCATCAAGTTTTCATTTCAACTTCTATACCGATGTACTAACAATGGCCTTTTCTTTAGGAGGCAAATCACATAAAGACCAGGTACCATTCTTCATAATAGCATCATATTCTGATTGCATAACAGCCATTGGGCTTTTTGAATTTTGTGCTTCATCAAAAGAAATAGGCTCATTCTCATCAGAGAAACTTGAGGCAGCCATATCACAGCAATATGATGCAAAAGAAGCACTATGAGAGCTTGAATGAGTACAATATGACAAAGGTGCATCTGATTTGCTATCTCGCAAAGTTTGCACTAGCCATTTAGGCATAGTTTTTGCCTGCTATATATCAATCCTCTCATCAACAAGTGCATCATGTAAATCTGCATCAGAAATGGAATGATCTACATCATCATGTGGAACTTATAAAGGCTAAGAAATTGCATCATTTGGAATAACACTTGATTGCACACTTGCAAAAAGAGGTAGTAAAAGTATCATTCACATCTTTGGAGCTAACTGATGTCTCCTTAGTACATGAAAGTAATGGTTGAGTTGCATCTTCCACCAAAACAACATCAAGGCTAACCAAAATATGTTTAGTCTATGGATGATACAAAGGATAGCCATTGCTTTCAGAACTGTACCTGACAAAAATAAATTTCACTACTCTATCATCCAATTTCATGCATTGTTGTTCAAGTACTTATGCATATGCCAAACAACCAAAGGCATGTAGATGAACAACAAATGGCTTGGGACCATGCCAAGCCTCATATGGTGTGATGGATTGGAATGCTTTGGCTATTCACCAATTAAGTGCATATGCTGCAAACATAACAACCTAAAGCCAAAAGCTATGTGGTAAAGCCTAAACTTTAACCATATGCCTCACCATTTCCTTGAGTGACATGTTCTTTGTTTCAACAACTCCATTCTGTTGAGGTCTATATGACACACTACACTAATATTTTATCCTATGTTCAACCAAAAATGCATTAAAATCAAAAGACATATATTCCCACCCTTAATTATAATGGAGGGTGCCCATTTTGCGTCCTGATAGATTTTTAGCCAAAATCAAAAATTGTTTGCATGCCTAGAAAAATCATCAATTAAAGTCACGAAGTAAAGGTAGTTCCCAAAAGAAGGTGTCTGCATAGGACCACATACATCACTATGAGCAACTTGCAATTTTTTAGTAGCTCGAATAGAACCATCTTTTGGGAAGGAGGAATGCTTCATTTTGCCCAAAATACAACCTTCACAAACATGTTTACAGGGTGCCCCAAGTTTGGGTAGAGAGGACATCATTTCAAATTTGTGCAAGCATAGCAAACTAGCAAAATTTAGGTGACCAAAGCATGCATGCCAAAGCTTTGTATCTGACATAGGCTGAGAATATTGAACTATACATGCTGAATCATTCATAGATTTTGCATAATCTGTGAGCTTATACAACCCACAACATAAAACCCCAGAAGTGATAATGACATCACAATTTGACAGAACATGAACTTTACATATGTCATCAACAAATTTCACAAACAAGCCGATCTTGGATAATCTTGAAACTGATAATAGATTTTTCTTGATCCTTGGCATAAATAAAGCATTTGACAATGTAAAAGAACTAACATTAGTAATAGTCAGAGTGATCTCACCAACTCCCATGATATGACAAGAGGCGTTTTTGGCACATGTGATAATATTCTGTGTAGGGGCCACCTCAAGTGAAGTGAAAAAAGCTATGTTGCAAGGTAATATGTTTGGTTGTTTTACTATCAAAGTACCAAACATCTGAGTCTATTGTAGACAAACACTACTCATGAGAAGATGGTTCATAACTACAAACAATAGTAAATGCCTATTATTCATTCTACACAAGATTAGCAGACTTTGTTTTAGGTGTACAGGCCTTTGCAACAACATTCCAGCCTCTTTCTTCTTTGCCTCTTTTGTAGCCAATTTTGGATAACTCTTTATGACATGATGATTTCCTTTACAATATTTGCAAAAAATAATTCTGTTTTTTCTATTTTCTTCTCATCTTTGCCATCCTTCTTTGATTGTGAAAATTTAGCAGATTTTGGCTTACTAATAGATGAGCTCCATTTACCTTTGCCCTTCTGACTAGCTAGGAAAGCTTGATCTGCAACATGCATAATGGACCTGTTCTCCCTAAAATAATCCTTGTGCTACAAAACAAAGACTAACTCCTCAAATGTTAAGGCATTTGTGTTGCCCTTCATCATCAATCAAAGAGTAGAATCAAAACTCTGATATGAATCTAGAAGGCCATTCAGAATAGTCTTCAAAAGTTAATTGTTTAGCAAGACTTCATCTACAGAATTCAACTGCTCCTTCAAATCTTTGATCTTTGTCAAAAAGTTATCCATGGAATGTCCTTCATTCATGTGTTTACTGTCCAACTCCTTTCGGAGATAAGCAACATTAGCCTCATTTCTTGCCTGGTATAAAGTCGTAAGTGTATCTCAAGCACCCTTAGCTATTTGCAAGAGGGAATGTGCAGGATAATGGCATGTTTGACAAAAAAAGTTATCAATGCATGTGCATAAGCATCTCTACCATTCCAACAAAGTTACTCTATAGTAGGTACAGTAGCAATCAAAGCAGGAATAGGAATTTGAAGATCGTCATCTTCAATGCCATCTGCAAATTCACCTTCAATACGTGTATTTGCACATGTAGTAGGTTGTTTTTTTACACCTTGAACAATATTCCACAGTCCTTTTCCAACCAATACATGACACATCATATATGCCCTTAATGGGTAATTGGTACCATCCAACTTATCCTCAACAGCCAACATACAAAATACATCATTGCTTTCAACTATGGCCACTGATTAAAATACCTTGATGCAAAGAAACATGATTGTATCTCAAAAAGCTGAATAGAACTACCCTATCAAGTTTTGCTAAACGTGTAGTAGACTTTGAGGCACTTGTACTGGTGAACCAAAACGTGTACATATGCTTAGCACAAGAAGACATAATTGTCTACACAAGCACTATGATACTGTGTTTAGAGGGTGAAACAAGCTCAGATTGTGATTTTGACACCACAATGCAAAGTTGTTTTGAACTTCTAATTGCCTTGCATATGCTCAACAATTTTTATGTGATTCTGAGACTATGACCCGAGGGGTGTTGACAACATCTTAGATGAAGTGGTGACCTACTCTAATACCAACTGTTGGACTTTGAGGTCTGTGAAAGCACATGAACAATACAAGGACGAAGAAGAAGATTGGAGCACAACACACAATGCCAAATGTATTATCAAGTGAATTTACAAAGATAAGTAACTTGTTAAGGTTATATGCATATATATAAGCTTAGGGAAAAACTTCCTAAAGAGGGAAAAAAGTGCCGTGATGGTACAAAGTGTGTTCACATACATCACTACCAAAATATATCAATAGTATAGTTCATCTACAATATATCCATTTAAAAAAAGATTTTTTTACATCCAATTGTGATAACTCTAATCCTTTGCAAGTTGTAATAGCTATTAATGTTCTAATGGTAGACATTTTAGCCACTAGAGTATAAGTTTCATCATAGTCCACACCTTGTTTCTGAGCATACAATTTGATTTGTATCTAGAAATGTTTCCATCTACAAATCTTTTTGTTTTATACACCCATCTACATCCAATTACCTTTTGATTCCTTGGTCTAGGTACCAAGTCCCATGTATCCTTCTCAAGTAGAGCATCATGATTGTCCTTGATTTCTTATTCTCGATTCTATTTACCTTTAGCTTCCACATATGTTAATGATTCTTCATCTGTTTGCCATATGTAAGCATAATCTTTGATCGTAATATAAGAAGTGCATAGTTATACCTTATAGGTTGCTTTCTTTCTCTTGATGACCTTCTTATTTTTGTACTTCTTGAAGTTTTTGCCTCATTATGATCTAGATCAAATCTTGGATTATCTTCATCTCCAATCTGCATCTCATTTCTATATTATCATCGTAACTTTCATCTTAATGCACTTGCATCTTTGATTTTCCTTTCCTTGTCTTCATGATTTCTCTAAAATATGCATGAATATTATTTAAACCTATATACCATGTACTTTCATCAAATATCACATCTTTAGAAGCAAGAAACTATTTTGTGGATGGTCCCCACAACCTATAACCCATTTGCTTATCATACCCTATGAAGACATGCTTTTTTGCCTTGGGTTCTAGCTTATGTCTCTTGAATTGAGAAGGAACACGAGCATATGCCAAACATCCCAATATTTTGCAATGATCAAGAGTAGGTTTCTTACCCATATCATCCAAAGCTTTGCAAGGTAACTTATTCACAAGATAGGTTGTAGTGTTGATAGATTCTACCCATAAGTAATTGGGGCAATTCTTTTCTTTCATCATGGATCTAGCAAACTCCACAAGAGTTCTATTTGTTCTCTCTGCAAATCCATTTTCTTATGGAGAATACCTAGTACATGTCACTTCTGCTTTTATACCTCCATTCCATAAGGAATCGTAAGATTCTTGGGAGAAATGTTCTTCCCCTCCATTTGATCTCAATCATTTGAGCTTTTGACCTATAATTCTTTCTCCATAAGCATGATAATGTTTAAATTTTTTAAACACTTTAAATTTATCCTTTATAACATAAAGTGTTATCCATCTTGTTGCATCCTCTACAAACAAATCATAGTATCGAGATCCATTGATGTCATAGTCCTTTGAAGGACCCCACACATGTAAGTGTATTAATTCAGGTATGTTTGTATGCATGAATACTTGCTTGTTATATGATTGTTTATGAGTTTTTTTTGCGTTTAGCATCCTTCTTCTTGTCCTTTGAATACATAGCTTAACCTGCACTTTTCTCATTTTCACCTTTAATATCTTGCTCAAATCTTTGCCCATGTGATAGAAATTGATTTAGATATGGAGTGAAAATTTCTCATTTTCACCTTTAATATCTTGCTCAAATCTTTGCACATGTGCTAGAAATTGATTTAGATATGGAGTGAAAAGATCTAATGATAGCTTAGTTGACAATATGAAAGGTTTCCCTCTTTCATCACCTCTTAATCTTGCAAGGGTTTGCCTTACCAATTTGTATTTTTCAATGTCTTTGTCAACTGCTCCTAAGCAGTCTACAATACCCTTCATCTTTGTTACATATGAGAAATTGATTGTGAAGCTTTCTTTTTGAAGGTTGTAAATTTAGCCCATAGTGAGGCCTTCCTTGCCTTGGTTGTATTTTGGAAATGTTCTTCCAAAGCATTCCATATATCAGTTGCAATCTCTAGCCCTCTGATGTGTGGCAAGAGATAATCATTAATAGCCATGTAGATAATGCTCCTTGCTTGATCATCTTTCTTCATCCAAATCTTCAAATATGCAAGCTCTTCCCTTGTGTAAGACTAGGATCTTTAAATTCTAGTTTATTTTTGTCTCTTGTGATGTAAGACATCGAATATGTGCCTGTAAGGTGAGCTTCCATCCTCATAGACCATGTTGGATAGTTCTCTCTATCAAGCTTGTGTATGTGAATGCTCTTTCCCATCCTTTTGTTACCTATTTTGAGAAATACATATACAACAGTTATGGAATGTAGCTTGTGAAGCAATTCTTTACTTATTATGAACCTTTTGAATGTCCTTCTATAGTTCTTTTGAAAGACTTTAGATTTCCAATGCTTCCTATAAATTCAATTTGAAAATCAATAACAGTCAAGAACTTTTCTCCAATCCTTGAGTTGATCTTCTCCTTTAGCTTTGATACCAAAGAACTTTTCTCCAATCCTTGAGTTGATCTTCTCCTTTAGCTTTGATACCATTGATGGAAATCTGTCTAATCTCCAATTATAGCCTACCTTGATTCAAGAACGCCTCTAAAAGTATAGACTAGACTTTTCACAAACACTTTAACTCTTTCAAACTTTGAGAGTGAAATCTATCTTCTTCTTCAATCTTGAACTTCTATCTTTCTTCGAGAAGTATGCTTCATGATTCGACTTCATTAACTGCAAATATCATGAATTTAAATACTTCAAAGTATATAAGAATCTTTGTATGATATGTGTGCAGCCTTAAGGTTCAATAGACAATTGATTACACTTGTATAATCTTTGTGTAATTACTAAGATCAAAAGCATGTCTAAAACTGATGTTTGGGAATGGAAATTTGGACACACGTAACTTCTAACATAGATTTCTCTTATTTACAAAGCCATAGCTTTTGTATCTCCCAACTTATGTTTCTAATGCTTAATCATGAAAAACTTAACATGCATCACTGAGATCTTGAAGATTTTCACAAATCTTTAGGCTTATTATTACCTTGTGGGGGCTAATCTATCACTTCCTATATGTGTTTGCATCATTTGCTTAAGGGGAGAGGGGGGTATTTCACCTTTGTGTCTCATGAGGATCCATCTCCTTCTTTGCTCTTGTGTGTCCTTCTATTCATGTTTCCTCACTCTCTCACATGCCCAACATGCATCACGTTCTAGAAAATAGAGTTGAACATGGGAATCAAGATGAATAGGAATTGATTAGTCATGATCATGTTAGGTTGAGTATCTAGCTAAACATCAAGGACATGATTCTTAGAGTCTTAAATTACTCAAAGGAAAGCCAAAGAAAAAAAAAGCAATAGTGACTGTAATCAAAGATGGTATTGGATTTCTCGGAGTTACAATGGGTACCATATTGACATACCGCATATGTCATATAAAATATAACTTTATATTCCATATTCCCTTGATGTCAATTTTGTTTCTTTACATTGTGGCTATCAAAATAGAAGTAAAGAATTGATATCAACGGCTAAAAAACTTTCCTTCGAGTGACATTCTTTATTGATACAATGACTATCTTTTCGCTTTTCTCTCTCTCTCTCTCTCTCTCTCTATATATATATATATATATATATATATATATATATATATATATATATATATATATATATATATATATATATATATATATATATATATATGTGTGTGTGTGTGTGTGTGTGTTTGTAAAATTTATTCACCTTGTGCATTGAAATTAGCAAAACTAATAGCACGTACAGAGAGAAAAGAAGAAACGCCGAAGCTTCAAGAGTGTTCAAGCAAGGTAAACTAGGCCTCTTCCTAACCTCCTATTAAAAGAAAAAGAAGGAAGAGTGTGATCACTTCATAAAACCCTCAATGCAAGCTTTTTCGTCTCGACTTAGTACTTTTAGCTCTGGATTCACATAGACGAACTTTTTCGTGTCGACTTAGTACTTTCTCGAGTGGATTTAGTGTGATTCACATAGAAGAACATTTTGGGAGTGCTTAATCCTCAGTTTAAATAGGGAAGTAGCTCATTTGAGAATACGTTATTATCCAATAAAAAATTGACGTATGGAGGCTTGTGTTTAGATAGGGACGTAGCCCTGTGTTGCCATGATTGCCATATAAAACCATATGTTTTGTTCTGACCCCCTAACCACATAACAGTCCACCCAAATTAATTGAGATATTATCTTAATGTATTGTTTATTATTTTTAGATTCTTTTTTTTTTTATATAAATGAAGTTTTTAGCTTCAACCAATCAAATAATGCTGATTGTTTTTTTCCTCCGTCTTTCCATGTTCACAAAGGGCGATGGCACACAAATAATATGTATCTTATTCCACGTCTCTCTGTAAAGAACTTGCAAGTGGAACAATGAGTTCAAAGAGTTTTCCACTCGGTATAATGAGTTTTTTTATGTTTGTTCCGCCGTGTGTGTGTGAATCCACCTAAGAGTGTACCAACTTTATCCTCTCGAAACAAAATCAATAGAGATGGAACATAAAAAATCTATGGCCGCAAATCTTTCAATTGACAATCCAACACTTATTATGATTTTGAATTTGTTTGCACTACCACTTAATGTGAATGGCTAAAAGGAGGCAATATGAAATGTATCATGTGGCTGTACCACCACCGCTTGATGTGCCCTGCAGTAAATGTGACCGCAATTTAATCTAGTCTTGTAAACTCTTATTCTTGTGGGATAAGGGGGGTCCCATGGGTTCTATGTCCTTCCTTGTACAGTTGCAATTTCAAAGTTAAAAACTTGGGGGAGTAAACCTCGGCCAACCTTCCATTAAAAAAAAAAACATTTCACCAAAAGAAAAAAGAACATCTTCGTGCCCAGCAACTAAGTGTGCATTCAGACTAGGCGACGACATCAACCATCTTTCAACGTGTCACGTATTTATTTGTGGATATAAATCAAAAAATGTTTCGGGCCTACCAAAATATTTATCAGGTTTCCTGCTTGGAACAGATTGAAGGGAAACACAACAGAATAAATCAATGGTGCCAGAGAGTCTCTTTAAAAAATGGACAACCGGAATTTTTTTTTTAATAAAAGGAAGTTCGGCCTTAGCCTATTCTCCCAAACTTTAATTAAATAAAGAAGAAAAGTTACAAGTGAATGGGAATAGTGCCCATGGGATCCCCCAAATCCCACAATGCAAGGGAGGAGTATGGCAAGCTAGAGGGCATTACAAAAAGGCGGATAAATCTATCATCACCCTCATGTGGGACACATTTGGGTTTCAACTTGTTGTTTTCGAGGAGATAAATACAATGATGTCTAAACGGTGGAGATCTCTTATCTCGGGAGATTCTTTTACGTAGAAGAAACAAGGATTTCTCTATCGACCATTCCTTAGGAGTTTGGCCAAACTTGACAGCACATCGCTCCCTCCAAATCTTCCAAAGAGTCTCACCCCTGATGGCATTCCACAGCCTCGATCAACAACCGACCACCTCACCCAACAGCACCTGTTGCCAATTGATTTGGTTCGTGAGTCTCAATACCCGGGTCACGTGACGCAAGATAACTCGGAGCTTGGGGAAATCGAAGAACATGCGAGATAAATCTTCGATGCATCGATGGCAATGCTTGCACCAAGGAGGCACACCACAAATTTTGTTAGCCCTTGCATTGGACCAGATACCTTTATGCAAGATCTGCCACATGAGAACGGACTTTTCTATCTCAATTAGGGGGTGCCAAATAGACATGAACTTTAGTTCCCATCGAAGTTTGTTCCAAGAAAGGTGCCATCTCTTGTTAAGAGTGTGATGAACATCTAAGTTCTCTTTGAACTTGGGGATTCTGGATAGTTTCTTACCATTTGCTCCATTTGAGGCCCTCCAGGCAAGGAAGATCCTGACTGTAGAGAAGGTGGGTAGTTGAGCGGTCCCATGCTAAACACCTACCTTGAAGAAGAGTCCATTCCTCGAGGGAAAATCTAAGTCTCGTGTCCAAGTCTTCGAACCTAATCCACTGGCTGGTCTCTTGTTTCCAGAGTTGTCTCCACTGTTTGAACCCTTTGTTCCATAACTGCTTTGCATTTTGGAGGTTCCAAGACTCCACCCCCTAATTCTGTCGATCGGGAACCAAATGGAGTCATTTTGTCTAATGCCAGCCGCCCACTTCCACTCATCATTGATTCCGATGAATTGTTTGACCTTGTTCCAACTCTTCCATAAAGAACACACGAGGCTAGAGCCTTTAGGGGACACCGGGTGGGGGGGAGAACAAAAGCATGAGAATCCCTATGTCCTTCTAATTTAGCCCACGAGGACTCATTATTGCTCCAAGCCTTGATAAGCCACTTTGCCGCCAGCTTGTCAGCCAACCCACCGATATCCAGAATTCCCAAACCCCCTGAGTCTTTCGAGCTAATGCAAGTTTCCCATTTGATTTGGGGAATCCCCCTCCTATTGGGGTCCCCAGCCCAAAGGAAGTTTAACAACCATAGCATGCCCTGCCAAGTTGACTTGCATACCTTTCCAATGATTTAGTTTGCTATCCAGCTTGGATAGCATCTAGTTCCATCATTGGTCCATTGAGATGCCGAATCCCATTGGAATGCCGAGGAGACGGAAGACTTGACCTCTAGGGATACTTGACACCCCTGATCTAACAACAATTGGGGTGTAGGTCTGCTGATTGTTCTAAAACCAGTTTTAGGATGGTTGATTTTTGAGCCTGATGCCACGCAAAAGGTGTCGAGGCACCACCAAAACGACTCAATGTTGTTTATATCATTATGCACAAAGGCATTCCCTTCACAAACTTTCGATTCTTTTTTTTGTTTCCACTCTCGCTCGTGGCCTTTTGCTTGGTTGTGTTTTAAGAAGTTTCCTTTTTGAGTGCAAGTTCGTGGGCTTTCGTAAGGGATGACAATCACACTTTAAGAGTTTTTTTCCTCAGCTTTAAAGTTAATTTATAATTAAGAAAAAAGAAAGAAAGATTTGGAGAAGAAGAAATTCAAAGAACTTTTCTTGAAAGTGGGTTTTTCCGTTCACGAGGGACCAAGGATTGCAACTCTTGTTTCTTCAAGACCTTTCTCTCTAATGTCGACATTTATTCCCTCGCTAGTCTTGAGCAACGTGGCACCATGAGAGTCTCAGTGCCCCCGCGGGATGGATTCTGCATCATCGGACGTCGACCCTTCAGTGGTATCTTTGTGTAAAGAATCTGTGGTGGCTAAGCAAGAAGAGTTGATGAAAACTTGTCTGTATCGGTAAAGTATTTGGCCCTAGGCCCCCTCTAGAAAGTGTGAGAATTTGGCTTCGCAAGGAGTGGTTCCCGCGTGGCCTAATTGTATGAAAATGTCAATTCCTGTCGGCGAATCACCTGCTTCTAGTGTTTGAGAATGAAGAGATGGCCTTCCAAGCCCTGCAAGCCAGCTCCTGGCAAGTGGGACGATCCACCCTTTGCCTATTTAAGTGGACCCCAGATTTTGTTCCGAACAGGTCAAAGCCTCTTCGTTACCTGCTTTGGGTGGAGCTTCCCAATCTTCCGTTCTTTTTGTATGGATTTCTTCGAGAAACCGTTTCGCCGATTGGTCGCCCGATCGCCTCAAGAGAGGATGTTGGGGGGTTAATCTACGATGGTGCTCAACATTCTTTCAATGCAAGGTGGCACCCACAGATATGCGTTGAAACAGACCTGAACCAGGTCCTTCCCTCGAAAATCTCCATAGACAATGGAGATGGTAAGTCTTGGACACAGGAGGTTACTTACAAGAACTTGCCAAATGCGTGCTTCTGATGCGGGCTTCAAGGTCATAGGATCAAAGATTGCCCCTTGAAGAAAAGTACCAATAAAAAAAAGCTTAAACTAGATGGGACCCTAGATCCTTTCCCTCAAGTTGACACTCGGGGTCATCCCCCTCCGATGGAGGAAGAAGAGGGAACTCGCGTTGCTGAGACAGATTCAGAAGGATTCACTAAAGTAAGATGCAAGAGGAAAGTTAGCCCTCGAAGATCAATAGCAAGGAATACTACAACAATTGCTCCTTCAAATAACATGTACTATAACCTAGAAAAGGAGATTAATGAGGTTGACTTCCCAGAGGACAACCATTCTGAAAAAGACCCCACTATTAATACCCTTGGGTGCTCTACCAGCAAAGAAGACAACCAAGAAAGTTACACTACAAGTAAAGAGGAAGGCTTCACTACGAGCAATGAAGACAACCCAGACAGTGAAAGCTCCTTCCTCGGTCCTACCCTTCCAGTTTCCATTCCAAGATTACCGCAACAAAAGTCAAAGCTTAAAGGAAAACAACCATCGGGCATGCCATGGAAGAGCCCCCTCAAGACTAGGATCCTAAGTCAAGAAGCTGGGAGGAAAAAAGAAGATCATAAGAAGAAAAAAGATCGGGTCCCTCCCCTCAAAGAGGGCAACCATCAATAATGAAATTTACATTGCTTAACGTCAAGGGTTTGTCTGACTCGTCAAGAGCGGCGATTCTGGGCCAGTGGTTCAAAGACAAGTGCCTCAACCCTGACTTTATATGCTTACAAGAGATTAAAATCGACGGAGAGGAGCTCCAAAAACGGCTTAAATGCATTTCTTCGAACCACCTTCAGCTATCCACATCTCACCCTAGGGGGGCGGGGGAGGCTGCGATCGGTATTAGTCACTCCTTATCTGGCAGTGTGACCTCGACTTTTGAAGGTCAAAATCATCGTTGGATTGCTGCCTCTTTCGGGTTCCCTTTTCAATTCACTGTGGTCTCAATTTATGCCCCTAATGGAGAAGCGGATAGAATTGATACTTGGGCTTCCCTCGACTCCCTCTCACATAATGTTCTGATTTGTGGGAACTTCAACATGGTTGAGTTTC
The DNA here is from genome assembly GCA_020310875.1 of Ceratopteris richardii. Classification (NCBI taxonomy): domain Eukaryota; kingdom Viridiplantae; phylum Streptophyta; class Polypodiopsida; order Polypodiales; family Pteridaceae; genus Ceratopteris; species Ceratopteris richardii. The sequence continues at coordinate 45,520,992 of CM035407.1, read as the reverse complement.
CTGAGGACTGATGGAATAACAAGGGTAAAATTATTAACGGCAAGGAGAAAGAGATATGGGATAAAATCAAGCTCCATCTCAACCTGGTCGAGGTGAAAGACAGGAAGGGGTTCTCCTGGTCAAATCTCCAACTGGGGGACTCTTTGAGGAAAGCTAGACTTGATATATATATATATATATATATATATATATATATATATATATATATATATATATATATATATATATATATATATATATATATATATATATATATATATATATATATATATATATATGTGTTACATCGACCAAAACACCATCCTCCATTGGGGTATTCCTTCGATTTCCCAACACATGGACCTGACGATCTCGGACCACTACCCGATTACTCTGTCTTTCAAACCGATTCCCATGCTCCAGATTGCCCCTTGGTTTCATGCTTGTCAAACATCGTTTTCCCTCCCCTCTGTCCACCATGAAATTTTTGCAGTGTGGGTGGAAGCCTTTGCCTACTGTAATGAACCGGCTAAGTGCTGGAGAAGCGCGGTGGAAAGGACTCGAAAAATTTTAATCAAGACTCAAAAGGCTATAAAAGATATCCGAAAAAAAAGAAGAGAAAAAACGGTGTTCCAGAGGCTCTCACGGCTTGAAGAAGAGGTGAACAAAGGTAACTTACAATGCCAACAAGGTCTTTTGAAAATCAGGGGAAGGCTAAGATTAGAGGAAGAGGTTCAAAGGAAAAATCTTCAAATATTCTTCAAAGAGTGGCGGGCGGGGAAGGCGGACAAACCATCGAAAGAGATGTGTAACATCCTCAAAAGGAAACAAGCTAGGGAATCCATCCCCTTATTACTTGATAACAATGGAACCGAATGTAGCACGGAAGTTGAGAATAGATCTATCATCGTTGAGAACTTTACCCACCTTCTCGGGGTCTTGGCTCCCCTTTCCCTGCTGAAGCGTGACTCCATGGCAACCATCTCAAGGGTTTCCCAATCTAGAATCCCACAGAACATGATTTCTCTGCTGGATGCTAACATTTTCGAGAATGAAATTATTGAGGTTATTGATGCTTTTCCCAATCGAAAAAGTCTGGGTCCTGATGGCCTCACCAATGAGTTTTTCAAGTCCTTCAAACATGTGGTGGCCACCCCACTGCGTCTGGTGTGGCAAGAGGCTCTCTCGTTCAGTGCCCTCCCTGAGTGTCTTAATAATGGCGTCACCAAGTTAATCCACAAAAGGGGAGATAAGAACAAAATTGAAAACTCACGACCGATTACCATGCTCTAAACAGGATACAAGATAATTGCAAAAGTTATCACCAACAAAATCTCTTGCCATTTAAAGTCATGGCTTTGTGAGGACTAGAAAGGTTTTATCAAAGCTAGATCTATACTTGAAGCAATTGTCGATATTTGGGAAGGCCTTGCGTTTGCTGAGGAGTCTTCACAAGATCTGGTATTCATTAAGATCGACTTCAACAAAGCGTATGACAGACTGGAATGGGACTTTATTCTTCAATCATTGAAAGACCTTAGATGCAGCCAAAAGTTCACGAAGATGATTTCCACTCTTCTTGGAAACGCTTCAACTAGAATAAATATCAACGGTAAGCTCTCTGAGCCCATTCATTTAAAAAGATCAATCAGGCAAGGCTGCCCTCTAGCTCCTTTACTCTTTGCTATCGCCTTGAATGGGTTCAGCCGCCTTTTAAAGCATCACATGGATGCTGGCAATCTCAAAGGTCTTTCCCTACCTCTAAATCAAGATCAGAATTTTTCACAACTGAATCCCTCTGCGGCCTTATGTGAATTGATGGGCAGAGGAAATAAAAAATTGCATCGAGTGCCACCGGGACTGACTGTCTGAACGCACCGCACCCTAAATGGTGGAGGCCCAAGTGCTGACTGGCCTTTCGATATGTAAAAGCTTGTTGACTTGGTCGTTTTTATGGGGAATCGGGATTCGATGGATCCAGGCTTGTGGATAATGTGAGCTGACTTGGTCTCATTTATCTCTTCAATTTGTGTCTCCTAGTCCTATCCATGCAGGGCTATTAGCTATATATCATATAGCATATGGTGAATTTGTGGAGTCTGTAGCGCACCATGGCCCCTGATTTACTCGCTCCTCTCAGTACTGCTGGCGGCAAAGGCGGAGCGGAGTATAAGGTGCAGGCATGGGAACGAGGACAGCGCGTAAGGAAGATTGAAGTCTTCGCAGGCGGCTGGCTGATCAAAGCCATCCGCCTCTGGTTGACAGATGACGCTCACTTCCAGGAATTCGGACGCCATGACGATCGCCACAAATCGCAAGAGTTCACCTTCAAAGATGATGAATCTATCAAAAGCATGTCACTCTGGTGCGATGGAGATCGTGAGTGTGTGTGTCTGTCTGACTCAGAGAGAGAGAGATGCCTTATGTCTTTCGTTCTAGTTTTTGAAAGGAAGTTTACCCATAGCCTACTTTGTCTTTCTTTATTACAGGAAGCCGTGCAGGTGCAATTAAGTTCGTAACGTCGGCGGGTAGGACATTCGACTATGGCATGTTCGATTCGAAACGCAGGAAGAAGGAGGTCAAAGTCGATGTAGGTTCAGGTATTCTGGTAGGGGCCGTATTGAGAGCTGGCGAGGACATTGATGCAATGAGCTTCTATTTTCTCAGCTCAGAGGTCTTGAGGGGGCATTTGGGTTCAGTGAGATACGGCGGCCATCTCCAGGGCAACTCCGAGGTCGAAGCATTAGATTTCTACACGCAGGTTAACAAATTCTCCACGCCCATTTGTTGGACCTTCACGGGCGAGAAGGAGGTCCCCATGATCAGGAAATGGACCTCCTCGAAAGAAACCTTTTTTAAAGCCGACACGCTCATGAACACAGAGGTTCCATGCTTCGATGTGAAGTCCACTTTCCAGTGGCAGACGGGCCGAGCTAGCTGCGATGAACGCAGCAAGGAGGAGCGGAAGAAGTTATTTTGGTCTAACAGCGGGCAGCTTTCACCAGGTCAGTCTATCTCACTCGAGGCCATCACTCGCAAAGGCACGCTGGAGGTGCCATACACAGGCATAGTGACCATCAGCCTGGCCAATGGTGCCAAGTTTGAGTTCGAAGAGACTGGCACATTCACAGGCGTCGAGTATGGTTCAGTCGAAATCCGAAGCACATGGGGAATGCATCCGTTTTTCATCCTTTTTTCTTTGGTTTATTCTTTCGTTTCAAAGATCATGGAGTTCATGAAAGGGGGACACTCTTAGTATTTCTAAGCCTAAGCAGACACTCCATGCCTGACAAATACTTCTCATTTCAAGGAACCTCTGAGCAGTTCGTTTCACAATCACGAAGGGGATGATGACAGGGTCGTCATCTTATTTGTATTTTTAAATGTAAAGGGCTTCGTATCTCTTCCTATATTGTATGTATTTTCTTATTATTTTTAATATAATCAAAATCCTTGTCTAGAAAAATTCCATGCTAGGCCTATTCTCATTCTTTCTATCTCTCTCTCTACCTCTCTCCTCACCTACTACCATTGTCTCTCTTTCTCTCCTCTATCTCTATCTCTCCTCGCCTAAGAGATTCAAGCGCACATGGAGTCTACACGTGTTGGACGTCATCAACATGTGCGAGTCATAGTTGTGCACCCAACTAAACCGAGTCATAGTTTTGCACCCAACTAAAGCGCTTCAGACGATGCATAACTCTTGTAGTTCACATCAGTTTCTTTTACGAAGGGCTTTTGATTATAAAGGGTTGATAATTTGAATTTGTACGTAATTGAATATGAGATCTCAATTCAGCTTTTAAGAACAATATGAACGTATATTTTCTTCTGATTAGAAATAGAGGTCCGGTTACGCATGAGGTCGATTTGACAACTTAGATTCTAAAAAACATATAGAAACTTTATTCAATGTTACCTTGATAATCAAATCCTAATACTTGTTCAACAATGGAGCTTATGTGGTTGGATCGTTCACCTCTCTAGGGTGGAGTGAGCTCTAGTTCCAAGAGTTGCACTCGAGAGATGAAAAGGTATCCTTTTAGGGAATTTTTGTTGTTGATCTTCCTGTAGGTTTTATGGACACTCTCGGTGGTAGCAAAGACCATGCTTGCTATTATGGCACTTCATTAATTTAGACAAGTCTCCTCATCTAGCCTTAGGGGTATTCCTTTCTAGTTCCTATCCTTAGTAGATCTCTGGGCTTTGTTCATTCCTAATAGGTTCTAAGTGTTTTACATTTGCTTGTGTGGAATTGAGGGAGGTATGTGGGTACTATGCTCTTCATTGTACAATCACATTTTCAATTAATTTGAACCGTAGGGGATGCAGATCGTAAGATCAAATTCCTTTTTTAAAAATGCTTGGTACTTAGATCCTAGAGTGGGCCAACTTATATAAACACCTAGAGTGGGCCAACTTATATAAACACCAAGGGATATGTAACAACCAACATATTCGTTGTATATAATATTTTTCAATGTATGCTTGATGGGCTAACTTAGAAATTTTAATTTTTTTGCTTTTCCTTCACTCTCTATGTTGCAAATGATTTTTTTAAAACCCCTCTCCGCACTTTAAGTTTTGAAATATCCTAAGGCCACTAGTCATGCTGTAAGGAAATCTCCCAAGCTTCCTACTAAGAAGGAAAAGAAGGACGAGATAGGAAACCTCTTCTTCTAAGATTCAACATGCTAATTATTTTCTTGTAATTTATGATTCATTTTCTTGTGACCATTTTTTATTCTATTTTGGACTAAAATGTTTAGTACTTTGATAGTAGTGCCTCTCGTATTCTTTAAATCTTTTAAGCCTATCTCTAGTGGGAATAATATCACATGAGCAAATAAGTCTTCTTATTTTATCATGGGGGTTGGAAAACTTATTCTTAATACTACTAATGCTAGTGCACTCACATCCTCACATGCTTTATCTATGCCAAATATCAAGAGGAATCTACCATCAATGTTAATACTAGCGAAGATTGTCTAGTGGTCAAGTTTGTTGATACCTAATGTACAATTCATGATCTCTCTGATAAAGAAAAGATGGTTGTATTTGGTAGTATGCTATGTTGTAAGATTAAAAAACTCACAAATAATGGAAAGCATATGGGTGATTATGCATATGTAGTTCATGATCCTAAGGCTATCTCAAATGCAAAACTATGGTATGCGAACTGTTGATATATTTAGGTAGTGATGTGTGTGACACACTAGGACCGTCGGGGCACTTTTTGCCACTTTAGGAGGTTTTTTTCCTCAACTTGTATATACACATATTTCCCTAATGTGCTACTTATCTTTGTACATTCTCTAGTAATACATTCAATATTGTGTGTTGTGCTCCAAGCTTCTTCTTCTTCCTTGTGGTGTTCTTTTGCTTTTGCAAACGTCTAACTCCAATAATTGGTATCAAAGCAGGTCACGGATTCATCTAGGATGTCATTGTCACCTCTCCGATTGCAGTCTCAAAATCACACAAATTTTGGTGAGCATATTGAGGATGTTTTAGAGATCAAAACGGCTTCACTCTATCGTATCGAAATCAGGATCTGAGATCATTTCAGCCTCCGAATACACTATCACAGTGCTTGTGCAGGCTATTTCATCTTTTTGTGCCAAAGGTAATACCAGTTTCGATTTGCTAGTATAAGCATCTCGAAGTCTGCTACAGGTTTAGCAGAATCCGTCTGGGCAGTTCTGTTCAACTTTTTGAGATAGAGTCAATTTTTTGCATCAATGTATTTTAGTCACTAGCCATGGCTAAAAGCAGTGATGCATTCCGTATGTTGGTTGTTGAGGATAAGTTGGATGGTACCAACTACCCATTATGGGCTTATATGATGCGACATGTATTGGTTGCAAAAGGACTATGGAACATTGTGCAGGGTATTGAAAGACGTCCTGTTACACCTGCAAATATAGATACTAGAAATATACGTACTAGAGCTGATGGAGATGGTGTCGAAGTTGGTGATATTGCGCAAATTCTTGTTTGTGTTGCGGTTTCTGCTGCACCTACTGTAGAGCAAATTCCTTGGGATGGCAGAGATGCTTAGGCACATGCATTGATAGCTTTTTCTGCCAAACGTGCCATTATTTCTCATATTCGATCTTGGAGAACAACTAAGGATGCTTGGGATATACTTGCCACATTGTACGAGGATAGGAATGAGGCTCCTGTTGCTTATCTCCAAAGACAGTTGGAGAGTGAGCACATGAATGAAGGTGATTCTATGGACAATTTTCTAACAAAGATCAAGGATTCGAAAGAAGGGTTGATTTTTATTGATGAAGTTATACCAGATAGCTCACTTGTGCAGACCGTTCTGAATGGTCTTCCTGATTCATATCAGAGTTTTGCCTCTACTCTTCATTTGATGATGAAAGGCAATCCAAATGCCTTGTCATTTGAGGAGTTAGTCTCTATTTTGTTGCAGGAAGATCAGTATAGGCAGAATAGGTCCATCATGCATGTTGTAGATCAAGCTTTCCTGGCTAGTTAGAAGGGAAAAGGTAAATGGAGCTCATCTACTAGCAAGCAAACATCTACAAATGATGCACGTTCGAAGAACGAAGGCAAAGATGAGAAGAAATCAAAAAAGCAAAAATTATTTTGCAAGTACTCTAAAGGAAATGATCATATCATAAAGAACTATCCAAAACTGGCTGATAAAGCGGCAAAGAAGAAAGAGGCCGGAATGGTTGTTGCAGAGGCCTTTACACAAAATACAGAGTCTGCTAATCTTATGGAGGAAGAAGAATGGGCATTTACTACTGTTTGCAGTTTTGACCCATCTTTTCATGAGCAGTGCATGTATGCAGTAGACTCAGATGTTTGGTACTTTGATGGTAGGGTGACCAAACATATTACCTTGCATCGTAGTTTCTTCTCTTCACTTGAGCATGCCCCTACAGGGAATACTATCACATGCACCAAGAACTCCTCTTATCCTATCATGGGAGTTGGTAAGATCATTCTGACTACTATTTATGGTAGTTCTTTCACTTTGTTGGATGCCTTATTTATGTCAGGGATCAAGAAGAATCTGTTATCAGTTTCGGCTTTATCCAAGATTGGCTTGATTGTGAAATTTGTTGCTGATAGGTATATAGTTCATGATTTGTCAAATGGCGAGGTGATTATTAATTCTGGCATTTTATATCGGTTGTATAGAATATGAAAGATCTATGAATGATTCGGCATGTGTAGTACATGATTCTCAGGCTATGTCAGATGCAAAGCTTTGGCATGCACGCTTTGGTCATCTGAATTTTGCTAGTTTGCTACACCTGTCCTCTTTGCCCAAACTTGAGACACCCGAAAAACATGTTTGTGAAGGCTATATTTTGGGCAAAATGCAAGGTTTTTCCTTTCCAAAAGATGGTTCAGTTTGGGCTACTCAGAAATTGCAACTTGTACATAGTGATGTTTGTGGCCCTATGCAGACACCTTCTTTTGGAAACTATCTTTGCTTCGTGACTCTCATTGATGATTTTTCCAGGCATGCATGGGTATATCCACTCAAAGCAAAGTCCAAAGTGTTTATGTGCTTCAAACAGTTTTTGGTTTTGGCTGAAAATCTATCAACATGTAAAATGGGCACCCTCCATTCTGATCAAGGGGGGGAAAATATGTCTTCTGACTTTATTGCATTTTTGGCTGAACATGGGATAAAACATTAATGTACAATGTCATATACACCTCAACAGAATGGAGTTGCTGAACAAAAGAACATATCACTTATGGAGATGGCGAGGTGTATGGTCAAGAGCCAGGCCTTACCACATACTTTTTGGCTTGAGGCTGTTATGTGTGCAATATATGTGCTAAACAGGTATCCCACTAAAGCGTTGTAGTCTATCACTCGATATGATGCGTGGCATGATCACAAGCCATCTGCTGCTCATCTGCGTGTTTTTGGTTGTTTGGCATATGCATTAGTGCCTGAACAACATCGTAAAAAATTAGATGATAAAGCAGTAAAATGTATTTTTGTAGGGTACACTTCTGAAAGAAAAGGTTATCATCTGTATCATCCACAAGACTAAACGCATTCTAGTTAGCCATGATGCTATTTTTGTGGAAGATGCTAGTCAATCCTTACTTTCATGTACAAAGGAGACATCTATTAGCTCCAAAGACATGTATGATACTTTGCTGCCTCTTTTTATAGGTGGATGGTCTAGTGCTGGTCCTAATGAGGCAACTTCTCAACCTTTATAGGTTTCATATGATGATGCAGACCACTCCATTTTTTATGCAGATTTACATGATGCACTTGATTTGAGGCTAATATTGAGCAGGCAAAAACTATGTCAAAATGGCTAGTGCAGACTTTGCGTTCTAGTAAATTAGATTCACCTCTGTCATATCGTACTCGTTCAACTCTCATAGTACCTCTTTTTCATCAGATTGCTATGCTATGGCTGCATCTAGTCTCTGTGATGAGACTGAGCCTATTTCGTTTGATGAAGCACAAAATTTTGAACATTGGATGGCTGCAATGCAATCTGAATATGATGCTATCATGAAAAATTGTACCTAGTCTTTATGTGATTGCTTCCTAGCAAGAAGGCCATTGGCACTAAGTGGGTATACATGCTGAAGCATAAACCTGATTGAACAGTTGACAAGTATAAGGCCAGGCTTGTTGCAAAGGGTTATGCGTAGGAAAGGGGCATTGATTTTGATGAAACCTTTGCACCTACATGCCAAATGACTACTTTTCGTAGCATCTGTGCACTTGCAGCTCATCACGGTTGGAATGTACATCAGTTGGACATTAAAACATCATTTGTGAATGGTGACTTGCATGAAGAAGTGTATGTTTTTCATCCCCATGGCTTCATGTAGAAAGGGCATGAAAACCAGGTGTGAAGGTTAAGAAAGGCTTTATGTGGTTTGAAACAAGCACCGTGTGCTTACTTCACAACTCTATAATTCCATGCCCTTGGGGCCTGCTTCAAACCATATAAAGCTCTCTTGAGCTTACATACATGATCTGGATACCTTTCATTTTTGAATCCTTGTGGTTGCTCCAGGAAAACATAACCTAAAATGTAACCATTTAGAAAAGCATTCTTCACATCTAATTGACATAATTTCCAACCTTTACATGCAACAATAGCTATGAGTATCCTAATGGTTGTCATCTTTGCCACATGACTATAGTTCTCATCATAATCTATACCACATGTCTGAGCAAAACCTTTCACAACCAGTCTAGCTTTATATCTTGACACATTTCCATCTGCGAACCTCTTTGTCTTGTAGACCCATTTGCATCCAATGATCTTCTGACGATTTGGTTTAGGAACCAAATCCCATGTCCGATTCTCCATCAGTGCATCATACTCTTCCTGCATAGCTTTCTCCCAATTTTCCTTACCTTTTTCCTTTTCATATGTAGAAGGGTCTTCATTTGCCTTTATCATATAAGCATAATCTTTGGTAGCTAAAAAAGAAGTGTCATAACTATACCTTGTAGGTTGCCATTTGCCTTGATGACCTTCTGAGTTCTCCACTCCTTGAGGTTTCTGGTTCATCACATTCTGGATGAAACCTTGGCACCTCTTCAACTTCAACTTGTACTTCATTATTCTCCTCTTCATCAAATATCTAAACCTTTGATTTACCTTTCTTTTGATTCACAGCTTCTTCATCACCTGCATAAATATTGATTGTACACGCATACCAAGTACCTTGCTCATCAAATGTAACATCCTTCGATATAAGGAATTGTTTTGTGGATGGACGCCACAACCTATATCCCATCTGCTTATCATCATATCCAATGAACACATACTTTTCATCTTTAGGTTCCAATTTGTGCCTTAATTGAGATGGCACATATACATATGCCAAACATCCAAATACTTTGCAATGATCTAGAGTAGGTCTCTTACCCCATCATGCCTCATATGGTGTCATAACCTGCAAAGCTTTACATGGTAATCTATTGACCAAATATGTGGCTGTATTTACAACCTCAGTCCACAAATAATTTGGGCATTTTTTCTCCTTCATCATGGATCTTGCAAACTCAACAAGAGTTCTATTCCTCCTTTCTGCTACACCATTTCGTTGAGGAGAGTACCTGCAAGTAATTTCCCTTTTTATACCTGCATTCCATAAGTAATCACTGAACTCATTAGAGAAATACTCTCCCCCTCCATTTGACCTTAGTCTCTTCAACTTTTGACCTGTAACTCTCTTTTGCATACACATGATAATGTTTGAATGTATTGAATACCTCTGACTTATCTTTGATCACATAGATAGTGATCCATCTGGTAGCATCATCAACATAAATCACATAATACCTTGAACCATTGATGCTGAAATCCTTTGATGGTCCCCAAACATCTGTGTGTACCAACTCAAGCTTCTCTGAATACATAAAACCATGCTTGGAATAAGATTGCTTATGAGCCTTACCTAATTGACATGCCTCACATCTTTATGTCATATGTTGACCTGCAACATTAGGCAATCCAAGCACTGAACCATTGTTAACCATACGTCAAAGCCGTTTGTGCCAAAGATCTAACTTACAGATCTTATGTCCTCCATAGGTGAACAAGGCATGAACAATGTTACCTTGAATCTTCAATGTCAACAATCTTCCTTCTTTCTTCCGTGAAACAATTTGTTTATACCCATTGCTAGGGTCTTCCACAAAAACTCCTTCATTAGTGAACCTAACTTCATAACCTTTTTCAACAATTTGTCCTACACTTATCAGATTCTTTGGAATTTTAGGAACATACAAAACCTTACTCAAGAGAGTACTTCCATCCTTGGCCTTCACTGATCCAATTGACTTCACATTGTGCTTTGTATTGTCACCTGTTTGAACTACATGATTAGTTACCTTATTCTCCAAATCAGTCATCAAAGCTATGTTGCCACTTAGGTGATTGCTACACCTTGAGTCAATGTAGAAGACTCTTTGGTCGTCACTTTGCCTTTCACAAGTTGCATTCATTATCAATGTTGAATCCTCCTTCTGATTTGAAGCATAATTATAGTAGGTACTGTTGTATTGTTGACTTTGGAATTCTCTACCTGCATTTCTTCCAAAGTAATCTCTACTACCTCTACCTCTGAAATTACCTCTTTGATTTCTGCCACCTCTTCCTCTTGAATTGAGGTTCTGATTGTATGCACCATTATTCTGAGTATTATGCCACCAATCATGAGCTAAGTGATTTGACTTACCACAAATCCAGCAAGCTTTGACTCCATCTTTATTACTTTTGCCTCTTCCTCTACCTTTGCCACCTCCTCTTCCTCTTGGGAAGTTAGCTTGGCTAGTTGTACCTTCATCTTCATTTGCTTGTTGCTTCCCTTTGCTATTCTTCTTCTTATACTTTGAATGCATTGCTTGACCTGCACTTTTATCACTTTCACCTTTGACATCCTGCTCAAAGGTTAACATGTGTCCTAGCAACTAATTTGAATTAGGAGTAAAATGATCTAATGATAATTCAGTAGACAAAATGAATGGCTTCCATTTGTCATCACCTCTCAAACTTGTGAGGATCTGCCTTACCGATTTATCCTCTGCAATATCTTCATCAACTGCTCCTAATGCATCTGCAATGTCCTTCATTCTTGTTACATAATCTAAGATGGATTGAGAGGCCTTCTTCTTGAATGTGGTAAACTCTGACCACAAGGATGCCTTCCTTGACTTTGTGGTGTTTTGGAAATGCTCCTCCAAAGCATTCCATATATCACTTGCACTTTCAAGACCTCTAATGTGAGGTAGTAAGTAGTCATTAATTCCCATATAGATAATTCTTTTGAGCATCTCTCTTCATCCAAGTCTTCAAATCTGACAATTCATCCCTAGTTGGAACACCAGGATCTTTGAACTGAGGCTTTTCCTCTTCTCCTGTAATATAACCTATCAAGTCTTTGCTCATAAGATGAGCTTCCATCCTCATTGACCATGCTGGATAGTTCTCTCTATCCAATTTCTCTATATGAAGAGAATCTCCCATCCTTTCTTCACCTGTGTATTAAATCCTTCAAGCTTTATGAGGAATAAGGTTACCTTTACTTCGAATGACACTCCTTTTGTCTTCCTTGATATCTTCTGATCTCCTTCTCAAGCTTTGCTTTCAAGCTTTCACCTTTTGGATCTTCAATTTCTAAATTCTTTATGACTGCAGCAATCGGGGTCCTCCTTTCTTCAATTTTGATGCTTCCTGCTCTGATACCACTGATGGAAAGTGTTAATCTCCAAAAGAACAAGCTATCCTTGAATTTAGAGCACCTCTTTATCAAGAATAACTTAAAACCTTCACCAATTTGGAGGATCAATACTCAATTTCCAAAATCTTGAACAAACTGTGAAGAAGGTGACTACACAGAAAGTCTGCTGCACATAACTCACTCATTGACTTATCAAATGTGTAAAGTTTTTTATAATACTTTGTACAACGTGTCGGCTATAGTTTCCACATGTCATCCAAGTTAAATCATTCCAAAAGACTCAATAGATCTTGAGAAATGAACTTAACAAGTCACCTATGTCTAAAACTGTAGCTCTTTTCAGTGACACCTGCAACTTCTAAAGCTTGATTCTCCCAAACTAGAACTTGTTTATGCAAATGCTTTTAGCCCTAGGTAGCTTGCCTTCCAACTTAAAGAATGAGTGCTTTCTTGCTCAAAACTTTACACTGTGGAAGGAGAACTGACCAAAACATTAGCATCGAATTGTGCACCTCTTCAAACTTCTCTTCTTTACATTTACACATGTAAATGTTCCTACACTCAATTCTCTCAGCCTGATCACAATTAGAAGCTAAACATTTGTACAGAGGTCAATACTATAGACTTAGACTTGTACAAAAACATTTCACAAAAGATTCAACACAGAAGGAGAACTCTCAGAAATATCGGGTGCAACTTTTCTTCATTTCTGGAAAACTTTACATCTGAGTGATGAGAGAGATCTTACTCACTTCCAAAGTTTCTAATGACTTATAAAACTTCTAATTTGTCTATTCGCATGCTCTCTCATATTTTCCCCGACATTTTTCCTTGTATATATAGGCAAATATGTACAAGCTCATAAATATACAAAAGTATAAGTGAGCTAACTCTAAGTTAATGTACATATGTATAAATTTCTTCATTCTCTAAACATATGCTTTCTTCATGCTTCATGACTTGATCTTTTCTTCAATCCTTGACTTCAAAACTTCATCAAAACTTCAATTGTTGATTGCCTTGCACCAACAAACAATTCCAGCCTCTTTCTTCTTTTCCTCTTTACCATCCAATTTTGGACACTTCTCTATGATATGATCATTTCATTTATAGTACTTGCAAAACAATTTTTGTGCTTCTAATTTCTTCTCATCTTTGTCTTCCTTCTTCGAATGTACAACATTTGCAGATTTCTACTTGTTAGTAGATGAGCTCTGTTTACCTTTACCCTTCTGACTAGCCAGGATAGCTTGATCTGCAACACACATAATAGACATGTTCTACCTAAACTGATCTTCCTGCAACAGAACAGAAACTAATTCCTAAAATGACAAGGCATTTGGATTTCCTTTCATCATCAAACAAAGAGTAGAGGCAAAAATCTGATATGAATCAGGAAGACCCCTTCAAAACGGTCTACACAAGTGAGCTATCTGGTATAACCTCATCAACAGAAATCAATTGTTCCTTCAAGTCTTTGATCTTTGTTAGAAAATTATCCATATAATCATCTTCATTCATGTGCTCACTCTCCAACTATTTTTGGAGGTAAGCAACACGAGCCTCATTCCTAGCCTGGTACAATGTGGTAAGTGTATCGCAAGCATCCTTACTTGTTCCGCAAGAGCGAATGTGAGGAATAATGGGAGGTTTGACAAAAAAAGCTATCAATGCATGTGCCCGAGGATCTCTGCTATCCCAACGAATTTTCTCTATAATAGGTGCAACAAAAACTATAGCATGAACAGGAATCTGCAAAATATCATCATCTTCAACACCATCTCCATTAGCTCTAGCACTTGTATTTGCAATACCTATATTCACAGGTGTAACAAGATGCCTTTCAACACCCTGCACAATATTCCACAGTCCTTTAGCAACCAATACATGTTACATCATATAAGCCCATAACGGGTAGTTGGTACCATCCAACTTATCCTCAACAATCAACATATGGAATACGTCACTGCTTTCAGCCATGGCCGGTGACTAAAATACCTTGATGTAGAAAATTGATTGTATCTCAAAATGTTGAACAGAACTACCCAAATGAATTATATTAAACATGTAGCAAACTTTGAGACACTTATACTAGTGAACCAAAACTAGTATATAACTTTGGAACAAAAAGACAAAATAGCCTCATAAGCACTATGATAGTGCGTTCGGAGCCCGAAACGAGCTTAGATCGCGATTTTGGCACCACAAAGAGAAGCCATTTTGATGTCTAAAACACCCTGAGTATGCTCACCAAAATTTGTGTGATTCTGAGACTACAACCGGAGGAGTGTCAACGACGCCCTAGATGAAGCGACGACCTACTCTGATACCAATTGTTGGAGTTAGACGTATGTGGAAGCACATGAACAACACAAGGAAGAAGAAGAATCTTGGAGGACAACACACAATACTGAATGCATTACCGCGCGATCCTCGTGGGGTCCTTTGCCCCTCGGAAGTGTCAAGCCGTGGGACTGTGGGCGTCAGAAAGAGACGATGGGGGTACCGCAGTGAAACACGTGATGTAGATCAAGCTCGAAGATACAATCGGGAATGAAACTGAAGCCTCCAATAAAATGAATGATACAAAAATAGGCCGCTACAGTGCGGGCCGATGGTACAATAAAACCGCTACAGTGCGGTGCGATGATACAATATAAACGCCACCGCTACAGTGCGGATCGGCCGATATATTATAGATCCCTCGCTACAGTGCGAGAAATCGCCTACGGGATTTCGCTTCGGTCTTCACGGTCCAAGCTTTTCTTTAGGTCTTTACTTCGGTCCTTTCTTTTCTTCAAGTATCCTCCGCAATGACCTTCCTTCTCTTTACTTCAGATAATCAGAAACCGCATAAACCTGTTAAGACGTTCCGCAAGGACAATCCACGGGGTGGGGTACTCTTTATCTTCAGTCTTCAATGCTTTCACTTCTCTTCATATAATCAGAAACCTGCATGAACCTGGAGGAGACGATCCACAAGAGCAATCTGGAGGAGACGATCCACAAGGGCAATCCACAGGATGGGTGTACTCTTTTCTTCAATCTTCAATCACTTGATATGCTTCATAAACCTGCATGAACCTGGAGGAGACGATCGACAAGGGCAATCCACAGAATGGGTGTACTCTTTTCTTCAATCTTCAATCACTTGATATGCTTCATAAACCTGCATGAACCTGGAGGAGACGATTCACAAGGGCAATCCACAGAATGGGTGTACTCTTTTCTTCAATCTTCAATCACTTGATATGCTTCATAAACCTGCATGAACCTGGAGGAGATGATCCACAAGGGCAATCCACAGAATGGGTGTACTCTTTTCTTCAATCTTCAATCACTTGATATGCTTCATAAACCTGCATGAACCTGGAGGAGACGATCCACAAGGGCAATCCACAGAATGGGTGTACTCTTTTCTTCAATCTTCAATCACTTGATATGCTTCATAAACCTGCACGAACCTAGAGAAGACGATCCACAAGGGCAATCCACAGAATGGGGTGGGATCAAACATCATTAGTACATCTGATACTATAAGAAAAATCTCCAAAAAACAATACTCAAGTTTTTCCATTAATGTCAGAACTAATCACGAATCATATTTTATCCTCCTCTTTCTTGTTTTGACATTCGTTCATGTAAAATCCTCTGTCCTTTATTATTATTATTATTATTCTATTCTGATCGTGCTTCTTGGTATAAAACATGCAAATGCTCCTCGTGACGAACCAAGGTATCTATTTGTTTGTTAATGCAAAAATAATTAAAGTGCCTTCAATTGGTTCCATCTATGCTTTATACTTTGTGTGTGAATAAGGGATTAGATGCCATGCTATTTTCCCTTAGCTTATGGAGAAAATTAAGCCTTCTTGTGATGTGAGTTAATGTCATTGATTTTATGAAAGCGAGCTCATCTTTTATTTCTCTCTCGAGCTCTCCAAACCGCCTCTCTCTCTCTCTCTCTCTCTCTCTCTCTCTCTCTCTCTCTCTCTGTTTCGTCTATTTCACGACGGCATCGCCCCCATCTTTTCTCTGTATGCACAAAGTCTTCAGCGGCGCTCTCTGTGCACACCGCTATCGTCGACCTCCTCTCTTGGCGGCCCTCTCAGCACCGCTTAAGCAACAGGTGAAGGCGTCACAGCATCTGACACATGCTCCTGTCCTCTCTTCCTCTTCTGTGCACTACCTTTCTCTCTGTCTTCGACAGATTTTCAACGACCGCCATTGATTCTTCTACGTAGACGTCTTCGACAGATTTTCAACGACCGCCATTGATTCTTCTACGTAGACGATCTACAAGTGATCTCCTGCTCTCTCTCGCTCTCTCTCACTCTCTCTGAATATAGCGATGCACGAAACTAACTACTGTCTTATTAAATTTTCTGACCAAGACAACACTGTGGTCAATCACAATGCCTCTACAAGCTGAATCTTCACATATTTTCGGAAACGCTAGCCCTGATGGTGCAAAAAACTCTAAGTATTCGATGTATCTCTACTCAAACACACGTTCATCCTGAGGAGTGGAGTGATCAATGGTTTTACACCAATCTTTAATTTGACCATCTGGATCAAGCGCAGCTGCCTGCATTCCCTTCAATCTGGAGGGGTGTTTTGTGGATAACCTCTTAGATTCGTCCCATGACCACAGTTTATGGCAGGCGATCAGTCATAAAGGCTTGCTAGAAGAGGGAAACTGTTTGGAAGCATGCCGCTATGGATCTGGGGATCCATTTGTAAAGAAAATTTTAGAGTTTGTAATGTGTACTCCTCTGCAGTATATACTCATGGTGTCAACCGCTAGATACTTTTCATTCTGAAATACATTTGTACCTGAAATCTCTCTCATTTGCATATGAAGCAGTAGCTCCGATTTTTATCTGTCTTTTTATCTTTGTCTGAGCTTGCTTTCTATTTCCCTTAGATTGATATCATTTGTTCAGTCAGCAATGGATTTGGTTGTGCTCTGAGGAAGCCACCATCGCTCGGGAAACCTCCGACCATTAGTCTATTTCTGTGGTCAAGTGGTTATTTTCGTTTCAGCAAATGATCTAAGTCTCTCTCTCTTCAACCAATCTACCATGTTCTCTTGATGCTCTCAGTTCCTCTCTACAAACAGCGACATGCAAACCTCCCCCCCCCCCCTTTTTATTCCATTGAGTAGCACTGCCATCGAAATCTTTATGTTGCAGCCATGGCTTAAATTTCCCTCTCTCTCCAATTCCTTGCCAAGAGTATGGAAGGAGCGTGACACTCTATCATAAGTTCTCAATGTTAGTACGATGGGTGTTCGTGCCCACATGTTAAGTGCTTGCCTATGGTTAATCGCACAATTGAAGCCATAGACATGGCTTGTCTCTCTGTTATTAGAAAGCTCCAACGATGTGACTGCCTCGTAAGCAACAGCAATGTCTGGTGCGAGATACAGTATCAAAATATGCAAGGATTCTGCATGTCCTGTCCTGTCTCTGAACAATTGCACTGTGCTACCTCCTCGCTTTCCTCCCTCTCTATGAGCAGCTACGTAGAGCAAACCGAAGCTCCTCTCATATTCTCTCTCTACTTTAACTTGTGTTAACGTTCTCTTTCCTTTCAACACGTTTTCTCTCCAAATTTTATATAAATTATTAGCAGAGACCTTCTCTGCACAGTGGCTACAAGCCGGATATCTGCGTCAAGAGCATCTCTCCACGGCAAGCATACACACACAGCGCCACCAAGAATCTCTCTCCATGAGTCTGTATGTTTTTCTCTTGAGGATACTATGGGCTTCCAAATACCACCTCTCTATCCTATGTCTGCGTGTCTCCCTTCTCACTCTTCAGAACCTATCTCTACTTCTCTCTCTGCGCAACTTGCGCGTCTGGGCCATCTCCGTGGCTTTCAGTCTCTCTGACTTCTCAAATCTCTGCGCACGTCTACGGCCGCCAATGCCGTCAGCTTTCCCTTTTTCGAACACGCAGCGCTCAGCCTAAGTGGAGAACTTCTCTCTTTCTCTACAATGACTTTGCAGCGACCGTGTCTTGCACTCTCTCTCTATGCGATCGTCGTGAACCATAATACTCTCTACGTGGATGCATATTCATGTTCTTGTGTGCACCCTCTCTCTTAAGTGCATGACCATAAAGTAAAACCAAGAAGATGAATATGAACGAACAGGAATTGATAAGGAGCGTAGCAAAAAACATGGAGGAGACGATCCACAAGGGCAATCCACAGAATGGGGAAGAGACAAATGAGTTTGGACTTATTTATAGGCCTCTCCCTAGGACTTCCTTCTAGAACGTTCTAACCTCCTCAATGAACTTTCTAATTTTGGTAATATTTTAATTTTTCCCTAGACTAAGGTTATATTTTCACACTGGATATTTACATTTTTAATTGTTTTTAGGGTTTAACCTGCAGAAACCGCCATTTCCAAGGGTCCACCCTAGGGTTTTTGATCGGGAAAAGTAAGGGTTTGCTGGCAATTATCTCAAACTCGCCAATTCATGGATTTATTTACAAATTCGGCCTAAACTCTAAAGATTTCCAAGGATTCAAGTCCGATTTTCAGGGGGTAAAACCACATTTTTAGGGGTTTTGAAGGGTCAAACCTAGGTTTTTATGGGTCTAATGTCTGTTGTTTATATACACGGGTCTAACACACATCTCAAACTTGTTT
Source organism: Ceratopteris richardii (assembly GCA_020310875.1). Taxonomy (NCBI): domain Eukaryota; kingdom Viridiplantae; phylum Streptophyta; class Polypodiopsida; order Polypodiales; family Pteridaceae; genus Ceratopteris; species Ceratopteris richardii. The sequence continues at coordinate 45,502,118 of CM035407.1, read as the reverse complement.
TCGCATCACACAATCAATTAATTCAGCCAAAATATGTACAAAATATACCACTCTCTCGATCAAAAACATCACATAAAAACTCAAACACAATGATCTTTTGAAAAAAACTCAGTGCACACTCCCTACGGGATTTCATCCCGACAGCGTGACTCCTGGGCAATGCATAAACCTGCTCATCTATGAGACAGGAAACTGAATATCTGGCCGAGTAATGCATAAGTAAATCAAGCATCCAACAGCCTGCTGATAGAGAACAACATCAAATGCATCTCTAGCATCATGAAGACTCAATCGTAAAACTGTCTCCATAGGAGTGGCAATAGGCTTACACTCTTCAAGGTCAAAACGCTGCAATAATGTGTCAATATATTTCATTTGACACAAAGCCATTCCACCATCAACTTGCATAAAGTGAATGCCCAAATAGTGATGCAAATGCCCGAAATCAGACATCTCAAATGAGGCATGCAAATCAGCGTTGAAATCAGCAATATGCTTCCCAATAGGACCAGTGAGCAGCATGTCATCAACATAGACAACAATGATCAGAAGCACATCATTAGCACGCTTAACATATAAGGTGCTTTCAGTTGGACTGTTCTCAAAACCATGTGCAACCAGATAGGCATGTATCTTCTCATACCAAGCACGTGGTGCTTGCTTTAAACCATATAATGCCTTCTTTAACCTGCACACCTGGCTTTCATGCCTTTTCTACACAAAGCCACGGGGCTGAAATGTTGGTGCATTTTGCCCAAGCCTACATGCTTGATATGCTTGATATTATCCTCATTTGTAAGTCACATGAGTAGTCATGTGAACACCTCTTGTAAAAGAGTACATTTTATCTCTTGTAAATGGAAAAAGAAAAAAGTAAAAGGATGGCTTACCTCATCCATGATGTAAAAGCAAATTCGTGGCTCCAACTACCAAAATCACGAATTTTTGAGCTGAGGGAATCTCTCCTAACTTTGGGGATCACTTTTAGGCGGAGCCATTCGAATTCGAATTCAAAACTCCCTCCAAGAATAGCTATAAAAGGAGCAAGAAGGAAGAGGCGATTAGCAAGCCTTGTACGTGACCACTTCATGTCATTTTGTAGAGATTGAAGAGCTTACTCCATAGCTCTATCATTCTACTCCCATTGTGCAAAGATTCATTGCCAATGTGGTTGTAATCATATGTGAATCTATACATTTATTATCATCTACCTCTCTGTTTTGTTCTCTGCTATACTCACTCAGAGCAGTAACTTCAGAAGGTCATATCTCGAGTTTTACTGAACAGTTTTCAGTGTTTTAAAGTGCGTTGGATAGCTCTCACTGTCTAGTTTCTACCTATAAATTTTCAAGGTCATTGGATTTATACTTTTGGAGATATCTGCATTTTACTGCTTACTGGTCTATCTCTACAGAGCCCCGAGAATTGTGGGAATGTTCCAGAACTTGATGAAACTTGTTCTCAGTGCTCAGTCCATCATTTGAAGTGTTTTAACTTGGAATAGGAAGCTTGCTAAGTCTATTTGCTATGCCCAAAAGGAATTTTTCTAATTCCTTCCAGGTTGAGAGCACTGTTCATTTTTTCCAGCAGGTGTATGTCCAAAAATAGCAAGTTTTGGGAGCTAGTCATTTCGCAACTTGTCGGTCTTGACTTAAACTTTTGGGATACATGTTCCAAAGTACTTGGCTGATATTTTGGTGGATTTAGGAAGCTCAAAGGGTCTACTAATCAACTCTGAAGTCTCAGTTGGCTGGTGTGAAGCTGGTTGTAGCGGCACCTACTCATCTTTGGATTGCATCCACCATCTCTCTTCACAGTGGTATCAGAGCATAGTCAAGCAACATGGGAGATGGATTTCCATCAACAATTGACAAATTGGATCGAAACAACTACCCGGCATGGTCTCTAAGGATGGAGGCTTACCTTCAAGGAAGGAATCTATATGGATTCATATCCGGAGATGAAGCAATGCCAACCATGAGGAACAAAGGGCAACCATCACATGAAGAAGTGGAAGGACTTTTGAATTGGTGTTCGAAGGATGCACTTGCAAGGTCTTATATTCTAAACTCAATCTCTGATTTTCTTTTACCTCATGTCAAGGGATGCAAGACATCAAGAGAAACCTGGAATGCACTTGCTTCTTTCTTCTCTTCCAACACTCGAGCAAGGAAGAACCAATTGTGGATGGAGTTCACAACAATGAAGAAAAGCCCGAAGCAAAATGTGACTGATTATGTCACAAAGATGGAGATTTCCGACCAACTTGGAAGCATTGGAGAGGTAATTGAAGAGGAGCAAATCATAAGACAAATCATGAATGGAATCAAAGCAGACGACAAGTGGGAGTCATTCACAACAGCCATGGATTTATACATGGATATGCATGTACCCGACCTCAACACACTCATGGGCCAACTCTTCACTCATGAAGCAAAGATTAGCAAAGGTGGTGAGTCCTCAAGAGGTAATCAAACTTCTGCCTTATATTCTGATAAAGCTAAGGTCAAGGACAAGTCAAAGAATAGGAAGAATGAAGATGAAGGAAGCTCTTTCCAAGCAAACTTTGCAGGTAGAGGAAGAGCTAGAGGAAGAGGCAGAGGTGGAAAGCAAGGCAGGGGGAGATTCCAATCATCTCAACCTTGCAACATATGTGGCTTATCTAACCATACTACTGAAGAATGTTTCAGGAATCCAAGGAACTCAAGAGGAAGAGGATTCAATAGAGGTGGCTATGGATCAAATAGAGGTAGGTACAATGGAGGCTACAACAACAACAACTACTACAACAACAATTACAACAACAACAACAACTATCAAAGTGGCCATAGAGGAAGAAGAGATTACAATAACTATGCAGAGGACCAAAGTCAAGAAGATTCATTATTGATTATGAATCTATCAACAAAGAAGGGTAAGGATGATGATCACATATTTTACATTGATTCGGGATGCTCGAACCATGTAGCAGGAAATGTGGCTTTACTTTCTGATTTGGAAGATCCTCATAACAAGCATGAAGTGCAGACAGGAGATGACACAAAGCACTCAGTGGAGAAGATAGGTAATGTGAAGACATCAGATGGGAATATGAACCTCTTAAGCAAAGTCTTGTATGTCCCTACAATTACCAAAAATTTAATAAGTGTTGGACAGATTGTTGAAAAAGGATTGCAGGTTAGATTCAATCGATTTGGAGCATATGTTGAAGACCCAAGGCAAGGCTTTCGAAGGATTGCCAAAGGAGAAAAGACAGGAAGGCTTTTCACTTTTGAAGTGGAAGATACAAAGAACATAGCTTTGTTTAGCTATGGATCTCAAACTCTAACAGAGTTGGAGATATGGCACAAAAGGCTTGCTCACATTGGTGAGAGGACACTCAAACAGATTTGCAGGGACCAAAGTGTACTTGGTTTGCCTAATATCACAAGGCAACACATGATTTATAAGTGTGAAGCTTGTCAACTCGGCAAGGCTCATAGACAACCTTTCAATAAGAAAGGATATATGTATCAAAATCCTTTGGATCTAGTGCACACGGATGTGTGGGGTCCAAGTAAGGAACCATCTATATCAGGCTCAAGATATTATGTGTCTTTCATAGATGATTATAGCAGGTGGACCATTCTGTTTTTCATGAAGCACAAGGATGAAGTGTTTAATTGCTTTAAGAAGTATATTGCTCTTGTTGAAAATCAAACAGGTAGGACTTTGAAAAGACTCAGATCAGATGGTGGAGGAGAATACTTCTCTTCTGAATTTGATGCCTTCTTGCATGAAAGAGGCATTAAAAGGGAAGTCACTACAAGGTATACACCTGAACTCAATGGTGTAGCAGAGAGGAGGAATAGAGCTATCGTCGAAGCTGCAAGGTCCATGCTCAACGAAAAGGGATTGCCGAACTACCTATGGGCAGAGGCTGTGTCGACAGCCACATATCTCATAAATAGACTTCCATCTAAGTCACTAGATGGAACCACTCCATATGAAGTGTGGAATGGAAGAAGACCTAGTCTAGAGCATTGTAAAATCTTTGGATGCTTAGCCTATGCTCACATTCCTTCTCAAGTAAGAGGGAAATTGGATCCCAAGGCAGAGAAGTGTGTATTCATTGGTTATGATCAAAACCAAAAAGGATATAGATTGTACAATCCAACCAATAAAGGATTTTCTGTGAGTAGAGATGTAATTTTTGATGAAAACAAATCATGGTTTGATGATGACAGGAAAGTGAAGCTGCCATATGACTTGGATGAAGATTTTCCATCACTTCAACCAAAGGAGCCAAAGCAGATTGAAGAAAGTGATTCGGAGATTGACCTAGAAGACTTGGAAAGACTAAAGCTATGGAAGAACAAAGGTAAAGCAAAGATGCAGGATGCTACATATGGACCCGAGAGCTCACATCAACCACTTAGAAGGTCTTCGAGGGAGAAGAAGAAACCAGAGAGGTTTGGTTATGATACTTCTTTGGTCACCAAGCACTCAATCTACATTGCAAAGGATTCAACCAATGAAGAACCTACCACATTCGAAGAAGCACAAAGCAAGAAAGCTTGGAGAGATGCAATGGATGAAGAAATGGAAGCCTTGAAGGAGAATGACACTTGGGAGCTTGTACCTAACAAGCCATCTATGAAGATAATCGGATCTCGATGGATATACAAAATCAAGAGGAATCCAGATGGAAGTATAAATAGACACAAAGCAAGGTTAGTTGCTAAAGGGTTTGCTCAAACCCATGGTATTGATTATGAGGCGACTTTCTCTCCTGTTGCAAAAATGCCTACAATTAGGGTTCTCATAAGTCTTGCTGCATCTAGAAATTGGAATCTTTATCAACTTGATGTAAAGAATGCCTTCTTGAATGGATGGATTTCTGAGGAAGTGTATATGGAACAACCTCCTGGATATGAGGATGCACATCATCCTAACTATGTATGCAAACTAAAGAAAGCTTTGTATGGATTGAAGCAAGCTCCAAGAGCTTGGAATTTCAGATTGGTTACTTATTTGCAGGACCAAGGATTCAAAGCTAGCAAGGCGGATACCTCTTTGTTCATAAAGAGGAATGGATCTGAAGTGATCTATTTATGTGTGTATGTTGATGATATTATTATCACAGGCAATGATCTTGAAGGAATCAAACAGGTAAAGAGTCAAATGAAGGAGGACTTCAAAATAAGTGACCTCGGACCACTCACTTATTTTCTTGGATTGGAGTTGATCTACACAGATTCAGGTATATACATCACACAAAGGAAGTATGTCCATGACATGCTCGTCAAGTTCAAGATGGAAAATACCAAGTGTGCAGGTACACCTATGGAGCAAAATCATAAGCTTAGTGCTTATGAAGGAGAGCCAATTGAAGACATCACAAGCTATCAAAGCTTGGTTGGAAGTTTGAACTATGCAACACTCACAAGGGTGGATATATGCTATAGTGTTAGCATATTGAGTCAGTTTATGCATAAGCCGAGAAGACCACATATGGAAGCGGCCAAGCGAGTCCTCAAGTACCTAAAGGGGACCATGAATGAAGGTTTGTTCTATTCATATACTTCAGATATTGAGCTAAAGGTCTACTCAGATGCAGATTGGGCCGGATCTAAAGATGATAGAAGAAGCACATCAGGGTATATATCATTTGCAGGTTCAAAAATCATTTCTTGGTCATCGAAGAAGCAACCAACCGTGGCATTATCTTCTACTGAAGCTGAATATAGAGGTTTGGCTAATGCAACTCAAGAAATCATGTGGTTAAAATCTTTGTACACAGATCTTGGACTTCATTCTTCAACACCTCACATTTTTGGTGACAACACAAGCTCACTACATCTAGCAGCTAATCCGGTATACCATGCTAGAACCAAGCATATTGAAGTCCACTACCATTATGTAAGGGAGAAGCTAATGAGCAAGGATATTCAACTATCCTACGTCTCTACAGATATGCAATGTGCAGACATGTTGACGAAAGCTCTTGATGGTACGAAATTAAGTAGATTCAAGTTGATGATTGGTTTGCAGGAAATCAAGGACAATTGAAGACTTATTTGGAGGCCAAGCATGTTAGGCTTGAGGGGGAGCTGTTGGTGCATTTTGCCCAAGCCTACATGCTTGATATGCTTGATATTATCCTCATTTGTAAGTCACATGAGTAGTCATGTGAACACCTCTTGTAAAAGAGTACATTTTATCTCTTGTAAATGGAAAAAGAAAAAAGTAAAAGGATGGCTTACCTCATCCATGATGTAAAAGCAAATTCGTGGCTCCAACTACCAAAATCACGAATTTTTGAGCTGAGGGAATCTCTCCTAACTTTGGGGATCACTTTTAGGTGGAGCCATTCGAATTCGAATTCAAAACTCCCTCCAAGAATAGCTATAAAAGGAGCAAGAAGGAAGAGGCGATTAGCAAGCCTTGTACGTGACCACTTCATGTCATTTTGTAGAGATTGAAGAGCTTACTCCATAGCTCTATCATTCTACTCCCATTGTGCAAAGATTCATTGCCAATGTGGTTGTAATCATATGTGAATCTATACATTTATTATCATCTACCTCTCTGTTTTGTTCTCTGCTATACTCACTCAGAGCAGTAACTTCAGAAGGTCATATCTCGAGTTTTACTGAACATTTTTCAGTGTTTTAAAGTGCGTTGGATAGCTCTCAATGTCTAGTTTCTACCTATAAATTTGCAAGGTCATTGGATTTATACTTTTGGAGATATCTGCATTTTACTGCTTACTGGTCTATCTCTGCAGAGCCCCGAGAATTGTGGGAATGTTCCAGAACTTGATGAAACTTGTTCTCAGTGCTCAGTCCATCATTTGAAGTGTTTTAACTTGGAATAGGAAGCTTGCTAAGTCTATTTGCTATGCCCAAAAGGAATTTTTCTAATTCCTTCCAGGTTGAGAGCACTGTTCATTTTTTCCAGCAGGTGTATGTCCAAAAATAGCAAGTTTTGGGAGCTAGTCATTTCGCAACTTGTCGGTCTTGACTTAAACTTTTGGGATACATGTTCCAAAGTACTTGGCTGATATTTTGGTGGATTTAGGAAGCTCAAAGGGTCTACTAATCAACTCTGAAGTCTCAGTTGGCTGGTGTGAAGCTGGTTGTAGCGGCACCTACTCATCTTTGGATTGCATCCACCATCTCTCTTCACATGAAAAACATACACTTCTTCATGCAAGTCACCATTCAGAAATGTTGTTTTAATGTCCAACTGATGTACATTCCAACCATGATGGGTTGCAAGTGCACAAATGCTCCGAACAGTAGTCAAACGGCATGTAGGTGCAAAGGTCTCATCAAAATCAATGCCTCTTTCCTGTGCATAACCCTTTGCAACAAGCCTAGCCTTATACCTGTCAACTGTACCATCAGGTTTACGCTTCAGCTTGTATACCCACTTAGTGCCAATGGCCTTCTTGCCAGGAGGCAAGTCACATAAAGACCATGTACCATTCTTCATTATACCATCATATTCAGATTGCATAGCAGCCATCCAATTTTCTGAATTCTATGCTTCATCAAAAGAAACAGGCTCATTCTCATCACAGAGACTAGATGCAACCATAGCATAGCAATCTGATGCAAAGCAGGCACTATGAGAGCCTAAGTGAGTACGATATGACAAAGGTGCATCTAATTTGCTGTCATGCAAAGTCTGCACCAGCCATTTTGGCATAGTTTTTGCCTGCTCAATATCAGCTCTCTCATCAACAAATGCATCATGTAAATCTGCATCAGAAATGGAATGATTGTTGGAGTTAGACGTCTGCGGAAGCACGCGAACAGCACAAGGAAGAAGAAGAAGCTTGGAGCACAACACACAAGACTGAATGTATTACTAGAGAATGTACAAAGATAAGTAGCCCATTAGGGCAATAGGCGTATATACAAGCCGGGGGAAAAAAACCTCCTAAAGAGGGAAAAAAGTGCCCCGGCGGTCCTAGAGTGTTCACACACATCACTACCTAAATATATCAACAAATCCCCCCTGGGAGTGATGCGGTGAACAAGGAGCTGGCACTCATGTATAAGGAAGTGCCGAGCTATGTGGAAATCACTCCACAAAAGGAAGTAAGCCCAAAGCTTTGCGGAAAGCTTCAAACTTCTCCCTAGGCAGAGCCTTCGTGAAAAGGTCTGCAATGTTCTCCTGCGTGGGCACATATGCCAAGCTGATCTCCCCAGCAGAGAACCTCTCCCTGACATAGTGATAATGCACCTCAATGTGCTTAGTGCGAGCATGGAACATAGGGTTCCTCGCAACTGCCAATGCGCTCTGAGTGTCAGCGAAGATGGTGGTGGCAGAAGACTGGCCAACACCCAAATCAGCCATAAGGCGTCTGAGCCACACACACTCAACAGTCGCTGTGAAAGCTGCCCTATACTCAGCCTCACAACTGGAAGTGGCCACAGTAGGCTGCTTCTTGCTCAACCAAGATATACATGAGCTACCAAGCATGAAGCAAAAACCACTGGTGGACACACGAGTGTCATAGCAACCAGCCCAATCTGAGTCAGAAAAAGCATGCAAATCTTGCGGTAGTGATCCCCCCTTGGGATAAAACAACCCAAGTAGCCGAGTACCACTCAAGTAGCGAAAGATGCGCTTAACCGCTTTCCAATGCGTGACTCCTGGGCAATGCATAAACCTGCTCATGTGTGAGACAGCAAACTGAATATCTGGCCGAGTAATGCATAAGTAAATCAGGCATCCAACAGCCTGCTGATAGAGAACAGAATCAAATGCATCTCCAGCATCATGAAGACTCAATCGTAAACCTGTCTCCATAGGAGTGGCAATAGGCTTACAGTCTTCAAGGCCAAAACGCTGCAATAATGTGTCAATATATTTCGTTTGACACAAAGCCATTCCACCATCAACTTGCATAAACTGAATGCCCAAATAGTGATGCAAATGCCCCAAATCAGACATCTCAAATGAGGCATGCAAATCAGCCTTGAAATCAGCAATATGCTTCTCAAGAGGACCAGTGAGCAGCATGTCGTCTACATAGACAACCATGATCAGAAGCACATCATTAGCACGCTTAACATATAAGGTGCTTTCAGTTGGACTATTCTCAAAACCATGTGCAATTAGATAGGCATGTATTTTCTCATACCAAGCACGTGGTGCTTGCTTTAAACCATATAACGCCTTCTTTAACCTGCACACCTGGTTTTCATGCCCTTTCTGCACAAAGCCACGGGGCTGAAAAACATACACTTCTTCATGCAAGTCACCATTCAGAAATGCTGTTTTAATGTCCAACTGATGTACATTCCAACCATGATGGGCTGCAAGTGCACAAATGCTCCGAACAGTAGTCATACGGCATGTAGGTGCAAAGGTCTCATCAAAATCAATGCCTCTTTCCTGCGCATAACCCTTTGCAACAAGCCTAGCCTTATACCTGTCAACTGTACCATCAGGTTTATGCTTCAGCTTGTATACCCACTTAGTGCCAATGGCCTTCTTGCCAGGAGGCAAGTCACATAAAGACCATGTACCATTCTTCATTATAGCATCATATTCAGATTGCATAGCAGCCATCCAATTTTCTGAATTTTGTGCTTCATCAAAAGAAACAGGCTCATTCTCATCACAGAGACTAGATGCAGCCATAGCATAGCAATCTGATGCAAAGGAGGTACTATGAGAGCCTGAACGAGTACGATATGACAAAGGTGCATCTAATTTGCTGTCACGCAAAGTCTGCACCAGCCATTTTGGCATAGTTTTTGCCTGTTCAATATCAGCTCTCTCATCAACAAGTGCATCATGTAAATCTGCATCAGAAATGGAATGATCTGCATCATCATATGAAACCTGCAAAGGCTGAGAAGTTGCCTCATTAGGACCAGCGCTAGCCTGTCCACTTGTAAAAAGAGGCATCAAAGTATCATACATGTCTTTGGAGCTAACAGATGTCTCCTTAGTACATGAAAGCAATGGCTGAATAGCATCTTCCACAAAGACAACATCACGGCTAACCAGAATGCGTTTAGTCTGTGGATGATACAAACGATAGCCTTTACTTTCAGAACTGTACCCAACAAAAATACATTTTACTCCCTTATCATCCAATTTTCTACGATGTTGTTCAGGCACTAATGCATATGCCAAACAACCAAAAACACGCAGATGAGCAACAGATGGCTTGCGGTCATGCCAAGCCTCATATGGAGTGATAGATTGCAACGCTTTGGTGGGACACCTGTTCAGTACATATGCTGCACACATGACAGCCTCAAGCCAGAAACTATGTGGTAAAGCCTGACTTTTGACCATGCACCTCGCCATCTCCATGAGTGACCTGTTCGTTCGTTCAGCAACTCCATTCTGTTGAGGTGTATACGGCACTGTACACTGGCGTTTTATCCCACATTCAGCCAGAAATGCATTAAAATCTGAAGACATATATTCCCCCCCTCGATCAGAACGGAGGGTGCCCATTTTACATGCTGACAGATTTTCAGCCAAAACCAAAAACTGTTTGAAGCACATGAACACTTCGGACTTTGCTTTGAGTGGATATACCCATGCATGCCTGGAAAAATCATCAATGAAAGTCACGAAGTAAAGGTAATTTCCAAAAGAGGGTGTCTGCATAGGACCACAGACATCACTATGTACAAGCTGCAATTTCTGCATAGCCCGAACTGAACCATCTTTTGGAAAGGAAGAACGCTGCATTTTGCCCAAAATACAGCCTTCACAAACATGTTTTCCAGGTGCCTCAAGTTTGGGCAAAGAGGACACCATTTCAGATTTCTGCAGGCGTAACAAGCTAGCAAAATTCAGATGACCAAAGCGTGCATGCCAAAGCTTTGCATCTGACATAGCCTGAGAATCATGAACTGCACATGCCGAATCATTCACAGATCTTTCATAGTCTATGAGCTTATACAGCCCACGACATAAAATGCCAGAAGCAATAATCACATCGCCATTTGAGAGATCATGGACTGTACACCTGTCATCAACGAATTTCACAACCAAGCCAATCTTGGCTAATGCAGAAACTGATAATAGGTTCTTTTTGATCCCTGGCACAAATAAAGCATCTGACAAAGTGAAAGAACTACCATCAGCAGTAGTCAGAATGATCTTACCAACTCCCAACAGGATAAGAGGAGTTATTGGCGCATGTGACAGTATTCCCTGTAGGGGCAGGCTCGAGTGAAGAGAAGAAACTGCGCTGCGAGGTAATATGTTTGGTCGCCCCACTGTCAAAGTACCAAACATCTGAGTCTACTGCAGACATGCACTGATCATGAGAAGATGGGTCAAAACTGCAGACAGTAGTAAACGCCCATTCTTCTTCCTGCACAAGATTTGCAGACTCTGTTTTTGGTGTAGAGGCCTCTGCAACAACCATTCCAGCCTCTTTCTTCTTTGCCTCTTTAGCAGCCAGTTTTGGACAGTTCTTTATAATATGATCATTTCCTTTACAGTACTTGTAGAACAATTTCTGCTTTTCTGATTTCTTCTCATCTTTATCCTGGTTCTTCGATTGTGCAGCATTTGCAGATTTCTGCTTACTAGTAGAAGAGCTCCATTTTCCTTTGCCCTTCTGACTAGCCAGGAAAGCTTGATCTGCAACATGCATAATGGACCTGTTCTGCCTGGACTGATCTTCCTGCAACAGAACAGAGACTAATTCCTCAAATGACAAGGCATTCGGATTGCCTTTCATCATCAATCGAAGAGTAGAGACAAAACTCTGATATGAATCAGGAAGGCCATTCAGAACGGTCTGCACAAGTGAGCTATCTGGTATAACCTCATCAGCAGAAATCAATTGTTCCTTCAGGTCTTTGATCTTTGTAAGAAAACTGTCCATCGAATCACCTTCATTCATGTGCTCACTCTCCAACTGTTTTCGGAGGTAAGCAACACGAGCCTCATTCCTAGCCTGGTACAAAGTGGTAAGTGTATCCCAAGCATCCTTTGCTGTTCTGCAAGAGCGAATGTGAGGAATAATGGCACGTTTGACAGACAAAGCTATCAATGCATGTGCCTGGGCATCTCTGCCATCCCAACGAATCTGCTCTGTAGTAGGTGCAACAGAAACAGCAGCACGAACAGGAATCTGCGGAATATCATCTTCGACACCATCTTCATCAGCTCCAACACCTGTATTTGCAGTACCTGTCGTTACAGGTGTAACAGGACGTCTTTCAACACCCTGCACAATGTTCCACAATCCTATTGCAACCAGTACATGTCGCATCATATAAGCCCATAATGGGTAGTTGGTACCATCCAACTTATCCTCGACAGCCAACATACGGAATACATCACTGCTTTCAGCCATGGCCGGTGACTAAAATACCTTGATGCAGAAAATTGACTGTATCTCAAAAAGTTGAACAGAACTGCCCACACGAGTTCTGCTAGACCTGTAGCAGACTTCGAGACGCTTAAACTGGCGAACAGAAACTGGTATATACCTTTGGCACAAAAGGACAAAATAGCCTGCACAAGCACTACGATAGTGCGTTCGGAGGCCGAAACGAGCTCAGATCGCGATTTCGGCACCACACAGCAAAGCTGTTTTGATCTCGGAAACACCCTGAGTATGCTCACCAAATTTTGTGCGAATCTGAGACTGCAAACGGAGGAGTGTCGACGGCGCCCTAGAAGAAGCAACGACCTGCTCTGATACCAATTGTTGGAGTTAGACGTCTGCGGAAGCACGCGAACAGCACAAGGAAGAAGAAGAAGCTTGGAGCACAACACACAAGACTGAATGTATTACTAGAGAATGTACAAAGATAAGTAGCCCATTAGGGCAATAGGCGTATATACAAGCCGGGGGAAAAAAACCTCCTAAAGAGGGAAAAAAGTGCCCCGGCGGTCCTAGAGTGTTCACACACATCACTACCTAAATATATCAACAATGATCTACATCATCATATGAAACCTGCAAAGGCTGAGAAGTTGCCTCATTAGGACGAGCACTAGGCTGTCTACCTGTAAAAAGAGGCATCAAAGTATCATACATGTCTTTGGAGCTAACAGATGTCTCCTTAGTACATGAAAGCAATGGTTGAATAGCATCTTCCACAAAGACAACATCACGGCTAACCAGAATGCGTTTAGTCTGTGGATGATACATACGATAGCCTTTACTTTCAGAACTGTACCCAACAAAAATACATTTTACTACCTTATCATCCAGTTTTTTGTGATGTTGTTCAGGCACTAGTGCATATGCCAAACAACCAAAAACACGGAGATGAGCAATAGATGGCTTGCGGTCATGCCAAGCCTCATATGGAGTGATAGAGTGCAGAGCTTTAGTGGGACACATGTTCAATACATATGCTGCACACATGACAGCCTCAAGCTAGAGACTATGTGGTAAAGCCTGACTTTTGACCATGCACCTCGCCATATCCATGAGTGACCTGTTCTTTCTTTCAACAACTCCATTCTGTTGAGGTGTATAAGGCACTGTAGATTGGTGTTTTATCCCACGTTCAGCCAGAAATGCATTAAAATCAGAAGACATATATTCCTCCCCTCGATCTAAACGGAGGGTGCCCATTTTACATGATCACAGATTTCCAGCCAAAACCAAAAACTGTTTAAAGCACATGAACACTTCGGACTTTGCTTTGAGTGGATATACACATGCATGCCTGGAAAAATCATCAATGAAAGTCACGAAGTAAAGGTAATTTCCAAAAGAGGGTGTCTGCATAGGACCACAGACATCACTATGTACAAGTTGCAATTTCTGTGTAGCCCGAACTGAACCATCTTTTGGAAAGGAGGAACGCTGCATTTTGCCCAAAATACAGCTGTTGAAGATAAAATATATATTTCTTGGATCCACTCTTTTTTCATCATCATTTGTACCTTTTTCTACCTTTCATTCAGTTAATAAAGCACTCTTGTATAGGTCTGTGTGAGTGCCATACTAGAGAATAAGTGGGATTCATTCTCCTTTCAGTTGAGAAATCCCACATAGCATGCTTTTTTGCCATTTTGTATATAAAGAGGTCTCCACCTCTTCTTTTGGGAGAGCTTTTTGAGAAGTAATGAGATAATGCTAGTTTGTAGTTAGATTGTTGCTCTCTTGTCGTCATGATGTGCATGCGTGCTTGTTCTCTTCTTGTCTAATGCTTGTGACACGTTGATGTATGATTACGTTGCTATTATGCTTGTGATTACGATTATGAGCATCATTCATGATGCTTATGTTATGTCTTCTTGTTAATAACGTTGTTAATCATATGTTGACGAAGCGCCATTACGTCTGCTGAGTGCTTCTTCGCGAACATTTGGGTTTCATGAGATGCTTCCTGGATTGACAAGTATGAGTTGTGATGCTACAGCATCAACAACTTTTGGCACCGTTGCCGGGGAGCGTTCTCTTGTCACTTACGTGATGGTTTATGACGTGAAGATCACGTGTATGCAAGCTTTTCATACGATTTATTGAGTTCTTCATTTTATTACGCTCTTGTGAGCATTTGCGGCTTGCAAGATTTACAATAACTTGTTGAGATGAGCCATTTTTGGTATGATTAGAATCCCCTTTTTGGGTGATTAATCTACCATGTGTGGTGATTCTTCAAGTTACTACTAGAATAAGAGTATCTTTTTTGCAAATAATTAGTTAAATATGTTGATTGGTTGGTGTTATCAACTTCATTAATTATTTCTCTAATCATGTGTACTTAACTTTGTTTTGGGGTTCTTCTATAAGTTTCAAAGAGTTATGAGATCATTATCTTCATCAACCAAGGTTTTCTAACAACCAAGGTTTTCTGACAGTCAGAGAGGACTTCGTCAATGGAAGTCTGCACCATCATTTGCCGACGACTGTGGAATGCTAAAGAGATTCTTGTAGAAACCTATTGATCACCATCAGTGTGATGTCCATGAACATTCGTCCACTATGCTTCTTGGGCTCATTGGTCAAGAGGGTGGCAATTTCTCGCACTTCGCCTATTCCTTCCATTTCCATGCACTATCAAAGAATAGCTCTATAGATGCACTTCCACCCGAGCAAGACAGTGTAGCATAGCAATCGCGAATGTAGTAACTTTGCGTATAGGCCTCCCCATCCAGCAACCCCTCATCAGGAAGGAGGCTGTTGTACACCAGGAATAGAACAAAAAATGAACGGCTATCAGCGCAAGAATATTTTGGAGAACAGCGAAAGCTCACACTCTGCTGAGAAGAATTCTCGAAAAATTCACATCTTGCATAAGGTCCAGGATCATCCTATTAATAAAGAACTTTTATCTAGAAGGGAAATTCATAGTTTCTCAGAAAGACAAAGGCGCAAAGGCATGACTCACCTATATACAACTCTATTTTCACTCTTGCCCGATGCAAAACCTAAGATGGATCGATGCAAGGTTCTTACTGATGCAATGAAGTACATCCAAACTCTTTCTGATCAAGTCGAAGCAATAGGATCCCAAAAGGCTGAGCTTATTGCATCATTGGGGGGGGGGGAAGTTTCCATTACTTTCAAAGATGGAGCCTCTACTGTCACAGCAGCTGCAGTGATTGCTCCCCGTATGAAATTTTTGGGCTCTTGTAGAGAAGTTTGGTGAAGGTGGTCTGAAGCTTTAGCGCAAGACTTGTATTAAACTGACCACAGACATCTGTAACATTTGATTATACTAGAAGGCTACAACATCTAAAACCAGTAACAAAGGATCAAGTACCTATTGTCCGTACGACTGGGGAAGCTTAGGGGTGTGTATCAGAGGAACTCTCTAGACTAGAAGCAAAATCTGTTGCAGAAGCTCTTATAGTAGCTGAATTGGCTTAGAAGCAAAAGCAAAGAAGGAAGCTGCAACGGCTTTTGAGAATGTTTTCCCATAAGAGGAGGAAATGCAACAGGATCTACGAGCATCCACAAGAGAAGAATTGAAGAGATTGATCCCTATGAAGAGTAGAAGTCGGGATAAATTGGAAAGAAGAGCTACTCTTGATGTGGAGAAGGACCTCTTACCTATCACAAGACATGAAGTACACAAAGATGCTTGGACTGCATTAGTCATGGACATCAGTGTGCAATTTACCAAAGAAGAAGTTATGAACACCAAGAAAGTGCAAACCAATGTTGGTTGCTTATATCATAGAGACACTACCAGGATCCTCTCATATTGTGTGATAGAGGATGAGCATATAACATTGGTAGCTAAAGCTCAATTGGATGCTTTTGTTAGGCTTCTTCCTAAATCATGGACTTTGTAGGACATGCAAATAAATCACATTTTGGCCACACATGGAAAGAACAATATATGACTATCTTAGTGTGTGTGTTCCACTTGCCAAGTGGTTCCCACCAATGAGCATGCTAATTTATACTATGTTTGTGCATGTCCCTTCTCGAGACAGAACATACTAGATTATCTAAAATCTGGCACTTATCCTAGGGTGGATTGAATCCATTGTGCCATTTAAAGAGCATCACATATGTTTTTCTTATTAACAATCTCTCCTCCAAATTAGCTTGCAATGTGTTATTTGAGTTGTCAAAAAAGAAAAGAAAGTAATTATTAAGAAGATAATGAATATGCTTAACAAGAAAACCCCCACTTTCCAAATTATTTTAGATCTAGGATCTAAACATAACTTTAGCAGACCTTGGGCCATGAAACAGACAAGTGTTGAGTTTTTATTATCGTGTCCATCATATTCCACATTAACCTTATGAGCTTCAACCTCATCCTGAACCATACTTCTTTGTTTGTCAACTAAAGAAGAAGAGTGAGGTATTGGGTTATCTGAGGGTTCATGTAGTGGAACAGAGGATTAAATCAATGGAATCTGAGCTTAAAGCCTTGTAAATGACCTTCTAGGA
This sequence comes from Ceratopteris richardii, assembly GCA_020310875.1. NCBI lineage: Eukaryota > Viridiplantae > Streptophyta > Polypodiopsida > Polypodiales > Pteridaceae > Ceratopteris > Ceratopteris richardii. Next base: position 45,485,260 of record CM035407.1, on the reverse strand, counting down.
GACACAAACGCATTTGTAATAGCAAGTAGTTGAGCTCTTGTTGGTGATTGGGTTGCATGGTCTAAGCATTGAATCATTTAGTCCCTTAATGCTTCATATAGAGCAATGCATCTGACTCTCAAGAAGGCACCTGCCATGATGCAAGTCAAAGAGCATAATATGGCATTAGTAGCATTGAAACTTGGAAATAGGAGCATGCATCAGGTAGTTCATTCACATAGAATCCCAAGTACATAGGGAAACCCTAGTTATGAAAGTGTCACCCAACCACTCATTATCTTTGCAAGTTACATTTGGCTCAAAGAATAATAAATGTGTGAAGCAGTGATCATAATAATTGATACCAAACAAAGGAGGAAGCTACAAGAAATCCATGATTCTTTCGATCATTTATTTCTGCATGAAAGAGAAACATTCAATCATAACATCATTCATTATTGAAATCAACTCAACATAGATGCGTAGGCAATGTATAGGAACTGTCTCAAGAATCCAAAAGAACAAGAAGTTCTCTTTCATTCATCATGCACGTGAACTTTGTACTTCATATCAAGGGAAACATAAAAACTTAAAATGAGTTACCCAATTTTGAACACAAATTATATAACACAAACGTTATGCATTCAAACCATAAAATTTTCCCAAGGATAAAGCGCATCATATAAGATTCCTCAAATATTTATTTAATAGGAACATAAGTGCCTTGACGCCTTGAGCGGGGAAACACAAGCCAACAGATCACATGAAAAGATTGATTCATTCTTCAAACAAATCTATGGACTTTTGATTTTCAGAGAAATTTGTTCATGACAATGAGTTTACCTAAGATGTGCTCCAAGTATCTTTAAGACAGTTTGTCGTTCGCGTTAAACACGTGAATCACTCTTAACTTCAAGAAAACTATGAATAACTCAACAATTCAAACTATGCCATTTCATATTTGAATGCTAAATTTGTATATAAATTGTTGATATATTTAGGTAGTGATGTGTGTGAACACACTAGGACCGCCGGGGCACTTTTTTCCCTCTTTAGGAGGTTTTTTTCCCTCGGCTTGTATATACGCCTATTGCCCTAATGGGCTACTTATCTTTGTACATTCTCTAGTAATACATTCAGTATTGTGTGTTGTGCTCCAAGCTTCTTCTTCTTCCTTGCGCTGTTCGCGTGCTTCCGCAGAAGTCTAACTCCAACAATTGGTATCAGAGCATGTCGTCGCTTCATCTAGGGCGCCGTTGACACTCCTCCGTTTGCAGTCTCAGATTCGCACGAGATTTGGTGAGCATACTCAAGGTGTTTCAGAGATCTGAGCTCGTTTCGACCTCTGAACGCATTATCGCAGTGCTTGTGTAGGCTATTTCGTCTTTTTGTGCCAAAGGTATATACCAATATCTGTTCGCCAGTTTAAGCGTCTCGAAGTCTGCTACAGGTCTAGCAGAACAGTCAATTTTTTTGAGATACAATCAATTTTTTGCATCAAGGTATTTTAGTCACCGGCCATGGCTGAAAGCAGTGAGGTATTCTGTATGTTGGCTGTTGAGGATAAGTTGGATGGTACCAACTACCCATTGTGGTCTTATATGATGTGACATGTATTGGTTGCAAAAGGATTGTGGAACATTGTGCAAGGTGTTGAAAGACGTCCTGTTACACCTCTGACTACAGGTACTGCAAATACAGGTGCTGGAGCTGATGAAGATGGTGTCGAAGATGATATTCCGCAGATTCCTGTTCGTGCTGCTGTTTCTACTGCACCTACTACAGAGCAGATTCGTTGGGATGGCAGAGATGCCCAGGCACATGCATTGATAGCTTTGTCTGTCAAACGTGCCATTATTCCTCATATTCGCTCTTGCAAAACAGCTGAGGATGCTTGGGATACACTTACCACATTGTACCAAGCTAGGAATGAGGCTCATGTTGCTTACCTCCGAAAACAGTTGGAGAGTGAGCACATGAATGAAGGTGATTCTATGGACAGTTTCCTAACGAAGATCAAAGACTTGAAGGAACAGTTGATTTCTGCTGATGAGGCTATACCAGATAGCTCACTTGTGTAGACCGTTTTGAATGGTCTTCCTGATTCATATCAGAGTTTTGCTTCTACTCTTCGGTTGATGATGAAAGGCAATCCAAATGCCTTATCATTTGAGGAGTTAGTCTCTGTTCTATTGCAGGAAGATCAGTCCAGGCAAAACAGGTCCATTATGCGAGTTGCAGATCAAGCTTTCCTAGCTAGTCAGAAGGGCAAAGGAAAATGGAGCTCTTCAACTAGTAAGCAGAAATCTGCTAATTCTGCATATTCGAAGAAGGAAGATAAAGATGAGAAGAAATCAGAAAAGCAGAAATTGTTTTGTAAGTACTGTAAAGGGAATGATCATATCATAAAGAATTGTCCAAAATTGGCTGCTAAAGAGGGAAAGAAGAAAGAGGTTCGAATGGTTGTTGCAGAGGCCTCTACACCAAAAACAGAGTCTACAAATCTTGTGCAGGAAGAAGAATGGGCGTTTACTACTGTCTGCAGTTTTGACCCATCTTCTCATGAGCAGTGCATGTCTGTAGTAGACTCAGATGTTTGGTATTTTTGACAGTGGGGCGACCAAACATATTACCTCGTAGCGTAGTTTCTTCTCTTCACTCGAGCCTGCCCCTATAGGGAATACTGTTACATGCGCCAACAACTCCTCTTATCCTGTTATGGGAGTTGGTAAGATCATTTTGACTACTGCTGATGGTAGTTCTTTCACTTTGTCAGATGCTTTATTTGTGCTAGGGATCAAGAAGAATCTGTTATCAGTTTCTGCATTAGCCAAGATTGGCTTGGTTGTGAAATTTGTTGATGACAGATGTACAGTTCATGATCTATCAAATGGCGATGTTATTATTGCTTCTGGCATTTTATGTTGTGGGCTGTATAAGCTCATAGACTATGAAAGATCTGTGAATGATTCGGCATGTGCAGTTCATGATTCTCAGGCTATGTCAGATGCAAAGCTTTGGCATGTACGCTTTGGTCATCTGAATTTTGCTAGTTTGTTATGCCTGCAGAAATCTGAAATGGTGTCCTCTTTGCCCAAACTTGAGGCACCTAGAAAACATGTTTGTGAAGGCTGTATTTTGGGCAAAGTGTAGCGTTCCTCCTTTCCAAAAGATGGTTCAGTTCGGGCTACACAGAAATTGCAGCTTGTACATAGTGATGTCTCCGTTCCTATGCAGACACCCTCTTTTGGAAATTACCTTTACTTCGTGACTTTCATTGATGATTTTTCTAGGCATGCATGGGTATATCCACTCAAAGCAAAGTCCGAAGTGTTCATGTGCTTCAAACAGTTTTTGGTTTTGGCTGAAAATCTGTTAGCATGTAAAATGGGCACCCTCCGTTCTGATCGAGGGGGGGAATAAATGTCTTCTGATTTTAATGCATTTCAGGCTGAACGTGGGATAAAACACCAGTGTACAATGCCGTATACACATCAACAAAATGGAGTTGCTGAACGAAAAAACAGGTCACTCATGGAGATGGCGAGGTGTATGGTCAAGAGTCAGGCTTTACCTCATAGTTTCTAGCTTGAGGCTGTCATGTGTGCAGCATATGTACTGAACAGGTGTCCCACTAAAGCGTTGCAGTCTATCACTCCATATGAGGCTTGGCATGACCGCAAGCCATCTGTTGCTCATCTGCGTGTTTTTGGTTGTTTGGCATATGCACTAGTGCCTGAACAACATCGCAGAAAATTGGATGATAAGGCAGAAAAATGTATTTTTGTTGGGTACAGTTCTGAAAGTAAAGGCTATCGTTTGTATCATCCATAGACTAAACACATTCTCGTTAGCCGTGATGTTGTCTTTGTGGAAGATGCTATTCAGCCGTTGCTTTCATGTACTAAGGAGACACCTGTTAGCTCCAAAGACATGTATGATACTTTGATGCCTCTTTTTACAGGTGGACAATCTAGTGCTGGTCCTAATGAGGCAACTTCTTAGCCTTTGCAGGTTTCATATGATGATGTAGATCATTCCATTTCTGATGCAGATTTACATGATGCACTTGTTGATGAGAGAGCTAATATTGAGCAGGCAAAAACTATGCCAAAATGGCTGGTGCAGACTTTGCGTGACAGTAAATTAGATGCACCTTTGTCATATTGTACTCGTTCAGGCTCTCATAGTGCCTCCTTTGCATCAGATTGCTATGCTATGGCTGCGTCTAGTCTCTGTGATGAGAATGAGCCTGTTTCTTTTGATGAAGCACAAAATTCAGAAAATTGGATGGTGGCTATGCAATCTGAATATGATGCTATAATGAAGAATGGTACATGGTCTTTATGTGACTTGCCTCCTGGCAAGAAGGCCATTGGCACTAAGTGGGTATACAAGTTGAAGCGTAAACCTGATGGTACAGTTGACAGGTATAAGGCTAGGCTTGTTGCAAAGGGTTATGCACAGGAAAGAGGCATTGATTTTGATGAGACCTTTGCACCTACATGCCGTATGACTACTGTTCGGAACATTTGTGCACTTGTAGCCCATCATGGTTGGAATGTACATCAGTTGGACGTTAAAACAATATTTTTGAATGGTGACTTGCATGAAGAAGTGTATGTTTTTCAGCCCCGTGGCTTTGTGCAGAAAGGGCATGAAAACCAGGTGTGCAGGTTAAAGAAAGCGTTATATGGTTTAAAGCAAGCACAACGTGCTTGGTATGAGAAGATACATGCCTATCTAATTGCACATGGTTTTGAGAATAGTCCAACTGAAAGCAACTTATATGTTAAGCGTGCTAATAATGTGCTTCTGATCATTGTTGTCTATGTTGACGACATGCTGCTCACTGGTCCTATTGAGGAGCATATTGCTGATTTTAAGGCTGATTTGCATGCCTCATTTGAGATGTCTGATTTGGGGCATTTGCATCACTATTTGGGCATTCAGTTTATGCAAGTTGATGGTGGAATGGCTTTGTGTCAAACGAAATATATTGACACATTATTGCGGTGTTTTGGCCTTGAAGGCTGTAAGCCTATTGCCACTCCTATGGAGACAGGTTTACGATTGAGTCTTCATGATGCTGGAGATGCATTTGATGTTGTTCTCTATTAGCAAGCTGTTGGATGCTTGATTTATTTATGCATTACTCAGCCAGATGTTCAGTTTGCTGTCTCACAGATGAGTAGGTTTATGCATTGCCCAGGAGTCACGCAGTGGAAGGCGGTTAAGTGCATCTTTCACTACTTGAGTGGTAATCAGCTACTTGGGTTGTTTTATCTCAAGGGGGGATCACTACTGCCAGATTTGCATGCTTTTTCTGACTCAGATTGGGCTAGTTGCTATGACACTCGTGTGTCCACCAGTGGTTTTTGCTTCATGCTTGGTAGCTCATGTATATCTTGGTTGAGCAAGAAGCAGCCTACTGTGGCCACTTCCAGTTGTGAGGCTGAGTATAGGGCAACTTTCACAGCGACTGTTGAGTGTGTGTGGCTCAGACGCCTTATGGCTGATTTGGGTGTTGGCCAGTCTTCTGCCAGCACCATCTTCACTGACAGTCAGAGCGCATTGGCAGTTGCGAGGAACCCTGTGTTCCACGCTCGCACTAAGCACATTGAGGTGCATTATCACTATGTCAGGGAGAGGTTCTCTGCTGGGGAGATCAGCTTGGCATATGTGCCCACGCACGAGAACATAGCATACCTGTTCATGAAGGCTCTGCCTAGGGAGAAGTTTGAAGCTTTCCGCAAAGCTTTGGGCTTACTTCCTTTTGTGCAGTGACTTCCACATACCTTGGCACTTCCTTATACATGAGTGCCAACTCCTTGTTCACCGCATCACTCCCAGGGGGGATTTGTTGATATATTTAGGTAGTGATGTGTGTGAACACACTAGGACCGTCGAGGCACTTTTTTCCCTCTTTACGAGGTTTTTTCCCTCGGCTTGTATATATGCCTATTGCCCTAATGGGCTACTTATCTTTGTACATTCTCTAGTAATACATTCAGTATTGTGTGTTGTGCTCCAAGCTTCTTCTTCTTCCTTGTGTTGTTCGTGTGCTTCCGCAGAAGTCTAACTCCAACATAAATCACATCAATTTCTCATAGAGTTGTTGACACATAGTATCAAACCTATGATTTATTCAACAACATTAACTCATGGAAGTCATCACAAAATAATATAGCAATCACAAGGCTTAAGTCGATCCCAATTCGTTCATAAAAAAAAAAAAGAAAGAAAAAAACCTTTCATAAACAACATTATCCAAATAGCGGGAGCTTCAACGAATTGAATTCACTGTTTTCATCATGCATCAAAACATAGATCATCTGGATGGGAAGCGAAGCCAAAACCCCTCGCTAAGCTGCCCCTTTTTCTTTTATGTATAACAAAAAAAACGTACAATCATATGCAGTTCAACACCATATAGATCCATGAAAATCTGCTAACACCTATTCGCTGCTTCATACAAGATTCTAAACTTTCCATTACTCCCATATCCTGTCGCATATCAGTCCTTCCCTCCCTCTGTATTTGCCCACCTTTCCTCCTTTTTCCAGAAGGAAAAAAAATCCACCCGTCCCTTCTTACCAAATGAGGCTTGAAAACGTGTTCTTTACATGTGTCACTTGATGGATTTTTTGCCATAACTCTGACCTTCTCCATAATTTTCAAAAAGTACTAATGATGCAAATGAGGTTTAGTATTTATGGGACATGAAGAAACAATCAATTCTAATAAGTTCGATGAGCAGAAAAACCAATTCAAGACAGAGATGTTTTAGTGGAATCTATACAACTATTTTTGCACCACTCTTGTACCTCAGAGAAACCTATAAGTGATGTAACATAAAGAACCTTCTTTTATTTCTCCGCAATCATTAGGTGTGAGATTGATGCCGAACCTTCCCATGGAAAAAGTCTTACAGTGCCCATCCAAGTCTTTGCCTTCCCAACTCCTTTTTCTTTGAATGACCCTTAATAAGAGAAGATTGTAATTAGTGGAGATGAAGTCTCCATGACACCATGCGGTTCAAATGCTTCATTAGGAAAAACTTGAGGCATGTACATTGGGTCCTCTATGGATCGATAATTTGGATGTCTTAAGGGCCATGGCTGTAGTTTTTTATCCTCTCTCTTTGCTTCCTTACACATCCATAATTGGGCATCCTCGTGCATCCATGATTGATCACTTGATCCGGCACTATGGATAGACAAATCATCTTCTTCCTTGTGTACGGGATTCCATTGTAATGGGGTAGTCCTTGTATGCAAATGTATGCAAATTGATCTTTGTGGTGGTTCCTTGATGTTGAAGGTATAATGAGTCTCGTCCCCAGTCTTGCACTACCCTTAGTTGTCTCATGAAAGGTCGTCCTAATATCATTTCATAATTATTTGCCTTTCCAAATTGACATATAGCTAATGTATGCTCAAACTTGACTCCATAGGTGGTCAACCTAATTTTTTCCAATATTCCTAGGGGTTTCTTGACATGACCATCTGCTAATTGAAGTTTCATACGCAATGGTCGCAAGGCTGGCTTTCCCCATTTGTCCCAAATCTCTTTGGTGGTGATACCTATTCCCGCTCCTGTGTCTAGTATGGCCTTGGTCATGTATCCATTGTTTGTGATGGGTAAACATGTGTTGCCCTCATCTCCTTCGCTAAATTCTCCAACCTTATCCACCAGGATTTGTACAGTAGAAGGGTTTTCAGTTTCCTTGCCTTCCTTTTCATTCTTCTCCTGCTCCAACTTCAACTGTCCGGCTAATTGTTACCATAATTGTGGTTTGACACAAAGTAATTCTTCCACACTCAACTGACATTGTTCTTGAGTTCTGCTAGATTGTGTGAGGTCTTGTCTGAAGGATCCTTTTCTTTTCCTCGTACTGTGGGAGCATGGAGGATTATGGATTCCTTCTCATATTCTCCCATGTAATTTGGTAGGGTGGAAATGCTCTGTGCTTCCTCCCTATTTCGGTCTAACCTAGAAACTTCTTCATATATTTCCTCCATCTTTGGCATTGGTTGATAGTCTTCCACATCTAATTCCTCAAAAGGCGGTTTTGCAACTCCATTCTTTTTCCATTGATCTTCTCGAATTCTTGTCCACAACTCTTTTGGCCAATCAGCCTCTAAATCACGGACTGTGGACATGGACTTGTCCTGGGTATTTAGTAGTTCTTTCTTATCATCCCTCTCTTTTGGCTTCTACTCCTTGGTTTTAAGACAATCATTGTATTGATGCTTAGATATTCTCATCTTTGGGAGGACTGGGATGGTATTTTCTAGAGTGGCATGTGCCACCTCTATGAGTTTTCTACATATAGCAAGTCTCTCCTTTTCTAGCTCCCCTTATGGGTAAGATTTCTCATGTTGCTCTATGTTTGGTCCATTCACAATTCTAGCTTGGTAAGCTTTCAACCACATGTCTAAATCGTCTGGTCTTGGGTCTGCTAGGATTCATCTTGACTTGTCCGATTCTAGTATCTGAGGTGTAATGGGAATTTCTTCCTGCATTTCAGGTTCTTTAGGTTTCTTATTGCCTCTTGTGTCCTTGTCTTCCTTATTTTTATTTTTCATCCATTTTTCCTTGAGTTTTTCCCTTCTATCCTTCCACTTTTGGCTTTTCAATGTTTGGATATTCTCACGTGGGTCTTTCGAATCTTCCACTACTTGTATTCTGGGTTGTAGGGTTTTACTCTTTTCTTGTTCCAAGTCTACTCGTTTCCTTTCCTATCCTCTCACTTGTTCTCGTGTAATGGCCTTTAATGGTATTGTGTATTCCTTGTCACTTCCTGATGATTCAATTACTTCTATTACATTAATAGGTGCAGTGTCATGAAACTTATTGGGATTCTTTGGGCAGTCTCTAAAGAGATGTTCCTTTCCACAATCGTTGCAATACCCTTCCCACATCCTAGGAGGTGGTGGGTTGTATGGCCGAGTGCATTCTCTTATAAAATGATCTCCTCCACATCTATAGCATGGTCCTTTTGGGACAGGTGGTTTGATGGGTGGTGTTACGGGTGTTGTTGCTTTGGGTGTGGTGTACATTAGTGTTGCAAACTCCTGCCCATAGGTGTTGTCATATCCCTCATAACCATAGTATTGTGGGTTACAAACTTACTCGTAATCCATCACACTGGTGTCATAGGGATAGTATTCTCCTTGGATCTACTCGTATCCTAGCTTCGTTGATTTTGTGCTGGCTAATGGTGATGCTGGCACTATGGCTCTCTCCAAGTTTTCCTCTGGTTGAGCATATTTGACTAGCACTACATTTTGAGGAAATGGCGATTGCTGTCCTAACACTGGCTGAGGTTGTGCATATTGCCCTTGCTCATATGGCCTAGGTGCTCCTTGTGGTCTTAGATAGGGGTTATATCTTCGAATCTCCCTTTCTGGCTCTCTAGGTGGGTATCCATACGGTCTATACTGAGCTTGATTTGAGGGTGGTGTCAGCCTCTTGAATGGACAATTCTCAGTGGTGTGATTAGTGTGGCAATACAGAGTGGTTCCTTGATGTGGCTGCCTATTGTAAGGGTAAGCTTGAGGCAAGCCCGTTCCTCCTCTTACACACATGTGAGTAGGATGGTCTCCTCCGCATAAGCTGCATCTTTGCAACATGGGTATTCTCATTGGTCGACGCTAGTAGTTTCGCTCTCCGTGAACTCCTAACTTCTTGGCTACTAGTTTTGCTAACTCCTCCACATTACTGGAGTTGGATGTCACTATACTTCTAGTGTCTTCTGATTTAGTAGGACTTGGTGTACTTTTAAGATCATCTGCTAGGTTTTCCTCTAGGTCAATACACTCTTGAAGACACTCGCTCAACATCTGCAACCTCTTCACATAGACTAAAGTTCTTAGAGTCCCATTCGTCAGCCCGTCTAAAAATCATGATATCATTTTTTGCTACTTGGGTCTTTTTGTTACTGGGCATCGATCGACAGATTGATTGAACCTTCGGGCGGCTGTTTTTACCGTTTCATTCATGTTTTGTTTGAGGCTATGGATCAAAGATGAAGAGTTCTGTTTAATTCCTCTCTTGGTGAATTCCCCAATGAATTCCTGAAAGAATTGCTCAATATCTCCAAATTGATTGGGATCCAATGGCCGAAACCAAGTCAAAGCCGTTCCTGTGAGAGTGAGTCCGAAGGACTCATACTACACAAAGAAATGATCCACTTGCTCAGCCCATAGAACTTTTTGAACTTCGGCTATGTGATCGTAAGGTTCTCCCATTCCGTCATAATGATTTCTCATACACTTAGCCACTTGAATCGGTATCAATTTTCTTATAGGTTCTGGTGGTCTAGGCATTATAGGAATTGTTGGTCTAATTGGAGGTATTCCAGGCTGCACTCCTAAAGGTGGTCTTGGTCTCACTAGTGGTCGATGTTTGTTGCCTAGTCTCGAGTGAGTTTGATTGTGTGCTTGTAGCCCTGGCATTGTAAATTGCACGTGGGTTCGGTTAGGAACACTTTGCTGACTCGTCTGTCCTGACATTGTATTCTCTGGTTCTTGATGCGTCCCAAAAGGATTATGGGAGGTATTTGCGTGCTCTGTGTGGCCAATACCTTCTTTGGTTCTTGTCTAGGTACGTGACTCTAGAATCCTCTTCAAGATCTTCTAACTCATAGAAAGTCATTGGGCTTTCTTCTTGTCCGCATGTGGGTGAGTCAGTTTGTAACAATAAGTATGATCCATGGATCAAGTAGACCTCTAGTAGGTAATCATCTTGAGGTATCAAATCCCCTCTCAAGACTCGAGTCACTATTGATTTGCCTCTAGGTGTGGTTACTAACTCCTTAGGGTCCGGTCTTCCTGAGTTTCCTTGTCCTTGTAATCCTCCTCTTTCGTTGATCCGGTCTGGGTGTTTCTGTTACCACATAGATGTGACCTAACTTGTGCAGGTACACTCCTCCTTCATACTTGACTGCAGGTCTGGGCATTATTGCTGAATAAGTGGAATTCACCATCCTGGCTACTGATCTATTTAAACCATCCAGGTAGATGGGGATCTCCTAAGAATTAGTGGACACATATTGCAGAGAGGTACGGTATTCCCCCTCTACTATGGACATGAAGTTTCCCCTAGGGACGGAACCTTGCATGTCTTCTGAAGCCATTGGTATCTCTTCCTCTGAGTCACTAGAGGTATCGGTATAGGTAGAGTGATGACTTGCCTGAGTTACACTTCCTACCGATGAAATAACACTCCTCTGAATACTTAGCACACGTCCTGATCTCAAGTTCATCCACCCTCCTAGGCTATCTTGGTTCCCCACTATCCCACAATTTGCTCCTCAATTGCCTCTAATTTTTCCCTCAAAAGTCTCAAAATGTTCTAGGCAATACCACTCTAGCGATACGATACCACAGATCAAGGCGATACGATACTGACTAATGAACACGATATGATACTTCTACCTCTAACGATACAATACTAGAACAATAGACAATACGATACTAGATTCCTGGCTATACGATACCACATTTGCATGATAGGATACTAGTGCTCTGCACAATATGATACCAAAATTTCCCATGATACGATACTAGATGGCACAGGCGATACGATACCACCTGCATACGCGATACGATATTTGTGCATTGCACGATACGATACCGATAAATCTCATGATACGATACTGAAGTTCTTCGCGATATGATACTAATGCAAATGACGATACGATACCAAACTTTGCATGATACAATACAATAATTTCTCACGATACGATACTATGGAGTTCAAAACGATACGATACGAGGTATGCGATAGGATACCAGTAATGTGCACGATACAATACTGGTGCTTTGCACGATACGATACCTATACACTGCACAAAACGATACTGATATGGAAAATGATACGATACCAAGAATGAGAGTGATATGATACCGCTCAATCGATGATATGATACCGTGACCGGGACGATACGATACCAAGTGGATCATGATATGATACCACTGGCTGATCATGATCGCGATACCGACTTGACGATACAATACCAAAAATGGTATCATGATACCTCAAGTGGTATGCGATGATACGATAATAGGCGAGTATCGCAATACTAGAGAGTTTTGGTATCGCGATACCAAAACTCGACCAACCGTGATACTTTAGCCAAAATCACTCAAATCACAAAATTTTTTGCACAAGATGGTTTATTTCTCACCCCTCCTCATTCTTGATCCTCTGTCTCTCTCAAAGACCTTCCAACAATTCTCTATTGCACCCCGTGATACTAGAAACATCTCTTATCACATGCAAAGGTGTTTCTAAAGTGGTTTGGATATTGAAATCTTGTTGTAGCTTACCTTCAAGGATGCCTTGCTTAGGATGTGAGCTCACAAAGTAGCTTTTTAGCTTGTAGGTTGCGATACCACTCGGACGACACTAGTCACTGTCTGCACACGATACCAATTCCAGTGCTTGTGTCAAATGAACTTTTTTTTTTGTTTGGTTTTTATAGTTTGTGATGCCTGAAGCCTACTCTACACTACTTTTGGCAATTTTTTGGGATTTTTCTTGGTGATTTCGACTTCCTTCTAATCCAATCCTCTCTTCAACCTAACCCGAACTCTTCCTTCTCCTCTGCACTCCTAACCCTAAACCTAAAAACTCATTACACACACCTCATGAATATGAAGTAACAAGTGTTGAAGTGTCTGACTACTTGCCACTGAATGAATTCACCTCTACAAGTACGATTCCTTCACTCTAGAGCTATGACCATCACGAAGGCACCTTGGTTGAGATCTATAGGACTCCTCTAGTGCATTTACATAGCTTCGAGGGAATTTTCTAAGATTTTGAAGAAGAATTTTTATGCCCATTAATTTGAAAATTTTGGGGCTCCTCTTTTGTGCCTCTTTTCTTCTGCAACAATCTCCTCCAAATAATCACCAAGACATAGACCACAACTCCTCCAAGAGTGTGAGAACTCCTCCTCCAAGATGGCCTCCAAAGATCTTCTCCAAGATCTTGATCACCAACAATAGAGCTTCTACTCCATGAGTGATCACCTCCAAGTTCTTCTCTAAGAGCTAGACTTGTGATGATATGAACAATGAGGAAGCCCTTTGTTTTATAGCTTTGGATAGCCATGTGAAAAGAACATAAAAAACACAATCTCTAATGAAAAATAAAAAAAAGCTACGCAGAACAAACACGCGACGTGTGAGAATTTCACAAAAGGAAATAAATATAAAATACTTGTTGTCACTATGGCCTATGGGTTTTAAACCCGAGTGTGCTTGAAGACATTGACTTGTTCTAGCCAAATCACCTCGCAACATTTTGATTCAAGAGCATATTAATTATGTATCTGTTGTGCTTGCCATCTTCAAGAATAGTCTTCTAGAGAATAACTTATAGAGCTATAGCTTCAAGTTTTGGACCATGGGACATTTTTTGCAACAATCCCCCCTTCAATGTCATAATGGTTAAAGGTTCAGTAACCTGCAAAACTTCTTATGTCTGCAAATATCTCTTAATTGATTTATACGAAATCTTGAGTTGAATGAGTATGAATCTATATACTTGAGAAACTCCAAATTGAATGTCTTGTTGTGTATTACATAGATATATCAAGAAACCAATTACTTGACTATATAATGTAGCATCAAATGGTTTTGAATCTACTTCCAGTTGTAATAACACGTTGATATCCATAGGTGTCTACATAGGCTTAGAATCTTTCATCTCAAACCTTTCTAATAATTTCTTAAAGTGTTTCTACTCTATCATGTAGATACACTCATCTCTGTACTTGAACTCAATCCTAGGACTTGTGATAATCATATCACTTTGTAGTACATCTTGAACACTAGCTAGTTCATTCTCAACTAAAGTAAGAGCTAAACTATTATGATCCTCAAAATGTTCTGCATAATTTACTTGGTCTCGTTGTTTTCTCTTGGTCTAACTTCTATTTCTTCCAATGTATTCCTTTATACCACTATCCTTCCATGTTTGATATAACCACTTTGGCATATTCCTGAAAAAGGATGGATAATTCCTTAGCAATATCCTCCTTTAGAACCGAACTTGGAGGTTTCCCGCTCCATACGGCTAAGATAAATGTGTTTTTGGCTTATTAACTAGACCACTCCCAAAACTCAAGAGAATGAAGGCCAAAACTACATGGGGTGGAGTGGTGGTATCTGTTCTGGTTCTTCAATATCTCTTTCTTCTGGAACTCTGGAACCTTTTCCAGCTTCATAACTTGCAACATCAAGATGTACTGATGATCGGCTAGGTACTGGTGTAGGTAATGAAATTATGTCTTCACCTGTATCTCTTAGGGATTGAGAAGGTTCATCACCCCCCTTGTATCATGTGACACATTTGACATATGTAAATTATTATTGATACTAATCTCTTTCTTCTTATTTTGTGACATTGTTCCCAACAAAAAAAAGAGAGAGGAAAAAAGAAAGAGAGAGAAAGAATAGAAAAGAAAAAGAGAAGAGAAATGACCAACTGCTGAAAGAATCTCATTAGTGCACCACCAATAAGGACATTCATCAACAATGGAAGACAAGCCAATGGTCAATCACTATAATGGGAGTACAACACGAAGAGCTGAACATCGATCGACCTTTCACATTGGTAAGAATCCCCTACTTTGGAAAGACTATAACAATGATAAATTAGGAAACCTCTTTGTCAGCATACCCTTGAGCACTTAGCTCAAGACCCAATTTTTTGCACCATACTTCTTACAATGCATTTCCCAAGTATGCATGCATAGTACCATAGTACAAGGTCGTAGACAAGGTACATATTTTCTTCAACCCATGCGCTAACACACTTACCCATCATTCATTATGGGCTATGAGGACTTGGCAAGATAATTATGAAACCCATAGTTCAAAGATACAAAGGACATCAAGGTTACAACATAAATACCTATGAAGCAATTCACAACCGACAGCTGCTCAAATCAACATTCACAACCTCTTTTGAGCAGCTTGCAATTTTTGGACGCTCATGAATACACCATATTGCTAAAATCCAAGGAAGAAGTACAAATGGACTAAAACTTAGAAAGGCTTGTAGTGAAAAAATGAAGAACAGGATAGCAGACTCTGCTACATTCTCAAAGCAATACATGGAGCAACCACTAAAACAAGGGTTTGTGAGGGACAAGAAAATCGAGACGAAGGGAGTGTTGACACTCAAGGTCAAGCACAAGGTGCAACAGTGCATCAAATAAATAGACACAAGAAAAGGGCACTTATAGGGAGCTCCAAGAAGTGTATGTCAAATTTTCAAAAGAAATTCCTATAAAAGCAATGATTTTGATCACCAAAAACCATTGTAAATATCATTTCACATTTTTGTAACTCCATTTTGTTCAAGCCAAGGACCCCTCAAGCTTGACGAGTATTAGAAGTAGCTACCTACCAATTTTCATAATTTTATGACTCCGTTTGAGCCCCCAAATAAGCCTTGGAACCTAATTTTTAACTAGGCTGGGCACTAGGCCTGGATAGGGCCAAAACTACTCAAAAAAATATAAAAAGAGCTAGAGAGCTCATTTTTGGGGTTAGCATTTTTGAGGTTGGCTTGTTAGAGATTTAGCTATTTGGAGAGTGAACTTATTCTTGAGCATTGTAAACTTTCTTTGAGCTTGCTAAGAGAAGCTTCCATTGTTCCTATCTTTGCTATCTTATCTTGTGTGCGTTGTCGTGGAGATTTCATCTCCAAATTTTCGCTCTCGAGTTGTGGGAAGGCAATGGGACTGAAACAGGTCATGTAATAGTAACAACAGTCGGTGGTTCCCGTGGACGCCCTAGACAGACTATAAGCTACATGGCTGAATGTGTGGTTGCGACTAGATCATTTGGTACAATTTTTCAGGCAAAATGTCTGGAGACAGGCGAAACTGTGGCCATCAAGAAAGTGTTACAAGAACCGCGAGCTGCAAATTATGCAAATGTTGGATCATCCCAACATCGTGGCTTTGAAACATTTCTTTTATTCGAACACAGAAAAAGATGATCTATATCTTAACTTGGTGCTGGAATTCGTCCCAGAGACTGTATATCACATTGCAAAACATCACAACTGAATGAATTAATACATACATTCCGTTCATGGGAAGCTTTATGCTTATCAGATTTATAGAGCTTTGGCTTATATTTATGGTGGTCATGGTGTGTGCCATCGAGAGATAAAACGATAAAACTTGCTAGTGAATCCGCAGACTCATCAATTGAAGCTATGTGATTTTGGAAGTACCAAGATGCTGGTACAAGGTGAACAAAACACCGCCTACATTTGTTCAGGGTACTACAGGGCTCCTGAGCTGATTTTTGGAGCTGTTCATTATTCCACTGCTATTGACATATGGTATGTCGGCTGTGTACTGGAAGAGCTGCTATTTGAAGCAGCCGCCTATAGCACGTGAAGGGGGGGGGGCACGTGGACAGTTTTGGGGGAATAGGAAATTGCACCGCCGATGAAGCGGTGGACATTTCTGGGCAAGAGTCACTCCACATCGGATATATGCAAAAAAAAAAGAAGAGGAGTTTGGAGAGCTTCAAAGACCTAAGCTAAGTAGCGGAGCCGTTTCTATCAGTCAAGAGGAGTGAAGGAAAAGACCGTGCTGGAAAAGGAGTCGGAGGACAGAGAAAAGAGCAGTAAGGCACGAAGACGGGAAGACTCAGAGGCAACATGGATGTTCAGTCGAAGGGAAAGATATTCGAAGTGTGAGAGCCTTCACGTGTATGAGAGATGGCGGCAACTAGCATCCTCACTTCAAAGAACGTGCACGAGAACTCAATTCCTCAGGAAGTTGCATAGCAAGGAATGTCCATACCTTGTTCTCTTGCAGCAGGCACTCGGTCTACTCATTCATGGGAAAGATAAGATGTCAGGTTGGACACTGATCGAAGCGCATTGCAGGGAGGACCCATTGGAAATGGTTTTGAATCGAAAAGGAGATATCGACTCAAGTCTTCAAAGACATGGGCAACAGGGTTCAGTGATAGTCTCTTGGCAAGGAGGACAAAACATCACATGTTGGTGATGCTACTGACAAGTATCCCTCCCTGATAGAAGAAGGAAGTTTTGGGAGAAGGCGATCCTCGGGAAGGCAGGAAGCGCTATTGACAGTATTTCTTGCTGCAATGGAATAATCCAACGATGTTTAGTTGAGGTGTTCTGATGATTCTCATGGAAGAATATATCACCCAGATGAGAACTGATTAATGCGAAGGTTAGTACTGCAAAACAGTTTATTTGCCAATTTAACTAAAGATGATGTGGAAATCAATGTGTTATGTGTTTGAGTATGTAAGATCTGTTTGATGCTTATGAACAATGGTCAGGTTAGTAGGAATAAAAGAGAGATATGAATCTGTAAAGCTTGAATATCTATGCATCCTAGTCACAGGTTTTCGCGTGTAAGAGAGCGTTTACTTTTGGTTTGAAGCGTACACTACATATGAAACATGAACTTTACCTGTAAGGCATTGTGAAGTTGAGCGGCATGCAGATGAGGGATGGTTTTCAGCATAAATATTAGAGAGAAGAGAGAGAGAGAGAGAAAGAAAGAGAGAGATTTGTCTGCAAGCTTTGCACCGATCCTTGAATATTTGGTTAGAAGCGATTACTAAAATTCTTTATATTTAAGACCTTTGCACGAACGTTTGAATCAGTTTGCTATTGTATGTTGTGAATGGTGGCCAAATGTAGGAAAATGGTGATTAAGGTTCATGGCAGACACAACAATTGAAATTGTCAAAGCCAATGGCTATAGTAATGTTGTTACTGTTTTGACGCACTGGAATCAACATATTTTTTTTTGTGTTTATTAGATCTATCCACTTGAAGCTTGTGGAGTGTTAGTTTTGCCAGTTGTGAACAACATCGGGATACATTTTGTCGTTTGCATTTCAGAAGGGGCTTTTGAAGTCTTCTCTTTCATTAAGACTAGAGTGAGTTCAGAATTCAGGGGACCTCGGCTTAACAGAACTAAAATCTGTTTGAGCAGATGCTCAGAGCACCAGACAATCTGAATGTCGGTCATATTGATTACTTCTTTTGGCTATTAACTGGTCTCAGCGCAATAAATTTTATAGTGTGTCTCATTTATGCGAATAAGTATGATTACAAAAGCAGTGCGAGCATAGCTCCAAAAAGACAAACGGTGTCTGAAAGCGTCCTTAGTATTTCATTAGGATTATTGACCATGTGGTCCACCATTGAATACAGAGACAAAAAACCGAAATAACATGTTTATGCTGTTGAACGCTCAATTATGACAGATCACAGCTTGTCTAGCTATACATTTTGTGTTATTGGCTAAGTAATGATGCTCTTAATTTAAATGGCTTTATATTTGACATACTAAACTCAACACTATGGAAATAGGCTGCTTGGTGTGAGACAAACAACTATTAAGGAAGAGCACAAATATATTAGTGCTACCACTCCTTCTGAATCTCATGTAGTAGAACTATTATGCGATTCAGCGAATCATTCTATAATGATGAATTAGACATCTATCCAAGTTCTGCTTATTGTTTTACCTGACGTTGGTTGAAGATGAAGTGCTTCGTTTAATAGAATCTACAAGACGTGATTACGGACCATGTTCATATCCTTGGAAAGGCTTAAACCGTGTTCATTTCTAAATGTTTGCATCTAATGCTCATCAGACTCTTCTGTATGTTGAATATGATGGTCCCGGGAGTTTTGATATTGTCTCAGTATACGCCTGAGCTTATATTGTGTATGTGTTTCCTTAAAGGTCTTTATTTATTTGTTAGAGCGAGAGAGACTAAATGCATCATTCTTTGAATCTTGGAAATCTCACATGGGTAAAGAACACGACTGATGAGGCAGAGGAGAGCTCTGGTAGATATAGACATTGACTAGAACTTACAAAGTGTGCTAACAACATCAACTTCTTTGACTTCATAATATCTTACGTATGTTTGAAGAATAGTTGATGAATGATATTGAATCAAACATGATAAATTGATTTGTAAATGTACAACTAATAAGTTGTTGGTGTTTCCATTGCACTTGAGCTTGCTTCAAGTACTCTCGTGCACCCCTAAGCTCCCAAGATCCCGACTACATAAGTGAACCCGACGTGAAACGGTTAGGGGATTTATAAGTTGAAATCTTGCTATTAGCTTTAGATTGGAGTAAGATGGATGATGAGACTTTACCGAGAGGAGTGCGAGGTCACTTTGATACACGAACTATCAATGCCCTATTAGAACTTATGTATATGACTCAAAATACCACTCTAGATAAAGACCGTTTGGTACAAGCATTAGAAGCAATTGTCAAAGAACATGGGTTCTTTAACGGTCAAAATGTATCGAGTTTCTTGCGTGTTTATGATCTGAAAATGGATTTTTATGGGGTACCAATGACCTTGAAACTATATGATTTTGTGAGAGCAGTTACTCCAGGAATTAAACCAATAATTTTTACACTTCAAGAGCAAGCAAAGACATGGGATAAACTTAAGAAGCTCTTGAAAGAAGAATATTTTTTGGAAGATTTGACTATACCCACACCTCGATCATTTAAAGACTAGGTAGCTTCTCCTAATAAGGAACTTGTAGCAACTGAACTCCTACGTGAATTTGAAGAGAGATTTACTCAGTTGGATGAAGCAGATCAGAATGCATTAGCCCTCAACAAAGTCAAATTTTTTGTTCTAGAGTGTTGATCATGCCCTAGCCTTAGAGCTAGGAAACTTACTTGAAGATTTGACTGAACCGATAGGTTTGACTACCGAATGGGATAAGATACGAGAAGCTGTTTTAATGATTGTGAAGCCTAAGCAATGAAAATCTCGAATTTCTCAAGAAAGAGTTGAAGAAGTTAAGAAACCCCAAGAAATTAAAAATAATTTAAATCCAAATCCAGAAATAAGAGTTGAGCCTCACCTTGAGATTCGGCCAGTAGGTGCTCCACCTGCATATATGGATGAAATTATTCAAGGTATGAAGGATCTAGGCTTAAAATTAACCACATCAGAGAAATCTAATGTGATAAAAGAGAAGCAAGAACCTAAAAGGAATTTATTGAAAGGTGTCATGGACACAACGAAAACCATCTAAACCTTAGATTCCATGTAAATTTCTATATCTCATGATTGGCTTAGATTTTGGAGAAACTAATGCTTTCATTGTGTCCGAAACGTACGAAAACCTCAAGATCGACTGTCTATTTGCTGAATTCTGACACCCGGAGGTCCTGATTCAAGTCGATGACATCATGATGACATCATCAAGTCGCAACCGCCCTTGGGAACCACCCTTGAAAACCTATATAAGGAGGGGTTGGCCACATTCATAATCAGTCTTGGGAATACCAGTCTTGGGAGCTCAAGGAGTCGTTGTTGGAAGAAGCCAGAGGTATAGAAGACGCGAAAGCATGTAACGATAGAGCAGGGAGCTAGTGGAATCTTTTTTCAAAGAATCATGTTTTAGAAATACTTTTCAAAAACCTCCAACAGTGATTTTTATCACTAATGTAACATATGTAACATAGAAAACCCCATTTTGTAATCCATAGCTCCATTTTGTGCAAGCCGAGGAGTCCTTGAGCTTGAGGAGCTTAGGTAGAATAAGCGTATCAATTTTTGTTATTTTTAGACACCGTTTACCCTTCCAAATAGCATCTAGGACCTAATTTTTAACTATGCCGGTCACTAGATGTGAAACCGGTCAAAACTAGTCTAGAAACTATAAAAAGAGCTAGAGAGCTCATTTTTGAGGTTAGCAGGTTAGTTAGTGTGAGCTTAGAGCTATTTTGAGCTTGTAATAGTGTTCTTGAGCAATAGAGTGGATTTCTCACCTTCCATTGTGTCTTGCTTGTCTCTTCGTAGTGTGTGTGTATGTGTGTGTGCATTTCTATGCTTCTCACCTTCACTCTCACTTCATCTCACATTCACGATCTTCATATCACTCCTATCTCTTCCGCGGATTGACATTAAGGAGATGGAGCTTCTTAACGTGGTTCTCACCATTGTGCTAGACCAACACCAAATTTGGCGCCGTTGCCGGGGATTGAGTCTAGGACGAATGTGTGATGGTAAGAGTATAGCAAGAAGTGGCGTTGGAAGGTAAAATTTCAGTTTTTGTTGTTGTTTTTAGTTAGTTTTTAGTGTTTTTCACCTCCCCCACACTCCATCTTCATCACCGCATCATCATCTTCATCTCCAAAAAAATCAGAAAATTCACCATATCCACCCATTCTCCTCATTTCCCCTCATTTGTGCATGCGAGAGAGTGAGAGAGAGCTTTTGTGCTTGCATGTGCTTTTGTTTTCTTGAGTTTTCTTCCAGGTACAGAGCTCCAGTGCATCAGGAAAGCTTGGAAAAGGTAAAATTTTCAGTTTCTGTCAGAAATTTCCGACTGTGTCAGACCATCGCGATGGTCTGCAAAGTTCAGATTTTGAGGAAGGCGAGTTCACCACCGTGTAGGCGACCCCTGCGTGTATAGGAATCCATAGCTGCATCTCAAAAAATTGCATTTTGGTGGACCATCGTGACGGTCTCAGACCATCGCGATTGTGTCACACCATCGCGATAGGCTCACGCCATCGCGACGGCTCGGCCGGACCATCGCAACGGCCTCACGCCATCGCGACGGTTCATTTGGACCATCGCGACGGTTCGCGGACCATCGCGACTGTTCGGTTGACCCCACACCATCGCGATTGGCTCACGCCATCGCGCCGACGGTGCCACGTGGCAACTTGGACCATCGCGATGATACCCTCAGACCATCACGACAACTCGAATTTTGGACCATCGCGATTGGCTCACGCCATCGCGCCCTGACCATCGCGATTGGCTCAAGCCATCGCATCTGTGACCATCGCGACGGTTCACTTTGGACCATCGTGATTGTTCATGTTGACCATTGACTGATGCCATCGCGATTGTCCGCCTGATCGAGCCATCGCGACGGTTCACATTCACGCCATCGCGATCATCCATTTCAAGCCATCGCGACAGTTCGCTCCATCGGACCATCGCGATTGTGCCACGCCATCACGACGGTTCCAGACCATCGCGATTGTCTCACGCCATCGCGATTGTGCACCCCCATCGCAAATTTTAGGGTTCCAATTTTGGGGCTATTTTTGAGAAATTTTTGGGTGATTATACTCATAGGAGACCCCTTAGCTCATATTTGGAGAAAAACCTCTTTGTCAGTTTTTACCCCCCAGGGCCTGAACGGTCATAACTTTTTCATCCGAAGTCCGTGTTTTGAGGTTGACCTAGTTTGGGATTAGAAAGCCAGGGGGCAAGCATTGAAAAGTTGGGCAAAAGGGAAGGGTCTTAAAAGATGTATATACTCAAGTGCTTAATCATCCAACTGTGAATTGGTCTAATATTGGATTTTTCCAGGTCTAGCAAGGGCAATCAAAGGCAACCAAAGCAAGGCAGTGAAGGGCATAAAGCTTGGGAAGCGCGGCTTCTTGGGCATGAGAGCAACCAGAAGAGCTGACTAGAGGTTGGAAGATTACTCAACCCCCTCAGTCAATTCTTAGCTTAGGATAAACGTTAGCATTGTGAATTAAAGACGATAAGAACGCCTCAAGTTCAAGAGAATTAAATTTATCAAGTTCAACACTGTAGCTCAGTGATGAGTAGCACCTCCTTTAATGTCAATCCGGGAAGACGTGAGGATGGTATGAAGACCACGAGCAAGTGGAGGCACAAGTGCGTGAGTGAGAAGCACACAAGCATGCACACACACACACACACACGCGCACACACGGCAAGACAAAGAGTGAGAAGCAATGGAGTTCTTAGATTACTTTCAAAAAGTTCTTACAAGTTCATTTCAATTACAAGCTAACCTCAAAAATGAGCTCTCTAGCTCTATTTATAGTTTTTGACTAGGTTTTGGCCCTGTCCAGACCTAGTGTCCGGCCTAGTTAAAAATTAGGTTCCAGGGCTTATTTGAGGGCTCAAACGAGATCTAAAAAATACGAAAATTGGTAAGCAACTACTTCTAAGGCTCCTCAAGCTCGAGGACTCCTCGGCTTGCACAAAATGGAGCTACAAAAGGTGAACATGGTATCTACAGGGGTTGTTAGTGATGAGAATCACTTTTAATTGGTGTAAGGGTTTTGAAAAATTAAAGGGTTGCCTTAGTGCTAGATCTGCGTGAATGCTCGTACTTGCTTCTTCATGAAGAAAATTATTGGCCTACTTGCCAGATCGTCGTTGACTCCCTTGTCTGCTTGTGCCTTCTCTCCCCTCTGACTCTCTTCTCTGACTGCCATGCCTTGTCAGTCCTTCAGTTCTATGTCTGCTGCTAACACCCCCCCCTCTCTCGCGTCTGTCGTCCCTGACAGACCCTTGTTGGGAGGGTCCTTGGACGTAGTATTCGACAACATCTTGCGCTAAGTGATGTTCGGCAATCCTCAATCCTTTGGCCAAGTCTGTGAGTAGAGCATCCCAATCTACTCTGGATGTGGCATACGTAACTTTTCTGAATGGAGAGCTTGTTCCACTGCAAACAATTGTAATAAATGTGAGGGCCTGGGAATGAAGATCTCTGAGTGATATTCCCAGAACCCTGTGACAAACATCTCTTCAAATGTCTGTTTGAAGCAGGCCGATAGGTACTTTATGCGGGCATGCCATGCATAAACAACATTAATAGAGGGCATTGTGCTCATGTCATAAACAAGATCCTGATTGCCTTCATGAATCCGAGCGCAGAGAGATGAGGCTCCTTAACATTCTTGAAGGTCCTGAAGGTGACTATCATGAGTTCAAAAATTTTAAGGCACATTTGGGTCATGACATCTGGTACGTTTTTGAACTTGACACCCCAATGCCGAATAGTCGAGATCATGTATCCTACGGTAGGTTGGCCTTTGGGTGGCGCTAAGTAGACATAATTCAGCCATTTCTCACATCCTCTCATTGTCAGCACCATTTTTGTATATTCCGGCCACGACCTTCTTCGAAATACAGGGCAGTAGCAGGGATTAAACTTGATATACAGGGGCATGTTATTCCATGTGCGATTCATTTCCGGGTAGGTTTCAAGCAGCCGAATCCTCCACATCGGTTGATGAATATTGCCCTACTTGGCACTCGCTGGGATGTCTTCCGGTGTGAATTGTGTGGCGGAGGTTGGTTCCTTTGAGGTATGTTGCTTTATTTCGGCATTGTAGTCAGCCATTAGGACACAGAAGGGAACATACAAATCGTCGGATGTGCCGATCCACCTATGATGAGAGAGGTTCCTAAAATAGTCCGATTTTATGACCACCTCTTCCAAGCGTGATATAGATGCTATCTGGACTACCACCCTATCATCATGGGTTGTGGCCACTTTTTCCAATTTCTGCATCCATTCAGGAGCCTCTATTTCAAGGGTGTCCATGCCCTCGTCTGTTTGCTTGCCTCCAGGTGCTGGCATCGGAACATATGGGTCCTCAAAAGATTCCTCTACTTCGATGGGTACTAGGTCTTCAGGTTCTAGTTCCACCAAGGGGGAGGGTTGGCGTTCATATTCGAGGACTTTCTTTTGTAATTCTTTGAGTTGTGCTTTGAGCGCTGCTACTATGTCAGTTGTGTCAGTGGTGGTTGGGACTTCTTTTGGTGGTTCTAGTTGAGCTGCCAATTGCCTTAGTAGTTCGTCTCTTTCTTTTTCTAAGGCTGCATGGACTTCGAGGAGATCAGCATGGGTTTCCAATATGATTTGCATATTGTCCAAGGGAATGGCCTTGAACTTCTCCGGGTCAATTTCTTGTGGGGAACCTTCCATGGCTACTTCCAAGTTCTCTTCGTTTTGTGTCTGAAGCCGTCTATTTTCTTCCAGGGCTGCAGACATATGCTTCCGTAATAGAGCCATGTTGCGGCGGAGCTTGAGGTTCTCTGTGATTTGGGAGTGTAGCAGATCATCCATTCGTTGTCTTTCTTCTGCATCTGACTGCGGTGGATTTGCGACTAATTGCTCATGTTGTTCTTGCAATGCACTAAACTGCTGTTGTAAGAGCCTCTTTTCTTTCTCTAAGTCCATGAATCTTCCTTGTAATGTTTCATGACTCCTGAACAAACTTGTATGCTGAGCATCGAGGTGCTGATAGTGTTGCTGTAACTGAGACATGCACTGATACATGTTATTAAATACATTATTAATGGGGGTGGGTGCAGGAAGGGTGTTAAATGCAGAAGGAAAGGGAAAGGGGAAGGGAAGTGTGAAGGCGGTGCTGGAAAATGGTGAAGTGGGTGGTGGGGGAATGGGAGATTGTGGCCGTATCGGGGGAGGGAGAGGTGCGGTGGAGGGTGATATGTCCATAAAATCCACGGTGGACGCAGTAGTGGGAGTGATTGTGAATAGTGGAATTGTGGGTGCAGTGATTGTGGTGAATGTGTACAGTGGTGTGTGCAGTTGTGAATATGAACTCCCCGAAAGTGTGAGTGGGGGAATGGGGATGTCAGTAGCTGCCGTTAGGATTACAGTGTTAGTGGAGGTGTATACAAGGGAGGTGTTGAGAGGGTGTGTGGGTTGATTGGCGGTTTGTGCTTCAGACATGGCAGTGGACTCGGAGGCGGTGACGGTGGTTGTTACATTGGTAATGGGAGGTGAATGTGGTGGAGTTGGAGGCAGGGGTGGCAACGGGGGTGACGGAGGTGCACTTGATACATGGGTTTCCTCAGTATCGTGGACAGTGTGTGCGGTGCCTGTGGTTGTGGATGCGCCTTGTGGTTCTGATACTAGTACATTCATCTGCTTTCCTGCTCGAGGGGGGCGTCTGCCATATCTTCATTCTGTTCTTCGTGCTTGTGCAAGGGCGGTATGCACCGTTTCAGGTACTCCCAAAGCCTCAGATATCATGTCAAGCGTGGCGCGGTATTGCTCGTCTACGCCTTCCTCCTCAAGGATTTGATTCATGAGGGTCTTGCCTGCTGCTAGGGACAATCTATGTTGCTCTTGCACTCTGTTCATGGTATCATAGAGCTTCTTCAATGCCTTCGTGTAAGCGGGGGCACCTTCAAGTACCTACAGGGCTTCCTGATCATATTCCTGCTCTTCTTCCTCGGATTGTGCATCATGTTCCTCCTCTTGTCCTTCTTCTTCTTCACCCTCCACATCGACGATTTCTGGTTGTCTGGGATGGGGTTGGTCTGTAGCAGTTTGTTGTCCACTAGCTTGTTCTACCTCGACTTCTGCGTTAACAGCCTCAATGATTCTGGCTACCTCCTCATCAGTTAAGTCTTCTAAAGTGAATCCGTGAGGAAACTCTAGGTCGGTTGGTACGGGTGGGAACACCAGATTAGGTCCGTCAGTGCTGTGCCTTGGTAATCTGATAGTGAAGGGTTGCACCCGCCTTGGAAGTCGTGGAGTGGTCTCTGGAGTCAATGTTGCACCGCGGGGTTGTGCGCAGGGCATCTGAACGGCGCCTCTCATTTTCTTGGATGGTGGTCCTGCGGAGGATAATCGGTGCTGAAACTCTTGTACCCTAGTCCAAATGAGTGCCCTTTGCACTGTTACATCATACACAAGACATCTGTACACAATCCTGGTCAGAGCAAAGCATCCTGTTAGCAGCAGACAAGGAACTGAAGGACTGACAAGGCACGGCAGTCAGAGAAGAGAGTCAGAGGGGAGAGAAGGCACAAGCAGACAAGGGAGTCAACGACGATCTGGCAAGTAGGCCAATAATTTTCTTCATGAAGAAGCAAGTATGAGCATTCACGCAGATCTAGCACTAAGGCAACCCTTTAATTTTTCAAAACCCTTACACCAATTAAAAGTGATTCTCATCACTAACAACCCCTATAGATACCATGTTCACCTTTTGTAGCTCCATTTTGTGCAAGCCGAGGAGTCCTCGAGCTTGAGGAGCCTTAGAAGTAGTTGCTTACCAATTTTCGTATTTTTTAGATCTCGTTTGAGCCCTCAAATAAGCCCTGGAACCTAATTTTTAACTATGCCGGACACTATGTCTGGACAGGGCCAAAACCTAGTCAAAAACTATAAATAGAGCTAGAGAGCTCATTTTTGAGGTTAGCTTGTAATTCAAATGAACTTGTAAGAACTTTTTGAAAGTAATCTAAGAACTCCATTGCTTCTCTCTTTCTCTTGCCGTGTGTGCGCGTGTGTGTGTATGTGTGTGCATGCTTGTGTGCTTCTCACCCACGCACTTGTGCCTCCACTTGCTCGTGGTCTTCATACCATCCTCACGTCTTCCCGGATTGACATTAAAGGAGGTGCTACTCATCAGTGAGCTACACCAAATTTTGGTGCCGTTGCCGGGGATCGAGCTTTGAGGACGAGCGTGTGATGGTAAGACGTAGAGTTGAGACGTTGGCATCGTAGGTAATTTCTTTACTCTTCTTGTTTTTCTCTTCCTTACCTCACCACCATCATCACCATCATCATCCTCACCATATCCGATCTCCATCTCCATCATCGCGAAAAAGTTTCAGTTTTTTGCTTATACCACCTTCTCCACCTCATTTCCCTCATTCCACTTATGAGAGAGAGCGAGAGAGCGATATTGTGTGCGTTGTTTTTGCGTGCTTTTTGAGCTTTCTTGCAGGTTCTAGCAACATCATCCCCTCCAGCACGTTGCGCAGCTACGGAATACTCAGAAACTGTCTCGCAGTCGCCAGCCTCTGTCGATCACGATTGACAGAAAATTTCATCTATTGGTAAAACTAAGTGCACCACTAGGACAAGCACAAAGAGCACATTCCAAATCACTAAACAAAATTGAAAAATTCCGTGCTTCTTTGTCAATCACGACCAACACCATCAATCACGATTGACAGCCACGACCGACAGACCCTGTCAATCGCGACCGACAGACCTGTCGATTGCGACCGACAGAACCCACGATCGACTGACTGCCATGTAGGACCCTGTCAATCGCGACCGACAGACCCTGTCAATCACGATTGACACCGTCGATCGCGACCGACATAATTCCCACAATTGATTAACTTTTACGCATAGCCACGTGTCCATCGTGACGGACACATCCCCAATTGATTGAAATCACGGCGAAAAACCCGGAAAAAGTGTCGATCGCGATTGAACACCATCAATCGCGATTGACAAAACTCACGACCGACTCTGTCGATCATGATTGACACTATCAATCGCGACGGACGTGTCGATCGCGATCGACAGGCCCCGACGGACACCTCTGTCAATCGCGATTGACAGACCTGTCGATCGCGATTGACAGGCTTTTCGGCCAAAAAAATTAGGGTTTTTATTCTAAGCCTTGGGGATAGTTTTTGGGCATATTGGTCTAGCAATTAGTGATTTGTGAGGTCCCTATACATGTATTTTTGAGAAAAATCCTGTGACCTGTTAGCCTGTTGAACCCTGTTTTAGCACCAAAACCCTGAACTGGCATAACTTTCTCATACGAAATCCGTTTGCTGTGATTCTTGTTTTGTTGGAAAGCTCGTGGGGAGTACAACCAAAACTTCCACTGGTTGTGTGAAAATTAATATCAGGATTATTAGATAGGGTTTTTTGAAGTTGACCATACCCCGAGGTAGGAAAACTGAGGGATCCTTGGGATTGTTTTCCATAAAAGCAAAGGATAATTTGGTCTGTGAGTTACATGCATGGAAGTGGTCTATTGCGTCATTTGAATCTAAGTCTTGAGCTAACCGTGGGACTTTCACAGGTCTAGCAAGAGCACTTGAGGGCATTCTAAGCCAGAGTAAGTGCAAGCTTGGGAACACGCTTCCTGAGAACTCAAGGGCAACCAAGAAGGAAACAAAAGGTTGGAAATTCTCAACTCCCTTTGTCAATTCTTAGCTTAGGCTAAGAACGACTAGAGGTAGGAGTAAGTCAGGGCGACGATAGGCAAATTACCAAGTTGAAGAATACCTAAACTTTCAATTTCAAGCTAAGGACATAATCTTTGTACGGTCGAGAACTCTAAAGGAAAAGAACTTAACGTGGAAACGATCAACTTCAAGTGCAAAAATTATCTCAAATATTCCTGACGATGTGATTTCTGACAAGAGCATAAACACGGTAACCACTAAAAAGAATCAAGTGACTGATACAAAAGGACTCAGCAACGAGGTTGTACTTGGGCAAATTTGGGCTATTCAATTAGGCTTATGAACCTTAGATCAGGGCGACATCTAGGAAGAGATAGACAAAGTCTTAGGTCTTCAGAGGCTAGCGTTAATCACACTGCTAGGTCTTGGGCCCAGCAGTTGAGCCACCACTCATACTACCCTAGCTCTGAGACTAGTGAATCAGAGATGTCTCAAGGCATGGACAGACCTACGGGAAGTTCAAGAGTGCCATACTTGCACAGGGTAGAAGGCCCGTACAAGACACAGCTAGAATACCTTAGGAGCAACCGATTAGGTGCTAGCATCTATGAGGACGGTCTAGGAAGATCCGTGGTCCAGATTAAAAACCCTGACCAATCCATAGGACTAGAGCACCCAGCTATCAAGTTTGAAAACAGAGCATACTTGGATAAAGAAGGAACCATATACGTAGTCACCATTCATCCAGATAGGACAGACGAATTCGGGAATGTGATCCCTGAGACGGACATAGATGACCTAGAACAAGGAAACATGGGTGTAGAGCCCAGGACCCCTCGAGGGAAATCTGTTCTTGCGAGAATTCTCACATCAGAGTGGATTCCTCAGGACAACAAGAGCATAGATCTGCTTTTGAGCCGAGAGACTGATGAAGCCTTTTGGAGGTATAAATCTGATCGGCCAAATGATATAGGAACAATCATGATCTATGAGTTCAAAGATCCTGATAGCCCAGGCAGAGTGACCTACTTAGATCACGCTTTAGAGAGGATCTTTGTGGTTACAGAACATGATAGACATGCTTACACTTGGAAGGGTGAATTCGTTTTCCCCCAACCAAGATCGAATGTGTCCTATGGTCACCCTGGAGCTGGAACATCCCAAGCTCATGGAACTCCAAGAGATAGAAGTAGAGATAGGCCAGAAGTAAGCTTTGCCAACCTAGGGGGCAGAGAAAGAACAAGGATGGAAACAAATAGAGTAGTGTGGCCGAGTTTAGGCAAGTCTTGAGAGCTGAACAAGTGGAGGATTTATTCACGCAATATAATGCCTTTGGTCTTACCCTTAGGAACACAGCACTTACGTGGTTTCAACCATTGAATGAGAGACATTTCAGGAGCATAGACCAACTCCTAGAGGCTTTCATTATCGAATTCTCTAAAAGTGGCATAAGACATAACACTTCCTCGCTGATTCACAGCTTCAAGCAAACCCCTCAAGAGATCGTGAGACTTGCAGGGAGAAGATTTAGGCAATACTTAGAGAGATGCCCTGTCCCTGAATTACCCACACCTGCTAAGCAAGTGGCTTTATTCTTGGATGGATTGCTAAGTACCAAATTGAGATCTTATGTGTACTTGAAGGACCCTAGGACCATAGAAGAGTGTGTACGCATGTGCATTGACATCGAGGATAACCTATGGGAGGAGTTAGAGCTTTCCAAGATATACAAAGATTCAGATAGTGCCTCTAACCTCTCTTCCACGCAATCCACATCAATTGAGGAACTTGTAGAGAAAGTAGCTCAGAAATTAGGTGTCACTAGCAAACAGATCCCAAGGTTTGCCCTTGTGAAAAGATGCTATACTTGTGGGGGTGACCATATGGCAAATGTATGTCCCATTATGAATCAACCCCAAGTAAATCCTAGTAGCCAGTACTGCACCATAGAACGGAGGTACACCAATCACACCGTGCAAGATTGCCCATACAAGCAGGCGGCTAGGCAACCCTACCCTCAGCCATACCCTCAACAGGGACGATACCAGAACCCGTACCCTCCACAGCCATATGGCAGGCCACAACAACCTTATCAGCAACCATACCAAAACCAACAAAGGCCTCAGCCTGTGTTAGCACAACAACCCCCTGCCCCAGCTAATGTGATCCCAGTAAAATATGCAGCAGCAGAAGAAAACCTGAATAGAGCTATAGTCCGTGTAGCACCACTGCTTTCTGAAAGTGACCCCAGTGACCATAGCTTTGATTCTACACATGTCGATAGTCCCCATGCTTACTACATGCAATCTCCTGAACATGGTGAGTCCTACTACAGTGAGGAACCGAGTGAACCTAGTTGGAAGTCAGATCACACAAACCTCATGTATACAAACCCCAATCCTAGGCCTCAACCTAGGCAGGTAAGACCTCCATTCCCTAGAGGACCATGCTACAGATGTCAAGGAGACCATCTCATTCGTGATTGTCCCGTGCCTCCACCTACACAACCCCAGTCAGTGACGATCCAGGGCTTTTGCCAAGACTGTGGAAAGGAGCATCTCTTACGAGATTGCCCAAAGAACCACAATAATATGCCAAAAATCACTCCTATCAATGTTATTGGGTTAGTTGTAGGCTCCACAGAGAGTGTGACTTCCACTGCACCAATACAAGTAATCACTAGAGCTCAAGCATTGCAGCAAAACCAAGGGGTAGGCCAGGAAAAGAGCCCAGATGTTAGTGAAACGGAGAGCATGACAAAGAAGAGGACTAGAGCTTGGAGAGATAGTCGTGAAAGAATGAAAAGACAATGGGCAAAAAAGATGAGTGAACTCGAGGAAAGCCTGAGAGAAACAAACGCCAGGATAACTGAACTCACAGCTCAAACTCCCTCTCACACTGCCCCACCTCCATCACCTCCACCATTCCCAACCCCATCCGAACTGCCACCTTCCAACCCGCCTCACCTAAACCCACCACCCCCAAGAGTAGGATCAGTTTTAGCAGATCCCACTCCCGAGGAACTTAATATGATGCTTAAAGCATATCAGGCCGGAATCCAAGAAGGGCCAAACGTAACTGATCATGAAAAGTGTTACCCTAGAGCAGAACTAGAGCTAGAACTAACCAAAATTTGTGCTAAGATGGTGGAATTGGCTCAAATCATGTTTGAAGCCAGTCGCCTATTTAACATCTCTAGTTCGGCGAAGACACAGTTGCACTTTGATGGACTGTTAGAAAGAATAGAGAAGCTGATTGCACAATCAGAAAACGAACCCGCCTCTCAACAAAAGGACAGGGCAAGTGAAGGAGCAGGTCTTTCTGCCCAGGAAGCCTATGTGCTTGAAGCCTATGTGCCTAACTCTACGGAGCTAGACACATCATCTTCTATGAATCGGTTCACACCAGAATTCCTACGC
Organism: Ceratopteris richardii; assembly: GCA_020310875.1. Taxonomy (NCBI): domain Eukaryota; kingdom Viridiplantae; phylum Streptophyta; class Polypodiopsida; order Polypodiales; family Pteridaceae; genus Ceratopteris; species Ceratopteris richardii. Next base: position 45,453,070 of record CM035407.1, on the reverse strand, counting down.
GAGATTCAAGAAGACAAATGGGCTAAAGAGAGTGAAGTCCCACCTCCTATTGAACTTGTGGATGATGCACACGACCAATTCCCACAAGACATCCCATCCATTTATGAGGAGCAGGAGAGCACCCAATCTCAGGAAAGACTAGACTTTGAGTCTAATTCTTTGCAAGAATTACCCCACTTCACAGGCCCATGGGAAGCTAAGTCTACTTGTATGAGAGCACCCACGGTCATGGTAAGAAATGAAGACTCGATCATACCTAGGAACACAGAGGTAGTGAAAAACACTAAAGTACAATGCAACCTCACCTTAGAAGAGCTACTCAAAGTAAAGCCAGAGCTATGGAAACATGTAGCCAAACAAGTACCAGAGATAACAAAACCTCGTTCCCAGGTAGGATCCTAGAGAACAGTGCCAGAAATACCATTGGACAAGATAGGAGACATGAGTGAGGGCGAAGAGGGAAACACATATCTTCCTATCACCCATCAAGGATACACCACCAAGGCCATTCTAGACTCAGGTGCAGGTGTTGCAATTGCCACCACTTCCCTATGGAAGCATTGGGGCAAGCCAACACTCAGGCCCACGAGGACAAAATTACAAATGGCCGATGGTCACATAGAGAGACCCTTAGGATTGCTAGAAGGAATAACTCTCACCACCTGTGGTGTCGAGTTCGAGCATACCTTTGCCATATGTGATTTTAGCAAGAACCATGCCTATGAAATGATCTTGGGACGACCCTTTATGCGACAGTTGCAAGTGGTATAGGATTGGGGAACCAATTCTTTGTACCTGCAGCACTTAGGTGTTACGACCAAAGTCAATCTCAAGGATTACTCTCATAGAGATGTCCCTCCTATCCAATGGAACCCCATCCATAGAGCCAAAAATGATACGGAATCGGTGCATTCCATAGGATCAGGATCCTCATGGATGCATGAAGACACTCACTTATGGATGTGCAAAGTAGCAGTAGAAGAAGAGAAGAGAGAAAAGGCCAGAGAAATAGGTGCAAACGAAACACATAGACCCATTCAAGACCCAGCCTATGCACCTGTAGTCTTTCCTGACGAAGAATTTGAACCCCACGGCTGGGTAGAAATCCTAGCAACAATGGATGTAGCCATCAATGAAGAACAATGGACACCCCACTGTGATGAGGATGGCTATGACATTTCAGTCTTCTCCATAGAGCCAATCATGGGAGAGGCAGTGTTAGAAGAGTGCAAACCTAGCCCTGATGCATTTGAGGATGCAAGTGACTCCGATCTAGAGTCAATCATTATGGACCCACCTTTTGCATGAGATAAAGAATACTTCTATGAAGTAGAATTTCAACCCCAGAGGTATGGAGAGCTTACAAATGATGTAAGGCTTGCCACACATGTGACCCCGAAGGAAGAAGGAAAGAAAAGAAAGAAGAGAGAAGTCACCACAGAAGAGGAAGAATCTTTGTTTGAGGTCCCGGAAAATTTTAAGAAGTATGAGATAGACGACAGGAGGGTCATGATAAGAATGCCTAAACGAGAGGCACAATCAGGAGAGGCCTATGATAACAAAGAAACCACCAAGAAAATAGTAGTGGCCCTAGAAGAAGGAGAGGAGAGATGCACTTACATAGGCCATGACCTAACAGAGGAAGAAGAGCATGCATTAATAGCCTTGCTAAGAGAATACATAGATGTATTCGCTTGGAGTTACAAGGATTTGAAGGGTGTTGACCCAGACATATGCTCACACACCATCCCCATGACTTCAGATGCCAAACCCTCTAAGCAAAAGCCTTATACATATAACGATAATTACGCTGCTAAGATCATGGAGGAGATAGATAGACTGGTTGAAGCTGGATTCATCTACGAAGTTGAGCACACTGAGTGGGTATCCCCCATTGTTGTGGTGCCCAAAAAGAATGGCAAATTGCATGTATGCATTAACTTAAAGAAGGTTAATGCTGCCACAATCCGAGATAACTATCCGCTTCCTATCACAGAGCATCTCTTAAAAAGAGTAGCAAGCAAGGAAGTGTACAGCTTCCTGGATGGATTCTCTGGCTACAATCAAGTAGCCATTGCTCCAGAGGATCAACATAAGACGGCTTTTGCCACGGAGTGGGGCATATTTTCCTTTCGGGTAATGCCATTCGGGCTTACTAATGCACCTGCTACCTTTCAACGATTGATGTGTCACGTGTTTAAAGAGTTCCTGAGGAAGAACTTAGAAGTCTATGTTGATGATCTTTGTGCTCATTCCAACATCAGACAAACCCATATTCCTGAACTCAGACAAATCTTTGACAAATGTAGAGAATATCAAGTCTGCTTGAACCCAGAAAAGTGCGTTTTCATGGTCAGGCAAGGTAAGATTTTAGGACACATAGTGTCAAAGAATGGCATATCCACCGATGAAGAGAAAGTAAGAGCCATAGCCGAGTTACCTAGGCCAAAGAACGTCAAGGAAGTACGGGCCTTCATGGGCATTGTGGTTACTACCGCCGGTTCATTCACATGTATGCCGTCATTGCAAAGCCCATGTACGGACTTTTGACTAGCTTTGAGTGGACTAATGAGTGTGAAAATTCCTTCAATGAGCTCAAACAGCGATTGTGTTCCGCACCAATCTTAACCACACCAGATTGGAATAAGCCATGCCATGTTCACGTGGATGCATCCAATTATGCTATTGGATGTGTACTCGCACAACCCACTGGTGAAGGCAATATGGATCTTCCAATTGCCCATGCTAGTAGACAATTAAATGCAGTTGAACGAAATTATACAACCACGGAACGAGAAGGATTAGGCATGGTATATGCAGTTAAAAAGTTTAGACATTATTTGCTTGCCAATAAGTTTAAATTTTTTACTGACCATCAGGCACTGCTATATCTTGTGAACAAGCCATGCAATAGAGGTAGATTAGTAAGATGGTTTCTCTTACTAATGGAATACAACTTCGAGGTTGTGGTAAGGAAAGGTAGGACTCACTTGTGAGCAGACCATCTCTCTAGACTCACATCAGGGGAAGCCCCACAAGGAGTGTTAGATGACCTTCCTGATGCTTACTTGTTTAATTTGGAAGTGGTGCCACAGTGGGCTAAGCCACTAGTGCCAGTATTGACATACGGGCCTAACCACCCAGTAATAAACACACAGGATAGAGAGGTAGTAAAAGCCCAAAAGTATCACATCATGGCAGGAAGTATGTACAAGCACACAGATCAAGGGATTTTGGCTTGTTGTGTGGAAGAGGATGCGTACGCTAAATGGTTGCAATTAGCACATGTAGGTGCATTAGAGCAACACTATTCAAGGCAACGAACCCTAGAGACACTAAGAAGACTTGGAGTGCATTGGCCAACGATGGAAGCTGATGTCCAAAAGTTGTGCAAGGAATGCCCAATCTGCTGCACTAACCCACCTGTGGAACATGCCACTCTTTATCAAGTGTCCATAGTGCCAGATTGGAGTGAACCACTAGTATCCTTCCTGAGGACAAAAACATTCCCTCAAGACATGACGCTTGCTAGGAAAAGGAGTTTAGAACAAGAAGCCCAGGATTACTCACTCATTGGTGATAATCTATACAAGCGTGGTAAAGATGGTTACCTGAGACTATGTGTCCATGAAAGTGAATATCTCAAGATCCTGGAAACTGCTCACCAAGGAGTAGCAGGAGGACACTTTGGACCAGATCGGGTGATCAAGGCAATACTATTTGCGGGCTTCTGGTGGCCGACCCTTCACATGGATGCACATACCTATGTGAAACGGTGTGATGTTTGTCAGAGAACTCAGTATCCTATACGCAAAGATGAGATGCCACTGAAACCTATGATGGGTGGACGTGCATTCTCTAAGTGGGGAATAGACTTTGTAGGCCCTATTAATCCCCCAGCCAAGGGTTCACATGTTGAATATATTATTGTGGCCACGGATTATCTCACCAAGTGGGTAGAGGTAAAAGCTACGACAAAGAACGATGCTCAGACTACTGCTAAGTTCTTATTTGAGAATGTATTCACTAGATACGGGCTACCCATAGAGCTAGTTAGCGATAGAGGCACTCACTTCTTGAATGAAGTTATTGAAAATCTACTCCGAGAATTCTTGGTAGTTCATAAGAAGTCTGCCCCCTATCACCCTCAAGCAAATGGCCAGGCTGAGAGCACCAATAAGATCTTATGTAATGTACTGACGAAATTAATGAACAATAAACGCTCTGATTGGGACAAACAGCTACACCATGCTGTTTGGGCATATCGAGTGGCCTACAAAACGGTACTCCAAGCCACCCCCTTTCAGATGGTGTTTGGCCAAAATGCAGTGCTACCATTGGACTTCTTAATACCTACATTGAAAGTAGCACAAGAGCATGAATGGATGGGTCATGAACTCTCCTCAAGACTTTGAAACAACATGCAAGGAAACTGGAGAAGAGAGGCTATGGACCCATGATTATAAACAGAATCTCAACAAGTGGAGCGGTGCAACTAGCCACATTAGAAGGCGACATTCTCCCGAGCTACATTAGCGGATGCAGGGTCAAGTTGTATCAAGAACCTCTCAGAGAGGAAATGCTAAGCCGACTCAATACTGCTAAGAAACGCAAAGAAGAAGAAAAGCGAATTCGAGAAGAAGCCCAAGCAGAAGCATTGGAACGCATCCGGAGAATGAAGTTGAGAAGACAGAATAGGGAGCAACCTAGGACGGATGCCTATGCAGATCAAGGATATCATGTGGCTATGTGTGAAGTTTCAGGTATCAACGCTCAAAGGATAATTGATCGACGTCCTTTTATAACCTTAGAGATAGGACAAAGAAAGGGTGCAAGGACTGTAAGAGCCTTGATTGACTCAGGTGCAACCACTAGTGCGGTTAAATTGTCTTACTGTCAAGAATTGAGATTAACTGTCAATCCTATAGAAGCATATCTCATAGGATTGGGAGGTGTGGAAACACCTTGCATGGGCGAGGTGGATCTTCCCATCTCCATTCAAGACGAAGTGATGATAGTCAAAGTATTAGTGTGTCAAGATGAGGACCTCACTGAGCCTCTTGTCTTGGGTCAGGACTGGATCTATGATCATGCAGTCAACCTAAACCTAAGAAGCGGACTTCTTCAGGTATGGGTAAATCATAGCCGAAGTACAGTTGAATTGGAAAAGGAGGCACTCAAGGAACTAGGTAAAACACAAACTCCTGGTCCTTCCAGGGGTGCACATGAAGTTGACAATGCTATTCTTGTCCAAAAATGTATGATGTAGAAAGAGGATTGTCTCAACAACGGAGTCAAGGATAAGACGGTACTCCCTTCTTTTCCAAAGGTCAGAAGGATGCAGCAGCCAACGGCAGATCAAATACAGAAGAAGCAGAACACTACCTGTACTGGAGGCCAAAAAAAGGAGCAAAGCAGATTGTTTCAGCCGATGAAACAAGTATGGAGGCAAAAAGGCGAACACCCTATTCCGACCAGGTCAACACCACGACCAAAACCTCTTATTAGTAATCAACAGCACGATACTAATAAGAAGCCTTTCATAAGTTCTTCTGCGAAAGTGAAGTCTATTTGGGTACCTAAGAAGTCAATGAAGGCCAGCCCACAATCACGACAAATCTGGGTGCCTAAGGCTTGCTTGCGGGCTCAAATAGCTACACCAAGGCCAAACCCTTTACAACATGTTTCACTCACGCAAACATCTGAGGCCCAGTCTTACACATCACGCACTAACACGTATTCTTCCATGAGCACCAGTGGAATCACTTGTAAATGGGTTCCTAAAAAGCCCCATTTTTCAAGTAAATATCCTATCACACTCCCCAGAGCCTCCACAAAGTCAAAATCAAAACCTATCCATTGCATTTGTCAACCTAAAACTTGTAATAAACCCCCAGACCCCAGTTGTAAATCCATGCCCACCTACTAACTACGTCACTCTCACACCACATCATTCCACTTAGCTCCTAGGTCTAACCAATCCCTAACTACACACCCAAGCACCGAGCATTTATTAACCCACTAATCTCTCCTGAACCTCATGTTAATGTTGTAATGGGGACAAAAACGGTTCTATCTTGTCCTTTACAATGTTAACACATGTTTCTATATTCTCACAGAATCAGGAGGCAAGAAGTAACATGGCAGATATGGCAGGAACTAGCTCCCAGATAGGCACCAGCCCTCAAGTCATGGATATTGAAAGTCTTCCCATTGAGGAGGAATTGAAAGAACGCCCTGTAGCATTGAGAGCATTACACGCCATACCAGTTCAGAATCCTCCACAAGGGCACACTATGCCAGTCAGTAAAAACTCTCATTGGTTCAGTGATGTGGCAGGACCCCTAGGTGAAGGCACTTATATGTGGGAGGCCGAGATAGAATTCAATGGGCGCTGGGGGAGGTATCACTTTTTCACTAGGGAATTTGAGAGACTACAGAATAATGAAGGACTGAAACCTATATGGAAGAAGGCACGACTCTACGAGTACTTCAAATTCCAGTTGCCAAAGCCGGATTTTCTAAGATGCTCTTATTTGATTAGCACCCTTACTCCGAGCAAAGACAAAAAGGGATACAGCTCCTTTGTCCTCCCATCTCTCACAAGGGGAAATGAGCTCAAGCGTTTCAGATTAACTATCAACTTGGTAAGGGAAGCTCTAGACATGAAAGGTATGCATATTCCTACGGAGAAAGAGACTATGGTCCCCGACAATATGAAGAACAGGAATCTGACAAAGTTAAAAGACATGGTGGCAATGACGCCTACAATCGCTATTCATTTGCGAATGGTCATGCAGCACTTTGCATTTCCCGCCCAGGAGAGGTTCACAATGCCACCTAAAAAGATATGGTTTAGTTTATACTTGGCTGATGCCTTTGATTTGACAATCAACATGCCCCACTGGATTATCGACCAAATCCACTTGGCTCATCAAAGGTGGTATAAAAAACAAAAGTCTGTACTGTACGGATGCTGTGCTCTGACCAGGATTGTGTATGTCTTGCGTATGATGTACCAATGCAAAGGGCACTCATTTGGACCAAGGTACAAGAGTTTCAGCGCCGATTATCCTCCGCAGGACCACCATCCAAGAAAATGAGAGGCGCCGTTCAGATGCCCTGCGCACAACCCCGCGGTGCAACATTGACTCCAGAGACCACTCCATGACTTCCAAGGCGGGTGCAACCCTTCACTATCAGATTACCAAGGCATAACACTGACGGACCTAATCTGGTGTTCCCACCCGTACCAACCGACCTAGAGTTTCCTCACGCATTCACTTTAGAAGACTTAAGTGATGAGGAGGTAGCCAGAATCATTGAGGCTGTTAACGCAGAAGTCGAGGCAGAACAAGCTAGTGGACAACAAACTGCTACAGACCAACCCCATCCCAGACAACCAGAAATCGTCGATGTGGAGGGTGAAGAAGAAGAAGGACAAGAGGAGGAACATGATGGACAATCCGAGGAAGAAGGGCAGGAATATGATCAGGAAGCCCTGCAGGTACTTGAAGGTGCCCCCGCTTACACGAAGGCATTGAAGAAGCTCTATGATACCATGAAGAGAGTGCAAGAGCAACATAGACTGTCCCTAGCAGCAGGCAAGGCCCTCATGAATCAAATCCTTGAGGAGGAAGGCGTAGACGAGCAATACCGCGCCACGCTTGACATGATATCTAAGGCTTTGGGAGTACCTAAAACGGTGCATACCGCCCTTGCACAAGCACGAAGAACGGAACGAAGATATGGCAGACGCCCCCCTCGAGCAGGAAAGCAGATGAATGTACTAGTATCAGAACCACAAGGCACATCCACAACGACGGGCACCGCACACACTGTCCACGATACTGAGGAAACCCATGTATCAAGTGCACCTCCGTCACCCCCGTTGCCACCCCTGCCTCCAACTCCACCACATTCACCTCCCATTACCAATGTAACAACCACCGTCACCGCCTCCGAGTCCACTGCCATGACTGAAGCACAAACCGCCAATCAACCTAGACACCCTCTCAACACCTCCCTTGTATACACCTCCACTAACACTGTAATCCTAACAGCAGCTACTGACATCCCCATTCCCCCACTCACACTTTCGGGCAGTTCATATTCACAACTGCACACACCACTGTACACATTCACCACAATCACTGCACCCACAATTTCACTATTCACAATCACTCCCACTACTACGTCCACCGTGGATTTTATGGACATATCACCCTCCACCGCACCTCTCCCTCCCCCCATACGGCCACAATCTCCCATTCCCCCACCACCCACTTCACCATTTTCCAGCACCGCATTCACATTTCCCTTCCCCTTTCCCTTTCCTTCTGCATTTAACACCCTTCCTGCACCCACCCCCATTAATAATGTATTTAATAACATGTATCAGTGCATGTCTCAGTTACAGCAACACTATCAGCACCTCGATGCTCAGCATACAAGTTTGTTCAGGAGTCATGAAACATTACAAGGAAGATTCATGGACTTAGAGAAAGAAAAGAGGCTCTTACAACAGCAGTTTAGTGCATTGCAAGAACAACATGAGCAATTAGTGGCAAATCCACCACAGTCAGATGCAGAAGAAAGACAACGAATGGATGATCTGCTACACTCCCAAATCACAGAGAACCTCAAGCTCCGCCGCAACATGGCTCTATTACGGAAGCATATGTCTACAGCCCTGGAAGAAAATAGACGGCTTCAGACACAAAACGAAGAGAACTTGGAAGTAGCCATGGAAGGTTCCCCACAAGAAATTGACCCGGAGAAGTTCAAGGCCATTCCCTCGAACAATATGCAAATCATATTGGAAACCCATGCTGATCTCCTTGAAGCCCATGCAGCCTTAGAAAAAGAAAGAGACGAACTACTAAGGCAATTGGCAGCTCAACCAGAACCACCAAAAGAAGTCCCAACCACCACTGACACAACTGACAAAGTAGCAGCGCTCAAAGCACAACTCGAAGAATTACAAAAGAAAGTCCTCGAATATGAACGCCAACCCTCCCCCTTGGTGGAACCAGAACCTGAAGACCTAGTACCCATCAAAGTAGAGGAATCTTTTGAGGACCCATATGTTCCGATGCCAGCACCTGGAGGCAAGCAAACAGACGAGGGCATGGACACCCTTGAAATAGAGGCTCCTGAATGGATGCAAAAATTGGAAAAAGTGGCCACAACCCATGATGATAGGGTGGTAGTCCAGATAGCATCTATGTCACGCTTGGAAGAGGTGGTCATATAATCGGACTATTTTAGGAACCTCTCTCATCATAGGTGGATCATCACATCCGACGATTTGTATGTTCCCTTCTATGTCCTAATGGCTGACTACAATGCCGAAATAAAGCAACACACCTCAAAGGAACCAACCTCCGCCACACAATTCGCACCGGAAGACATCCCAGCGAGTGCCAAGCAGGGCAATATTCATCAACCAATGTGGAGGATTCGGCTGCTTGAAACCTACCCGGAAATGAATCGCACATGGAATAACATGCCCCTGTATATCAAGTTCAATCCCTGCTACTGCCCTGTATTTCGAAGAAGGTCGTGGCCGGAATATACAAAAATGGTGCTGACAACGAGAGGATGTGAGAAATGGCTCAATTATGTCTACTTAGCGCCACCCAAAGGCCAACCTACCGTAGGATACATGATCTCGAGTATTCGGCATTGGGGTGTCAGGTTCAAAAACGTACCAGATGTCATGACCCAAATGTGCCTTAAAATTTTTGAACTCATGATAGTCACCTTCAGGACCTTCAAGAATGTTAAGGAACCTCATCTCTCTGCGCTTGGATTCAATGAAGGCAATCAAGATCTTGTTTATGACATGAGCACAACGCCCTCTATTAATGTTGTTTATGCATGGCATGCCCGCATAAAGTACCTACCGGCCTCCTTCAAACAGACATTTGAAGAGATGTTTGTCACAGGGTTCTGGGAATATCACTCAGAGATCTTCATTCCCAGGCCCTCACATTTATTACAATTGTTTGCAGTGGAACAAGCTCTCCATTCAGAAAAGTTACATATGCCACATCCAGAGGTTCCCGGGCCGGTAGATTGGGATGCTCTACTCACAGACTTGGCCAAAGGATTGAGGATTGCCGAACATCACTTAGCGCAAGACGTTGTCGAATACTACGTCCAACGACCCTCCCAACAAGGGTCTGTCAGGGACGACAGACGCGAGAGAGGGGGGGGTTTTAGCAGCAGACAAGGAACTGAAGGACTGACAAGGCATGGCAGTCAGAGAAGCGAGTCAGAGGGGAGAGAAGGCACAAGCAGACAAGGGAGTCAACGATGATCTGGCAAGTAGGCCAATAATTTTCTTCATGAAGAAGCAAGTATGAGCATTCACGCAGATCTAGCACTAAGGCAACCCTTTAATTTTTCAAAACCCTTACACCAATTAAAAGTGATTCTCATCACTAACAACCCCTGTAGATACCATGTTCACCTTTTGTAGCTCCATTTTGTGCAAGCCGAGGAGTCCTCGAGCTTGAGGAGCCTTAGAAGTAGTTGCTTACCAATTTTCGTATTTTTTAGATCTCGTTTGAGCCCTCAAATAAGCCCTGGAACCTAATTTTTAACTAGGCCGGACACTAGGTCTGGACAGGGCCAAAACCTAGTCAAAAACTATAAATAGAGCTAGAGAGCTCATTTTTGAGGTTAGCTTGTAATTGAAATGAACTTGTAAGAACTTTTTGAAAGTAATCTAAAAACTCCATTGCTTCTCACTCTTTGTCTTGCCGTGTGTGCGCGTGTGTGTGTATGTGTGTGCATGCTTGTGTGCTTCTCACCCACGCACTTGTGCCTCCACTTGCTCGTGGTCTTCATACCATCCTCACGTCTTCTCGGATTGACATTAAAGGAGGTGCTACTCATCACTGAGCTACACATCCGTACAGTACAGACTTTTGTTTTTTATACCACCTTTGATGAGCCAAGTGGATTTGGTCGATAATCCAGTGGGGCATGTTGATTGTCAAATCAAAGGCATCAGCCAAGTATAAACTAAACCATATCTTTTTAGGTGGCATTGGGAACCTCTCCTGGGCGGGAAATGCAAAGTGCTGCATGACCATTCGCAAATGAATAGCGATTGTAGGCGTCATTGCCACCATGTCTTTTAACTTTGTCAGATTCCTGTTCTTCATATTGTCGGGGACCATAGTCTCTTTCTCCGTAGGAATATGCATACCTTTCATGTCTAGAGCTTCCCTTACCAAGTTGATAGTTAATCTGAAACGCTTGAGCTCATTTCCCCTTGTGAGAGATGGGAGGACAAAGGAGTTGTATCCCTTTTTGTCTTTGCTCGGAGTAAGGGTGCTAATCAAATAAGAGCATCTTAGAAAATCCGGCTTTGGCAACTGGAATTTGAAGTACTCGTAGAGTGCTGCCTTCTTCCATATAGGTTTCAGTCCTTCATTATTCTGCAGTCTCTCAAATTCCCTAGTGAAAAAGTGATACCTCCCCCAGTGCCCATTGAATTCTATCTTGGCCTCCCACATATAAGTGCCTTCACCTAGGGGTCCTGCCACATCACTGAACCAATGAGAGTTTTTACTGACTGGCATAGTGTGCCCTTGTGGAGGATTCTGAACTGGTATGGCATCTAATACTCTCAATGCTACAGGGCGTTCCTTCAATTCCTCCTCAACGGGAAGACTTTCAATATCCGCGACTTGAGGGCTGGTGCCTATCTGGGAGCTAGTTCCTGCCGTATCTGCCATGTTACTTCTTGCCTCCTGATTCTGTGAGAATATAGAAACATGTGTTAACATTGTAAAGGACAAGATAGAATCGTTTTTGTCCCCATTACAACATTAACATGAGGTTCAGGAGAGATTAGTGGGTTAGTAAATGCTCGGTGCTTGTGTGTGTAGTTAGGGATTGGTTAGACCTAGGAGCTAAGTGGAATGATGTGGTGTGAGAGTGACGTAGTTAGTAGGTGGGCATGGATTTACAACTAGGGTCTGGGGGTTTATTACAAGTTTTAGGTTGCCAAATGCAATGGATAGGTTTTGATTTTGTCTTTGTGGAGGCTCTGGGGAGAGTGATAGGATATTTACTTGAAAAATGGGGCTTTTTAGGAACCCATTTACAAGTGATTCCACTGGTGCTCATGGAAGAATACGTGTTAGTGCGTGATGTGTAAGACTGGGCCTCAGATGTTTGCATGAGTGAAACATGTTGTAAAGGGTTTGGCCTTGGTGTAGCTATTTGAGCCCGCAAGCAAGCCTTAGGCACCCAGATTTGTCGTGATTGTGGGCTGGCCTTCATTGACTTCTTAGGTACCCAAATAGACTTCACTTTCGCAGAAGAACTTATGAAAGGCTTCTTATTAGTATCGTGCTGTTGATTACTAATAAGAGGTTTTGGTCGTGGTGTTGACCTGGTCGGAACAGGGTGTTCGCCTTTTCGCCTCCATACTTGTTTCATCGGCTGAAACAATCTACTTTGCTCCTTTTTTTGGCCTCCAGTACAGGTAGTGTTCTGCTTCTTCTGTATTTGATCTGCCGTTGGTTGCTGCATCCTTCTGACCTTTGGAAAAGAAGGGAGTACCGTCTTATCCTTGACTCCGTTGTTGAGACAATCCTCTTTCTGCATCATACATTTTTGGACAAGAATAGCATTGTCAACTTCATGTGCACCCCTGGAAGGACCAGGAGTTTGTGTTTTACCTAGTTCCTTGAGTGCCTCCTTTTCCAATTCAATTGTAATTCGGCTATGATTTATCCATACCTGAAGAAGTCCGCTTCTTAGGTTTAGGTTGACTGCATGATCATAGATCCAGTCCTGACCCAAGACAAGAGGCTCAGTGAGGTCCTCATCTTGACACACTAATACTTTGACTATCATCACTTCGTCTTGAATGGAGATGGGAAGATCCACCTCGCCCATGCAAGGTGTTTCCACACCTCCCAATCCTATGAGATATGCTTCTATAGGATTGACAGTTAATCTCAATTCTTGACAGTAAGACAATTTAACCGCACTAGTGGTTGCACCTGAGTCAATCAAGGCTCTTACAGTCCTTGCACCCTTTCTTTGTCCTATCTCTAAGGTTATAAAAGGACGTCGATCAATTATCCTTTGAGCGCTGATACCTGAAACTTCACACATAGCCACATGATATCCTTGATCTGCATAGGCATCCGTCCTAGGTTGCTCCCTATTCTGTCTTCTCAACTTCATTCTCCGGATGCGTTCCAATGCTTCTGCTTGGGCTTCTTCTCGAATTCGCTTTTCTTCTTCTTTGCGTTTCTTAGCAGTATTGAGTCGGCTTAGCATTTCCTCTGTGAGAGGTTCCTGATACAACTTGACCCTGCATCCGCTAATGTAGCTCGGGAGAATGTCGCCTTCTAATGTGGCTAGTTGCACTGCTCCACTTGTTTAGATTCTGTTTATAATCATGGGTCCATAGCCTCTCTTCTCCAGTTTCCTTGCATGTTGTTTCAAAGTGTAGACTAGTACTAGGTCGCCTGCCTTCAAACCTTTATCTTTAACGTGGGCATCAAAGTATGCTTTCTGTCGTTTCTTAGCTGCATATATCCCTGCAGCCGCTCTCAGTCTTGTTTCTCCTAATCGTTCAAGGTCAAAAAGTCTTGAGGAGAGTTCATGACCCGTCCATTCATGCTCTTGTGCTACTTTCAATGTAGGTATTAAGAAGTCCAATGGTAGCACTGCATTTTGGCCAAACACCATCTGAAAGGGGGTGGCTTGGAGTACCGTTTTGTAGGCCACTCGATATGCCCAAACAGCATGGTGTAGTTGTTTGTCCCAATTAGAGCGTTTATTGTTCACTAATTTCGTCAGTACATTGCATAAGATCTTATTGGTGCTCTCAGCCTGGCCATTTGCTTGAGGGTGATAGGGGGCAGAATTCTTATGAACTACCAAGAATTCTCAGAGTAGATTTTCAATAACTTCATTCAAGAAGTGAGTGCCTCTATCGCTAACTAGCTCTATGGGTAGCCCGTATCTAGTGAATACATTCTCAAATAAGAACTTAGCAGTAGTCTGAGCATCGTTCTTTGTCGTAGCTTTTACCTCTACCCACTTGGTGAGATAATCCGTGGCCACAATAATATATTCAGCATGTGAACCCTTGGCTGGGGGATTAATAGGGCCTACAAAGTCTATTCCCCACTTAGAGAATGCACGTCCACCCATCATAGGTTTCAGTGGCATCTCATCTTTGCGTATAGGATACTGAGTTCTCTGACAAACATCACACCATTTCACATAGGTATGTGCATCCATGTGAAGGGTCGGCCACCAGAAGCCCGCAAATAGTATTGCCTTGATCACCCGATCTGGTCCAAAGTGTCCTCCTGCTACTCCTTGGTGAGCAGTTTCCAGGATCTTGAGATATTCACTTTCATGGACACATAGTCTCAAGTAACCATCTTTACCACGCTTGTATAGATTATCACCAATGAGTGAGTAATCCTAGGCTTCTTGTTCTAAACTCCTTTTCCTAGCAAGCGTCATGTCTTGAGGGAATGTTTTTGTGCTCAGGAAGGATACTAGTGGTTCACTCCAATCTGGCACTATGGACACTTGATAAAGAGTGGCATGTTCCACAGGTGGGTTAGTGCAGCAGATTGGGCATTCCTTGCACAACTTTTGGCTATCAGCTTCCATCGTTGGCCAATGCACTCCAAGTCTTCTTAGTGTCTATAGGGTTCGTTGCCTTGAATAGTGTTGCTCTAATGCACCTACATGTGCTAATTGCAACCATTTAGCGTACTCATCCTCTTCCACACAACAAGCCAAAATCCCTTGATCTGTGTGCTTGTACATACTTCCTGCCATGATGTGATACTTTTGGGCTTTTACTACCTCTCTATCCTGTGTGTTTATTACTGGGTGGTTAGGCCCGTATGTCAATACTGGCACTAGTGGCTTAGCCCACTGTGGCACCACTTCCAAATTAAACAAGTAAGCATCAAGAAGGTCATCTAACACTCCTTGTGGGGCTTCCCCTGATGTGAGTCTAGAGAGATGGTCTGCTCGCAAGTGAGTCCTACCTTTCCTTACCACAACCTCGAAGTTGTATTCCATTAGTAAGAGAAACCATCTTACTAATCTACCTGTATTGCATGGCTTGTTCACAAGATATAGCAGTGCCTGATGGTCAGTAAAAAATTTAAACTTATTGGCAAGCAAATAATGTCTAAACTTTTTAACTGCATATACCATGCCTAATCCTTCTCGTTTCATGGTTGTATAATTTCGTTCAGCTGCATTTAATTGTCTACTAGCATAGGCAATTGGAAGATCCATATTGCCTTCACCAGTGGGTTGTGCGAGTACACATCCAATAGCATAATTGGATGCATCCACGTGAACATGGAATGACTTATTCCAATCTGGTGTGGTTAAGATTGGTGCGGAACACAATCGCCGTTTGAGCTCATTGAAGGAATTTTCACACTCATTACTCCACTCAAAGCTAGTCAAAAGTCCATACATGGGCTTTGCAATGACGGCATACATGTGAATGAACTGGCGGTAGTAACCACAATGCCCCATGAAGGCCTGTACTTCCTTGACGTTCTTTGGCCTAGGTAACTCGGCTATGGCTCTTACTTTCTCTTCATCGGTGGATATGCCATTCTTTGACACTATGTGTCCTAAAATCTTACCTTGCCTGACCATGAAAATGCACTTTTCTGGGTTCAGGCAGACTTGATATTCTCTACATTTGTCAAAGATTTGTCTGAGTTCAGGAATATGGGTTTGTCTGATGTTGGAATGAGCACAAAGATCATCAACATAGACTTCTAAGTTCTTCCTCAGGAACTCTTTAAACACGTGACACATCAATCGTTGAAAGGTAGCAGGTGCATTAGTAAGCCCGAATGGCATTACCTGAAAGGCAAATATGCCCCACTCCGTGGCAAAAGCCGTCTTATGTTGATCCTCTGAAGCAATGGCTACTTGATTGTAGCCAGAGAATCCATCCAGGAAGCTGTACACTTCCTTGCCTGCTACTCTTTCTAAGAGATGCTCTGTGATAGGAAGCGGATAGTTATCTCGGATTGTGGCAGCATTAACCTTCTTTAAGTTAATGCATACATGCAATTTGCCATTCTTTTTGGGCACCACAACAATGGGGGATACCACTCAGTGTGCTCAATTTCGTAGATGAATCCAGCTTCAACCAGTCTATCTATCTCCTCCTTGATCTTAGCAGCGTAATTATCGTTATATGTATAAGGCTTTTGCTTAGAGGGTTTGGCATCTGAAGTCATGGGGATGGTGTGTGAGCATATGTCTGGGTCAACACCCTTCAAATCCTTGTAACTCGAAGCGAATACATCTCTGTATTCTCTTAGCAAGGCTATTAATGCATGCTCTTCTTCCTCTGTTAGGTCATGGCCTATGTAAGTGCATCTCTCCTCTCCTTCTTCTAGGGCCACTACTATTTTCTTGGTGGTTTCTTTGTTATCATAGGCCTCTCTTGATTGTGCCTCTCGTTTAGGCATTCTTATCATGACCCTCCTGTCGTCTATCTCATACTTCTTAAAATTTTCCGGGACCTCAAACAAAGATTCTTCCTCTTCTGGTGTGACTTCTCTCTTCTTTCTTTTCTTTCCTTCTTCCTTCGGGGTCACATGTGTGGCAAGCCTTACATCATTTGTAAGCTCTCCATACCTCTGGGGTTGAAATTCTACTTCATAGAAGTATTCTTTATCTGATGCAAAAGGTGGGTCCATAATGATTGACTCTAGATCGGAGTCACTTGTATCGTCAAATGCATCAGGGCTAGGTTCGCACTCTTCTAACACTGCCTCTCCCATGATTGGCTCTATGGAGAAGACTGAAATGTCATAGCCATCCTCATCACAGTGGGGTGTCCATTGTTCTTCATTGATGGCTACATCCATTGTTGCTAGGATTTCTGCCCAGCCGTGGGGTTCAAATTCTTCGTCAGGAAAGACTACAGGTGCATAGGCTGGGTCTTGAATGGGTCTATGTGTTCTATTTGCACCTATTTCTCTGGCCTTTTCTCTCTTCTCTTCTTCTACTGCTACTTTGCACATCCATAAGTGAGTGTCTTCATGCATCCATGAGGATCCTGATCCTATGGAATGCACCGATTCCGTATCATCTTTGGCTCTATGGATGGGGTTCCATTGGATAGGAGGGACATCTCTATGAGAGTAATCCTTGAGATTGACTTTGGTCGTAACACCTAAGTGCTGCAGGTACAAAGAATTGGTTCCCCAATCCTGTACCACTTGCAACTGTCGCATAAAGGGTCGTCCCAAGATCATTTCATAGGCATGGTTCTTGCTAAAATCACATATGGCAAAGGTATGCTCGAACTCGACACCACAGGTGGTGAGAGTTATTCCTTCTAGCAATCCTAAGGGTCTCTCTATGTGACCATCGGCCATTTGTAATTTCATCCTCGTGGGCTTGAGTGTTGGCTTGCCCCAACGCTTCCATAGGGAAGTGGTGGCAATTGCAACACCTGCGCCTGAGTCTAGAATGGCCTTGGTGGTGTATCCTTGATGGGTGATAGGAAGATATGTGTTTCCCTCTTCGCCCTCACTCATGTCTCCTATCTTGTCCAATGGTATTTCTGGCACTGTTCTCTGGGATCCTACCTGGGAACGAGGTTTTGTTATCTCTGGTACTTGTTTGGCTACATGTTTCCATAGCTCTGGCCTTACTTTGAGTAGCTCTTCTAAGGTGAGGTTGCATTGTACTTTAGTGTTTTTCACTACCTCTGTGTTCCTAGGTATGATCGACTCTTCGTTTCTTACCATGACCGTGGGTGCTCTCATACAAGTAGACTTAGCTTCCCATGGGCCTGTGAAGTGGGGTAATTTTTGCAAAGAATTAGACTCAAAGTCTAGTCTTTCCTGAGATTGGGTGCTCTCCTGCTCCTCATAAATGGATGGGATGTCTTGTGGGAATTGGTCGTGTGCATCATCCACAAGTTCAATAGGAGGTGGGACTTCACTCTCTTTAGCCCATTTGTCTTCTTGAATCTCGCGTAGGAGTTCTGGTGTGAACCGATTCATAGAAGATGATGTGTCTAGCTTCGTAGAGTTAGGCACATAGGCTTCAGGCACATAGGCTTCCTGGGCAGAAAGACCTGCTCCTTCACTTACCCTGTCCTTCTGTTGAGAGGCGGGTTCCTTTTCTGATTGTGCAATCAGCTTCTCTATTCTTTCTAACAGTCCATCAAAGCGCAACTGTGTCTTCGCCGAACTAGAGATGTTAAATAGGCGACTGGCTTCAAACATGGTTTGAGCCAATTCCACCATCTTAGCACAAATTTTGGTTCGTTCTAGCTCTAGTTCTGCTCTAGGGTAACACTTTTCATGATCAGTTACGTTTGGCCCTTCTTGGATTCTGGCCTGATATGCTTTAAGCATCATATTAAGGTCCTCGGGAGTGGGATCTGCTAAAACTGATCCTACTCTTGGGGGTGGTGGGTTTAGGTGAGGCGGGTTGGAAGGTGGCGGTTCGGATGGGGTTGGGAATGGTGGAGGTGATGGAGGTGGGGCAGTGTGAGAGGGAGTTTGAGCTGTGAGTTCAGTTATCCTGGCCTTTGTTTCTCTCAGGCTTTCCTCGAGTTCACTCATCTTTTTTGCCCATTGTCTTTTCATTCTTTCACGACTATCTCTCCAAGCTCTAGTCCTCTTCTTTGTCATGCTCTCCGTTTCACTAACATCTGGGCTCTTTTCCTGGCCTACCCCTTGGTTTTGCTGCAATGCTTGAGCTCTAGTGATTACTTGTATTGGTGCAGTGGAAGTCACACTCCCTGTGGAGCCTACAACTAACCCAATAACGTTGATATGAGTGATTTTTGGCATATTATTGTGGTTCTTTGGGCAATCTCGTAAGAGATGCTCCTTTCCACAGTCTTGGCAAAAGCCCTGGATCGTCACTGACTGGGGTTGTGTAGGTGGAGGCACGGGACAATCACGAATGAGATGGTCTCCTTGACATCTGTAGCATGGTCCTCTAGGGAATGGAGGTCTTACCTGCCTAGGTTGAGGCCTAGGATTGGGGTTTGTATACATGAGGTTTGTGTGATCTGACTCCGAGCTAGGTTCACTCGGTTCCTCACTATAGTAGGACTCACCATGTTCAGGAGATTGCATGTGGTAAGCATGGGGACTATCGACATGTGTAGAATCAAAACTATGGTCACTGGGGTCACTTTCAAAAAGCAGTGGTGTTACAGGGACTATAGCTCTATTCAGGTTTTCTTCTGCTGCTGCATATTTTACTGGGATCACATTAGCTGGGGCAGGGGGTTGTTGTGCTAACACAAGCTGAGGCCTTTGTTGGTTTTGGTATGGTTGCTGATAAGGTTGTTGTGGCCTGCCATATGGCTGTGGAGGGTACGGGTTCTGGTATCGTCCCTGCTGAGGGTATGGCTGAGGGTAGGGTTGCCTAGCCGCCTGCTTGTTGTATGGGCAATCTTGCGCGGTGTGATTGGTGTACCTCCGTTCTATGGTGCAGTACTGGCTACTAGGATTTACTTGGAGTTGATTCATAATGGGACATACATTTGCCATATGGTCACCTCCACAAGTATAGCATCTTTTCACAGGGGCAAACCTTGGGATCTGTTTGCTAGTGACACCTAATTTCTGAGCTACTTTCTCTGCAAGTTCCTCAATTGATGTGGATTGCGTGGAAGAGAGGTTAGAGGCACTATCTGAATCTTTGTATATCTTGGAAAGCTCTAACTCCTCCCCTAGGTTATCCTCGATGTCAATGCACATGCGTACACACTCTTCTATGGTCCTAGGGTCCTTCAAGTACACATAAGATCTCAATTTGGTACTTAGCAATCCATCCAAGAATAAAGCCACTTGCTTAGCAGGTGTGGGTAATTCAGGGACAGGGCATCTCTCTAAGTATTGCCTAAATCTTCTCCCTGCAAGTCTCACGGTCTCTTGAGGGGTTTGCTTGAAGCTGTGAATCAGCGAGGAAGTGTTATGTCTTATGCCACTTTTAGAGAATTCGATAATGAAAGCCTCTAGGAGTTGGTCTATGCTCCTGAACTGTCTCTCATTCAATGGTTGAAACCACGTAAGTGCTGTGTTCCTAAGGGTTAGACCAAAGGCATTATATTGCGTGAATAAATCCTCCACTTGTTCAGCTCTCAAGACTTGCCTAAACTCGGCCACATGATCGTATGGATCTCCAGTGCCATCGAAGTAATTCTTCATGGACTTAACTAGCTGAGTTGGTCTCAAAGTCCTTGTATGCTCTCTAGGTCGTGGTAGAGGGAAATCATCGGCATTTCTTCGATGTCCTGGGGCTCTAAGTACCTCAGGCTCTACTCTATTTGTTTCCGTCCTTGTTCTTTCTCTGCCCCCTAGGTTGGCAAAGCTTACTTCTGGCCTATCTCTACTTCTATCTCTTGGAGTTCCATGAGCTTGGGATGTTCCAGCTCCAGGGTGACCATAGGACACATTCGATCTTGGTTGGGGGAAAACGAATTCACCCTTCCAAGTGTAAGCATGTCTATCATGTTCTGTAACCACAAAGATCCTCTTTGAAGCGTGATCTAAGTAGGTCACTCTGCCTGGGCTATCAGGATCTTTGAACTCATAGATCATGATTGTTCCTATATCATTTGGCCGATCAGATTTATACCTCCAAAAGGCTTCATCAGTCTCTCGGCTTCAGAAGTAGATCTATGCTCTTGTTGTCCTGAGGAATCCACTCTGGTGTGAGAATTCTCGTAAGAACAGATTTCCCTCGAGGGGTCCTGGGCTCTACACCCATGTTTCCTTGTTCTAGGTCATCTATGTCCGTCTCAGGGATCACATTCCCGAATTCGTCTGTCCTATCTCGATGACTGGTGACTACGTATATGGTTCCTTCTTTGTCCAAGTATGCTCCGTTTTCAAACTTGACAGCTTGGTGCTCTAGTCCTATGGATTGGTCAGGGTTTTTAATATGGACCATGGATCTTCCTAGACCGTCCTCATAGATGCTAGCACCTAATCGGTTGGTCCTAAGGTATTCCAGCTCTGTCTTGTACGGGCCTTCTACCCTGTGCAAGTATGGCACTCCTGAACTTCCCGTAGGTCTGTCCATGCCTTGAGACATCTCTGATTCACTAGTCTCAGAGCTAGAGTAGTATGAGTGGTGGCTCAACTGCTGGGCCCAAGACCTAGCAGTGTGATTAACGCTAGCCTCTGAAGACCTAAGACTTTGTCTATCTCTTCCTAGATGTCGCCCTGATCTAAGGTTCATAAGCCTAATTGAATAGCCCAAATTTGCCCAAGTACAACCTCGTTGCTGAGTCCTTTTGTATCAGTCACTTGATTCTTTTTAGTGGTTACCGTGTTTATGCTCTTGTCAGAAATCACGTCGTCAGGAATATTTGAGATAATTTTCGCACTTGACGTTGATCGTTTCCACGTTAAGTTCTTTTCCTTTAGAGTTCTCGACCGTACAAAGATTATGTCCTTAGCTTGAAATTGAAAGTTTAGGTATTCTTCAACTTGGTAATTTGCCTATCGTCGCCCTGACTTACTCCTACCTCTAGTCGTTCTTAGCCTAAGCTAGGAATTGACAAAGGGAGTTGAGAATTTCCAACCTTTTGTTTCCTTCTTGGTTGCCCTTGAGTTCTCAGGAAGCGTGTTCCCAAGCTTGCACTTACTCTGGCTTAGAATGCCCTTAAGTGCTCTTGCTAGACCTGTGAAAGTCCAACAAAACAAGAATCACAACAAACGGATTTTGTATGAGAAAGTTATGCCAGTTCAGGGTTTTGGTGCTAAAACAGGGTTCAACAGGCTAACAAGTCACATGATTTTTCTCAAAAATACATGTATAGGGACCTCACAAATCACTAATTGCTAGACCAATATGCCCAAAAACTATCCCCAAGGCTTAGAATAAAAACCCTAATTTTTCTGGCCGAAAAGCCTGTCAATCGCGATCGACATGTCTGTCAATCGTGATTGTCAGAGGTGTCCGTCGGGCCTGTCGGTCGCGATCGACACGTCAGTCGCGATTGACAGTGTCAATCGCGATCGCCAGAGTCGGTCGTGAGTTTTGTCAATCGCGATTGATGGTGTCAATCGCGATCGACACTTTTTCCGGGTTTTTCGCCGTGATTTCAGTCAATCGGGGATGTGTCCGTCGCGATGGACACGTGGCTACGCGTAAAAGTCAATCAATCGTGGGAATTCTGTCGGTCGCGATCGACGGTGTCAATCGTGATTGAGAGGGTCTGTCGGTCGCGATTGACAGGGTCTGTCGGTCGCGATTGACAGGGTCCTACGTGGCAGTCAGTCGGTCGTGGGTTCTGTCGGTCGCGATCGACAGGTCTGTCGGTCGCGATTGACAGGGTCTGTCGGTCGTGGCTGTCAATCGCGATTGATGGTGTCGGTCGCGATTGACAGAGAAACACGAAATTTTTCAATTTTGTTTAGTGATTTGGAATGTGCTCTTTGTGCTTGTCCTAGTGGTGCACTTAGTTTTACCAATAGATGAAATTTTCTTTCAATCGCGATCGACAGAGGCTGGCGACTGCGAGACAATTTCTGAGTATTCCGTAGCTGCGCAACGTGCTGGAGGGGATGATGTTGCTAGAACCTGCAAGAAAGCTCAAAAAGCACGCAAAAACAACGCACACAATATCGCTCTCTCGCTCTCTCTCACAAGTGGAATGAGGGAAATGAGGTGGAGAAGGTGGTATAAGCAAAAAACTGAAATTTTTTCGCGATGATGGAGATGGAGATCGGATATGGTGAGGATGATGATGGTGATGATGGTGGTGAGGTAAGGAAGAGAAAAACAAGAAGAGTAAAGAAATTACCTACGACGCCAACGTCTCAACTCTACGTCTTACCATCACACGCTCGTCCTCAAAGCTCGATCCCCGGCAACGGTGCCAAAATTTGGTGTAGCTCAATGATGAGTAGCACCTCCTTTAAATCCGGGAAGACGTGAGGATGGTATGAAGACCACGAGCAAGTGGAGGCACAAGTGCGTGGGTGAGAAGCACACAAGCATGCACACACATACACACACACGCGCACACACGGCAAGAGAAAGAGTGAGAAGCAATGGAGTTCTTAGATTACTTTCAAAAAGTTCTTACAAGTTCATTTCAATTACAAGCTGACCTCAAAAATGAGCTCTCTAGCTCTATTTATAGTTTTTGACTAGGTTTTGGCCCTGTCCAGACCTAGTGTCCGGCCTAGTTAAAAATTAGGTTCCAGGGCTTATTTGAGGGCTCAAACGAGATCTAAAAAATACGAAAATTGGTAAGCAACTACTTCTAAGGCTCCTCAAGCTCGAGGACTCGGCTTGCACAAAATGGAGCTACAAAAGGTGAACATGGTATCTACAGGGGTTGTTAGTGATGAGAATCACTTTTAATTGGTGTAAGGGTTTTGAAAAATTAAAGGGTTGCCTTAGTGCTAGATCTGCGTGAATGCTCGTACTTGCTTCTTCATGAAGAAAATTATTGGCCTACTTGCCAGATCGTCATTGACTCCCTTGTCTGCTTGTGCCTTCTCTCCCCTCTGACTCTCTTCTCTGACTGCCATGCCTTGTCAGTCCTTCAGTTCCTTGTCTGCTGCTAACAAAGACTAAAGTAAAGGTGTGTGACACGAAAACCTAAAGGAAAGAACATAAGTCTGACGGAACGAGAACTTAAAGTACCACGGAAAGTCGAATTCCTGACGCATACATTAAGACAAGAACCTAAAGAAAATTTAAAAAGAATCAAGAAAGCAATAACAAAGAATCATTGACGATCTGAGCGTGTACTGAGTGTGCAAGGAAGAAAATTAATTAACCTTAGATCGGGCAAACATATAGGTAAGTCAGACCGACGATGCCTTAGATCATCAGAGGCAAGTGTAAGAACTATTGCACGATCGTGGGCTCAACAATTGAACACTAGTTATCCCTACGAGAGCTCAGATACTAGCGACTCAGAAATGGCATTTAGCACCGAAAGACCAGAAGGAGGCTCGAATGTAGCCTATTTAGAAAAACCAGAAGGACCCTATAGAACACAACTAGAGTTTCTCCGAACCAACCGATTAGGTGCTCGCATCTATGAGGATGGTTTGCGAAGGCAAGTGGTGCAAATGCACAACCCCGATCAACCCATTGGATTGGAACATCCAGTGGTGAAATTTGAGAGAGACGCGTACATAGACAAAGAAGGAACAATGTATATCTTAAGTATGCAGCCAAACAATACCAATGAGTTTGGTGTGATTCAGCCAAAGACGGAAACTAAATCTCAAGGAAAAGAACCATTAGAAGAGCCTAGAACACCTAGAGGGAAATCTGTACTGACACGAGTACTAATCCCATAATGGATCCCTCAGCACAACAGAAACATAGAGTTGTTTGTAAATAAAGAAACTGATGAAGCCTTTTGGAGATACAAGACAGAACTACTTAGTGAGGTAGGAATCATCACGATATACGAGTTCAAGGACCCAGATACACCTGGAAAGGTTGTATACCTGGATGAGACTTCAGAAAGAGTCTTTGTGGTGCCTGACCACGCTAAAAACACATACACATGGAGAGGTGAATTGGTATTCCCTCCATCTAGAACGAACATGAATACAAGTCAACAAGGGGCAGGAACATCCTCAGCCCATGGCATGCAAAGAGAAAAGAATAAAGAAAGACCCGAAGTAAGCTTCACTCATCCCATAGGGAGAGATAGAACAACCACGGACACTAATAGAGCAGATAGACAAAGAGATCATGGAATACCAGGTAGTAGAGATGATTTTCCTCTACCTAGACCACGTGAACATGCAAGAATGTTAAGACCCACTCAGTTAGTGAAATCCATGAAAAATTATTTTGATGGGACAGGAGATCCCTATGACCATGTTGCAGAATTCAAGCAAGTACTAAGAGCCGAACAAGTTGAAGACATGTTCACGCAATACAATGCATTTGGACTAACGTTAAAGAATACAGCTTTAACTTGGTTCCAACCGTTGCAACAGAGGCAATTTAGAGACATCCATCTCTTTTTAGAGTCATTCATCATTGAATTCTCTAAAAGTGGGATTAGACATGACACGTCTTCGCTGATTCATAGCTTCAAACAAACCCCACAAGAAACGGTTAGACTGGCAGGACGTAGGTTTAGACAATATGTTGAACGATGTCCAATGCAAGAGCTACCCTCACAAGCTAAACAAGTGTCATTGTTTCTAGATGGCTTGTTGAGCTCTAAACTATGCTCCTATGTGTACCTAAAAGAACCCAGAACGCTAGAGCAATGTATAAGAATTTGTATAGACATTGAGGACAACTTAGGAGACGAGTTGGAACTCTCAAAGGTCTATAAGGACTTGGATTGTTCATCTCTAGCATCCACAAAATTGTCTAACTCAATAGAAGACCTTGCAGAAAAAGTGGCCCAGAAACTAGGAGTTTCTAGTAAGCCCAGGGTGCTAACAAACAAGCGTTGTTACACCTGTGGTGGTGATCATATGGCAAATATGTGTCCCAATGCACCACAACGATAAGTCAACCCTAGTGGCCAATACTGCACAATTGAGAGAAGCTACATGAATCATACGGCTCAGGACTGCCCATACAACAAGCAAACCGTGAGACAGAACTACCCGCAAGCCTAACAGCAGCCAGGCAGGTATCAAGGCCAATACAATGCTCAGCCTTATTACTATAGGCCTCCTCAGAACTACCCATACCAGGCTCAACAGAGACCTCAACCTGTCTTAGCTCAGCAGCCACCCCCACCAGCGAATGTCATCTCAGTCAAATACGCTGCTGCAGAAGAGAACCTAAGTAGGGCCTTAGTGCCTTCTTCACCTTTGATCACGGAGAGTGACCCGAACTCAAACAGTTTTGACTCTACGCATGTAGATAGTCCACCCGCTTATTACACGGAGTCACCAGAACATGTGGAGACATATCATTACGATAGTCCACCAGTGGAACCTAGTTGGGAGCCAGACTATGCTAATGTGATGTACACAAACCCAAATCCACGGCCCCAAGTAAGACAACAGAGACCACAGGGCCCTAGAGGACCATGCTTTAGGTGCCAAGGAGACCGTTTCATAAAGGATTGTCCACATCCCCCGATATCAGGACAATCACAGTACTATAACATCCAAGGCTTTTGTGCCGATTGTGGCAAAGAGCACATCATAAAAGATTGTCCTAAGAACCCAGTTAACGCTTCAAATGTGACACCGATCAATGTGATAGGTATTGTGAACAACGCAGATGGATCCAACCCTACATACGTGCCTATCCAAGCTATAACAAGAGCCCAGGCGCTCTTACAGAACCAACAGCTTAATCAAGAGAAAACATCCGGAAGTAGTGAAGTTGCAGAATCTAGCAGTAAAAAAACAAAATGTTGGAAAGATTCTAGAGAAAGAATTAAGAGAAAATGGAGTAAAAAGATAACTGAGTTGGAAGGAAGTTTGAAGGAATCTAGAGCCAAAATTCTAGAATTGACTTCACAGGACTTGAATCAAGAGAATCCAGCTCAGAAATCAGGATCAGTTTTAGCAGAACCCATACCAGAAAACCTAGATATGATGTTTCGTGCATATCAGGCTAGATTAAAAGAGGGACCTCAAGTAGCTGAAATGAGTAAAAACTACCCTCGTGCTGATCTAGAAATTGAGAGAACTAAACTTTGCATGAAGATGGTAGAATTAGCACAAGCTTTGTTCGAAGCCTCTAGATACCTAAATTGGAATAACATGGCAAAACCTGAACTACACTTTCAAGGACTAATGGAGAGGCTAGAATACTTGATAGAGAGCAAAGAGAAAAAGGATCAGCATAGGAACCCCATTGTCCCAGAGACACAGGAAAGGAATGCACCATCCCTGTTTCAAGTACCCAATACAGAAAGTCAAGACAATTTGTCTTCCATACATAGGTACTCACATGAATTTTTGAGGGAAATCCAAGAAGAGAAATGGAGAAAAGAACAAGGAACTCATCCTCCTATTCAAGAAATAGATGACTTGGAGGAGCAATTTCCCCAAGGCATCCCCTCTATTTACGATGAGGTAGAGGAGGAACAACGGAGTGAACACACAGCTTTTGAATCTAATTCTTTACAAGAATTACCTCAGTTCACAGGACCTTGGGAAGCTAAGTCTATCAGTATGAGAGCACCCACGATAATAGTGAGGAATGAAGAATCAGTAATCCCTAGAAACACGGAAGTCATCAAGAATACTAAAGTACAATGTAATCTCAATCTGGAGGAATTGTTAAAGGTTAAACCAGAATTGTGGAAACATGTAGCAAATCGATTCCCTGAGCTTGCTACTACTCCCTCATAGATAGGATCACATAATAAGGTACCAGAGATACCCGTAGAAAAGATTGGAGATGTAAGCGAAGGAGAGGAAGGTAACACTTATCTTCCGATAACCCATCAGGGCTACACCACGAAAGCCATCTTAGATTCAGGAGCCGGCGTAGCCATCGCTACCACCGCTTTATGGAAACGTTAGGGTAAGCCAGCATCAAGACCTACCAGGATGAAGCTACAAATGGCTGATGGACACATAGAAAAACCATTAGGCTTACTAGAAGGCATATCTCTCACCACTTGTGGTGTAGAATTTGAGCATACTTTCACCATTTGTGACTTTGCAAAAAATCATGCATATGAGATGATATTGGGACGACCATTCATGCGTCAGTTGCAAATTGTACAAGATTGGGGAACTAATTCTTTGTACTTGCAACATTTAGGAGTGACTACCAAAGTCAATCTTAAAGACTATTCACATAGAGACGTACCCCCAATACAATGGAATACCATCCATAAGACACAAGTAGAAACAGAATCCGTGCACTCATTAGAATCAGATCCTTCTTGGTTGCATGAGGATACTCATTTATGGATGTGTAAAGTTGCAAAACAAGAGGAAGAAAGATTAGAAGCAAGGACCTTAGGTGCAGAACAACATCCACGAACCCTTCGAGATCCAGCCTACGCACCTGTAGTATTCCCTGACGAAGAGTTTGAACCCCATGGTTGGGCAGAAATCCTAGCAACCATGGACGTAGCCATCAATGAAGAACAATGGACACCCCACTGTGAGGAGGATGGCTATGACATTTCAGTTTTCACGATAGAGCCAATCATGTGCGATGCAATCTTAGAAGAGTGTGAACCCAACACTGATGCATTTGAGGATGCAAGCGATTTCGAGTTAGAATCAATTATCATGGACCCACCCTTTGCATCAGAGGAAGAATATTTCTACGAAGTAGAGACTCACCCTCAGAGACACGAGGAAATTAGGAATGAGGTGAGGTTAGCCACAGAAGTGACTACTAAGAGTGAAGGCAAGAAAAGAAAGAAAAAAGAAACCATGTCAGAAAAAGAAGAATCTTTGTTTGAAGTACCCGAGAACTTCAAGAAATATGAAATTGAAGATAGAAGAATCATGGTACGAATGCCTAATAGAAAGGCGAATGAAGGACAAGTATATGATAACCGAGAGAAAACCAAGAAAATAATAGTAGCCGTAGAAGGAGAAGACGAAAAATGTACCATGATTTGACGAAGGAAGAAGAAGAAGAGCTAGTTGCCCTATTGCGCGAATATAGAGATGTGTTCGCTTGGAGTTACAAAGATTTGAAAGGAGTAGATCCAGATATATGTTCTCATAGAATCCCTATGACTCCAGATGCAAAACCTACGAAACAGAAACCTTACACGTAGATAACTACGCTGCGAAGATTAAAGAGGAGATAGATCGCTTGATAGAAGCAGGATTCATTTACGAAATTGAGCATACCGAATGGGTATCCCCCATTGTGGTTGTGCCCAAGAAGAATGGAAAATTGTGTGTGTGTATTAACCTTAAAAAAGTTAATGCCGCCACGATTAGAGACAGTTATCCTCTTCCTATCACAGAACATCTATTGGAAAGAGTTGCGGGCAAGGAAGTTTATAGCTTTCTTGATGGATTTTTAGGCTATAATCAAGTAGCCATTGCTCCAGAGGACCAACACAAGACGACATTTGCCATTGAATGGGGCATATTTGCATTTCGTGTGATGCCATTTGGCTTAACAAATGCACCCGCCACTTTCCAGCGACTCATGTGTCATGTTTTTAAGGAATTCTTACGCAAGAGTTTGGAAGTTTATGTCGATGACATATGTGCTCACTCTAATATCAGGCAGACACATATTCCCGAGTTAAGACAAATATTTGACAAATGTCGAGAATATCAGGGTTGTTTGAACCCAGAAAAATGCGTTTTCATGGTCACACAAGGCAAAATTCTAGGACACATTGTGTCAAAAAATGGAATCTCTACGGATGAGGAAAAAGTGAAGGTAATTGCAGAATTACCTAGACCAACTAATGTGAAAGAGATACAGGCATTTATGGGCCATTGTGGTTATTATAGGAGATTCATACACATGTATGCAATCATAGCCAAGCCTTTGTACTCTCTTTTAACCAATTTTGAATGGACAGATGAATGTGAAAATTCATTCAATGAACTTAAACGACGCTTGTGCTCAGCACCTATATTGACAACCCCAGATTGGAGTAAGCCATTCCATGTACATGTGGATGCATCCAACTATGCCATAGGATGTGTGTTAGCACAACCCACGAGTGAAGGTAACATAGATCTCCCCATAGCTTACGCGAGCAGACAATTGAACGCAGCAGAAAGAAATTACACCACGACGGAACGAGAAGGATTAGGGATGATCTACGCAGTAAAGAAGTTTAGGCACTACTTGTTGGCCAACAAATTCAAGTTCTTTACTGATCATCAAGCCCTATTGTACCTAGTCAACAAACCATGTAACACTGGACGACTAATACGTTGGTTTCTATTACTCATGGAGTATGATTTTGAGGTAGTAGCCAGGAAAGGAAAGACACATCTTAGAGCTGACCACCTTTCAAGATTAACCTCAGGAGAAGCTCCTCAAGGAGTAGTGGATGAGTTACCAGATGCATATTTGTTTAACCTTGAGATAGCACCAAAATGGGCTAAGCCTATAGTCCCTATTCTGACATACGGACCCAAGAATCCTAGGATAAGGATCAAAGAAGGAGAGATTACCAAGTCTTTGAGATACCAAATCATAGCAGGAAGCATATATAAACAGGATAATCAAAAGATTCTTGCCTGTTGTGTAGATGAATCAGAACATGCGAATTGGTTGCAATTAGCACACATAGGTGCATTAAAGCAACATCATTCAAAACATCGAACATTATAGACTCTGCATAGACTAGGAGTATATTGGCCTTCGATGGAAGCAGATGTCTACAAATTGTGTAAAGAATGCCATGTTTGTTGTGAAAGACCACCAGTAGAGCATGCTACATTATATCACGTGTCTCTCACACCAGACTGGAGTGAACCTTTAGTGACATACTTGAGGACAAAGACATTCCCTCAAGGAATGACCTTAGCTCGACAACGCAGTCTGGAGCAGGAAGCTCAAGACTATTCACTTATTGGCGATAATCTATACAAAAGAGGACGAGATGGATATCTAAGACAATGTGTTCATGAAAGCGATTATCTAAGCATACTAGAGACTGCACACCAAGGTGTGGCAGGAGGTCATTTTGGACCTGAAAGGATAATCAAAGCCATCCTCTTTGTAGGATTATGGTGGCCCACTCTTCACATGGATGCTCATACCTATGTTAAGAGATGTGATGTGTGCCAAAGAACTCAATTTCCTACTCGCAGAGATGAAATGTCATTGAAACCCATGATAGGAGGACGTGCATTTTCTAAGTGGGGTATAGACTTTGTAGGACCCATTAACCCCCCTGCAAAAGGTACACATGCTGAATACATTATTGTCGCGACGGATTATCTTACGAAATGGGTAGAGGCAAAAGCCACAAAAAAGAATGATGCTCACACGACTGCAAAATTCTTATTTGAGAATGTCTTTGCAAGATATGGATTGCCTATAGAGTTAGTGAGCGATCGAGGAACTCACTTTCTAAACCAAGTCATTGAATATTTGTTACAGGATTTTATGGTGATTCACAAGAAATCCGCACCATATCATCCTCAGGCCAATGGTCATGCTGAAAGCACCAATAAGATACTTTGTAACGTACTGACAAAACTCGTGAACAACAAACGTTCAGATTGGGACAAACAGTTACACCACGCTGTTTGGGCATATCGAGTGGCCTACAAGACCGTACTCAATGCAACTCCCTTTCAGATGGTTTTTGGTCAGAATGCAGTGCTTCCTTTGGACTTCTTGATACCGACCCTTAAGGTTGCACAAGAACATCAGTGGACCGGCCATGAATTATCAGCAAGAATAATGGATTTGGAACGATTAGGAGAAACCAGGCTAAAGGCAGCAGCAGGAATATATGCAGCGAAGAAGCGACAGAAAGCATATTTTGATGCACATGTGAAAGATAAAGGCCTAAAAGAAGGAGATTTAGTTCTAGTATATACGCTGAAACAACACGCACGGAAGTTAGAAAAGCAAGGTTATGGACCTATGATCATTAACAGACTCTCAACAAGTGGAGCAGTACAATTAGCCACTTTAGAAGGAGATATAATGCCTAATTACATTAGTGGCTGTAGAGTCAAGTTATATCAGGAACCTCTTACTGAGGATATGCTTAGATGACTCACGTTGGCAAAGAAGCGTAAGGAGGAAGAAAATAGAATACGAGGAGAAGCTCAGGCAGAAGCAATAGAACGCATTAAGCGCATGAAGCTAAGAAGACAAGGACTAGGGAGAGAACATTATAACCATCTGGAAACTACACC
Organism: Ceratopteris richardii; assembly: GCA_020310875.1. Lineage (NCBI taxonomy): Eukaryota > Viridiplantae > Streptophyta > Polypodiopsida > Polypodiales > Pteridaceae > Ceratopteris > Ceratopteris richardii. The sequence goes on along the minus strand of CM035407.1, from coordinate 45,421,247 downwards.
CAGATATCCCATGGCCATGTGTCAAGTAAAGTCAACCACTCATCCTAGTATAGTGGACAGGAGACCATTCATTACAGTCAGGCTAGAGCACGGCAACCCTTGCCAAGAGCTCAGGGCTTTAATTGACTCAGGTGCTACGACTAGTGCGATTAGATGGTCCCACTATAAGGACTCAGGAATAGAAATGCGGCCAATTGAGGCATACCGCATAGGGCTAGGAGGCATAGAAACCCCTTGCATGGGCGAGGTGGACCTTCCTATCCTCATTAAGGAGGTGACCATGACAGCGAAGCTACTAGTGTGCCATGATGACGACCTGATAGAACCCCTAATCCTTGGCCAAGATTGGCTATACGATCACTCAGTGGACCTAAATCTTAGACAAGGCTCCCTACAGATTGGAACCTTAGAGCAGAAGCGAGTGATACCGCTTGACTTCCCTAACGGCATTCCGACTGAGGTTTGCAACCCTAGACCCTATGAAATGCATGCGGTGGAAGACCGGAAGATCTTTGGTCAGATCAATCACGTTACGTCTACACCAACCCACTCGGGCTTGGCTATAGACAGTTGTCAATCAAAAGGACGTCAGGAGATCTTCCCTGGGGCTTCCTGCAAACTAGAAGGGGCAGCTACCCAACCGCTAGGGCAGATGGACACAATCAGCGGTCAGGTGGGTTGCATCAGCGGTCAGATGGGCACGATCAGCGGCCAAATGAGCACAATACCCTGCGGTGCTCATCCTTCCAAACTTGCTGCGGACTGGCCTAGATTAAAGATAAAGAACGAATCACTTCCTAATGGGCAGGTCACGCAAGTGTTGGATCTCCCTTCTTTTGCAAAGCAGAGCGTCCAATGGACCTCTCAAACCCAACCACGAAGGAGTCAACCACAACAGAGGAATCCAGACCGACGATACCACCAGATAAGGCAAAGAAAGCAGCAGTACCAACATCACAGAACAAGTGGCACGAGACAAATATGGGTGCCAAAAGGACAGCAACCACAGCCTATTGGCAACACTACAGACGAGAATAGGACAAAGTTTCAAAAAAAGCAGAGTCAGCATCCAAAGTCCCCTCGATCTTCTTCCACAAGTACAAATACTCGACAGATTTGGATCGCCAAGAAGTATCTTATCAATCGACCCACACCCATGCAGATTTGGGTACCCAAACAATGTATTATAGCCCAACCCTCTAGCCATGTAATATATACCTCTCAGAAATCTTTCCATCCTTCAAGACCACCAAACCTGATACCACTTTTTGTCCCTCAGCAGAAACATACCACCCACTCAAAGACCCTTAGGAGATGGATACCGAAACGTATCCAGACGTCTTCTTGTACCCCCTTATCTGACAATTCTCCCACCCCGTTTAAACACCACCCTTGTATTAATTCACCCTCAACTAAACCTTGTATAAATTCACACACCATAACCCCACATCATGCATAATAAAAGCTCATCAAGAAATGTATGCATAATCTGAACCATGTAGGTGTCTAGAGACCTCCATTAGCTCTGCAAAGAATCATAGCATCAATCACTTCACAACACTTGGCTACACGGGTTACACATCGGTTATGGAAAGGGATTGTGGTCTCACCTTAATGGGATCATAATTAATTTCCATACTAATGTGCTAATCTTTTGTAGCAGATCTTTTCCATTAGCTCGTCAGTCATCATGCAAACCAAAGAAGGACCATCAGAAGCTGGCCCCAGTGCACCAATGTATCTACCTAGAACATTCATGTTACCATCCTTGGTAAATGATCCTCCATTCAGAAGGTTTTATCTGTCTAAAGATTTAATTCGCGCAGCTCTCAAAATACATGGAACGCACACTCCTACGGAACGAGAACGGCTAGTTCCAAAGCCGATGAAACGTGGTGATGTTACTAAGTGGGAGGACATTTCAGCTATAACCCCTGAGCTTTCCAAGCCATTGCGGATATGCATGCAGCATTTTGCTTTCCCAGCTCAGGATCGTTTTACCATGCCCCACAAAAGAATCTGGTTTGGATTATACTTAGCATGTACTGGACCTCAAACGGTTGATCTAGCCAGCTGGATAATTGATCAGCTCTATTTGGCATAACATAGATGGGAACGAAAGAAAGTCATAAATGGGTGTTGTGCACTTACTAGGATTATATATGTGTGTTTGGCATATGATTTACCCATAGAGCGCGCCATGACCAGTGAGGAGCTGAAGGCATTTAAAGGAACCACAAAGAAAGCTAGAAAGGCTAGCAAAGGTAGAGCCGGAAAGCGGATGAGAGGCACTATCCCGTGCCTACAAGTCCCAGAATCACCCTCACCACAACCATCTCCAGAGCAGTCACCGACAGCAGCCACTCCCATAGTACAACCTATTCGCATTAGATTATCAAGACCAGTTGTAACGGAGGGCACCACCAGTATTGTTGCACCTCAAGTAGACACAACCCCAGAACCTATCACCACGACAGCAGAACTTCCCACCACTATTGGTGCGGAAGCGTTCTCTTTTCCAATACCCCATTTAGAAGCAGAACAAGCAGCACCACTGAACACAACGTTCGATTTTGAAATGCCCGATGCGTTCTCCAATGAGTTCCAGTTTTCAGAAGGACAATTGTTTTCTCAAGAATTTGAAAGGCCTAGCTACCCTACCACACCCAGGGATCAGCCACAAGGACAGATTGTGTCTAGCTCTGATGACGAAAGAACAGCAACCGATGATGACGAAGGAGATGACGAAGCTAGCCAGGGAACTCAGGAATCCCAAGAGCATGAACAGACAGATGGCCAAGGCCAAGAAACAGACACACATGGTGATACAAGTACCCATGAAGATAAAACTTGTGAAGCAGCAGCTTACACACTGGCTATTAAGAAGTTGTATAGAACTATGGAAAAAGTTTGGGCACGCAAAAAGATGACTGAGGAAGAGAGTCAAGCCATAATAGAACAGGAACTTGTCACAGGCGGATTCGAAGACGCATACATCAAAGGATTCAGAGAGTTGGTCAGATCAGTAGGCTCCAACGAAGCACTCAGATACTTGCAAAGAAAGCCACTCCCATAGTTTGACCCCTGCAGAGTACGACTACTTTCAAAGCCCGGCGAATACATTCGTGTACCAACAGGAGCACAGTCCTCAGAACCCGCCAGGGAGGCACGTCTCATCCCCGAAAGTTCGTTGGCAGTAGAAACCATCCTTGTAGATTCCCCGCCCCGCGCTACAACTGTACATACCTCAGTAGTCACTGAAGTACCGAACACCCCAACCGCTCCTCCATCTCCACCCGTCCATCCAGCCTCCCCTCTTCACCCTCCTTCCCCCAGACCAACATCTTCATTCGCCGGTGGCGTAGCAGAAATCGTCTTTACGACCACTCACCCCACAATTCCTGCACCCATTAGACCCAGTCTACCCTTCGACACATCCACCTTTCTCTCCAACCCATTCCTCCATCCATCTTTCCCGTCCTTCCCCACACCTCCACGACCCCTTTTCCCATTCCCACCGCCATTAACCTTCTCCCCAGTCTCACTTCCCCGACCCACTGTAACCCCTCTTTCCCCTTTCCACCCAGCTGAACCAGCCAGTCCCTCTGTAGATTACTCCTCAACCTTTGTAAATCCCGTATTTACACCAGCACAAGCACCCACAGTCACACCCATATTCACAGTCACCGCACTGGACACGTCCAATGACATGGACATCTCACCACCCACTGCACCATGTAGATAATGCATTTCAACAGATGTTCATGTGTATGACGCAAGTAAGAGATGAGTTCATATCTCTTGGCAATAATTATCAGCAGCTGTAGAGGACAACCACTGACTTACAGTCGCAGCTTAATTTATTGTCTATTGAGAATGCCTCACTGAACAGCCGCTACCAAGAATTACGAGAGGCCTATCATAAATTAGAACTAGAAAATGAAGAAAAGACCAAGGAAGCCACTGCTGACCTGGATAACTTATTAAGAGCCTAGACAGTCCGCAATGCAATGCTAACACGAAACATGGGCTTACTCAGAAGACATCTAGCAGCAGCAAAGGAAGAAAACCAGCGCTTACAGGACCAGAATCGAGAAAACTTAGAAGCAGCCCTAGACCATCCAGACCAACCACTCAGTCCTAGTTGGTTCAAAGCCATTCCCTCAGACTCGATGACGATGCTGCTAGAAGATCATGTAAGACTGCTAGATGAATACGACCGCATGAACGAGGAGTTACAGAAACTCAAAGAAGATCATAAATTACTCCAGTTACGAGCACCGGCACACCAAGGCATACCAGCACCTGTGGACCCCTCTCCTGACATCTTAGAGGAACTCAACGCATTACGGGCCCAGGTATCAAACCTTGAATCAAGGATCGCAGTATATGAAGCACCACCAAGGCCAGATTCCCCACCTGAGCTTCCAGCTGAGGAAGAAACTGTCACCATCCCGGTGGAGGAAACGTTTGAAGAGGCATACGAGCCACAACCCATCCCAGGCGGACGCGTCACGGCCGAAGGCCAGATGACTTACGAACTCCCGACCCCCGCGTGGATGAAGACAATTTAGGAACTTGGGACCACACACTCAGCTAGAGTAGAGGCACAATTACATGCCATGGCGATGATAGAAGAAAGAATTTTACAGTTTCCATTCTTTGCTCATTTGTCCCCGCGACGATACATATCTGGGCATGAGCTACAGTATAAACCGTATTTTATGTTAATGGCCGAATACCAGTTAGCCATTGAGAAAGAGACAAGTAAGAAACCATCGCATGCAACTCAATTTGAGGAGGACGATCTATCACTTGATGCACAGCAAGGAGAGATCTATCAACTAGAGTGGCGCAAAGATTTACTACAAAAGTATCCAGAAATGATGAGTACATGGGTAAAGGCACCTTTGCATTTAAAATACAACCCATGTTGGGGACCAGTACCACGGCATCGCTCCTGGACTGCCTTCGCTATTAAGGTACAAAACAATAAGCAGTGCCAGGATTGGTTGAATTACCCCTATTTTAAGCCACCCATCGAGTTACCAATTGTTGGCTACATGATGGCTACAATTCGCCACTGGCTCCCTAGACTAAAGCATATGGACGATATAGCGGCGCATATGACTGTCAAAATCTTTGACATGATGCAAATGATTTTTAAAGTCTTCCGACGCGTCAAGGCACCTCATGTAAACACCCCGGGCTTTGAGCATGGCAATTTCGATCTGGTATATGATATGAGTACAACGCCATCGCTACCGGTGTGTTATGCCTGGCATTGCAGAATAAAGTACCTATCGGCATGCTACAAGCAGACTTTCGAAGAGATGTTCACAACCGGCTTCTAGGAATACCATTCAGAGGTATTCATAAGCAGGCCTACATATTTATTACACTTATTTTCCTGTGAACGAATGGTCTACTCCACACACTATCAGCTCCCGCCACCGGAACAACCGCAACCAATAGACTGGGAGAAACTCGAGGCCGATCTAGCCCGAGGCATTCGTATCTCCGAGCACACCCTCCCTCAAGACCTCCTACAGAACTATATCCGGCAGACCTCACAACAAGGTTCAGTCAGGGACGACAGAAGCGAGAGGGAGGGGGGTGTTGGAAGAAGCCATGGGCATAGAAGACGCTGAAGCATGTAACGATAGAGCAGGGAGCTAGTGGAATCTTTTTTCAAAGAATCATGTTTTAGAAATACTTTTCAAAAACCTCCAACAATGATTTTTATCACTAATGTAACATATGTAACATAGAAAACCCCATTTTGTAATCCATAGCTCCATTTTGTGCAAGCCGAGGAGTCCTTGAGCTTGAGGAGCTTAGGTAGAATAAGCGTATCAATTTTCGTTATTTTTAGACACCGTTTACCCTTCCAAATAGCATCTAGGACCTAATTTTTAACTATGCCGGTCACTAGATGTGAAACCGGTCAAAACTAGTCTAGAAACTATAAAAAGAGCTAGAGAGCTCATTTTTGAGGTTAGCAGGTTAGTTAGTGTGAGCTTAGAGCTATTTTGAGCTTGTAATAGTGTTCTTGAGCAATAGAGTGGATTTCTCACCTTCCATTGTGTCTTGCTTGTCTCTTGGTAGTGTGTGTGTATGTGTGTGTGCATTTCTATGCTTCTCACCTTCACTCTCACTTCATCTCACATTCATGATCTTCATATCACTCCTATCTCTTCCGCGGATTGACATTAAGGAGGTGGAGCTTCTTAACGTGGTTCTCACCATTGTGCTAGACCAACAGTCGTGGCCACCAAGTAAGTACTCTTCAAGTTCCAGTTCTAGTTCTTGTCCTGTTCCTTGTTCTAGTCTAGTTCTTGGACATCCTATCTTGTCCTGTTGTAATCTCGTAGTACGAGATCTTGTCGAGTTCTTTCGTGTATCCAGTTGATCTCCAAGAAGGGAGTTCTTGTAATCCAGATATCTTGTCTCATACTTACGATCCCAGGTTGTGGGATCTCCTGTATCGTCTCTATTCGAATTTTCCATACCTATCGGTCCCGGGTTGTGGGACATCTTGTATCAGTTACGTATCCTTGTATCATTTTTCCTACGTGAGTGTTCTTGTAATCACAAGTGTATTTTCAAAATCTTGTCTACTGTAGTCAGAGAGCACAATCTAGTGCTCCCCTGACATTTTGGCAAGACTATCCACATCAAGACCATGCCAAGCATGATGGACACCATATCCATACTCAGAAATATCGAGTCTACTCTAGATGATATATATAAAAAACTTCAAGACTTTGAACGGAGGTTGCAACAAGGTGATCGCTTAGTTGGAGAATTCACATTAGACTTCAAACTTGTATTTCAAGGATCTGCATATCAAGAAGACTATCTAGCTAATCGATTTCAAAGTGGTCTTAGAGATGAAATAAAGGTTTTTTTATCCTCTACATCTCGGTTAAAAACTTTAGATGAAGCTATCAATCAAGCAATTCGGTGTGAGAATCAGTTGCTAAAAGAAAGCCAAGTCCAAGAGTCAGAAGTCTTGATAATGAAGATACTATTCCTCAAGAATCTAAATCAAGAATCTTTGAAGGCGAAGAAGTCATTACGAATGATATGGAGCATACAAGTTATGAAGATAACAAGAAGAGGAGTTCAGTTGCTAAAAGAAAGCCAAGTCCAAGAGTCAGAAGTCTTGAATAATGAAGATACTATTCCTCAAGAATCTAAATCAAGAATCTTTGAAGGCCAAGAAGTCATTACGAATGATATGGAGCATACAAGTTATGAAGATAAATGACAAAAGAGGAGTTCGTGTTCAATCAAGGAGGTGTGCTTACTCAAGGCACTCCATCAAAGATCTTGGAAAAACTACAACACACCACTAAAAGCTCAAAGGACCTATCTTGTAATGAAGATTTTCCCCTACATGGGTGTTCTTGTAATCACAAGTGTATTTTCAAAATCTTGTCTACTGTAGTGAGAGAGCACAATCTAGTGCTCCCCTGACAAAAGGTGTATTTGTTCTAACAGTTTGGAGCATGCTAGCAAGGTTTGTGAGTCCTTCTAAGAAGCAAGAGCTAAAAATCTTGTACAATGGATTGATGGAAATATTTTCTCTACTGATACAGGGAAGCCAATACCTACCAATTTTGATAATGGAGGAATGAGAAGATATTTTGAGGCATCCTCTAGCCAAACATTCTATGAAACGTCAAGTTTCTTGTTTAAACTTGCTAGAGGACAAGATGATGAGACTGAAAAATTTATGGGATAATGTTCTAACATCTGTTTCAAAGGCAAAATTACCAGTAGAGTCATTAACTAAAGTAGGGAACACAATTCGAACGCAAACGAGTTGGGATTCCCCTGTTGATGCATTTACTGTGTATGCATATGAGGCTAATGTTGAAGAAAAGTGAAAGCGAGAGGAGAAGAATCAGGGTTTGAATAAGAGAGTAACAAGACAAAGTGAGAAGGAAGTTCGAATTGAGGAGCCGATTGAAATAGAAACTAGCAAGGAAGAAAAGAAGGAACCTAGAAAAGGTCCTGCTTATAAGCTTGTTTTAGATTTGGAAAAACAAACGGATTTGAAGCAAGTGCATGATGACAATATACTTAAGAGCATTGTTTCTATTCAATTAGGAGATTTGCTAGGAATTGCTAAACGTGAGTTTATTGATGAAATACTTGATAGTCTCAAGAGAAAGAGGCAGTATTTTGAAGAATCAATATTAAACGGGCCAGTTCCAATGGTCCAAAATATTCAAACAGAAGTAAAGTGTAATGAGTTTAAAAGATTACCTAAGGTACCTCCTGATGATGAACAAGAATGGAATGTACCTAAAAGTTATTATGCAAATAATCTTTGGGCTAGAGGGACAATTGAAACTATGGTGAAACTTGGTGGGAAACCAAGACCTTATGTTGCTCTCATTGACTCTGGGTCAGAAATCAATGTAATTTCCAAAACTGTTTATGATCAAGAGAAGTGGCCTATTAATCGAGAGCATGGATGGAGGATGAAATCTGCAAATAACCTTACTAGAGCTTTACATGGAGCATGTGCTCATGTACCAATTTCCATAGGAGATGTTTGTGATGAGCATCACTTTTTCATACATGATGGTTGCCCATATCCGGTAATTTTGGGACAACCATTCATTAGTGAAGCATGAATGGAGACTAAAGTCCTCGATGATGGAAGTGCGTATGCACGTATTCCTTCACGAGATGGACTCAAGTCTGTTCAGTTTATGACTGTGTGTGTGATTAGGGCTTTCAAAACTTGGTGGTTTTGACATGTATACCTCTTCATTTATCCAACCATTTAGGAATGCATTTTTCAAATCAAGCTGGAGGAGTCTCCAATTTCTTGCAAAAGCTACACTTATCAAGGTTCTGATGTAGTCATCTTTGCAATTGGTGAGAATGTTTCCTCATAGTCTATACCATGAGTTTGTGAGCATCCTTTGGCAACTAATCTTGCCTTGTACCTACAAACTGCCCTCTCGAAATTTTTACCTATTCCAAAAAGCCATGGTCTTCATTATATATAGAATTCATTATAGATCTACCAAGGTCAGATAAGTATGATGCCATTCTTCTTATAGTGGATGGATTTAAAAAGATGTCATACTCCATTCAAACTACCAACGTCAGATAAGTATAATGCCATTCTTGTTATAGTGGATGGATTTAAAAAGATGGCATACTCCATTCAAACCTCATGGCCTCTGGCAACCTTGACCTATTCCAAAAAGGCTATGTAGATTTCATTATAGATCTACCAAGGTCAGACAAGTATGATGCCATTCTTCTTATAGTGGATGGATTTAAAAATATGGCAATCATAGGAGCAACCATTGCTAGACTTTTTCTTAGATACATCTTTAGGCTTCATGGATTTCCCGATGATATTTTTAGTGATCAATGACCATAGTTCATATCGAGATCTGTAGTGTTGAGATATCAACCTCAACATGTGATGATCTCGGATGACACGTATCACTTTTTCATTTCTCTGACATGTATATTGTTCATGCTGGTATATGTCAAGGATACTTAATTGAGCTTTATTAGATTTAATAATCGAGAGTGATGGAACATTTTTTTCTTTCTGGCTCAATCACTCATGGACATTAGGTTTTTCCTTATGTAGTGTTCTTTATATACTGCACTTGTCGTACTCTTGCTTTAGATCATTCTTGTACATTCCTTTTATGTAATAGAAGAAGAAGAAGAAGAAGAAGAAGAATGAGAAGAAGAAGAGGATCATTCTTCCTTCCCTCAATCTATGTGTGTGCTACTTTTTGATTGTGAGAGTGTGTGTGTGAGCTCTTTTCCTTATCTCTTTCCTCATGACATGGTGTCAGAGCGAGTGTGGCTGTAGCGAGCTCATCGAGAAGGTTGATGGTGAAGAGTACATGAGAAGGCATGGAGACAGTGCGATTTACAAACAACCTCCAATTGCTATGAAAATTGGCATGAAGGTAGAAGCTGTCAAAATGTTTTCAAGAATTTTCCTTTTAGGGTCACTTGTTTTTGTCAGATTTCTATTCTGGAGCCATCTCGATCTCCATTTCGAGCCTACAAGGTGGGGCCCACAAAAAAACCAAGTTATTTTGCAAAACTATAACTTGTGCCCATTTGGAAACACTCATATATTTCAGATTCAAAATTTCAAGTCATTTTGTGTACCATTGATACATGAAAACTCTGTTTTTTGATATCGAACAATCACATCATAGTGCGACAATGTTCAAGTAGAAGTACTACTTGCAGTGGTTTGTAGTGTTCTGAATTGTTGTAGAGTTGGCAAACGCATATAGAATGAGTCAGCTTATGAGTGATAAACTAGACAAGAACAATTTCTATGCTTGGAGATTCACAATGATGAATTTCCTAATGGGAAAAGGCTACTCAAAGTACATCGAAGGAGAGAACAAAAATGCTCTATAGTTACCAGAGAGGAATCAAACTACAGACCAACTAAGAGCATATGAGGAATGGAATCAAGGAGCACAAAAGGTAATGTATTGAGCATCTGTTAGCATATAGGTTAGCATGATTGGGCACATACAAGATGCCAAGACTCCAAAAGAGGCCTACAATAGTTTGGTCACATTTATGAGACCAATACAAAGGCATGGATATTGCAACTTAAGAACAAATTGCATACATTGGAGATCAAGGGCATGTTGATAAGTGACTACATCGTGAAAATCAAAAGCATATGTGAGTCACTTGCATCTATTGGCATGAATGTAGATGATGATGATAAGGTGGAAGTATGCCTTTGTGGTTTAGTAGCTCCATACAAAGAGTTCAGAACTTCTATACAGACTAGGGAAAATATTCTAAATTTTTGCTGATCTAGTATCCATGCTAATCATTGAAGAAAATAATCTTGGTGAGGATTCAAACTCCTAAGGAAAACCTAGTTCTAAGTAGGTATTCTACTTTGCTGGAGGAAGAGGCAGAGGTAGAGCCTTCAGAAGAAAAAAATGACACAATAACCAAGACTAAGGTCAACAACAAAATCATGCATGAGGTAGAGGACAATTTTGAGGTAGGGGGAGATAAAGGGATCACAAAAATTTCCAAAGAAATGATTCACATGATGATAGTAAAGGATGTTGGAATTGTGGTAAATGTGGACACTTTGAATGTGAGTGCAGGTTGAAGAATCAAAATAACAGAAGGTAACAAAACAACTATGCATCCACAAGTGCAGACGATTCTAAGAAGCTATTCATGGTTCAACATCATATGATGAATATGATGTTTTTTTATGTTTCAAAATAGAATAGTAATGTTTGGTATGTTGATTTAGGTGCTCCAAATCACATGACCAATCATGCATAATGTTTTAGTAGTTTGCAAAAATTTCGAGTTCCTGGATATGTTGAAATAGGTGATGACATATCACACCATATTGAACATAGAGGAAACATAGCACTGCCTATGAAGGATGGGAAGGTAAAACATCTTGCTGATGTGCTCCGTGTTCCAAGTATAACAAAGAATCTGGTTTCTGTTGGATAAATGGTTGACTAGGGATTACAAGTCAGATTCAATGTTGATGGGTTATATGTAGAAGAGTACAAACAAGATGGACGATTGGTTGCCAAAGGAAACAAAGTGGGTAGGATGTTCACCTTTAATGTGAAAATTCTTGATTTGAATGCAACCATGTTTGCAAAAGGTGCAAGAATTATTGTTCATATAGAGATCTAGCACAAACAAATTAGACATAAAAATATGGAAAGGTTGAAATTGATGGAGTAAATGGAGATTGTCAATGGACTACCAAATTTCAAAGTTGTCAAAATGCAAAAGGTATGGGCAACATGTTAATTTGGTAAATAGTCAAGGGCATCATTTCCACATGGCAAGCATGTTAGTGAGAATGTGCTAGAAATAGTACATACAGATGTTTGGGATCCTGCAAAGACCACATCTATGTGTGATTGCAAGTTTTATGTTACTTTCATTGATGACCATGCAGGGAAAATGTGGGTATATTTCATGAAAGAGAAGAGTGAGGTGTTTAATCACTTCTAGAATTTTAAAGCTCGGGTGGAAAAGCACACAAGGAAGTATATTCAAACATTAAGATCTGATGGAGGAGGTGAATACATGTCAAATGGATTCAACAATTTTCTAAAAAGCCATGGAATTCGACATCAGTTTCCATGCAGGTACACACCACAACAAAACGGCATTGCTAAACATGAAAATAGACATATTGCAGAAATAGCAAGAGGCTTGATGGCTGAGAAGAATATGCCTCATTGTTATTGAGCAAAGGCTATGCATAGTATTGTATACATCATGAAAAAAATTCGAACTGCTGCTATATATCAAGTTACACCTGAAGAGAAGTTCACAGGTAAAAAGCTAAACTTATCACATACGAAAGTTTTTGGCTGTATTGCATATGTACATGTTCGAGATGAGATGAGGATGAAGCTTGATCCAAAAGCAGAAAAATGTATCTTCATTGGATACTCCCTTGAACAAAAGGGATATAAATGTTATAACCCACTCACATGATAGGTGAAGGTAAGCAAAGATGTGGTTTTTTATGAAATGTCAAGCTTCTATGCAGATGTCAAAGATGGAATTAATCTTGAATCAAATGACAAAGAAAATGTTGAAAAAGAAAGTGCAATATCAAGTTTTGAGTGGACCAGATGTGTCACCAAGCAATAGTTCCAACTCAAATCCATGAAGTGGAAGATTGCATGGAAATTTGAGTCCAGCAAATTCATCAAATACATCCAAGAAGTAGTCACGAATGTAGGCATCAATCTCTTCTTCACTTAACGGATCATCTTCACATTGTTCTCGAACCATTTCACGATATATTCTTACCAAAACTCTTTCTTCTTCTTCTTGAATATCTGCAGGCATATGGAACAGATAGGTAGATAGAAAAATGTAGTATGTGGATGGGTCAAGAGGAACATTCCCGGCTCGAGCTAGCTCTCTATTTCTAGCCTCATTTATAGGTCTAGACCTAGGCCGCACTAGGCATGTATCCCTAATATAGTTTGAAGCAACTCTAGCTGGTGGTCTTTCCTCAATCATTGTTCCTTGTGCTAAAGGATCTACAGGTGCGGGAAGTAAGTATTCAAAAATAAAAGCATCATCTGAAGATCGTTCTAAAGATGCATTCCTAGTTGGAGTCAAAACTCTATTTCTAGCTGAATTTAAATTGACATTCCTGTCACGAGCTGAATTTCTCCGAGATGATGTCTCTCCCTCATGAGAAAAATCCCTTTCCATGGTTGAATCACAAGTATATATTTGTAGCTACAGCTGCACCTGCAAAAAACAACACATTAGAAATGATCATACATGTAATCTTTATTTATGTATACCAACATACATTCATGTTTTAAAGACTTTAATTATTCAACATATAATCATACCTTTGGACACTTATTATTTCTTATTTATTTATACTTTTGATATTTACATATATATATATTTATATTCTTTTAGTCTCCATTTGTATTTATCTCTTCTCCATCTTGGATTTCTTCTGCAAGCTCTTCATCTTCTTCATCTTCCTCTTTTTCTTCATCTATCACTGTCTCATATTCCTCATTCTCTCTCTTTTTAAATAACTTAACTCTTTTCCCAACAATTAGTTCCTTTAACTTGGTTCCGTCCGGTTCTCTGAGTAAGTACCATTGTCAAACACTTTACATATCACATATGAACCGAACCATTTTTTCACCAACTTTCTGGATATATACCTTGAAGATCCACCTAGCAACTCAGATCCTTCTCTATTCATCAAAAGGGATAACAAAGAGGTTATCTATCTATGTGTATATGTAGATGATGTTATTGTGAAAGGTGATGATCTGAATGGCATTCAAAGGGTCAAGAGACACATGTAAGAGGAGTTCAAAATCATTGACTTAGGTGAGCTCACATATTTCTTAGGTATACAAGTGTTTTATACAGATGAAGGGATGTATCTAACTCAAAGAAGATACATTGAAGACCTACTTGTCAAGTTCAGAATGGATAACACAATGCTTGCAGGTACACCTTTGGAATTGAACCATAAGCTAAGTGTTTATGAAGGTGAGAAGATTGATGTTCCTAAACAGTATCAAAGCTTAGTTGCTAGCTTGATATATGCTACTCATACAAGACTAGGCATGTCATATAGTATGGGTGTGCTCAGTCAGTTCATGCACTCATGTAGCTCAGTGATGAGTAGCACCTCCTTTAATGTCAATCCGGGAAGACATGAGGATGGTATGAAGACCTCGAGCAAGTGAAGTCACAAATGTGTGAGTGAGAAGCACACCAACATGCACACACATACACACACACGCACACACAAGACAAGAACAAAGAGAGATAGACAATGGAGTTCTTTAGATTACTCAACGTGCTGTTACAAGTTCAATTCTACAACAAGCTAACCCCAAAAATGAGCTCTCTAGCTCTTTTTATAGTTTTTGACTAGCTTGGCCCTATCCAGACCTAGTGTCCAGCCTAGTTAAAAATTAGGTTCCTAGGCTAATTTGGAGGCTCAAACGAGCTCAGAAAATTATGAAAATTGATAGGTAGGTACTTCTAATGCTCCTCAAGCTCAAGGACTCCTTGGCTTGCACAAAATGGAGTTATGAGCACAGAGATCATCAACATAGACTTCCAAATTCTTCCTCAAGAACTCTTTAAACACGTGGCACATCAATCTTTGGAAGGTTGCAGGAGCATTGGTAAGCCCGAATGGCATTACCCAAAAAGCAAATATGCCTCACTCAGTGGCAAAAGCTCTCTTATGTTGATCTTCTAGAGCTATGGCTACCTGATTGTAACCAGAAAATCCATCAAGGAAGTTGCATACTTCCTTGCCTGCTACTCTTTCTAATAGATGCTCGGTAATTGGAAGTGGATAGTTATCTCGAATTGTGGCTGCATTAACCTTCTTTAAGTTAATGCATACACGTAGCTTTCCATTCTTCTTGGGCACCACTACAATGGGGGATACCCACTCAGTGTGCTCAATTTCATAGATAAATTCAGCTTCCACCAGAGGATCTATCTCTTCTTTGATCTTGGTAGCATAATTATCATTGTATGTGTATGGCTTTTTCTTAGAGGGTTTGGCATCTGAGGTCATGGGGATAGTGTGTGAGCATATTTCAGGGTCCACACCTTTCAAGTCCTTGTAACTCCAAGCAAATACATCTCTCTATTCTCTTAGCAAGGCTATCAACTCCTGCTCTTCTTCTTTAGTCAGGTCATGTCCTATGTAGGTGCATCTTTCTTCTCCTTCTTGTATGGCTACAACTATTTTCTTGGTGGTTTCTTTGTTATCATAGGCTTCCCCTGATTGCGCCTCACGTTTAGGCATTCTTATCATGACTCTCCTATCATCTATTTCATACTTCTTGAAATTTTCAGGGACCTCAAACAAAGATTCTTCCTCTTCTAGTGTCACTTCTCTCTTCTTCCTTTTCTTGCCCTCACTCTTGGTGGCCACTTGTGTGGTTAACCTTACGTCATTTGTGAACTCTTCATGTCTCTGAGAGTGAACTTCTACTTCATGGAAGTATTCTTCATCTGATGCAAAAGGCGGGTCCATAATGATTGACTCTAAATTGGAGTCACTTGGATCCTCGAATGCATCAGTGCTATGCTCACATTCTTCAAGAACCGTCTCACCCATGATTGGCTCTATGGTGAAGATTGAAATGTCATAGCCATCCTCATCACAGTGGGGTGTCCATTGTTGTTCGTTGATGGCTACATTCATTGTTGCCAAAATTTTTGCCCAACCATGAGGTTCAGACTCTTCGTCAGGAAATACTACAGGTGCATAGGCTGGGTCTTGAATTGATCTATGTGTTTCCTTCACACCTACCTCTCTGGCTTTTTCTCTCTTCTCTTCTTCTACTGCCACTTTGCACATCCATAAGTGGGTGTCTTCATGCATCCATGAGGATCTTTATCCTATGGAATGCACTGACTCGGTATCATCTTTAGCTCTATGGATGGGATTCCATTGGATAGGGGGTACATCTCTGTGAGAGTAATCCTTGAGATTAACTTTGGTCGTGACACCTAAGTGTTATAAATACAAGGAATTGGTGCCCCAATCCTATACCACTTGCAACTGCCGCATAAATGGTCTTCCCAAAATCATCTCATAGGCTTGGTTCTTGCTAAAGTCACTGATAGCAAATGTGTGCTCAAACTCTACACCACAAGTAGTGAGAGTTATTCCTTCTAACAGCCTTAAGGGTCTCTCTATGTGACCGTCAGCTATTTGCAATTTCATTCTCGTTGGCCTGAGTGCTGGCTCGCCCCAACGCTTCCATAGGGAAGTGGTAGCAATTGCAACTCCTACACTAGAGTCTAGAATTGTCTTGGTTGTGTATCCTTGATGGGTGATGGGAAGATAGGTGTTTCCTTCTTCTCCCTCACTCATGTCTCCTATCTTATCCAAGGGTATTTCCAACACCGTTCTATGAGAACCTACCTGGGAACGCGGTTTAGCTACCTCTGGTACTTCTTTGGCTACATGTTTCCACAGTTCTGGCCTAATCTTGAGTAGCTCTTCTAAAGTGAGATTGCACTACACTTTAGTATTCTTTACTACCTCCGTATTCCTAGGTATGACTGAGTCTTCGTTTTGTACCATGATCATAGGCGCTCTCATATAGGTAGACTTAGCTTCCCATGGGCCTGTGAAATGGGGTAGCTCTTGTAAGGAATTAGACTCAAAGTCTAATTTCTCAAGAGATTGAGAGCTCTCCTACTCTCCATAAATGGATGGAATGTCTTGTGGGAATTGATCGTGCGCGTCATCCACTAGTTCAATGGGAGGAGGGACTTCACTCTCTTTTGCCCATTTCTCTTCTTGAATCTCTCGTAGGAATTGGGGTGAGTACCGATTCATAGAAGAAGATGTATCTGGCTCTGTGGAGTTAAGCACATAAGCTTCCTCAGCGGGAATGCTTATTCTCTCACTTGCCTTGTCCTTACTTTGTGAGGCAGTTTCCTTTTCTAACTGTGCAATTAGCCTCTCCAATCTTTCTAGCAGTCCATCAAAGTGCAACTGCATCTTAGCTGAACTAGAGATGTTAAAGAGGTGACTGGCTTCAAACATGGTTTGGGCCAATTTCACCATCTTAGCACAGATTTTAGTTCGTTCAAGCTCTAGTGCCGCTCTAGGGTAACACTTTTCATGATCCGTCACGTTCGGCCCTTCTTGGATTATGGCCTGATATGCCTTAAGCATCATATTTAGGTCCTCGAGAGTGGGATCTGCTAATACTGATCCTACTCTAGGGGGTGGTGGGGTTGCATGAGGCGGGTTGTAAGGTGGTGGATCGGATGGGGATGGGAATGGTGGTGGTGGGATAGTGTGAGAGGGAGATCGAGATGTAAGTTCAATTATCTTGGCCCTCGTTTCTCTTAGGATTTCCTTGAGTTCACTCATCTTCTTTGCCCATTGTCTTTTCATTCTCTCGCGGCTATCTTTCCAGGCTCTCGTCCGTTTCTTGGTTATGCTCTCTGTTTCACTAACTTCAGCACTCTTTTCTTGGCCTAAACCTTGGTTTTGCTGCAAAGCTTGAGCTCTGGTGACCACTTGCACAAGTGCAGTGGAGGTTACACTTCCTGTAGAATCTACTACTAACCCAATAACGTTGATAGGGGTGATTTTTGGCATATTATTGGGATTCTTTGGGCAATCTCATAAGAGATGCTCCTTTCCACAATCTTGAAAAAAGCCTAGGATTGTTACTGACTAGGGTTTTGTGGGTGCAGGCAAGGGGCAATCATGAATGAGGTGATCTCCCTGACATCTGTAGCATGGTCCTCTAGGGAATGGGGGTCTTACTTGCCTAGGTTGAGGTCTAGAGTTGGGGTTTGCATACAGGATATTTGCATACTCTGGATCCCAACTGGGTTCACTCGGTTATTCACTATAGTAGGACTCACCATGTTCAGGAGAGTGCATGTAGTAAGCCTGGGGGCTATCAATATGTGTCGAATCAAAGCTATGGTCACTCGGGTCACTTTTCGAAAGTAATGGAGTTACTGGGACTATAGCTCTATTCAAATTTTCTTTTGCAGCTGCATACTTTACGGGAATCACATTGGCTGGAGCAGGAGGTTGTTGGGCTAGCACTGGTTGAGGTCTCTGCTGGGCCTGATATTGTGGTTGGTAGGTTTGTTGAGGCCTAGCATACTATTGTGGTGGGTATTGGTTTTGGTACCTTCCTTGTTGGGGGTAGGGCTTTGGATATGTTTGCCTCACTGCTTGCTTATTGTAGGGGCAATCTTGTGCGGTGTGATTGGTGTACCTCCGTTCTATGGTGCAGTATTGGCTACTAGGATTCACTTGGGGTTGAGCCATAATGGGACATACACTCGCCATATGGTCACCTCCACAAGTATAGCACCGCTTAACTGCGGCAAATCTTGGTATTTGTTTACTGGAGACTCCTAGCTTCTGAGGTACTTTCTCGGCGAGTCCCTCAATAGATGTGGATTGAGTGGAAGAGAGGCTAGTAGAAATATCTGAATCTTTGTAGATTTTTGTAAGTTCTAATTCTTCTCCAAGATTATCCTCTATGTCTATACACATGTGTACGCATTCTTCTATGGTCCTAGGGTCCTTCAAGTACACGTATGATCTCAATTTGGTACTCAATAACCCGTCTAGGAATAATGCCACTTGTTTGGCTGGTGTGTGTCTGCTTGAAGCTGTGAATCAGTGAGGAAGTGTTATGTCATATGCCACTCTTAGAGAATTCAGTGATGAAAGCCTCTAGAAGTTGGTCTATGCTTATGAACTGTCTCTCATTTAGAGGTTGAAACCATGTAAGGGTTGTGTTCCTAAGGGTTAGACTGAAGGCATTGTACTGCATGAATAGTTCCTCAACTTGTTCAGCTCTCAAGACTTGCCTAAACTCGGCCACATGATCGTAGGGATCTCTAGTGCCATTGAAGTAATTCTTCATGGACTTAACTAGATATGTAGGTCTCAAAGTCCTTGTGTGCTCTCTAGGCCTAGGTAGAGGGAATTCATCTGCATTTCTTTTGTTTCTTGGGGCTCTAGGTCTCTCAGTTTCCACTCTATCTGTTTCTGTTCTCATCCTTTCTTGACCCATTGGGTTGGCGAAACTCACTTCTGGCCTATCTCTACTTCTGTCCCTTTGAGCTCCATGATCTTGGGATGTTCCCACTCCTGGGTGGCCATATGAGACATTAGATCTTGGTTGGGGGAAAACAAATTCACCCTTCCAAGTGTAGGCATGCCTACCGTGCTCTATGACCACAAAGATTCTCTGTGAAGTATTGTCTAGGTAAGTCACTTTTCCTGGGCTATCCGGATCTTTAAACTCGTACATCGTGAGTGCCTCGACCTCATTCGGAGGATCAGGCTTATACCTCCAAAAGGCTTCATCAGTCTCTCGGTTTAAGAGCAGATCAATGCTCTTATTGTCCTAGGGAACCCACTCTAGCATGATAATTCTAGTGAGAACTGATTTGCATCGAGGAGTTTTAGGTTCTCCACTTATGTTCCCTTGCTCTAGATCACCTATGTCCGTCTCTGGGATCACATTCCCATATTCATCTATCCTATCTGGGTGACTGGTGACTACGTATATGGTTCCTTCCTTGTCGAGGTATACGCCATTTTCAAACTTGACTGCTAGATGTTTGAGTCCAATGGGTTGGTCAGGGTTTTTAATCTAGACTACGGATCTTCCTAGGCCATCCTCATAGATGCAAGCACCTAATCGGTTAGTCCTAAGATATTCCAATTGCGTCTTGTAAGGGCCCTCAACCCTGTGTAAGTATGGCACGCCTAAACTTCCCGTGGGTCTCTCCATACCATGAGACATCTCAGACTCGCTAGTTTCAGAGCTAGGGTAGTATGAGTGATGGCTCAACTGATGGGCCCAAGACCTAGCAGTATGAATGACACTAGCCTCTGAGGACCTAAGACTTTGTCTATCCCTCCCTAGGTGTCGTCCTGATCTAAGGTTCATATGGTTGATCGAGTCACCCCAATTTTTACCCAAAGTACAACCTTGTTGTAGCTCAATTTGTATCAGTTACTTGGTTCTTTTTTAGTTGATTATCGTGTTTATGATCTTGTCTGATATCACGTTGTCAGGAATACTTGAGTTAATCTCCGCACTTTAAGTTGATCGTTCCACGTTAAATTCTTTTCCTTTAAAGTTATCGATCGCATAGAGATTATGTTTTAGCTTGAACTTGAGTATTTAATAGTCTTCAACTTGATAGATGGCTATCGCCCACCTGACTTACTTCTAGCACTACTCGCACTTTGCCTAAGCTAGGAATTGAGAGAGGGAGTTGAGAGTATTCCAACCTCACTTGTTGATCCCTTGCTCTTTAGTGCCCAAGAACCCCGTTCTCAAGCTTGCAGAATGCCCTTGCTTTGGATGCTCTCTAGTGCTCTCAATGGACCTGCAAAAGTCCCAAAGTTAGCTCAAGACTTAAATTCAAATGACATAAAAAATCACTTTCATTCATGTAATTCGCATATCAATTTGCCCCTTGTCTTTATGGAAAACAATTCTAGAGATTCCTTAGTGTGGTTCCCCCTAGGTATCGTCAACTTAAAATTACTATGTCTAAAATTACTCCCCACAAGCTTTCCAACGAGCCTAAGATCACTCCGAACGGATTTCGTATGAGGAAGTTATGACAATTTAGGGTTCTAGGGTTAAAACAGGGCTCAAACAAGCTAACAATTCACATGATTTTTCTCAATTTACTAGTGTAGGGACCTCACAAATCACTAATTGCTTGATAAGTATGCCTAAAATTTACCCCCAAAAAATTTGAATAAAAAACCCTAGAAATTTGGTCGAAAATGCCTGTCAATCGCAATCGACACGTCTATCAATCGTATTGACAGAGGTGTCGATCGGGCCTCTCAATCGCGATCGACGGTGTCAATTGGGATCGATAGAGTTGGTCGTGGGTCCTGTCAATTGGGATCGATGGTGTCAATCGCGATCGACACTTTTTCCGTAATTTTCATCGTAATTTCAGTCAATTGGGGCTCTATCCATTGCGAGGGACACGTGTACATGCGAATACTAGTGTCAATTGTGAAATTTCAGTCGATCACGATCGACGGTGTCGATTGCGATTGACTGAGTCCTACGTGGCAGTCCATCGAGGTCTGTTCGTCACGATTGACAGTCTGTCGGTCGCGATTGACTGAGTCTGTTGATCGTGGCTGTCGATCGCGATCGATAGTGTTGGTCATGATTGACAAAAAAACACGGATTTTTAAAGTTTTAATTAGTGATTTGGAGTGTGCTCCTCATGGGTGTCATTGTGGTGCATTTTGTTTTACCAAAAGATGAAATTTTCTGTCGATCGCGATCGACAGAGGTCTGCGATACAGAGATAGGGCCAAGCTTTTCCATACCTGTGCAGCCTGCTGGTGACGATGAAACAGCCAAATCCTCCAAGGAATCTCAAAAAACATGCAAAAGCAGCACACACAAATCTCTCTCTCGCTCTCTCTCACAAGTGAAATGAGGGAAATGAAGGAGGAAGGAGATATGATCGAAAAACTGAAATTTTCGCGATGATGGAGATGGAGGTGGGATATGGTGAGGATGATGATGGTGAAGTAAGAAAGAGAAAAAATAAGGAAAAGTAAAGAAATTACCTACAATGCCAACGTCACAACTCTATGTCTTACCATCACACGCTCGTCCTCAAAGCTCGATCCCCAGCAACGACGCCA
Organism: Ceratopteris richardii; assembly: GCA_020310875.1. NCBI lineage: Eukaryota > Viridiplantae > Streptophyta > Polypodiopsida > Polypodiales > Pteridaceae > Ceratopteris > Ceratopteris richardii. The sequence continues at coordinate 45,399,484 of CM035407.1, read as the reverse complement.
AAATTTGGTGTAGCTCACTGATGAGTAGCACCTCCTTTAATGTCAATCCGGGAAGACATGAGGATGGTATGAAGACCTCGAGCAAGTGAAGGCACAAATGTGTGAGTAAGAAGCACACCAACATGCACACACATACACACACACGCACACACAAGACAAGAACAAAGAGAGATAGACAATGGAGTTCTTTAGATTACTCAAAGTGCTCTTACAAGTTCGATTCTACAACAAGCTAACCCCAAAAATGAGCTCTCTAGCTCTTTTTATAGTTTTTGACTAGCTTTGGCCCTGTCCAGACCTAGTGTCCGACCTAGTTAAAAATCACGTTCCTAGGGTAATTTGGAGGCTCAAACGAGCTCAAAAAATTATGAAAATTGATAGGTAGGTACTTCTAATGCTCCTCAAGCTCAAGGACTCCTTGGCTTGCACAAAATGGAGTTACGAAAAGGTGGAATGGTATTTACAATGGTGTGTAGTGACTAAAATCACTATTTGGGAAATATTAATTCAGGAAAAATGATGCCGCCTATTTGCCAGATCTTCTTTGACTGCTTTGCCTGCTTGGCCCTTCTCGTTGGCTCCCTTGTCTTGTAAGTCCTTGACCGCCCTGACCACTACCAACAACTCACCTAGAAGGCCACACATGGATGCTGCAAAGAGAGTACTCAAGTACCTCAAAGGGATACTTAATGAAGGTATCTATTATTCTTACTCTTCATATTTAAATATCAAAATCTATTCAGATCTAGAATGGGCAAGAGCAAAGGATGAGAGAAGAAGTACCTCTGGAATACTTAGCATTTGCAGGTTCAAAATTGGTATCATGGAGTTCAAAGAAGCAACTAGCTATTTATTTATCTTCAATGGAAGCACAATATAGAGATCTACCTATTGCAACTCAAGAAGCAATATGGCTCAAGGAGTTGCACTCAGAATTGGGACTTGTAAGTTCCAAGCCTCACTTACTTAGAGACAATGTAAGTTCCATGCATTTGGTAGAAAATCCAAATTTTCATGCAAGGACAAAGCACATAGAAGTCCATTACCATTTTGTAAGAGAGAGCTCATGGAAAAGGAAATTGACATTTATTTTTTCCTACTCAAAAGCAAATAGGAGACATGATGACAAAGGCACTTGATGGGATAAAGCTTTGTAGATTCAAAGCTATGACACGTATTCAACCTATCAAAGAATGAAGACTCAAGCATACTTTAGCTTGAGGGGGAGCTATTGGAGCATCAAGCTTTCATTATGCTTGAGGTGGATATGCTCTACATCAAATCCATTATTTGGATGCTACGGATATGCCTTGAAGAATAGCACTTATGTGTAGATATTTTCTTTGTATTAATTGGTTGATCACTTATGGTGATTTCATGAAGGTGGTGAGGTAGGGAGAGAAAATATTTTAATGAAACATACTCGGGGCATTATGGAGTCCAAACCACATGATGGTACATGCAAAGACTCCCAATGAAGTAATAAAAGTGGTGTTCAGTACATTTACAACAGCCATGTGCACCTAATTGTAACCACTATATCCATCTAGAAATGAATAAATCTCATGTCTGACAACGTCATCGAGCATACTATCAAGGAAAGGTAGGGGAGAAACATTGGGTATGGTAGCCTTATTGAGCTTTTGGTAATCCACATAGATATGAAGCTTCTTGTTCCTTTTAGGAACGATAACTATGGATGATATCCACATGGTGTGTTCTATTTAGATAATAAATCCAACCTTCAAGAGACAGTCAATTTCTTCTTGAACTCACTGTGCATAATGTAGATTCATACTGTAACTTGGTTTCCTAATTGGTTTAGCATTTGGTGGTAGAACTATCCGGTGCTGATAAATTTGACAGTTGATACCCTTCATATCCTCGTAATCCAAGGCAAAGACATCTTGGAATTTTGTGAGTAGTTGAAGCACTTTATTCCACCCTTCTTGAGTAAGTTTGGTGCAAATTTTGATTGGCTTTGGCATATCTTTAGTACCCAAATTATAGGTTATAATTTGGTTTTCACTAATATATTATTGAGATTTCTTATCCTTAGATCCCAACCATTCAGACACAATCTCATCAATTGAGTTTGATAGGAAAATCATCTGTTCTGGTGGATTGACACCATTTACGGCATAGGTCATCATGCAAGCAGAAGGAGACTAATGGTCCAAAAGTGGTTGTAAATCCACTGCTCCTAATGATAATAAGTTAAAGCTCACACATAGTAATTCACCCTCTTCATCATTGGTCAAACCATCCATCATATGGATGGGTTCTACAATGTGCCGATGTCAGTGCAACTCGGTTGATTTCATGGTATCTAAAGGTACTCGATACTCGTGATGTGTATATTTAATGAGCAGTTCCTTCTTAGACTAGTCTTGAAGGACTTTAACTTGTTTGAGCCATGGTCTTTTGAATAGGAAATTGGAATTGTATGTATTATCTAGAATGTCTAAGACCACAAAGGTCATTGAGAAGATTGCTTCTTATAACATAATAGGGATATCCCATACTAATCCAACTGGGTGGACATGAGATTAGTCCCCCATTTGTCTGAAAAATTTAGCTCGTTCAAAATTAAGCCAACCAAACTTCTTACAGAGCTCCAAGGACACTAAATTCACATCGAATCCTCCATCAATCAGCACTCAATATATGCAATGGTTCTTGTACCACACTGTTATGAGAGGTACAACATGATCTACAGTCTTTGTGGTTGCTTGCATGGTGGCCACACTTGGATCCTTTGGATTAGATAACATACATAAATGCTACTAAAATTATTCTCAAACCTTCAAAATCAAGGCTAGCAGCCTAAGCTATAATGTGATAGGAGAGGACTTTAACACAGACCATAAATATTCCACTTTCATATTTTGGTTACCCTCTACAGCATGCTTAATACTTTAGGATTTACTCCACTCTGCAACATTGACGCTTGGTGTATCTGCTTAATCAGTTTCAGTGGATGAAATACCATTGGCTCTTCTGCTACCCACTTTTGTGCTCTATTCATTAGTCTTGGTTGTTCTTTAAAGCTTGGTTCATAAACTGCAATAGGCAGTTGCAACGGTTGATTGGAATGTGTCTATATGACCGTTGCCTCAGTATCTGATTCTAGAATGATGATCAAATTACTCATGGGTGTTGCTCTCTCCTTCCTGTGTTTATCGTACTCTTGGGCCTCCTTATAGTTTCTGCAGATATGCCCCAATTCTCCATAGAAGTAACATCTTATCAGTGCCCTTAGTGCATAACTTGATGTTCCTGACTGTGACCAAAGTGGCTCTTGTATTAATCCTTGTTGCGGATTTGTTTGATCATACCTTGCATATCTAGTGTTTCTTAATTGTGGTAGTACATAATTATTGGGCGGTACAGATTCAATTATGGTAGCATTCAGTGTGACCCAATTATGGGCCTTAGCATTATGCACACTGTAAGCTATATCATGGGTATCCGTGTTGTAGATTGCACAATGTAGTTGATCCAATCCATAGTTCACTACAATGTGTCCTAGGTTCTTACATTTCACACTAGAAGTTTGCTTAGCTACATTCGTACCTTTATCTCTTGCAACCACAATCCATTCCAAGTCTTTTGTGAAACCATCGACCTTATTTTCCAGCTATAGAGCTTGATCTATGATGGTGTCCAAAGGTAATCCGCCAGTCCTCCAAATAATCATGAATTTTTTTCAATTGCGAGTTCAACCCGTTAATGAACCATTGTATAATTACGTCATTCAGTAACTTTCTTTCAATTATCAATTGTTGTAAATGCATCCTAAAAAATGGTGGTATAGTCTTGAATAGTCTGATTAAGCTTCTCTCGGTTATTTTGCAAAAAATCAAGAATTTGGGCGGGATTTTTCTTGGATCGAAATCTCTATAGGAAAGCCTCCTTGATTGCTTCATAGGTAGTAAAATGTTTGATGTCATATTCAGCAAGCCACTTTGCTACTTTGTTCACCATGGTTGTCTAAAAAATCTTGGCCTTACCTTCATTGTCCACTATAAGGTTAGCCATACTTTTAATTACATCCAGATTTACTTCAAATGCTCGCACATGAGCATCTAGGTTTTCTCCAAGGAACCGCCCAAATGTAGTGTATGAGATTCCTATTGGGTAATATCCCTTGTCGCTCCATCCCCCATTTTTCTATTACTATATTGGGTCATCGTAATGACGGGCTCTTCGGTATCGGTTTTGGTTAATACCAAAATTTCAACTCAATCGTACGATTCCTCTTGATTGTGTCCTTTGTATGCTAGCAAATCCTTAGTATCTAAGGCGTGTTGTAAGCCTATTCAGCTTTCTCCTTTTAATGTCAACTCGTCTTCTATTCCCGTTGATCGTTTGGCCATCTCTCAGTCCTTTCTTTCACTTCTTGGTCATTTCCTCTTCTCAAAACTTCAAACGAAATTTGCTCTAGATGGGGGTGCTCGTGCAAGTACTTTATCTTGAAGGTACCATTGATATTCGATACTAGAATGTATGATTGGTATGCACTATCCTTGCTTTGTCCGCACTTATCGATCACCACTCTGCAGTAGGATTTCCAATGTTAGCCTTTCTCTTACCTAAAATGACTAAACTAGAGGGTTCTTGGGTGGTAGTTCATAGAAATCAATTTGTGAACTGTTGACTTTCCCGCTACTATCTTAATACACAAAACTATAAAAAAACACCCTTTGAACATAATCTTATACATCACATATAATAATATAATCTTGAATAACGCACGCTATCTGGATACTTTCACAAATTCAGCCAATGATTATCACATAAATGAATAACACCACTATGATATTTCAACACATGCTGAACAACTAGTAAATTTACCGTGCAATACCGAATTGGATTATAACAATCAACAACACCAAAACAATATCCAACTTCAAAAATAACTTATCACACATCACTAGTTTAATATAATAGAGTACTTTAACAAATCAATAGTAAGCACACTTCTCACGAAAGATTAAGTAAACTTGTTGATAATACAACATGATAATGACACAAACCCAGAGTTACTACAAAACTATCAACATGTTCATCCTCTACATTGACCGGATCCCTTCGGACTTCTTGTGCCATATTATCAACTGTGCGACCTTTCTTTCTATTAGACACTTTTTGAATGAGAACAACGCTTCAACGAAACAGTTTCAACAAAGAAAAACATTGATATTTACATTTAATCGCACCTCCAACCTAACACTCATTACGAAAGGATTTCGTAGTCAGTATGGCTGGTAATTGAGGAACTTATGCATGTGGGAACTCTCTAATAAAATGATTTCCCTTACATCTAAAGCAAGGACCCCACAGTGGAGTAGGTATGGACTGAGGTCTAGCCAAGTAGTATAGTGGAACATTAGTGTAATAAATGTGACTATACTCAAGCTTACTATATCCATAAATTTTCTTGTACTAGACAACATATGGACTAGAATAATCCAAATAACCCGGATAATTAGTAAACTTGTTCATCCTACAGAGGGAATGCCTCTTGATGACTACTTTTTGTGGCACTTTCTTGCCCTATAACTTTTATAATAGCTGGACTAACTAGCATTATGGCGTGTTCTGTTGACTGGTGGGCTGGCCCATGCTTTACGAATATTACATCTTGAGAAGCAAGTGGATGGTGACTCAACATGGGTCTATAAGGATAAAAAGGACACTCTAGTGTTGGTTTAAGCAGATTCGGCATATGTGGCCTAACAAGGTATGTGTATCATGGTAGATACGAGTACTATTATTGTGAAGCAACTTAATAATTTCCCACAACTAGTCTGTTTGGATACTAGTAATTACTATGTAGGATATTTCTTGATTGGTTTCTTATTGTAAAAACACTCAATAGTTGAGTGGTTGGTCCACTTCTACTAAGTTTCATAATATTGTAGTTGTGTTTGTGTTAGAGGAGGTGATATTCTATTACACACATGCGTCAGAGGATCTCCTACATAGTGCAACCACTTTCTTGGTGAAACACTAGTGGCTTGTAGATTCAATTTTTTGGTGATATCCTCTACCATTTCATCAACTATTGAAGAGCTTGACTTCAGATTTAGATTAGGATTTCTTCTTGGGAAAAAGAATGGAATAGAATCGATCTTACATACAGATGCAATTTTGAATACATAGTTTCAAGGTAGTGGGGTTTATTAGAGATGCTAAGTATGTAACTAGGCAATCTTCAATCATATCAAGGAAATGTGAAATAATTTTTTTCTTCTCATTGATGGTCCCCAATTGCACATCTGGCTGCATATTTCTTGTAATGATGCATAGTTAATCTTAGTTCCTCATTGGATTCGTTTTTGAAGTTGAGGTTTCATGCCTTACCCCTTTCTTACAAAATTCAATGCTAAATGCATTCAAGAACTAATCAGTGTTCAAAAAATATTTTATGCACACTAGTTGGAACCATATTAATGCAATTGCTTTCAAGATGGATCCAAAGGCTTTGTATTGAGTGAAAAATTCACACATTTGCTCAGCCCCTTAACACTTGTCTAAACTCAGATTTGTGGGCACAAGGATCTCCTTGTCATTCATAGTACTCTCACCTAAACTTTCCCACTTGGGATGGTCTAACTCTATGGTTGAAGTCGGTTCTCATAATATAAGCTTATGGAATTTGAGGTTGTAGTGACAATACTTGAAAAAAACTGGGGATTGTGGCACAATCGGATACGACATTTGAGGAGTACATTTTGGAAATATTAGGGGAGGAGTAGGTTGATTTGTTGGCATACCTAGCATTTTCAATTTTAACAAGCGTGACCCTATACACATCATAGACATAGGTTCCCATGTGGAAATCATGTTCAAGTCTAGAGCTGTAACTTTTATCAAAGAATACTACTGTTGTCTGAGCTACTGAGATAGGAGTACTCTACATCACTATGGTGGCATTGATATATGATATAATTGAGGTAGGAATAGTGATGATCACAAGATTGGTTGGAACTATCGATGTTGAGGGATAGGGACTCTTAGGAACATGAGTCAAAATGACAAATATCCTCAGAATTCACAAAAATTGATAGCTAATTATGTGTAAAGTGTTTTTGGCCATCTGCCTCAATCAAGAAATATGGGCTTTTCCTATCATCTTTAAACATGGGTAGTAACATGGGATCTACTGGAGTTTTGAGGTCTATGTAAGCACATGAACAATAGAAGGAACAAGACGAAGCTTGGACCACAACAAATGACATATCTATTACCAAGTGAGTCTACAAAGATAAATGGTACATTAGGACTATAGGTGTATATACAGTCTAGGGAGAAAACCTCCTAAAGAGGGAAAAAGGTGTAGAGGCTATCCTAAGTGTGTTCACGTACATCACTACCAAAATATATTAAGGGTCTTGTGCCTACATTCCTTATGGTGAATTTATTGATGGGTTGGAGATCTTGAATAAAACATAGCTTACAATCCTTTTTAGGAACATTGAACCATCTATTTGAGTAAGGTGCAAAAGGTGGCTCTAAAATTCTCATGTTTATCTTCTCCTTAAGTAGTTTCTTGAACTCAGGTAAGTGAGCCTTTGGAACTGGTATAGGGCATAGATTCCATGGAATAGCAAAGATAATCATGGGTGCAACTAGCTTACGATCAGTGCAACCTATCTCATGAGGATGCATAACAAAGTCTTTTCCATGGTTACATATGACTCTCTCAAATTTATCTCTCTCCACTAGCAAAAGAAATGCTTTAGTGGGTCACTTGTTGTTGGAACATCAAGTTTACACTATGCTTGAGATGGATTTGATCTATATCAAAAGCTATTACTTGGATTACATCGAAAGAATATTCATTGGAGAGTTCTTTTACTTATGCTCATTTATTGTATTTTTTTAAAAGCTTTTTCATGGATCCTTTACCATTATAAAATCCTAGAGCTTTACACATGTAAAAGGATAAAGAGAGAGCTCAAATTTCACGAATTTATGGTGGTTCCATTGTAATCAATCAATCACCTAAAAGTTGATCAAAATAGATCTTCACTTTACCTAAATTGTAGGAAAGTGAATTCATTCCCTCCAACAACCTTTACCTCCTTCATTTGAATTCAAAATACGCTCGTAAAAGTCATGGAGCACTTCAAGAGTCTATATAAAGACTTCAAATCACTTGTAGATTACATAGAAGCAATATACATACACTTGTGGCCATCATTGTCTTGCTCCTTCATTTTTTTGTATCATCTTCTTCAACAATAGTAAGCTTGCAGAGGCTACTGCTCTCTCTACAGAGCTCCAAATTGGATGAGAGAGTGTTTATTGGAAATTACCTAGTTTTTAGTTTATGCTTGTAAATTTTCAATGCATTTAGTTCAACAGATTGGGAGAAATCGTATTTTTTCTATCTCGGGGTCAATCTCTACATATTGCTGAAAATTAAGAGATACCACTATTGAGTGTCTAGTTCATTCCAAAAGCATATTTTTCTTATTCCTTGTAATTTTGTGCATTCTATACACTCAACCTTATTTTTATCACTCCTCCAAAAGGATTTTGTCTAATTGTAATCATGCTGGTTGCTATGAGCATTTGAAGTTCATTGTTTGATCCAAAGATAGTAAGTTTTTTGAGCTAATCGATGTGCAAACCTATCTGTTTTGTATCGACTCTTTCTAGTTGATGATCCAAAGTACATAGTTCAGTTTATTGCACTTATCGCATGCCTATAAGGTCTTTTTGAGTCTCCATAAGCTCAAGGGCTGGTCTTGTGCCAATTGGCTAGAAAAAACTTCGTCGCTTCGCAACTAAATTTTCTACCTCCTACAAGCTTTTCCAAGTTCCTTCAATGGTATGAGAGCTAGATCAAGATGGATGACCACTTTCCTCAATGATTGAGAAGCTTGATCGACACAACTATGCGGCTTGGAAAATCAAAATGGAGGCTTATTTGAACGTAGAAATCTTTATGGAATTGTAGCAGGTGATGAAGCTATGCCTATTCCAAGATCAAAAGGAGGACCTACACAAAAGGAGACAGATAAGCTCACACTTTGGTGCACAAGCAAGGTCATACATACTAAACTCTATCTCTCGCTTTCTATTACCACATATAAGAGGATGCAAGACATCTCAAGAGACTTGAGATGCCCTCAAAACTTTCTTTTCGGATAGTACCAAAGCAAGAAAGAATCATCTTTGCAATGAGTTCAATCAAATGAAGAAGAAACCTAAACAAACAATCACAGAGTTTATTATCAAGGTCAAGGAGGTTGCAGATCACTTAGCATCCATTGAAGAGCTGATTGAAGAAGAGGCTATCATGAGGCAAAGTCTCAATGGGATTCAAAGTGATAAGCAATGGCAATCCTTCACAACGGCTTATGATCTCATCATGGATGTGCAAACTATAGATGTCAACATCTTTCTTGGAAAACTCTTCAATCAAGAGGCAAAGAGTAGCATAAAGGAAGGTAACTCCTATCTGGTAATTCAACTAGTGCTCTATATGGAGATAAGAAGGATAAGAAGTTGAAAGGCAAGAAGAAGGAAGAAGATGAAGAGGAGATTTCCCAAGCCAACTTCACAAGCAAGAGCAAGTGGAAAGGGAATAAGAAAGGACCAAAGCATGACAAAACCAAATTTCAGAATGTTCAACTTTGTGCCATATGCGATAAGACCATCCACACCACAGGTGGACACAACTTCAACAATAACAATAGAGGCTATAATAGAAGGGACTTCAACAATTATTCGGAAGATCAACCACATGAAGTGTCATTGCTTCTAATGAATCTAAGCCATAGAGAAGGTAAAGGAGATGATGATTTGTTCTACATAGATTCAGGGTGTTGAAATCATGTTTTAGGCAACATTGCTCTTCTATCTGGTTTGGAAAGTGCAAAGCATAGACATGAAGTGCAAACTAGCAATGATACTAAGCACAATGTGGAGAAAATTGGTAATGTCAAAGCTTCCAATGGTAGAACAAACATTCTAAGTAAGGTTCTCTATGTACCCACTATCATTAAAAACCTAATAAGTCTAGGCCAAATAGTTGAAAAAGGCTTGCAAGTTAGGTTCACCCAATATGGAGCTTTTGTGGAAGATCCATGTCAAGGCTTTAAGAAGATATCCAGAGGTGAGAAGCATCGTAAGCTCTTTACTTTTGAAGTAGGAGAAACCAGGAACATAGCTCTATTCACTTTTGGGTCTCAAACCCGAAGTGAGATTGAAATGTGCATAAGAGACTTGCTCCTGTGAATGAAAGAACCTTGAAGGATACATGCAGGGATCAAAGTGTTATAGGATTTCTAAACATATCAAAGCAATACATGATCACTAGGTGTGATGCATGTCAGATTGCAAAGGCACAAAGACAACCATTCAACCACAAAGGATACATCCACAACAACTTCTTGGACTTAGTACATACAGATGTATGGGGACCAAGTCAAGGACCTTCAGTGGGAGGATCAAGGTATTATGTCTCATTCATTGATGACCATAGTAGATGGACTATTCTAAACTTTATCAAGAGTAAGAATGAAGTGTTTGATTGCTTCAAAAAGTATCTAGCACATGTGGAGAATCATATAGGTAGATCACTCAAGAAGCTAAGATCTAATGGAGGGGGACAATACTTCTCAAAGGATTTTGATGAGTTCTTATAGGATAAAGTATCAAAAGGGAAGCGACTACTAGGTACTGTTGGTGTAATTCAAGCCTTAACACTTGGTTTGGATATCAACCTTGAAGACTTCACATAAAGCTTGGACCTTGAAGGTTTAGCTTGGAACCTTTGAAGGATATATCTACATGGAACAATGATCATAGGAACCAATGCTTATTGATTATTACCATTTATCTCATGTAAAAGTCTATATGACTTTACCACTCATGTAATCACACCTACTAGTATAAGTCGTGGAAAAGTAGATGGTATGATTGAGGGAATATCTCCTTATATTTAGATGCTAGATTGAAGGGAGCCAAAACTTGAATTCAAAATTCAAACTCTTACTTAACTCCTATAAAATGGCTAGTAAAAAAGTCGCGGATACATCTGTTCATATCCCAAGGCTAATCCATCTATCATTGAGTGTGTGTGAGCTACACTATAGCCTACACCTCTGAGTACCATTGGGCATTGCATATCATGCCAATGGGAATGTACAATCAATAGATCTAATACATATACTCATATTTATCATCTCTGTTATTCTCTGAGTGTACTCTTCAACTCTGTCAACTTCCAAGAGGCATATCTCAAGATCTAATGAACCAAATTGGATGATTCAAAGCACATTGGAACAAGCTTGAAGCATACTATATGCCTACAAAATTTGAAGGTCATTGGATCAACCATCTGGGAGAAATTGCGCTCGAAGTGATCTCTGGTATTTCTTTGTACAGTTCCTAAAATATCGGGGATGTCCCTAAATTTGCTAAATTGATTTCTCAGAGTGTAGTCTGTCATTTCCTCTCATTCCACTTGCAAATGAAAGCTTGTTAAGCTAATTGATTATGTCCAAAAGCAATTAGATCAATTTTAAGTGTGCTGGTCACACTGAGCATAACTCTGAGTAGGTGTCAATACCAAAATAGCAAGTTTTTCAGGATTCTTGAAGTCACAAGTAGTCTGTTTTGATCTAATCATTACTCAACTCATTTCCAAAGTACATATAGCATATCTTGGTATCATTTGGAAGCTCAAGGAGTATACTAAGCATATCTGGAGTCAAAGGAGGGCAGGTGTGAAGCAGGTTTTGCAGCATCAACTCATTTCTTGAGTGCATCCAATCATCACTCCCAACAGTGGTATCAGAGCAAATAAGGTAATCATGGGTGATGGTTTCCCTTCCTTCATTGACAAATTAGACAGGAACAACTACCAAGCTTGGTCTCTAAGGATGAAGACCTATCTACAAGGAAGGAGCTTGTTTGGATTCATATCAAGAGATGAGGAATTGCCCTCATTCAAAGCTAGAGGCCTACCCACCAAGGAAGAGCAAGAGAGACTCAATCAATGGTGTGCAAAAGATGCTTTGGCAAGGTCATATCTTCTAAACTCTATTTCTGATTTCCTTCTACCACATATAAGGAATTGCAAAACTTCCCAAGAGACTTGGGAAACCTTGTCAACTTATTTTTCATCAAGCACAAGGGCCAGAAAGAATCAGCTATGGATTGAGTTTACAACTCTTAGGAAGCAATCAAAGCAATCTGTCTCAGACTTTGTTACCAAAGTCAAGGACATTGCAGACCAACTTGCAAGTGTTGGAGAAGAGATTGAGGAAGAGCAAATAGTTAGACAAGTGATCAATGGAATAAAGGCAGATGACAAGTGGGAGAGCTTTACCACAACAATGGACTTATACATGGACATCCAAGCACCTGATCTAACAACTCTGATTGGACAACTTTTCACACATGAAGCTAAGCTTACAAAGAATGGAGAGCAATCAAAAGGTAACAATCCCTCTGCCCTATACACTGATAAGAAAGCTAAAGACAAGGGTAAAAACAAAAAGGTTGATGAAGAAGGCTCTACCTCCCAAGCAAACTATGCAGGGAGAGGTAGATCTTCAAGAGGTAGAGGCAGAGGAGGTAAGTCAGGTAGGGGGAGACCCTACAACCAATCTCCATGCAATATTTGTGGCTTGTCTAACCATACCACAGATGAATGCTACAAAAACTACAAGAACCAAAGAGGAAGAGGTCACCAAAGAGGAGGATACACTCAAGGCAGAGGCAGATTCAACCAATCTCAAGGCTACCATGGCTACAACAATAATTATAACAACAACTACAATCACAATGGCAACTATCAAGGAGGATACAGAAATAGGAAGGATTACAACAATTATGCAGAGGAGCAAGATGACTCCCTATTGATCATGAATATGACATCTAAGTCAGGTATCAATGATGATCACTTATTCTATATTGATTCAGGTTGCTCTAATCATGTAGCTGGAAATGTTGCATTACTTTCTGATTTGGAAGAACCCAAAGGCAAGCACCAAGTACAGACAGGTGATGACACTAAACATTCAGTTGTTAAAGTAGGTAATGTCAAAACTAGTGATGGTAATCAGAATCTATTGAGCAAAGTATTGTATGTTCCAACAATCACCAAGAATCTGATGAGTGTAGGTCAGATTGTGGAAAAAGGTCTACAGGTCAGGTTTACTCAACATGGTGCATATGTGGAGGATCCAAGACATGGATGCAGAAGGATAGCCAAGGGAGAAAAATCAGGTAGATTGTTTACCTTTGAACTTGAAGACACTAAGAATATTGCTTTGTACAACTATAAAGATCAAACTCTATCAGAATTGGAGATTTGGCACAAGAGATTAGGTCACATTGGAGAGAGGACCATAAAACAAATGAGCAGGGATCAATGTGTGCTTGGGATACCTAATGTATCCAAGCAACACATGATATACAAGTGTGGGGCTTGTCAATTTGGTAAGTCACACAGATTGCCCTATACCAAGAAAGGTTTTATGCATGAAGATTATCTGGAATTGGTGCATACAGATGTTTGGGGACCTAGCAAGGAGCCATCCATATCTGGATCAAGGTACTATGTGTCCTTCATTGATGACTATAGCAGGTGGACTGTCTTATATTTCATGAAACATAAAGATGAAGTATTTAATTGCTTCAAGAGGTACCTTGCACTAGTTGAAAATCAAACAGGTAGACATTTGAAGAAGCTAAGGTCAGATGGTGGTGGAGAATACTTCTCCAATGACTTTGAAGATTTCTTGCAGGAAAGAGGCATCAAGAGGGAGATTACTACAAGGTACTCACCTGAACAAAATGGGGTAGCAGAAAGGAGGAATAGACTCATTGTAGAGACAGCTAGGTCTATGCTAAATGAAAAGAAATTGCCAAATTATCTTTGGGCAGAGAGTGTATCTACTGCCACATATTTAATTAACAGGTTGCCATCAAAGACACTTGATGGTATGACACCCTATGAGGCTTGGCATGGTAAGAGACCATCTCTAGATCATTGCAAAATCTTTGGTTGTGTTGCATATGTGCATATTCCCTCACAGGTAAGGGGAAAGCTAGACCCTAAAGCTGAAAAATGCATCTTCATTGGTTATGATTTGAATCAGAAGGGATACAGATTCTACAACCCCTCAAACAAAGGCTTCAAGGTAAGCAGAGATGTCATCTTTGATGAGAATGATTCATGGTATGAAAATGAATGCAGGAAGGTTAGTCTACCTTATGATATGGAAGAATACTTCCCCAAGCTTATCAAGGAAGAATCAATTCAGAAAGAGGACACAAGCTCAGATGATGAAGACACCATCAACATTGAGGAGTTCAAGGCTTGGAAATCCAAAGGGAAGATGAAGATAAAGCAACTAGAAGATAATCCAGAATCTTCAACTCAAGCTATGAGGAGGTCTCAGAGAGAAAAGAAAAAACCTATTAGGTATGGGTATGATACTTCCCTTGTAACCAAACATTCTGTATATCTTGCAAAGGATCTCTTGAATGAAGAACCAGGTACATTTGAAGAAGCAATCACTAAACCAGAATGGAAGGAAGCAATGGATGAAGAAATGGAGGCTCTCAAGGAGAGTGACACTTGGGAATTGGTACCCAAGAAGGAATCTATGAAGGTGATAGGATCCAGATGGATCTACAAACTCAAAAGGAATTCAGATGGTACAATAAACAGATATAAAGCTAGGTTGGTAGCCAAGGGTTTTGCACAAACCCAAGGCATTGATTATGAGGAGACATTTTCTCCTGTGGCCAAGATGCCAACTATCAGAGTTATGGTGAGTGTAGTTGCATCCAAGAATTGGAACATGTACCAATTGGATGTGAAGAATGCATTCTTGAATGGATGGATATCTGAAGAAGTCTACATGTCACAACCACCTGGCTATGAAGATCCCAAGAAGGTAAATCATGTTTGTAAATTGAAGAAGGCTCTGTATGGATTGAAGCAGGCACCTAGAGCATGGAATTACAGGTTGACAACCTATCTCCTAGACCAAGGATTCATAATGAGTAAAGCAGATACTTCATTGTTTATCAAAAGGAACAATTCAGAGGTAATATACTTGTGTGTCTATGTTGATGACATTATTATTACAGGAAATGATGTTCAGGGAATTAGACACATCAAAGGACAGATGATGAAGGAATTCAAGATCAATGATCTTGGATTATTGAAGTACTTCCTAGGACTTGAATTGGTCTATACAAATTCAGGTATCTTTATTACTCAGAAGAAGTACATTCAGGATATGGTCAAGAAGTTTAATTTGCAGGAAGCTAAAGTCTCAAACACTCCTATGGAGGTCAACCATAAACTCAGTGCTCATGAAGGAGAAGAACTCCAAGATATTACAGGTTACCAAAGTTTGGTAGGTAGTCTAAATTATGCTACCTTAACCAGGATTGGTATATCATATGGTGTTAGTGTACTCAACCAATTTATGCACAAACCAAGAGTACCTCATTTAGAGGCAGCAAAGAAGATAGTAAAGTACCTAAAGGGAACACAAAATCATGGTTTGTACTTTTCCTATTCATTAGACATTGATATTAATGTATATTTAGATGCAGATTGGGCAGGTTGCAAGGATGACAGGAGAAGCACATCTGGTTACATATGTTTTGCAGGTGATAAACCAATTTCTTGGTCATCCAAGAAACAACCCACAGTAGCTTTATCATCTACTGAGGCAGAGTATAGAGGGCTAGCAAATGCCACTCAAGAAGCCATATGGTTGAAGCTTTTATATTCAGAATTGGGTCTATACACAAGACCACCAATCATCTTTGGGGATAACACAAGTTCTCTTCACCTTGCAGCTAATCCAATTTATCATGCTAGGACAAAACACATAGAGGTTCATTACCACTATGTGAGGGAGAAGTTACTTAGCAAAGATATTCAATTGTCATATGTGTCTACTAATATGCGATTTGCTCACTAAAGCATTGGATGGAAGCAAGCTATGCAGATTTAAATCCATGATTGGATTGCAGGAAGTAATTGAAGACTAGAGATGAAGACTTGAGCCAAAGTGTTTGGCTTGAGGGGGAGCTGTTGGTGTAATTCAAGCCTTAACACTTGGTTTGGATATCAACCTTGAAGACTTCACATAAAGCTTGGACCTTGAAGGTTTAGCTTGGAACCTTTGAAGGATATATCTACATGGAACAATGATCATAGGAACCAATGCTTATTGATTATTACCATTTATCTCATGTAAAAGTCTATATGACTTTACCACTCATGTAATCACACCTACTAGTATAAGTCATGGAAAAGTAGATGGTATGATTGAGGGAATATCTCCTTATATTTAGATGCTAGATTGAAGGGAGCCAAAACTTGAATTCAAAATTCAAACTCTTACTTAACTCCTATAAAATGGCTAGTAAAAAAGTCACGGATACATCTGTTCATATCCCAAGGCTAATCCATCTATCATTGAGTGTGTGTGAGCTACACTATAGCCTACACCTTTGAGTACCATTGGGCATTGCATATCATGCCAATGGGAATGTACAATCAATAGATCTAATACATATACTCATATTTATCATCTCTGTTATTCTCTGAGTGTACTCTTCAACTCTGTCAACTTCCAAGAGGCATATCTCAAGATCTACTGAACCAAATTGGATGATTCAAAGCACATTGGAACAAGCTTGAAGCATACTATATGCCTACAAAATTTGAAGGTCATTGGATCAACCATCTGGGAGAAATTGCGCTCGAAGTGATCTCTGGTATTTCTCTGTACAGTTCCTAAAATGTCGGGGATGTCCCTAAATTTGCTAAATTGATTTCTCAGAGTGTAGTCTGTCATTTCCTCTCATTCCACTTGCAAATGAAAGCTTGTTAAGCTAATTGATTATGTCCAAAAGCAATTAGATCAATTTTAAGTGTGCTGGTCACAGTGAGCATAACTCTGAGCAGGTGTCAATACCAAAATAGCAAGTTTTTCAGGATTCTTGAAGTCACAAGTAGTCTGTTTTGATCTAATCATTACTCAACTCATTTCCAAAGTACATATAGCATATCTTGGTATCATTTGGAAGCTCAAGGATTATACTAAGCATATCTGGAGTCAAAGGAGGGCAGGTGTGAAGCAGGTTTTGCAGCATCAACTCATTTCTTGAGTGCATCCAATCATCACTCCCAACAGGTACTCTCCTCAAGTGAATGGAATTGTAGAGAGGATAAACAAGACATTGGTTGGATCATCTAGAACAATGCTTGAAGAGAAGAGGTTGCCACATTATCTATGGGTAGAAGCTGTTTTGATTGATGTGTACCTTATCAATAGACTATCATCCAAATCACTTCAAGGTATGACTCGTTATGAAGCATGGAATGGAAGAAATCCTAGTTTTGGACATTGCAAGGTGTTTGGTTGTTTAGCTTATGTTCATGTACCATCACAAGTAAAAGGTAAGCTAGATGAAAGGGCAAAAAAGGTAGTGTTTAGTGGGTATGGCTCAACTCAAATGGATTAGAGGCTCTATAATCCTTTAACCAAGCAATTCACTACAAGTAGAGATGTTGTGTTTGAAGAGCATAGGTCTTGGTATGATGAAGACAAACAAAACGTAACTTTATTATATGATCTTGATTCTGATTCTCATCAATTAGGAAGCAAGCATGATGCACACGTCCAAAATCCAAGAAGTGATATAGATGATGACCGAGATGAAAAGGAAAAGGATTACAAGCTATGGAAGTCAAGAGGCAAAGCAAAGATGTAGGATTGTAAAGAATGCTCTAAGCAAGCTCCTAAAAGATCAACAAGAGAGAAGAAACAACCAGAACGGTATGGATATGATTCCACATTTATTACGAAGCATTCAATCTAATTGGCAAAAGACTCAATTTCAGAGTTACCCTCAACCTATGAATAGACAAAGGGAAATCCTAATTGGAAAAAGGCCATGAAAGAAGAAATAGATGCACTCAAGGAGATGGACACTTGTGATTTGGTTCCAATGTTGTCGAATCAAAAGGTAATTGGTTGGAAATGGGTATATAAAGATAAAAGAAACTCAGATGGATAAGTTTGCATGTACAAAGAAAGATTAGTTAACAAAGGATGCTCACAAAAGCATGGTATAGACTATGAGGAAACATCCTCACCAATTGCAAACATGACTACAATCAGCACATTGGTAAGTGTAGCTACTGCAAGGAATTGGAGACCCCTCCAACTTGATGTACAAAATGCATTTCTAAATGATAAGTAAAGAGGTATACATGTCACAACCTCTAGGTTCTCAAAACCCTAATCATGCATCTTATGTTTGTAGAAGAAAGCATTGTATGGATTGAAACAAGCTTCTAGTGCTTGGAGTTATAGGTTGGTTATAACCTTCAATATTAAGGGTTTAGACCTAGAAACTCAAATCCTTCTCTATTCATCAAAAGGCATTCAAACGATCAAGAGACACATGCAAGAGGAGTTCAAAATCAATGACTTAGGTGAGCTCACATATTTCCTAGGTATGCAAGTGATTTATACAGATGAACGAATGTATCTAACTGAGAGAAGATACATTCAAGGTCTACTTCTCAAGTTCAAAATGGAGAACAAAACGTTTACAAGTACACCTTTGGAGATGAATCATAAACTTAGTATTTATGAAGGTGAGACACTAAGCAAATTCATGCACTTGCCAAGAAGACCACACATGGATGTAGCTAAGAGAGTACTTAAGTATCTCAAAGGTACAATCAATGAAGGTATATTCTATCCTTACGCTTCAGATTTGCATATCAAAATCTATTTAGATGCACATTGGGTAGGAGCGAAGGATGATAGAAGAAGTACCTCTGCTTACTTAACATTTGTAGGTTCAAAGCTAGTGTCATGGAGTTGCAAGAAGCAACCTACAACTGCTTTATCCTCAACTGAAGCAAAGTATAGACGTTTGGACATAACAACTCAAGAGGTAATATGGTTAAAAGCATTGTACATAGATTTGGGACTTGTGAGTTCCAAACTTCACATATTTGGATATAATGTAAGTTCTATGCATCTAGCAGCAAACCCTATTTTCCATGCAAGAACCAAGCACATGGAGGTTCATTACCACTTCATCAGGGAGAAGCTAATGTGTCAGCTCGCGATCATTCTTTTGCTATCTCAAACTTGATTTGCCGTCGAACGATCGTGGAAATTCGACTTGATCACAGTACACAGAGAATCACTTAAGGTTCTCCGCCCAACCGTCGAGCGACTCTTCTTAGTTAATGAGACTAACTCTCTAAATAGAGGCTCTCTCTTTTATTCCTCTACCCATATATATATGATGTGACATTAGTGTCAGCTCGCGATCATTCTTTTGCTATCTCAGACCTCATTTGTCATCAAATGATCGTGGACATTCGACTTGATCACACGCAGAGAATCACTTAAGGTTCTCCGCCCAACCGCCGAGCAACTCTTCTTAGTTAATGAGACTACCTCTCTAAGTAGAGGCTCTCTCTTTTATTCCTCTACCCATATATATATGATGTGACATTTCCTTCCCCTTAAAAATATTTTCATCCTCAAAAATATACATGAAATGTCTCTAATGGTAGAAGAAAGTGCTCGGATTCCCCTGAACCCCATGTAATCTATGTACATGGTCATCTCTGTGTATTGTTTCCCCATATCCTTCCCCTTAAGAAGCCTCATTAGAGATCATCTCAAAGGTGGGAAACCGTCTGAGTGGTGCCTATTATCTCCCATACACACTCAACTTCCAAATTATCACTCCCATAACATACAACATCATCCAAATGACCTAAGTCCATATGATGTATCCTCTATGGAGTAATAGTATGAGAAGCAAGTGTAAAGTGCCAAACTTATAAGCTTGACCGTACCATAGTGGAGATAATAAACCATAGAATCCTATGAAATATAGAACAAAGTCCCATAACAAGTGACTCCAAACCCATCTAAGACTAAATGATAGATTGCCCTCATAACACTCCAGGTCTTCCTAACCTTGAGTGTGCTCACAACTAATAGTTTTCTCTAAACTACATGTGATTATGCAATTCCATCATCTAGCTCATATATAAGAATTTATTCATAGTAAAATGAAATCTATACATTTCACTCACCAAGAAGTCTTTGGTTTGTCATCCATTTCCTTTGGACTTAGTTCTATTGGAAGAGCATCTTTTTGAACTTGTGCAAACTCAAAAATATTTTCTTCCCTATAGTTTTCCATATGAATGCACAAAGCATTCCCTTTGAGATTCAGATAATCCCTAAGTACTCATCCTTCTAACTGATGTTTACACATCATGCTCATGATGTAACACCAAGTAAAAGTTTGGTACCCCAATAGGTTAGATGTATCCCTATCTCCTAGAAACCTTAAAGAGAAGAGTCATATTCAACTCCCAGTCTCACTAATCTCAATAACTAGATCATCTCATCTAGTCAAAGAGCATCACTAGAAGTAAAAATAACTAGTTCTCTCAAGAGTCTCCATGTGAGAATTAATCTAACCATCATAATTAACTAATCTCCCTCTTGTCTTAGATAGAAGAGTGCCACTTCTATCTAGACAATCTAAAAGTGAGAAAGTGAAACTCTCTTTCTCCATCTAATCTCTTCCAAGGAAAAGAGTTCTAACAGGGGATTGAACCTATTCCACTTTCCCTTCCCCTTGGTAAGAGATTCTATTGAATCCAAATGCTCTACTCATCCATAATTGAGAACATGCACATAAGTTCTCTATGCTTTTCCTTCCAAAATAGTGGAGAATGAAACTCCCATGTGAAGGTAAATTACATTGAAAAGTGGAGTAAATGAATTCCTTCTGAAATATAAAGACTAAGAGATGTTTCCCAAACACCTCTTCTGTCTAAATTAAAACATACTATATTCTTCTCCTATGAAGAAATCATGTTTTCCTTTCCTTCTTTCTCTCTCAAAGAGCAGGGGCTAAAGTGAGGCCACTGAACTAAAGTGAGATCTGTCATAGATCTCTAAGCTGATTCCCACTTTCTCCGCAGGAGTGAAACTAGTCACTCTTTGGGTATTCCTGATAATACCCCATAGTCTCCTAATCATCATGTGAGACTCTTGTGAAGATAAGTAAATCTTCACTAACTTGGAGATTATCAAAATGTATCTCCCGTGGCTCTATGCAACTTCCTATAAGCTATACGATTGCTTGTGCACATTACTAATGGTGAAGGTGTAGCTCCTTCCTTTAGCAATCCTATAGTTTAATTCCAAAAGAACTATATGTAGGGATCCTGTTGCTACTAAAGTTGCCTTATGTATAATACTATGATGGTACTAAGTCCATCAAATACATGCTTACAAGCATGCCTACACCTTATTGAAGTTTGTAGAAAGGGCATGTTACCATGCCATAACATTATTACCTAAAGGCAAGTGTGTATATAACGCCATGAGGAGGGAAATTTTTGGACAGCATTTCCCCAAGAATTGGAATCCCAAAAAAAATTATAACCAATAGCTTAGTGGCACATAGGCCACCCAATAACATAGGGCTTGATAGCCCCATGTCATGCACACCATAAACTCATATATAGACTCCATAACCTCCAAAAACATAAAAGCAATTGCTAGCAACAGATCTCTGTGTTGCATAGCCATATAGTTTCTACAATCCTGTTTCTTGCAAAGAATCAAAAAGTGTTCTTCTATCCCATTGATCCATACTTTTATAATTTGAATAATGATCAACATTTGATGTATGCAATCCAATATATGCATGTACATACAGAACATGTCATAACATAAAATAAAATGCGTGAAGCATAAAGCATACGTCCCTGAGTGGTTTAGTATTGAAATTGCATGCATCCAATCCTTCTCGATGAACTTTGAGACCTCTGCACCTTCCTCCTCAGGTCCTAACATAAGCTTTGAAGTGTCCAAAAGCATCGGATCACTTCCCAAAACATGAAGCATGGTCAAAAGATTACTAGAATAATGCAAAATTTACTCAAAAATGCATTTGTAATCCCTATTTAGACCTGCAAAAACCACTTTAGGACCTGAAAATGATCATAAATTGAAATATATAGCATGTGCAAATAGGTCGAAGTGAAATTACTAAAATTGCCTTCCCGGGTTGAAAGATATGGTTCCCGGAAGGTAGTTGCCAAAAACTGTTCAGACTTTGCAGAGCTGTACAGACCTGCAAAATTACATATTTTCCAAAATATTTTCTGTTAAACTGAAAGTAGACCTTGTGCTCTTCGAAAGGAGCCATAGCACCTCCAATTTGGAGTTTTCTAGCCCAAGATATGGCCTTTCCAAGCGGGACATGCCTAACTAGTGGACTGTTGGAGGGGCTGGAAAAAGTGTAAAAATGTGATTTTTGGGGTGCCCAAAAGCATTCTTCCATCAATCAAATCATAAACTTCTCTCCATAACCTCAGAGAGTGGTCTATGAAGATTCTTTGGCCTATTTTCACCCTTCCAAATCCTCCCTTTGTGCATGCTAATTCGCTACCCAAAATGGGCCTAAAGCAAGATTTTTGCTTTTATGCAAAAGCTTAAATGGGAGCTTATAGCAAGCTCCTAGTCCACTCCTAATGTGGATTTTTCTTGGATTTTCTCTTCTCCAAGGTAATTCATACACCATAATTCATGTGTGTATGCACCAATCCATGGCAAGCCTCATAGATGGTCTCTTTTCTTACTCCCAAAAGTGGAGTTTGTCAAAAGTTAACATCTGAATTTTTTCCAAAAAGTGCGGAAAGGGGTCTTTGAGGAACTTAAATTCCTCCTTGGCTTATCATTTTAATGAATCTAATGATTTGCCTAAGAAGTCCATACACCATACTCTCATTATATATACTTTTTCCCATCCATCCATAGCTATAGCACCTCTTTTTCCCTCTTCCAAAATGGGAATTTCTTAGATTCAGGTGCTGAATTTTTTTTCTCAAACTGTGATGAAAGGGGGTTTTGTGGAGATCCAAACTCCCATCGTACTGAGGTATATTTTGGATTTCTTAATCTTATATGAAAGTCCATACAATAGACTATAGGTGTGCATGATTTTTCCTACTAAATCAAGAAAAATCTCACTTCATATTCCCTTCCAAAAATGGCTATTTGTCAATATAAGCCCTGAAATTTATGTGTAAAATCATAAACAAGGCTATTTTAAATATGCCCAAAGCTTGTGGTTTCTTTTGAATTTTGAGGGAATCCTTGACTTAAGATGAGAGTATATATCTCATACTCTCCATCCACATGATTCCCCCAAGCGCTTGGCTGCAAATGCTTCTTTGCCCTTCTCAAAATTAAAGTTTCTGACGAGTTCCTTTTTAACTACTTCTCTAATATTAGTAGTTCGATGTGATTGAAGATATCAAGGAGCACTCATTATATTAAGAATATCCTTTTCACATAGATTTGAGATGCTTCTCCCACCTCCTTCTGCTCTCATATCTTTTGCTAATGGGTACTCCCACCACTTTGTGTTCCACCACCAAAGCTACTCCCAATAATTCGGGTAATTACCCAACAGATCTTGAGGGAGGGAGGGAAGGAGATCCGTCTCTCCTCCTCCTCCAAGGCTGACGGGTTTCTACATGACTATCTAATATAGTAAATGTAATTACCTCACATCATGTGGCCACATCATGTTGGATAGCTCATGGCCCTCTCATGCAGCAGACCTAAGTTCGAATCTTGGTGCCTACAGCAGCAAATGCGTGCCTAGATCTACATGCTCTGATACCAGTGTTAGCTAGTGATCATTCTTTTGCTATCTCAGACCTGATTTGCCATCGAACAATCGTGGACATTCGACTTGATCACACACAGAGAATCACTTAAGGTTCTCCGCCCAATCGCCGAGCGACTCTTCTTAGTTAATGAGACTACCTCTCTAAATAGAGGCTCTCTCTTTTATTCCTCTACCCATATATATATGATGTGACATTTAGTGTCAGCTTTCAATCATTCTTTTTCTATCTCAGACCTGATTTGCCGTCGAACGATCGTGGACATTTGACTTGATCACACATAGAGAATCACTTAAGGTTCTCCGCCCAACCGCGGAGCGACTCTTCTTAGTTAATGAGACGACCTCTCTAAATAGAGGCTCTCTCTTTTATTCCTCTACCCATATATATATGATGTGACATAATGGAAAAGGAGATTTACCCTTCTTTTGTTCCAACTGATAAGTAGCAGATATGATAACGAATGCACTTGATGGAATAAATCTTTGTAGATTCAAAGCTATGGTAGATATTCAACCTATTAGAGAATGAAGACTCAAGCATACTTTATCTTGAGGCAAAGCTATTGCAACATCAAGATTACACTATGCTTGAGGTGGATTTGATCTACATCAAAAGCTATCGCTAGCGCTGGTGTTGATAGATGAAGTAATTTTAGAGGGATGTGAATTACATGGCTTGGATATTGAGCTAGAAGATAGTCCTTGGGTACCCAGATCGATGTGGGGTTGGGTCAATTTGTCAGCACTTTTTAGCAATCCAAATTTGTCAGGTTCTCCTCAATGGAGAAGAAGATCGAGGGGATTTTGGATGTAGAGTCTGATTCTATTGTGATTTCTTCTTGTCATGGATCACGTGCCTAGAAGAAATTGGTTCTTTTTTACCTTTTGGCACCCATACTTGCTTTGTGCATGTTGCCTTGACTTGTCGATAACACTTCCACCTTCGGGTTATCTAGTATTGTAGTCAGTCTGGGTTCCTAAGTCATGGTTGAATTCTTTGTGGTTGTGGCTGAGAGGTGTGGGCGACACTCTACTTTGGAAAATAAGGGAGTTCCAACACTTGCATGACCTGCTCATCAA
The DNA here is from genome assembly GCA_020310875.1 of Ceratopteris richardii. Taxonomy (NCBI): domain Eukaryota; kingdom Viridiplantae; phylum Streptophyta; class Polypodiopsida; order Polypodiales; family Pteridaceae; genus Ceratopteris; species Ceratopteris richardii. The sequence continues at coordinate 45,374,632 of CM035407.1, read as the reverse complement.
GAAGTGAGGCATTCTACACAATTGATCTAGGTAGGTCTATTGAAAGTGTGGAGGATGGGCCAGAGGAGACTATGGTCCCCATTTGTCTGCTGATGCAACCCACCTGACCACTGATTGTAGTCCACGTGACCCATCTGGTGGGTGTTAACCTTGCCTTGTTCAAAGGAAGACTAGGGGAAAATCTCTTTACATCTTCCTAAGCAACGGTCATCCGTCGTCGGCCTCACCTAGGTTGATGTTGTAGTAATGTGACATATTTGACCAAAGATCTTCCAATCCTCCTTCACATTCATTTCATATGGTTTGGGGTTACGTCCCTTAGGTAGGGTACTGTTAGGGAAGTGAAGCAGTATCACACACTATTAGTCTAAGGTTCCTATAAGGAGCGTTTCCTAAGACTCAAGTGCACTAAGTGATGGTATAAACAATCTTGGCCAAGAATTAGTGGTTCTATCAGATCATCATCATGGCACACTAGGAGCTTCACAGTCAAGGTTATCCCATGTATGAGGATAGGAAGGTCCACACCACCCATGCAAGGGGTTTCCATGCCTCCTAGCCCTATGAGATATGCCTCAATTGGACACATTTCTATTCCTAAGCCCTTACATTGAGACCACCTAAGCACACTCATCATAGCACTTGAATAGATTAATGCCCTAATCTCGTGGTGGGTGTTTCCTTGTTGTAGCATGATCGTAATGAAAGGTCTCCTATCCACCATGCTAGGATAAGCAGTTGACTTTGTTTGACACATGGCCATTGGATATCTCAATGTTTCTTTGTCAGTGTTGGTATCTATCCTTGATCCTTTGAAATGGTTGTAATGTTCTCTCCGTAGGCCTTGTCTTCTTGATTTCATGTGTTTAATGCATTTTAGAGCTTTCCATCTAGGCTTCCACACATATTCTCTTTTCTTCCTCCTTGTGCTTCTTTGCCAACATGAGTCTTCTAAGCATCTCCTACATCAGAGGTTCCTGATAAATCTCGACTCTACAACCACTAATGTAATTAGGCATTATCTCTCCTTCTAATGTGGCTAATTGTACCACTCCACTTGTTGAAAGTCTGTTTATAATCATAGGTCCATAAAGACATTTCTCTAGTTTTCGTACATGCTATTTCAGTGTATATACTATGACTAAGTCACCTTCTTTTAATCCTTTATCTTTCACCTTTGTATCAAAATAGGCTTTCTTTCGCTTCTTGGTTGCATATATGCTTGCCGCTACTTTTAGACTTGTTTCTCCTAATCATTCAAAGTCCATTATCCTTGATGATAATTCATGGCCGGTTCACTAATGCTCTTTGCAACCATAAGGGTGCGTATCAAAAAATCCAAAGGGAGCACTACATTTTGACCAAAAACAATTTGAAAGGGAGTTGCATTGAGTATTGTCTTGTAGGCCACTGGATATGCCCAAACAGCATGATGTAATTATTTGTCCCAATTTGAATGTTTGTTGTTTATGAGTTTTTTCAATAAATTACAACGGATCTTATTAGTGCTTTTTGCCCGACCATTGGCTTGAGGATGATATGGTGCAGATCTCTTGTGAATCACCATATAATCGTGCAATAAGTATTCAATAAGGTGGTTTAGAAAGTGGGTTCCTTGATCACTCACTAGTTCTATAGGTAATCCATACCTCATAAAGAAATTTTCAAATAAGAATTTTGCAGTCATGTGTGCATCACTCTTTTTGGTAGCCTTAGCCTCTACCCATTTGATAAGATGGCCTATTGCTACTATGATGTATCAACACGAGTACCTTTAGCAGGGGGTTAATGGGTCCTAGAAAGTCTATACCCCACTACGAGAATGCATGTCCTCCCAACATGGGTTTTAGTGGCATTTCATCTTTGTGAGTATGAAACTAGGTTCTTTGGCATACATCGCATCTCTTAACATAAGTATGTGCATCCATGTGAAGAGTGGGCCACCATAATCCTCTGAATAATATGACTTTGATTATTCTATCGGGGCCAAAATGACTCCTACAACACCTTGGTGTGCAGTCTCTTATATGCTCAAATAATCACTGTCATAAGCACACTCTCTTAGATATCCATCTCTCCCTGGTTTGTATAGGTTATCACCAATAAGTGTGTAGTCTTGAGTTTCGTGCTCTAGATTTTGTTGTCTTGCTAAAGTCATTCCTCATGGGAATGTTCTTGTCCTCAAGTATGTTACCATGGGTTCACTCCATTATAGTGTAAGAGACACATGATACAGAGTGGCATGTTCCATAGGTGGTCTTTCATAACAGACTGAACATTCTTTACTTAGCCTATAGGCATCTTCTTCCATATAAGGCAAATACACTCCGAGTCTATGCAAAGTATGCAATGTAGAGTGTTTTGAATGATGTTTCTTTGATGCACCTACATGTGCCAATTCCAACCAATTCTTATGTTCTAATTCCTCCATGCAAAAAACAAGAATTTTTTGATTATCTTGTTTATATATGCTTCCTACTATTATCTGCTATCTTTTTGACTGGTGATTTCTCCTTTTCAATCCTGATCCTTGGATTCTTGTGTCCAAATGTGAGGATAGGGACAATAGTCTTGGCCCATTGGGGTACTATCTCAAGATTAAACATGTATGCATGTAGTAGTTCATCTACTATTCCTTGAGCGGCTCCTCCAATAGTTAACTGTGAAATATGATTAGCTCTTAGGTGGGTCTTTTGCTCCTTGAGTACTACTTCGAAGTCATCCCACCATTAATAATAGAAACCAACATATCAATCTTCCGGTGTTATATGGATTATTAACTAAGTACAACAATGCTTGATGATATGTGAAGAACTTGAACTTGTTTGCCAAAATGTAATGCCTGAATTTTTTTATTGCATAAATCAATCCTAATCCTTCATGCTTTGTATTGGTGTAATTCCTTTCCGCTGCATTTAATTGTTTGCTTGTGTAAGCTATGGGAAGATCTATGTTGCTTTCATTTGTGGGTTGTGTCAACATGCCCTATAGCATAGTTGAACACATCCACATGCATGTGGAATGGCTTATCCCAATCTGGTGTAGTTAAAATGGGTGCTGAACACAAGCATCATTTGAGTTCATTGAATCATTTCTCACATTCATCTGTTCCTTGCCAAACCATGAAAAAACATTTTTCTAGATTCAAATAGACTTGATATTCTCAACATTTGTCAAAGAATTTCCTTAATTCAGGGATGTGAGTCTGTCTCATGTTAGACTGAGCACATAAGTCATCCATGTAAATTTCCAAGTTTTTTAGTAAGAACTCCTTAAAACTGTGACACATCAGTCATTGAAACATGGCAGATGCATTTGTCAACCTAAATGGCATCACACAAAATAAAAATATGTCCCATTGTATGGTGAATGCCATTTTGTGTTGATCTTCAAGGGCAATGGCTACCTGATTATAGCCTAAGAATCCATCAAGAAAGCTATAGACTTCCTTGCCCGCAACTCGTTCCAATAAATGCTCCGTGATAGGAAGAGGATAACTCTCTCTAATCATGGTGGCAATAACTTTTTTAAGGTTAATAAACACACAATTTTCCATTTTTCTTTGGCACAACTACAATGGGAAATACCCATTTGATATGTTCAATTTCATAAATAAATTGAGCTTCTATGAGATGATCTATCTCCTCCTTAATCTTGGCAGCATAATTATCATTATAGGTGTATGGTTTTTGCTTAGAAGGCTTGGCCTCTAGAGTCATAGGAATTCTATGGGAGCATATATCTAGGTCTACTCCTTTCAAGTCCTTGTAACTCCAAGCAAACACATCTCTATATTCTTGCAATAGGGTAGTTAACTGTTCTTCTTCTTCTTCCTCCTCTATCAAATCATACCCTATGCATGTGCGCTTTTCTTCTCCTTCTGTTGTGACTATTATTTTTTTGGCTTTTTCTCGATTATCATATACGTCTCCAATGCCTGCTTCTCATTTAGGCATCCATACCATAATTATTTTGTCTTCTATTTCATATGTTTTGAAGTTCTCTGGTACTTCCATGAGCGGTTCTTCTTCTTTGGTCTTAGGTAATTTCTCTTTCTTCTTTTTGTGCTTACTTTCTTTACATTCTGTGAGTGAATTGGGTTGTTCAGATAATGAATTCTAGGTCCTCATCACTTGTCTCATCTGGCTCTTGCACCAATTCCATGCATTCTTCTAGAATAGGATCTTCCTCTAAAGGTTCTATAGAAAATATGGAAATGTCATATCCATCCTCATCACAGTGAGGGGTCCATTGTTCTTCATTTACTGCTATAAAATCTTTGCCCAACCATGAGGCTCAAATTCTATTGGAGTTAGACATCTGTGGAAGCACATAAATAACATAGGAAAGAACGAGAAGCTTGGAGAACAAAACACAATACTGAATGTATGACCACAAAAATGTACAAAGATAAGTAACCCGTTAGGGCAATAGGTATATATGCAAGCCAAGGGGAAAAAAACTTCCTAAAGAGGGAAAAAAGTGCCTTAGTGGTCCTAGTGTGTTCACACACATGACTACCTAAATATATCAACAAATCCCCCCCAGGGAATGATGTGACGAACATGGAGATGGCACTCATGTGTAAGGAAGTGCCAAGCTATATGGAATCAATCCATAAAAGGAAGTAAGCCCAAAGCTTTGTCGAAAGCTTGAAATTTCTCCCTAGGTAGAGCCTTCTTGAAAAGGTCTACAATGTTCTCCTGTGTGGGCACATATGCCAAGTTGATCTCTCCAGTAGGGAACATCTCCCTGACATAATGATAATGCACCTCGATGTGCTTAGTGTGAGCATGGAACATAGGTTCCTTACAACTGCCAATGCACTCTAACTGTTAGTGAAGATGGTGGCAATGGAAGACTGATCAACACCCAAATCAGCCATATAGCATCTGAGCCACACACGCTCAACAATCGCTATGAACGCTGCCCTATACTTAGCCTCACAGCTAGAAGTGGCCACAGTAGGCTGCTTCTTGCTCAACCAAGATATGCATGAGCTACCAAGCATGAAGTAAAAGCCACTAATGGACACATGAGTGTCATAAAGACCAGTCCATTCACTATCAGAAGAAGCATGCAAATCTGGTCGTAGTGATCTCTCCTTGTGATAAAACAATCCAAGTAGCCAGGTACCACTCAAGTAGCAAAATATGTGCTTAAATGTCTTCCAATGATTGATGCCTGGGCAACGCATAAACCTGCTCATCTATGAGAAAGTAAACTGAATATCTGGATAAGTAATGCATAAGTAAATCAAGCATCCAATAGTTGTTGATAGAGAACAACATCAAATGCATCTCCACCATCATGAAGACTCAATCATAAACTTTTCTCCATAGGAGTGGCAATAGGCTTATAGTCTTCAAGGCCAAAATATTGCAATAATATGTCAATATATTTTGTTTGACACAAAGCCATTCGACCATCAACTTGCATAAATTGAATGCCCAAATAATTATGCAAATGCCCCAAATCAAACATCTCAAATGAGGATGCAAATCAACATTAAAATCAGTAATATGCTTTTCATGAGGACCAATGAGTAGCATGTCAGCAACATACATGACCATGATTAGAAGCACATCATTAGCATGCTTAACATATAAGGTGCTCTCAGTTGGACTGTTCTCAAAACCATGTGCAATGAGATACGCATGTATCGCTTCATACCAAGCATGTGGTGCTTGCTTTAAACCATATAATGCCTTCTTTAACCTGCACACTTCGTTTTTGTGCCCTTCCTGCACAAGGCCACGGGGCTGAAAAACATACACTTCTTCATGCAAGTCACCATTCATAAATGCTATTTTAATTTCCATCTAATGTACATTCCAACCATGATGATTTGTAAGTGCAGAGATGCTACGAACAATAGTCATTTGGCATGTAGGTGCAAAGGTCTCATCAAAATCAATGCCTCTTTCCTCCGCATAATCCTTTGCAAGAAGCCTAGCCTTATACATGTCAACTATTCCATCAGGCTTACACTTCAGCTTGTATACCCACTTAGTGCCAATGGCCTTCTTGCCAGGAGGCATGTCACATAAAGACCAGGTACCATTCTTCATTACAACATCATATTTAGATTGCATAGCAGCCATCAGATTTTTAGAATTTTGTGCTTTATTAAACAAAACAAACTCATGCTCATCATGGAGACTAGAGGTAGCCATAGCATAGCAATATAATGCAAAAGAGGCATTATGATAGCCTGAATAAGTATGGTATGAAAGAGGTGCATTTAATTTGCTGTAATGTAAAGTCTACACCAGCCATTTTGGCATAGTTTTTGCCTCCTCAATATCAGCTCTCTCATCAGCAAGTGCATCATGTAAATCTGTAGGAAAAATGGAATGATCTACATCATCACATGAAACCTACAAAGGCTCAGAAGTTGCCTCACTAGGACCAGCACTAGACTATCCACCTGTAAAAAGAGGTAGCAAAGTATCATACATGTCTTTGGACCTAACAGATGTCTCCTTAGTACATGAAAGTAATGGTTAAATAGCATCTTCCACAAAAACAATATCACAGCTAACCAAACTGTTTTGTATTAATGTAGCTAATCTAGCTTCTCCCCCAAAGATAAGGCTATGAACAAAAATACTTCAATGTGTGAGGATTTGTGTTAACTTTAAAACTTACACCCTATAAATAGTGCCTCCAAATCTTCAAGGCATGAACTATTGCATGAGGTTCCTATTCGTGGATAGGCCGATTTCTCTCATAAGATGGAGAATTTTTCTTACTTTTAAAAGAAATTGGTATGACATCTTGAGTCAAAACTACACCAACAATGATTCCACTAGCATCGATTTCCAATTCCAAAAGTTTCTATGGATCTACCACTAATAAAACTAGGCCACTTGAAACTACTTGTTTCAATGCATCAAAATCTTGTTGCTACACTCTGGTCTACAAAAACTCTAGATTATTATGCAATAAACTTCTAAGTGGCATAGCTATGTGTCAATAGTTGGCAATGAATTTCCAGTAGAAGCTTGATAATCCTAAGAATGATCATAACTCACACTCATTCTGAGAAATTGGTTGGTTGAGAATCACAAAAACTTTATGTGGATCCAATCTAATTCCATCTACACAAACTATACATCATAAGTACTCAACCTCAAATAAACAAAGTTGTGTCTTCTCTCGGTTGACATACAAAGTATTCTAATCCAACGTCTTAAAACCTATATGTAAGTGACATTCGCTCTTACTATAAGCCAAGAGATCATCCACAAAAATAACTACAAATCGAACAAAAAAAGGAAAAATAATATCATTATGAGCATCATAAAAGTACCTCAAGCATTAGTTAAACCAAAGGGCATTACATGATACTCATAATAAACAAATCTAGTACAAAATGTTGTTTTATGTACATCATTATCCATAACTCTAATATGATGATAATCACTTTTTAAGTCTGTTACTATATAGAATAACACCTCCTAGTGCATCTTGAATATCATTCATGGAAAGCATCGGACATCTCTGCTTTATTGCAATGTTATTTAGTGTTCTATTGTCCATAGACATCTTGAATGATCCATCCTTTTTGTGAACCAAAAGCACTAGAGCCGCAAAAGATGAATAGTTTGATCTAACAAGTCCTTTGTCCAAATACTCCTTGATTGTATGAGGGGCTTTTACCTCCTCTTGTAGACTCGTTTGATATGATTGTCTGACCAGTGGATGAGGTCTTGGTACTACATCAACCTTGTGCTTGAATTTTTTCTGAGGCAGAAGATAAGAAGAAATTATTAAAGAAACAAGTGTTGAAATTTAGTTTCCATTCTAGAATCAAGCTCCACTTCTAAACTAGTTTGAATCTATAAAGATAATAACTCTTTATGTTCAAAGTACAAGACTTAAACCTTTCTTCTACCACTATAAAGGTAGACATCTAATTGTATTTTAGAACATCAATCTCCCCATGGATGGTTATATTTTGACCATTATGATGAAATTGATATACATGAGTTTGAGAATCTATAATTGGCTTCTTGCTTGGAGGCCACTATTTGCTAAGAAAAAGATCAAATTTAGCTTGCTTGGTGATCTCAAAATCTAGCCCATGTTTATCTGTATGAATTTAGGTTCTTAATCCTATAAACTCGTGGATCCTAGATCTTGGATCCCTTCCCATCATCTAACTCTACTTTATAGGTGTATTTAGATGGACTAAGAATTAACTTTTCTCTTACCATGGATAGAAGTTTGAACGACATTCATCTCTCTACTAGGTTCTCGAACTGATGTTGTGGGATTCCTAAATCTCATCCAAGTAGTTTTTTGTCCTGAAGGTTGAGATCGAGAGGATTGCCCATCCTCTAGCACCAAGGCCAATTTTAATGGCTCATTTAAGGTGTGCTAGTGCTCCTTGTGTAGAAGAGGACATAACATCTCCCAAAGTCAACCACAAACTTATGTACCTAAAGAAAATCAAGCATCTAATATGGTATCATCAACAAGATTTCCTTGTACTTATCTACATATTCTTGCACTATTAGTTGTCCTATACAATCATTTGGAGGAACAAAGTTGTTATAAAGTATGATCTTGAATTCCGCCTAAGTGGGGGATTTCTATCTTGAAAGGGGATGGAATGATTGTTGTAGAGGCCTCTACAATTAAAATAAAGTTTGCTAGCCATGTTCAGAATGAACAACAATTGTTGTCTATTCATTGCAACTATGATCCATCTTGTCATGATTAGTCTAAGTTTTTAATAGACTCAGATGTTTGGTACAACCAAACATAATACCTCGTAAATGCATTTTGTTCATTTCACTTGGATTTTCTCCCACAGGGAATACCATCACATGTGCTAACAACTCATGTTATCTTGTCATGGAAATTGGAAAGATAACTCTTAATACTAGTATGATAGTTATTTCATATAGTGAGATGCTTTATAAGTGTTAGGCATCAAGAAGAAATAATTCTTGATTTCAACACTAAGACAATATTGACTTGGTTATTAAATTTGTTGATGATAGATGTATAGTTCATGATCTCTTGAATGGTGATGCTATGATTTTTTCTAGCATTTGATGTTGTGTTAGTTGGTGCCTATTGGCACCCATTGCCAAGGCCAATGAAGAGGGAGCATGCATAGATGATGAGAGATCATGTAAATCAATGTGACGGCAGTGATTAATATTTCATATAGTTCAAGTTCAAAAAAATGATTTTTATCACTATCCTTGTCTTTACAAAAACCCAAAAAAAAAACCTATTTTGTAAGCATGTTCTATATTTTGTGCAAGCCAATGAGGCCTCAACTTTGAGAGGCTAAGTAGAATCCACATACCAATTTTCATATTTTTTTGGAGCTCATTAGACTCCCAAATTAGCAATAGGATATAATTTTTAACTATGCCAAACATTGTGTTTGAAACCAAACAAACGTATTCAAAAACTAGGGAGCTCATTTTGGAGAGGATTGATTTTGGGAAAGAAAGCTTGTAAGTTCATTGAGAGCTATTGTAATTGAGATCAATAGAACTTCCATTTCTCATACTCTTTACCTCTTTTGTGTGTGTGTGTGTGTGTGCATCTTGCATGCTTCTCACCTTCACCTTCACTTACATCACTCGCTCATGATCATCATGTCATCCTCATGCCTTCATGGATTGATAATAACAAGATGGAAGTCATCGACCTTGGTACTCTCCACTGTCCTAGAGTGACATCAAATTCCACACTCTTGCCAATGAGCATAGCTGGAGGATAGGTATGTGATGGCAAGAGCATATATTATCGATGTTTGAAGCTTTGGTAGGTAAATTTTGATGGTTCTTGTTAATTTTTTTATCATTTTTCACCTCCTTCCACCATAGCACCTCACCTTTATTTTAGTTTTAAGCATATCTACACCTCTCCCTTCATTTCCCTCATTTTCATTTGCAAGAGAGATATAAAGAGCTTGTGTGTCTTGTTATTTTGTGTGTTTTTAGTGATTTATTGTAGGTTTTAGCATCATCATCATCTCCAAGACCGCAAACAAGTACAAGAGAGCTTTTTCGAGTTTTGCACGGACTACATTGGTCTATCATGACAAACCAAGAAAGTCACATCTTTTATTTGCATCTACACCATAGCAAAGGGCTCCTCAATGCTTTCACAACACAGTACAACCATAAAAAAACTCTAAGTGTTTCACTCTATCATGACAAGTTGGAGGGACGATAGACCCATCTATCATGAAATACCACTCTAGCATGCTAGACCACCCCTACAGACACCCCATCTATCATGATAGACTACCCATCTATCATGATGGACCATTCCATCATGTCATATACCTATCTTTTGCGAAAAACCAATGGCATGATAGACCATCCTCTATCAAGATAGAATCTATTGCAAAAGACCCCTCTCTCATGATAGACCAATTTTCTGATAGACCAAATTTATGATAGAACATCGTCTATCGCGAGAGCCTACCCCATGATAGAAACCCATCTATTGCAATAGAACTCATCTATCATGACGGAACACTCTATTGCGATAGACCACCTGTCTGTCATGGTAAACCAAGATAGACTCTCTCTATCACAACACACCCCATCTATCATGAAAGATGCTCTCAGGAGGGACCACCTAATTGATATTGTTTAATGGTTTATTTTTCGATGATTTTTTTGGTCAAAATTAATGAGTTTTGGTGGGTTTTGAGTGTGTGATATATTCTCCAAGGATTGTAATGTGTTCAGGGTATTGTGCAAAAATGAGAGACTTGCAGATCTTGCTTGGGATGTCATCGAGCATTGGAACTCACCTTAGATCTTGAAAGTAAGGTTGGAAAATACTTAACCCCCCATATCAATTGTAGCCTAGGCTAAGTGTGTAGCCTTAGGGTTAAGATTTAGGGAAATGTTAGGAACCTAAAAGATCAAGACACCTTGAAGAACATCAAGGTCGACCACTATGATTGTGACACTCAAACACCTAAAGGGAAAAGAACATGAACACATGGAGAAATGTGAAAGCCGAGACAAAGTATTCCTGATTAAGAGATAGTAAACTAACAAGAAAAGAAAAAAAAAATTGGATAATCAACGAACAAGTGATTGAGGTATAAGGAGCACCATAAAGTCTACCGATAAGAGTAAATTAATGAACCTACGATCAGCGAAGCATATTTGCAAGGTGTATTAAAACATCACAAGTGGTTGCAATTAGCACATGTTGATGCCTTAGGGCAACTCTACACTAAACAAAGAACCCTCCAAACATTGAAATGTTTAGGTGTATAGTGTCCAATGATAGACTTCGATGTGCATATGTTGATTAAGGAATGTCCAACTTGTATTAGCATAACCCCTATTGAACATGCAACACTATATCAAGTTTTACTAATACCTTATTGGAGTGTCCCTTTAGTAATATTCTTATAAAAAATACTTTCACCAAAGAGATGAGACTAGCTCGACAAAGTAGTCTAGAACAAGAAATGCAAGACTATGCATTAATGGGAGACAATCTATATAAATTTGAAAGAGAGATGGACATTTGAGATTATATGTACATGAGAACAATTATTTGAGAATAATGGAAGCTACACATAATGGTGTTGTAGGTGGACACTTTGGACCTGACCGTATGATCGAAGCCATTCTATTTTCAGGTGTTTGGTGACCCATGCTTCACATGGATACACATAGCTATGTGAAACATTGTGACGCCAACTAGAAGCTCCCATGTAAAATACATAAAATTGGACAATAAGCTAGTGAGATGTATTTTTTGGGTATAGTTCTAAGATCAAAGGTTATTGCTTGTATCATCCATAGAGTAAATGTGTTGTGGTTGTGTTGATATATTTAGGTAGTGATGTGTGTGAACACTCTAGGACTCTCGGGGCACTTTTTTCCTCTTTAGGAGGTTTTTTTCCCCCAGCTTGTATATACACATATTGCCGTAATGGGCTACTTATCTTTGTACATTCTCTAGTAATACATTCAGTATTGTGTGTTGAGCTCCAAGATTCTTCTCCTTCCTTGTGCTGTTCACGTGCTTCCACAGACATCTAACTCCAACAACTGATATCAGAGCAGGTCGCCGCTTCATCTAGGACAGCGTCTACACCTCTCCGGTTGCAGTCTCAGAATCACACGAATTTTGGTGAGCATACTCAGTGTGTTTCCGAGAGATCAAAACCGCTTCGCTCTGCGGTGCCAAAATCACGATCTGAGCTCGTTTCGGCCTCCAAATGCACTATCATAGCGCTTGTGCAGGTTATTTTGTCTTTTGTGCCAAAGGTATATACCAGTTTTTGTTCGCGAGTATAAGCATCTCGAAGTGTGTCACAAGTGTAGAAAAATTCGTCTGGGCAGTTCCGTTCAACTTTTTGAGATACAGTCAATTTTCTGCATCAAGGTATTTTAGTCACCGGCTATGGCTGAAAGCAGTGATGTATTCGGTATGTTGCCTGTTGAGGATAATTTGGATGGTACCAACTACCCGTTATGGGCTTATATGATGCGACATGTATTGGTTGCAAAAGGACTGTGGAACATTGTGTAGGGTGTTGAAAAACATCCTATCACACCTGCAACTATTACAACAGCAGGTACTGAAGCTGATGTAGAAGGTGTCGAAGATGATGATATTCTGCATATTCCTATTCCTGCTGCGGTTTCTGCTACACCTACTATAGAGTAGATTCCTTGGGATGGTAGAGATGCCCAAGCACATGCATTGATAGCTTTGCCTGTCAAACGTGCCATTATTCCTCACAGTCGCTCTTGTAGAATACCTAAGGATACTTGGGATACACTTACCACATTGTACCAAGCTAGGAATGAGGCTCGTGTTGCTTACCTCCAAAAATAGTTGGAGAGCACATGAATGAAGGTGATTCTATGGATAATTTTCTAACGAAGATCAAAGACCTGAAGGAACAATCGATTTCTGTTGATGAGGTTATACTAGATAGCTCACTTGTGCAGATGATTTTGAATGGTCTTCCTGATTCATATCAGAGTTTTGCATCTACTCTTTGGTTGATGATGAAAGGCAATCCAAATGCCTTGTCATTTGAGGAGTTAGTTTCTGTTTTGTTACAAGAAGATCAGTCTAGGCAAAACAGGTCTATTATGCGTGTTGCAGATCAAGCTTTCCTAGCTAGTCAAAAGGGCAAAGGAAAATGGAGCTCTTCTACTAGTAAGCAGAAATCTGCAAATGTTGCATATTCGAAGAAGGAAGATAAAGATGAGAAGAAATCAAAAAATTAGAAATTGTTTTGCAAGTACTGTAAAGGGAATGATCATATCATAAAGAACTGTCCAAAACTCGGTGCAAAAGAGGCAAAGAAAAAGGAGGCTGGAATGATTGTTGCAGAGGCCTCTACACAAAAAACCGAGTTGGGTAATCTTGTGTAGGAAGAAGAATGGGCGTTTACTACTATTTGTAATTTTGACTTATCTTCTCATGAGCAGTGTATGTCTGCAGTAGACTTAGATGTTTGGTACTTTGACAGTGGGGCGAGAAAACATATTACCTCGTAGCACAAATTCTTCTCTTCACTCGAGCCTGCCCCTACAGGGAATACTGTTACATGCGCCAACAACTCCTCTTATCCTGTTATGGGAGTTGGTAAGATCAGTTTGACTACTACTGATGGTAGTTCTTTCACTTTTTCAGATGCTTTGTTTGTGCCAAGGATCAAGAAGAATCTGTTATCAGTTTCTGCATTAGCCAAGATGGGCTTGGTTGTGAAATTTGTTGATGAAAGATGTAGAGTTCATGATCTGTCAAATGGCGATGTTATTATTGCTTCTGGCATTTTATGTCGGGGGTTGTATAAGCTCATGGAATATCAAAGATTTGTGAATGATTCGGCATGTGCAGTACATGATTCTCAGGCTATGTGAGATGCAAAGCTTTGGCATGCACACTTTGGTCATCTGAATTTTGCTAGTTCGCTACGCCTGCAAAAATCTGATATGGTGTCTTCTTTGCCCAAGCTTGAGGCACCTGGAAAACATGTATGTGAAGGCTGTATTTTGGGCAAAATGCAGCCTTCCTCCTTTCCAAAAGATGGTTCAGTTCGGGCTACGCAAAAATTACAGCTTGTACATAGTGATGTATGTGGTCCTATGCACATACCTTCTTTTGGAAATTATCTTTACTTCATGACTTTCATTGATGATTTTTCCAGACATGCATGGGTATATCCATTGAAGGCAAAGTCTGAAGTGTTCATATGCTTTAAACAGTTTTTGGTTTTGGCTGAAAATCTATCAGCATGTAGAATGGGCACCCTCTATTCTGATCGAGGGGGGGGGGATATATGTTGTCTGATTTTAATGCATTTCTGCCTGAACATGGGATAAAACACCATTGTACAATGCCATATACACCTCAACAGAATGGAGTTGCTGAACGAAAGAATAGGTCACTCATGGAGATGGCGAGGTGTATGGTCAAGAGTCAGGCTTTACCACATAGTTTCTGGCTTGAGGCTGTCATGTGTGAAGCATATGTACTGAACAAGTGTCCCACTAAAGCACTACACTCTATCACTCCATATGAGGCTTGGCATGATCCCAAGCCATCTGTTGCTCATCTGCGTGTTTTCGGTTGTTTGACATATGCATTAGTGCCTGAACAACATCGTAGAAAATTGGGTGATAACGTAGTAAAATGTATTCTTGTTGGGTACAGTTCTGAAAGTAAAGGCTATCATCTCTATCATCCACAGACTAAACCCATTCTAGTTAGCCATGATGTTGTTTTTTTGGAAGATGCTATTCAGCCATTGCTTTCATGTACAAAGGAGACATCTGTTAGCTCAAAAAACATGTATGATACTTTGCTACCTCTTTTTATAGGTGGACAATCTAGTGCTGGTCCTAATGAGGCAACTTCTCAGCCTTTGTAGGTTTCATGTGATGATGCAGATCATTCCAGTTCTGATGCAGATTTACATGATGCACTTGTTGATGAGAGAACTAATATTGAGCACGAAAAAAGTATGCCAATATGGCTCGTGCAGACTTTGCGTGACAGCAAATTAGATGCACCTCTGTCATATCATACTCGTTTAGGCTCTCATAGTTCATCTTTTGCATCAGATTGCTATGCTATGGCTGCATCTAATCTCTCTGATGAGAATGAGCCTGTTTCATTTGATGAACCACAAAATGCAGAAAATTGGAAGGCTACTATGCAATCCGAATATGATGCTATAATGAAGAATGGTACTTGTTCATTATGTGACTTGCCTTCTGGTAAGAAGGCCATTGGTACTAAGTGGGTATACAAGCTGAAGCGTAAGCCTGATGGTACAATTGATAGGTATAAGGCTAGGCTTGTTGCAAAGGGTTACACGTAGGAAAAAGGCATTGATTTTGATGAAACCTTTGCTCCTGCTTGTCATATGACTACTGTTCATAGCATTTGTGCACTTGCATCCCATCATGGTTGGAATGTACATCAGTTGGACATTAAAACAACAGGACATTAAAACAACCTTTCTGAATGGCGACTTGCATGAAAAAGTTTATGTTTTTCAGCCCCGTGGCTTTGTGCAGAAAGGGCATGAAAACCAGGTGTGCAAGTTAAAGAAGGCATTATATGGTTTAAAGCAAGCACCACGTGCTTGGTATGAGAAGATACATGCCTATCTAATTGCACAAGGTTTTGAGAACAGTCCAAGTGAAAGCACCTTATATGTTAAGAGTGCTTATGATGTACTTCTGATCATTGTGGTTTATGTTGATGACATGCTACTCACTGGTCCTCATGAGAGGCATATTGCTGATTTTACGACTGATTTGAATGCCTCATTTGAGATGTCTGATATGGGGTATTTGCATCACTTTTTGGGCATTTACTTTATGCAAGTTGATGGTGGAATGGCTTTGTGTCAAACGAAATATATTGACACATTATTGTAGCATTTTGGCCTTCAAGACTCTAAGCCTATTGCCACTCCTATGGAGACAGGTTTATGATTAAGACTTCATGATGTTGGAGACGCATTTGATGCTGTCCTCTATCAACAGGTTGTTGGATGCTTGATTTACTTATGCATTACTAGGCCAGATATTCAGTTTACTGTCTCACAAATGAGCAGGTTTATGTATTGCCCAGGAGTCAAGCATTGGTAGGCAGTTAAGCACATCTTTCGCTACTTGAGTGGTACTCGGCCACTTGGGTTGTTTTATGCCAAGAGGGGATCACTACCGACAGATTTGCATGCTTTTTTTGACTAAGATTGGGCTGGTTGCTATGACACTCATGTGTCCACCAATGGCTTTTGCTTCATGCTTGGTAGCTCATGTATGTCTTGGTTGAGCAAGAAGCAACCTACTATGGCCACTTCTAGTTTTGAGGCTGAGTATAGGGAAACTTTCACAAAGACTGTTTAGTGTGTGTGTCTCAGACACCTTATGGCTGATTTGGGTGTTGGTCAGTCTTCTACCACCACCATCTTCACTGAGAGTCAGGAACCCTATGTTCCATGCTCGCACTAAGCACATTGAGGTTCATTATCACTATGTCATGGAGAGGTTCTCTGCTGGGGAGATTAGCTTGGCATATGTGCCCATGCAGGAGAACATTGCAGACCTTTCCACGAAGGCTCTACCTAGGGAGAAGTTTAAAGCTTTTCGCAAAGCTTTGGGCTTAGTTCATTTTGTGGAGTGATTTGCACATAGCTTGGCACTTCCTTATACATAAGTGCCAGCTACTTGTTCATTGCATCACTCCTAGGGGGTATTTGTTGATATATTTAGGTAGTGATGTGTTTGAACACTCTAGGACCACTGGGGCACTTTTTTCCTCTTTACGAGGATTTTTCCCCCTAGTTTGTATATACACCTATTGCCCTAATGGGCTACTTATCTTTGTACATTCTCTAGTAATACATTCAGTATTTTGTGTTGTGCTCCAAGCTTCTTCTCCTTCCTTGTGCTATTTGCGTGCTTCCACAGACGTCTAACTCCAACAGGTTGGTGATGATGTTTTTTTGTGGAAGATGCAATTCAGCCCTTACTTTCATGTACCAATGAGACATTAATGAGGTCAAAGGATGTGTATGACATGTTGCTGCCTCTTTCACAAGTGGAAAATCAAATGTTGCTCCTAGTGAGGCAACTTCTCAACCTTTATAGGTTTCAAAGGATAATGCAAGTCATTATATTTCTATGCAGATTTACATGATGCACTTATTGATGAGAGAACTAACATATAAGAAAAAAAAGCTATGCCTAAATGTCTAGTGCAAGCTTTCAGAGATAGAAGTTAGATTCATCTTTGGCATATTGTACTCATTGAGGCTCTCATAATGCTCCTTTGCTTCATATTGTTATGTAATGGTTGTCGTTAGTCTTTGTATTGAGAATGATCCTATTTCTTTTGATGGCGAAAAGAACTCAAAAACTTGGATGGACCTTATGAAATTAGAATATGGTGCTCTTTTGAGGAATGGTTCTTATTCTGTATGATCTTCCTCCTAGTAAAAAGGTTATTAGCACCAAAGGGGTACGTAGCTTGATGAATAGTTGATTGGCATAAGGCTAAGCTTGTTTCCAAAGGTATGCTCAAGAGAAAAGAATTGATTTTTATGAGGCCTTTGCTCCCATATGTTGAATGACCACCTTTTGTAGCAGATGTGCACTTGCAGCTCATGGTTGAGAGGTACATAGGTTGGACGATAAAAATACATTTTTGAATGATGATTTACAAGAAGAAGTGCATGTATTTCACCACCATTGTTTTATGCACAAAGGTCATGAATACAAAGTGTGTAGGTTGAAAAGTCATTATATGGATTGAAGCAAGCAGCACAATGTGCTTGGCATGGAAAGATACATACCTCATTGCTAGCACATGGACTTGAGTGTAGTCCAATTGAGAGGGCCTTATATGTTAAGCATGCAAATTATGTAATTTTGATATTTTTGTATGTGTGGCTAATATTCTCTTACTAGTCCTAATGAGAAGCATATTTTTGGATTAAAGGATGATTTGCATGAATCTTTTGAGATGTGAGATTTGTGACATTTGTATCATTATTCAGGCACTCATTTTATGCAAGTTGATGGGAATAACTTTTTGTCCAACAAAATACATTCACACATATTTGCTACATTCTAGCCTTGAATATTTGCAAACCTATTGCTAGCCTCATGGAAATAGGTTTATGGTTGAGTCTTCATGATGTTAGAGATACATTTGATGTTGTTTACCATGAGGTTCTTGGATGCTTTATTTACTTATGCATAACACAACTTGATATTCAATTTGTTATGTCCTAGATGACTAGATTTATGCATTCCCCACAAGTGGTTAAGTGCATCTTTCATTACTTGAGTGTTTCTTGACTAATTTCATTGTTTTATCCCAAGGGTGGATCATTAATGCTAGATTTACATGCTTCTTCTAAGTCAAATTGGGCTCATTGCTATGACACATGTTTCCACTAGTGGTTTTTGGTTCATGCTTCGTAGCTTATGCATATCTTTGGTTGAGCAAGAACCAGCCTACCATGACACTTCTATTTCTAAGGTTAGGTATAATCAAACTTTCAAAGTTGTTTTTGATTGTTTATGGACCAAATACCTTTTGATTGATTTGATTTTTTGGTCAGTCTTTTTCCACCACCATTTTTGCTCAAAATCATAGCACATTGAGAGTTCCAAGAAACCCTTTGTTCCATGCTCATTCAAATCACATTGAGGTGCATTATCATTATGTTAGGGAGAGACTTTCTGCTAAAGACATTAGTTTGGTTTACATTCACATAGAGGATAATGTTACAAACCTTTTCATAAAAGGCTATACTTGGGGAGAGGTTTGAAGCTTTTCACAAAGCTTTAGGCTTACTTTCATGTGTGGATTTATTTCATTCCACATAGCTTGGCAGTTCCTTATACATGAATCGAGCTCCTTATTCATTGTATCTGTCCCAGAAGGCATTTGTTGATATATTTTGGTAGTAATGTATGTAGATATACTTAGGATAGCTATGATATATTTTTCCATCTTTAGGAGGTTTTAGCCTTGGATTCTATATACACCTATAACCCTAATGGATACTTGGTAATATAGTCAATGTTGTGTTGTTCTACAAGCTTCTTATTATTCTTCCTTGCAATGTTCATGTGCTTCCATAGTCTCCTAACTCCATCATAAAGAAGTTAAGGTCCTCCTTCCAATTCTCCTCAATGTTGATAGAAATTCAACCTATCCTCATCTTTAGCATAGGTATGAAACCTTGTATCTTCTTCTTTATTATCAATAAAAGCATACTTCCATTATGTTTATCAATCTTTCCTTCCTAGAATACTCCTTATGAAGAAATATCATCATTCAAAAAATGATAATCCTCATATTCAATCTCTCATGAAGTTCTAAGACCCTCTAATCACCACTTGGATCCCTTTTTTTGAGAGCTTGGATCCCATTTTTTGAGGATCCCATTCAAAATTCTACCATAGTGTGAGGGTCCTACTTAAGTTTAATACTTCCCTAAGGTTTTGGACCTAAAACCTTGCCAACGAAGTTTCCAAGACCATCAACGCATGGGTGGTATTCCACTAGTAAGTGAGTGAATTCCACCCAAGTAGGTATTTTAATAGGCTTATGGACCTTGGGGATGAAAACCAAAAACCATTTGAAAAAGGAACTAGAGTATTCATGATAAGCTATCGGCTCAAAGTAAAATGGAAAACAAGTATTTGGCAAATAGTAGATATGCGTCACAAAGAGTTGGCTACTTGCCTAGTTGATTTTGATATGACTTTAGGATATCTTGAGTTGGATGGGGTCCATGACAGAGACCAATAACAACCCTTGCACTCAATTGCAAGCTCCACATGTAAAGAAAATTCTTATCCATAATTAAAGTGCTCTCGTTATTGTCCTCACCATTTGAATCAACAAAAATAGTATTAGTGTTATCCATTAGTGGTATGATCACTATCTACCTTACATTTCCCTTTGTCCATAGCACAAACCAAATAAGATGTAGGGTCACTTGTTACTCGTGTGTGATTGAATAGGGGGTTAAAACAAATACATCTTTGTAGCATGTGCAAAGGACCTCTAGCTAGGCATCACTTTGACTACATCAACTTGATCATAGAAATCCTCTTTCAAAGGGTTCTTTAGACCTTATATTGGAGTTGGTTTAACCACCACATAAATCATTTGCAAGAGACATGCCTAACCCTTACAAGGGAGTCCAACATCTCTTGTAAGAGGACATGAAGCTAGACCCATAGATTTATAGCATAATGAATTGAATGAGGAAAGAGTATTCACAAACACCATACATGTAGGAAGAATGATGAACCCAGAAGCACAATCCTAGTTTTGATGTTCAAAATTCTTCCATAGTTTGAAAGCACTTTCTCTCATAGAGTTTTTGTTCTTAATCATTTTATCCTTATTTTTTTGACTTATTTTTTTAGCTTGTTAAATGCCTAAAACAAAAACATATGTTGCAGGTTATTCATGTAGCTAAATGATTCTTGTGGGGTGGTAGTCCTTGTATTAATAAAATTTGTAAAGTACATTGGAAATTTTTCTACCAACCTAAATATGAAGGTGGGCTTGGAATAGATTTCCCGATCAAGATGGCTAAGAATCAGGTAGTTAAGTGGATTCATAGACCTTCTAATTTTGAAGACTTCTCGATATGTTTGATTAAAAGAAAATTTCATCTTTTCTCAATTAAAGCATACAAAGCCTATAAGAACCATTTTTTGTGGGACATCATTGTTTCCCCTTAGATATCTATTCATATTGGATGTCAAAAGTTCTTTTATGTTAAATTCATCTTTTAGTAATCACATTTTCTTTTACATGTAGGAATTTATTTGGACAAGGTGGTTATCTCTATGTAACAATTGTAATCTTGCTATCAAGGAGCATAAAGATCAAGAAGGAAAGATTCAATTATTGGGGATGCTTCTATTGATATACTTAGGTAGTGATGTGGGTGAACACTCTAGGACCACCAGCACACTTTTTTCCCTCTTTAGGAGGTTTTTTCCCTCAGCTTATATATATGCCTATTGTCCTAACGGGTCACTTATCTTTGTACATTCTAGTTGTTGGAAGAGATGGATGGATACCTCAAGGAAGTGAGGTGGTACTACTAAAACTTGCTTTGTACATGCCCTAATACACTTCAGAGCTATGTATTAGACCATTATACCTTGCAAATGACACTAGGAAAGTACCTATGTACTTTGGAGTTGATGCTTGAAACAATTGAATCAAAACAGATTACTTCATGAATAGCTAGTGTCACAAAACTTGCTATTTTAGTCCATAAACCTGCTGGTTCTTTTGTTCAGAGCTCACATTACAGTAGCAAATGATAACATTCCTTTTCAGGGAATAATATTAGCTTAGATAGCTAATGATTACAAGTTAAATCATCTCAAATGATAAACTATTCTCTGAAAAATCAATTTAGCAATCAGATCTTATCCTCGACTTTTAGGGACTAACCAGTAGATGACTAGTGAGTAGTTCGACAACCATTTCTCCCAAATGGCTGAACCAAATACTTAGAAACTTTGGCAAAATAAAGTAGACTTCAAATGGATTCCAACCAGCTATAGATCATGCAAAATGGTTGTGTATTCACTGAGCTATGATCAGAGAAAGTTCACTATTTTGAGCAGAGAAGTAGACAAAGATGATCAATTAGCTATATGTATTATAACAAATGATTATACAAGATCATTGGCATTGTAATGATGCTCAATAATGGTGGAATGAGTGATCTCTGGTGTAAGCTACACAAACTCCTATAGATGTTCAAGAAATGAGCTCTAAGATCGGGCCACATAGCTATGAGATTTACAAAAGCTTTTTTATAAGAAGTTTTTCCAAGATTGAATTTGAATTCAAACTTGGCTCCAACTAAAAAGCGATTCCCTAGATCCAAGAATTATTCATTGAAACTCCTAGCTATTGTTCTTCCTACATCCATGCGATTTAGGCTTTTACAAGATTCTCTCAAGGTATAAACCTTTTACAATGGTAAATGATCAAGTTATTACAAGCTATGGTTCTTATGAATCATCAAATGGTTCCACATAAAGTCTTCCAAGCTAAGCCAATTGTGAAGGCTTGGACATTTGCACCAATAGCTCCTCCTCAAGCCAAACATCTTGGCTTGCATAGCTTCTTCAATCTTCTTGAATGTCCTATAATCCAATCATGGTTAAACCTACAAATCTTAGTACCATCAAGTGCTTTTGTTAACAAATCTGCACATTGCATATTTGTAGATACATATGCTAATTGAATCTCTTTGCTCAAGAGTTTCTCTCTAACATAGTGATAGTGAACTTCTATATGTTTGGTTTTTGCATGATAAATGGGGTTGGCTGCAAGATGCAAAGAACTATTGTTATCACCAAAGATCATAGGTGAATGCATGTGAAGTCCCAAATCTGAGTAGAGCAATCTAATCCAAATAGCTTCTTGTGTAGCATTTGCTAATCCCCTATATTCAACCTCAGTTGAAGACAGAGAAATAGTTGGTTGCTTTTTAGGAGACCATGATGGGCTTATAACCTGCAAAGGATAAATATCCAAAAGTACTCCTTTTGTCATCCTTACATCCTATGCAATCTGCATCTGAGTATAATTTTATATCCAAATATGATGTGTATGGGAAGTAAAGACCTTGATTTTGAGTACCTTTGAGATACTTCAAGATTCTTTTAGCAGCTTCCAAGTGAGCTGCTCTAGGTTTATGCATGAATTCACTTAGAACACTTACTCCATAACATATATCAATTCTTGTTAAGGTTGCACAGTTTAAACTCCCAACTATGCTTTGATAACCTGCAATGTCCATGAAAATCACCTTCATGAGCACTCAATTTATGATTTACCTCCATAGGAGTGCTTGCTACTTTTACATTCTCCAAGTGGAACTTCTTCAACAGGTCTTGCACATATTTCCTTTGAGTAATATAGATTCCAGAGTTAGTGTATACTAACTCAAGCCCAAGAAAATATGTTAGAAACCCTAGGTCACTGATTTTAAGCTCCTACATCATCTGGTTTTTTATTTGTTTGATGCCATTGGCATCACTACCTCTAAGAATGATGTGATCCACATAAACACATAAATATATCATTTCTGAGTTACTCCTGTTGATAAATAGAGAAGAATCTGCCTTGCTCATGATGAATCCTTGGTCTTGAAGATAGGTTGTTAACCTATGGTTCCATGCCCTAGGTGCTTGCTTCAAACCATAAAGATCTTTGTTCAATTTGCATACATGTTTTACCTTGTTTGGATTTTCATAGCCAGGACCATTCTGCTTTGGTACTTGCTTCTTCATATGAAGAAGTTTCTTCAAGTGATGAATCCTTATTTCTATATCACTACTAAGGAAACCAATTAGATGGGATCACAAAGATGGGTTTCATGAGACAACATACACAAGTGCTTATGTGATTCGAGTGATGATTAGGAAGACCACATGTATGGCACTAGCTCCATGACTTAGAGCATAGATCCCTTAGTCACAAATAGTTGGGGTACCCAATACAAATATGTATATTGGGATCTAGAGGGAGGTGCTTAGACTCCGTCTTGGTAGCTAGGAACAAGTTAGCTTGGAATAAGAAAGGGATATCCATTGTCACATATTGATTAGAACCAAACTAACTAGTGCAAGACATGGGACTCATTTGAGTCCACTGATATGAGTTTAAGTTATGGGATTCATTAGAGTCCACCTATATATTCCATTGCATATTTATGGAATATATATTCGGTTTAATGTAGGTATGAAACCATGAATTGGAAGAAAGTTCCATTGGTATGGGACAATGGAAATTGTTGACGACATGATTGCTCCTACTTCATCTACATTTGTATCCGCATGAGTGCATCTCCATTTTGTATCCAAGAGGCACTCCATTTCTAGTCTATTTCCATTTTCTATTGTATTTCCTTTGTATTTGGGTATCTTGCCATGTGCTTCTACCAGTTGTATTCATTCTCCTTTCATGAGAATTATCCCACATATGATGTACTTTTGAGAGCCCCTCCCAAATCTATATAAGGAGGGCCTCTCCCCTCATTTGTACTTGGTTAGAAGCTTGAGGAGCCTACTCCATGCTCTTAGCAAGCTCATTTCTAATCGACATGAGTTTACCCATTTCATGGTCTACTCATGTTGTGTCTCACACATTCTTTGTTTTGTGAGACTACTTTACTTTTCATTTTGTTTCCATGTGTGTACTCTCTACATGGTATCAGAACACTAGGTGGTCTTGGTGGTGCGTTTGGCGGTCATTTTGGTGGTGGTGCTTGAGTGTTGGTGGTTTTGTTTCCTTCTCATAGAGAGGATCTTTTAGCCATCAAGCTCATGCTCATAGAGCATTTTCAGTAGCAAGTTTGCCCACCATCCCACCCATTTTCTTCATCATTTTTTTTCACTTTTTACTCTATCTACCCACCCTCCAAGCCTTCCCTTTAACCCCACTTTTCCTTCCTTACGTGAGTGCTCTTAGAGATTTTGGAGGTGTTTCATTTTCTTTCCATACTCATTTGGATCCATTGTGATGCATCTCACCTATTATAGTGTTTACCCACACTTTTGCGCATGCGTATATGTGGTATTGTTCAATGAGTCTTTGACTCATTTTTTTATTATTGAATGTTTATAAATCTTTTCACAAACTGTTGTACGTCACCATTGGTCGTAGAAGGTGCTTCAACATCTGGACTCAAGAGTTCCGCATTTTCCCCATCCAGAGTCCTCTGTTCATCCATTAACACAGACCGATTGATTCTCCTCATGCTGGCACCATATCTTGTGCCCATTTGTTCCGTGATCCGCAGGCTGTGAAACCACGCGCTCGCTCTCTAGGAGCTTGCTAAAGCCCGGCCTCTAATCACCTTAGGCATCAAGAGACTGCGAAGCTTGGATCTGGTTTGAGCCCCTAGTGTCAACTTCATTGTAAAGCTCTGCCAACTCGCTTGACAACATTTGATCATTGACAACTGCAAGTGAAACGACCTCTCAATCACTACAGCAGCTCAAAGAAGCTTCAGAATCGTCCTCTCAATACAACAGCTAAAAGAAGCTTCAGAATCGTCCTCTCAGAGCAACAGACAAGTGGGAGAGCACCTATTGGTCTCGACACATGCATAGACATACTGTGCAACATAGCATCTTGACAGAGAGCAAGAGAGCGATTGAGAGAGAAGACAGAGAAAGGCATACACAAATAGCTTCCTTCTGCGCTTCCTCCTACCTCGGAGATGGATTGGATGGGTTGCACGTTCCTACCTCATTGAGATTAAGGCTACAACCAAGAAGCCTGCAGAGAAAGAAATCCTTATTGACGTCCCATTGGCTTCTCGCCTTGCCTGGTGTGGATTCATCTGGCCGCTTGTTGTGGTATTTGAGTTTAGGAATGGAAAACTAATCACCGATGCATCTAGAATTATTGTATCTCTTCGCTAGGTTACTACTTCTCTAACTCTTCCAGCCCCATCTTCTCTGCCAGCGCCATCCTCACTACCAGATCCATCTTCTCTGACATTCACATCACTAACAACACGAAATTGCTCTGATCGTGGCAATCAGTGCACAACGACAGATATTTTAGTGGCGAAATGAGTGGTGGACTATCTATATGGTGCAAAATAGAAAGATAATCTGACATGATCAATGATGTATGGAACAATCCATGTGCAGGAGCACCGCATATAAACCTGTTTTTTTTTGTTTTGATGTCAATGTTTTTTTTTCATGTCAATATTGTTTTTTGCTTTGATACATTGCCTTCAAGTATCGGGTCACATTTTCATTCACATACAATAAATCTTGGACATAGTCACATCATACATAGTGTGCATTATGGAATAGTCTTCACTTCATTTCATCTTCAGGGCATTATTTCTACAGAGATCACTTAGTGCTTGTCAACCCCTTGCATTCCACAACCTTAATTTTGGTTCATTGATCTCCAAGTTTCATGGCAATTGACCAACACAAAAAAAAAGCAAAATCCTAAGGAATTTATCTTGTATTTTTTCAAGGGTATGAATCCTTGGTTTAGGGCATCTCATTTGGCTCCATCAATTGTAAAGGGTCCCCTTGTATCTCTTGAGAAGGTCTCAACTGTCATTCAATCCATAACTTTTAACCTCATTCGCTATCCTTTGTATTTCTCACAAGGGTTTCTCTCTCCACACCAATTGGCACTAAGTGCCCTCTCTTGTAAACTCAAGCAATAAAAGAAAAAGTATTGTGTGTGTATGATTGTGGGACCGGAGGCTACTCTAAGACCACCCACAAGTTCTCTTTGTGTCTCTCTGTGTGCAAGTGAAGGGCTACTCTAAGCCCCCCCCCCCCCCCCCTTCCTAAGGAGTTTTTCAATCTGGTAGCAGCAATTATTTTGTTGTAGCTTTTTTGGCAAAAGATTTTGGTAGTGTTTCTAAACACTTTATCTTCAAAGCTTGTGTGTTTGGCAAAGATTTTGGTAGTGTTTCTAAACACTTTATCTTCAAAGTTTTGTAATGACCAAAAGTGAAGGTAGCTCATCATCTATGGCTAACTTCTTACCCTCTTTCACCCCTATGTTTATGCTTAATGCCTCAATGGACAAAATTACAATCTATGGAAAGATGTCATGTGTGCATATCTTTACACGAATCTCCCGCATGAGATAGTAGACGGGTCGGACCCCGAACCCAATAGGGATAGCAACTTAGAAAATTGGCATGTGTGGAATGTCAAGGACAAAAGAGCTTTAGGTCAGTTGTTACTTGCTTGTGACGAACTAACGAAAGGACATATCAGTGCCTGCAAGACGTCCAAGGATGCTTGGCATACGTTAGCCGCTTTGTATGATGACAAGACCCCTTCAAAGATATATGCATTAGAGGCCGAGTTTCATAATTTGACCATTAGGCCATACGACACAATTACCAAGGTCATAGCCCAATTTGAGGACTACCAGCGTAAATTAGCACTATGTGGTAGGCAGATATCTAATGAAGACATAGCCATTAGGCTTCTTAACAAGTTACCTAAGTCATACAAGACATTTGTCACAACTTTGTATAATCGCGGCCAAGTCTTATCTCGGGAAGAGGTTCGTCAACTATTGCTCCTTCACAACTCACGAGCCAAATCGACTTCCTCTCAGGAGTCTGCCATGAAGGCCAAAGGCCGATTCAATAAGGGAAAAACCACAAGTCCTCAGGCTAGCAATAGATCTAAGCAAGGATTGCATAATTCATTGAAGAAGTTCGCCTATAATTTTTGTGGAAAATCAGGACACTTAGAAAAGTTTTGCTATAAAAAGAAACAATCAACGAAGGCTTCTATGCTTAGGCAAGCCTCCAAAGGATCCCAACATAGATCCCACTACTCGATTGAGGAACTCTTCATCTCCACAGAAGCCAATGCCCTAGTCACTTCTAGCTCCCCGCATGAGTGGATCTTTGATAGCGGAGCTACCTCTCATATGTGCAAAGACAAGGACTCCTTTCAAGAACTTGAGGAACATACGGGAGGTCTATCTTGGCAACAACAAAAGTTTACCCATCGAAGGAAAAGGGAAAGTTCAAATTTCCAACCATCAAGGGGAATGCAATTCTTTATCCAATGTTCTTTTTGTTCCAAACTTATGTATGAATCTCCTTTCCGTCAAGGCCATTACAGATCAGGACAAACAAGTATGGTTTGATAACACCTCAGTTAAGGTAGTTGATCCCCATACAAAGGATGTCATTGCTCAAGGTATTGAAGAAAAAGGCCTCTACAAGCTATCTTGCTTTGTATCCAAAGAATCCACCTCAAGTTTGTGGCACCAAAGATTTGGCCACACTTCTTACTTATCAGAAATCTCTTCATCCCAACTTGTGAAGGGATTGCCAAAGGTTGGACAACTTACTGATGTCTGCCAAGCTTGCACCCAAGGCAAGCAACGCACGGCCCCAGTTCCCAAGGAAGCTTCAACACAAGCAACGAACCCACTAGCCCTTATCCACATGGACTTATGTGGACCTATGAATACCCCATCCTTGAGTGGATCCCTCTGCTTTTATCTTCTAGTAGATGACCACTCTCGCTATATTTGGGTGTACCTTTTGAAGTCAAAGGCAGACACATTCTCTAAGTTTCAAACTTGGATCAAGGAAGTTGAGAATGAAGCTTCAACTAAAGTCAAAAGTGATAAATTTCTCACCCAGAAAGGGATCAAAAGACAATTCACTCAGCCTCATACTCCATCACAAAATGGAGTAGCTAAAAGGAATATACGTAGTGTGATGGAAATGGCATGAACAATGCTTCATCACAAGGATCTACCCTACAAGTTCTGGGCAGAAGTCGTGCATACTGTCGTTCATATTCTTAATCGAGGATTTACAAGTGCATTACTACAACAAAACATTCTTCGAAGCCTACTATGGAAGAAAACCAAATGTGAACTAATTTTGAGTCTTTGGTACTGAAGCTTTTGTCCATGTACCAAAAGAAGATAGAAACAATTTACAATCAAAGTCCAAGAAACACATATTCATAGGGTGCAATGACCAATCAAAGGCATACCGTCTATATGATATGGAAAACCACTCCATCACCATTTCGAAGGACATGATTTTCAATGAAGCTTTCTCATACTCAAGAAAAGATTCAAGTACAAGTCTTAGTCCACCTATCTACACTTCAGAGGGGGACTCAGTATTTCCAAACTCCAACTTAGAAGCAAGTACTTCACAACAACCACGCCAATCTCAAAGGCTTATTGATAAGCAACAATGCGAACAAAGTCATTATGTTAATTATGCTCTAATGCACCAAATTCAGCAAATTCCAGAGCCATCTAACTACAAAGAAACTCAATGCCAACTAGAGTTGGAAGCAGCTATGCAAGAGGAATTGGATGCAATAGCAAAGAACAAGACTTGGACATTAGTTCCCAAACCAACCAATCATCAAGTCATATGAGTCAAGTGGATATACAAAGTCAAATATAAGTCTGATGGCACTCTATATAAATATAAGGCAAGATTAGTAGCTAAGGGATACAAGCAACAACATGGCATTGACTATGAAGAAACCTTTGCTCCTACTGCAAGATTCACAACCATAAGAATCATCTTAGCACTAAGTGCTCACTTTAAGTGGCCCATTTACCAGTTGGACGTCAAAAGTGCATTCCTCAATGGAGATCTTCAAGAAGAAGTATATGTTGAACAACTTGAAGGCTTCAAGTTCAAAGGCAAAGAAGATCAAGTCTACAAGCTTCACAAGGCACTTTACGGACTCAAGCAAGCTCCCAGGGCCTGTTGTGAAAAAATTCACAAGTTCTTTGAAGACAAGGGATTTCATAGAAGCAATGCTGATGCTAATCTCTATATCTATCAAAAGGAGCCTTTAGTAGCCATCATCATTCTCTATGTAGATCACTTGATCTTGACAAGCTCAGAGGAAGAACGCATCCAATTAATCATCACACAGCTTCACCTTGAGTACTCTATGACAGATCTTGGATTACTACACTACTTCTTACGTATGGAAGTTTGACAAACAAAAGAAGGTATATTCCTATCACAGAAGAAGTACTGCTCTGACTTACTTTCCAGATATAACATGGATCGGTGTCGCTCAGTTTCTACACCACTTGATCCAAACATCAAGTTTACACTGGAGGATTCATCATCACTTGTGGATGTGCATACCTATCGACAACTTGTTGGCTCATTACTCTATCTTGCCAACACTAGACCATATATTTCTTATGCAGTTGGTATACTTAGTCAGTTTGCACATCAACCTCGTCAGACTCATTGGGATGCTGCTCAGAGACTACTTCATTACCTTGCCCTCAGCCGACATAATGGTCTTTGGTACAGAGGGGGCATAGAACTCACCGGATATTCAGATTCAGATTGGGTTGGTGATCGTGATTCTCGACGGTCTACTTTTGGGTATATATTCTTGCTTGGATCAAGACCTATCTCTTGGGCAAGTAAGAAGCAGCCTATAGTTCCACTATCATCTACCGAGGTCGAGTACCGAGCATCGAGCTTTTTTGCATGTGAGGCCATCTCGCTTGGACGTTTATTATCTGACATTGGTGTTTTGCAAGATACTCCGACATGTCTTCGCACGGACAGCTAGTCTACCTTGGCCATTGCCAAAAATTGAGTGTTCCACATTCGGACGAAGCACATCGGGATCCAGTACCACTTCATCCGCGAGAAGCTCATATCTCAAGAGATTACTCTGGAGCAGGGTACCTCTCAGGAGAACCTGGCGGACATGCTCACGAAGGCTCTACCTCGGGTTCTACTTCAACGCTTGGTGGACCTCTACAACATTCAACCGCTCCAAAATGGAGCTGCAGAGGGGGTGTTGACGACATGATTGCTCCTACTTCATCTACATTTGTATCCGCATGAGTGCATCTCCATTTTGTATACAGGAGGCAGTCCATTTCTAGTCTATTTCCATTTTATATTGTATTTCCTTTGTATTTGGGTACCTTGCCATGTGCTTCTGCCAGTTCTAATCATTCTCCTTTCAGGAGACTTATCCCACATATGATGTACTTTTGAGAGCCCCTCCCAAATCTATATAAGGAGGGCCTCTCCCCTCATTTGTACTTGGTTAGAAGCTTGAGGAGCCTACTCCATGCTCTTAGCAAGCTCATTTCTAATCCACATGAGTTTACCCATTTCATGGTCTACTCATTTTGTGTCTCACACATTCTTTGTTTTGTGAGAGTACTTTACTTTTCATTTTGCTTCCGCGTGTGTACTCTCTACAAAAATGACTTCCCTTTGAGCACTCTTCTTCTATGGCTAGGGAGAAAAGGACTCATCATTCGTGGCATCATGTCTCACTAGATCAGAGGAGAGCTCTTAGTAGACATCTCCTTAGGATTTGGAGTTATCCTTCATACTTTAGGGAAGATTTATTCTTCTAGTAGAGCATGTGATAGGTGATTTTATCACCATTGGTATCACATACTCATTTTGAGGTTTTCGAGAAGGATAATTCCATTAGTTTGATGGGATCGTATAGATCCATGCATAGAGGATGGTTGGCAGAGATAGCTCTTTGGTATGGATACACATGTGTTTATAGTATCATGTCATATCTTTGCTGACCATTTTCATAGAGGTGTTTGACTCTTATAAGGAATTTATTTTCTCCACTCTTCACTACATACACATTCATTCATTATGGGAGATTTTTTCTCCATCCTTACATGATTCTATATTACAAGGAATTATGTATTAGTTATGGAAGAGAGGACTAAACAAATTCATAAGTTTCTCTTTTAAGGAAAGGCAAAAGTGGGAATCAGCTTAGAGATTGACGAGAGATCTCACTTTAGCTCAGAGGTCTCACTTTAGCTCCTATTCTTTGAGAGAGAGAGAGAGAAGGAAAGGAAAATATCATTTCTTCATATGAGAATAATAGAGTATGTTTTCCCTTTAGAGAGAAGAGGTGTTTAGAAACCATATCTTTGTCTACATTCTAAAAGGAATTCATTTATTTCAGTGTAATTTTCCTTCAGATGGGAGTTTGATTCTCCACTATTTTGGAAGAAAGAACATGGAGAACCTATGGATAGGTTCTCAATTATGGATTAGTAGAGAAATTGGATTCAACATAATCTCTTTCAAAGGGGAAGGGAAAGTGGAATAGGTTCCACTATTGGAGATCTTTTCCTTGGAAGAGATTAGGGAGAGAAAGAGAGTTTCACTTTCTCACTTTCAAATTGTCTAGATAGAAGTGGCACTCTTCTATCAAAGACAAGAGGAAGGTCAGTTAATCATGATGGTTAGATTGAGTCTCACCTATAGACTCTAGAAAGAAGCAGTTATGCTACTTTCAGTGATGGTCCTTGACTAGTTGAGATAATCTAGTTATTGACATTAGTTAGACTGGGAGTAGATTGATGATACCTCTCTTTAGAGTTTCTAGGGGATAGGGATATATCTAACCTATTGGGGTACCAAACTCTTAGTTGGTGTTACATCATGAGCATGATGTGTAAACATCAATTAGGAGGATGGGTATTTAGGGATTATTTGAATCTCAAAGGGAATGCTTTTGCATTCATAGGGAAAACTAAAGGGAAGAGAATATTTATTCAGTTTGCACTAGTGCGAATAAATGCTCTTCCAATAGAACTTAGTCCAATGGTAAAGGATGACAAACCACAGACTTCTTGATTGGTGAAATGTAGAGATTGCATTTTACTATCAAGAAATTCTTATATATGAGCTAGATGATGGAATTGCATAGTCACAAGGTAGTTTAGAGGAAACTGTTACTTGTGAGCACACTCAAGGTTACGAAGACTTGGAGTGTTATGAGGGAAATATATCATTTAGTCTTAGATGGGTTTGGAGTCACTTGTTATGGGATTTTGTTCTATATTTCACAGGATTCTATGGTTTATTATCTCCAATATGATATGGTTGTTGATGCGACGAAAGGTGAAACTTAATTGCGGAATTTGTCACACCACAAGAACTAAGCTAAAGTGATGTTAGAACACCTCTATAATCATCAATAGCTTAACAACCTTCTGAAAACTGAAAACTTTATAACTATATTTAGTGAACTCCAAAAATTCACTTTACAGAAAACTTTGCCTTTCCTATAGGCTTTAATTCTGATCTGGTTTACTTTAGTCTTTACAATTCTTTGTTAGCTTACTGTTAGATATTCTTTTCACCACTTAGATGTGCCAAAACTATGTTTTGAACTCAGCAAAATATCACCAGAACTTCACTGGACTGTTACTGGACTGTCATCATAATCTCACCGTAATTGCACCGGAATGTTACCGGAATCAACTGCAATTCTTGGTGTAGTTACTTCAAATGATTTAGATGAAGTAAGGAAGTAATACCTGAGCTTCCTTTAGTGAATGAACTCTATCTGAAGTTTGAGGAAAAACTTCACTAGTTTTGGATGCCTTTACTGTCAGACATAGTACTGTGTGTACATGTCCCGTTTCACAAAACTCTTTTGATCAGTTTGTAGATGAGACGCGTAGCTTCAAGGTGAGATATCTTTCATGAAAAACTTTACACTATACTGTGAGATCTGACTTTAAGAAATACCGTAAAATGTGCGTTGATAAAAAATTGTAACTCTTAACTAACTTTCACAGGAATATGAAATCATTTAGATTTCTTCACACATGAAGAATGCGCTCAAAACTTTCCACACAAACATGTGTTTTCTATTAGAGAAGATGTGTACAGAATGCTCATAGCCATGGAAAACTCTCCTATGCTGATTAGTTTCTCCTTACCATCTCTCTCAGATGAATACCCGAAAATCGAGGTTCTATTATTCATCTCTACATACCCGCACTTTCTAAGCCTCTCTCTCTGGCTATCTCAGGCTCTCTCTACTGGCCTCTTCAGACTCTCCATCCTCCTTCTATGGCAACGCACTTTCTCGCTACATTATTATGATCTTCTAACTCATTTATATACATATTTGTTTCAAGATTCAAAACTCGTTTCCCTTCACTAAGGTTTGATTTTCTGAATGCTTTGTCTCTGCTTCTCTTTGACTTTCTTCATTCTTCTTCATGTCTTTATGTCTAATTAGTGAGTGATTCTTCAACAGCTCCCCCTCAATCACTAACTAGCATCTTCTGATCTTTCATATATTCTTCTTTTTTTTTATTCGTGCCATTTCTTTGAATCTACTTGTCTTTACTCCATCCAAGCTCTTTGTCAAGATATCTGCAATCTGATCTTTTGTAGGCTTGTATACTATTTCAATCTCCTTCTCCATTACCTTTTCCCTTAGGAAATGATATTGAATCTCTATGTGCTTTGTTCTTGCATGAAATACTGGATTTGCTGCAAGATACAACGATCTCATATTGTCTCCATGTATGATAGGTATACCTTGATCAATACCCAAGCTTTTGAACAAGGTCTGCATCCATATCACTTCTTTAGCTGCTTCCACAAGTCCTTTATATTCAGCTTTAGTTGATGATAAAGCCACTGTATGTTGTTTCTTTGAACACCAGTTGACAAGCTTATCTCCTAGGTATATCATATACCCATGTGTTGATCTTCTGTCATCTTGGCTTCCTGCCCAATTTGAGTCACTATATGCTCTCGGCTTTATATCTGATGTAAAAGGATAATATAATCCTTCCTTTATAGTTCTTTTGATATATCTAAGAACTCTTTGTCCTACAACCCAATGTTGATCCTTCGGACAATGCATGAACTGTGAGAGAACTCCTACTGCATAACTAAGATCTGGTCTTCTTAGCGTAGCATAAATGAAGCTTCCCACTAAAGATTGATACTTTCTCATATCTTTAAACTCGGCACCATCATATTTGCTGAGTTTATGATTGACCTCAAGTGGTGTTGAGGCTTCTCTGCAATTCTCCATGTTAAACTTCTTCAGTAATTTGAGAAGATACCTTTCTTGCGAAACATATACACCATGATCTGTATATGTAACTTCCATTCCAAGAAAGTATGCTAACTTTCCTAGATCACTGATCTTGAACTCCTTTTCAAGAAATCTCTTTACCTCCTTGATTCCTTCATCTGAGGTACCTATGATTATAATGTCATCCACATAAATAAAAATGTAGATCATATGTTCATCTGTTCTCTTGATGAGTAGACTTGGATCTACCTTTGAGCTTTGGTATCCAAGATCATTGAGATACTTCACAAGTCTCTAATTCCAAGCTCTTGGAGCTTGCTTCAATAGAGTGCTCTTCTTAGTCTGCAAACATGATTTGGGTAACTGGAACTTACAAACCCTTCAGGTTGTTCCATGTAGACTTCATCTGATATATATCCATTTAGAAATGCATTCTTTATATCCATAGCTTCCATCCTCTTGATGTTGCTATAGCAATCACTGTTCTTATGGTTGATATCTTTGCCACCGGACTGAATGTCTCATCATAATCTATGCCATGCATCTGAGCATAACCTTTGACTACCAGTCTAGCTCTGTATCTAGCTATTCTTTCATCTACAAGCTTCTCAACTTTGTAAACCCATTTATTTCCAATCACTTTCTTACCATTGGTTTTGGAACAAGTTCCCAAGTCTTGTTCTCTTCAAGTGCATTGAACTCCTCCTTCATTGCTTCTTCCCATTTTTCCTTACCTTTTGCTTCACTGTAATTCTGAGGTTCTTCATCTTCCTTTACTAAGTAAGCATAGTTTTTTTGAGTCAAATAAGAAGTATCATAGGAATACCTAGTTGGTTGTTTCCTTACTCTGTCTGACCTTCTTGGTTCATATTCTTCATGTGTATCTGAATACACTTCTCCTTCAAATCTCAGTCCATCTTCATTTCTCATAATTGATCCAATCTTGGATGTACTTGCCTGCATATGATCTTCATCTCCATTTACTTGCATATGTGATTTACCTTTTTCATTTCTTCTCACTTCCTCTTCAAATGTTTCATCATTATGCTCTTTATCTGCATACCAACTCTTTTCTTCATCAAATGTCACATCTCTGGAAACAATAAAATGTTTGGTTAAAGGACTCCATAACCTATAACCCATCTACTTTTTATCAGATCTGATGAACACGTATTTTTCAGCTTTTGGTTCAAGCTTATTTCTAAGTTGTGATGGTACATAAGCATAAGCTACTGATCCAAACACTTTGCAATGATCAAGTGTTGGTTTCTTACCCCACCAAGCTTCATAAGGGGTCATTCCATTTAAAGCTGCACATGGTAATCTGTTTACAAGATATGTGGTTGTATTTATAGCCTCAGCCCAAAGATAGTTTGGACAATTCTTCTCCTTTAACATTGCTCTAGCAAACTCAACCAGAGTTCGGTTTCTCCTTTCTGCTACTCCATTTTGTTGCGGTGTATACCTGAAAGTTATTTCTCTTTTGATACCTACATTCCACAAGTAATCATTGAATTCTTGAGAAAAATATTCTCCTCCTCCATCAGACCTTAGTCTTTTGAGTTTTTTTCCTATAAGTCTTTCAGCATATGCATGAAAATGCTTGAAAGCTCCAAACACTTCTGACTTCTCTTTCAAAACATAAAGAGTTATCCATCTTGTTGCATCATAAATAAAAAGAACGTAATACCTTGATCCACTGATAGATCCTTCTTTTGTTGGCCCCCATACATTTTTATGTATGAGTTCTAACAAACCATCGTGTTTGTAACCATTCTTTTGAAAATGGTAACCTGTGTGCTTTTCCCATCTGATAGGCTTCACATTTGTGAATCATATGTTGATTCTTCATATTTGGTAATCCTCTTACGAATTGTTTCTCCACCATAGTTTTGACTCCTTTTTCATTAAAATGTCCTAACCTCTTATGCCAGAGGTCTAATTCTGTAAATGCTTTATCACCACGTGTGATCAAAGCTTGACCAACATTCCCTTGTACTTTAAGAGTAAAAAGTCTACCTTCCTTTTTATCATAGACAATTTGATTGTATCCATTCTCTGGATCTTTGACAAATACTCCTTCACTTGTAAACATCACTTGAAAACCTTTTTCTACTATTTGTCCCATACTGATTAGATTCTTTGGGATTGTTGGAACATACAAAACATTTGTTAGTAGGTCAGCTCCATTCTTACACTTTACTTTTCCAATTGACCGCACATTATGTTTTGTGTTATCACTTGTTTGTACTGTATGATTTGAAATACCTCCTTCCAGTTCTGATAACAATTCTATATTTCTTGACAAATGATTTGAACAACTAGAGTCAATATAGAATACCTTGAGATCTTCATTCTCAGCCATACTTATGGAATTCATCATCAACATTGTATGATTGTCATTCTATGTATCATTTGAATAGTTGTAGTAGGTAGTGTTGTGAGACTGATTCTGTCCCCAACTTCTTGCTCCACCTCTACCATATGTGCCTCTTTGGCTTTGTCTACCTCTTTGATATCTTCCACTTCTGCCTCTGCTATTGTTGTTTTGATTTGACTTGGTCCTTGAGAATTATGCCAGCAATCATGAGCCAAATGATTGCTTAATCCATAGATCCAACAAGACTTCTTGTTATTTTGATTACCTCTTCCTCTTGCATAATTTGCTTGAGTAGTCATATCTTCTTCATCTTTTTCTTTTCCTTTATCACCTTTCTTCTTACTCTTTGCGTACATAGCCGAACTATGTCCTTTATCTCCATTTGTCTTCAAATCTTGCTCAAATGTTAGTATTAGTCCAAGCAAGTTATTTAAATCTGGTACAAAATGATTTAATGAAAGTTTAGTTGAGAGTATGAAAGGTTTCCACCTTTTATCTCCTCTCAGTCTTGCAAGCACTTGCACTATTAACCTGTGGTCTTCAATATCCTCATCAATGGATCCAAGATTCTCTGCCAAGTCCTTCATCTTAGTGACATAATCACTAATGCTTTGACTTTGCTTTTTCTTGAACGTTGTAAACTCTGACCATAAGCTAGCCTTCCTAGCTTTGGTAGTGTTTTGGAAATGATCTTCCAATGCACTCCATATGTCTTTCGCTTTCTCGAGACCTCTAATATGTGGTAGTAGATGATGTGTAATGGTATTGTAGATATAAGCTCTTGCCATTGCATCTTTCTTCTGCCATAGCTTCAAGGCTTCTAACTCTTCTTTCTTTGGTTGACTGTCATCTCCAAAAGTAGGCTTCCTTTCTTCTCCTGTCACATATATCATTAAGTCCTTACTCATAAGTAAGGCTTCCATTCGCATTACCCATGGGGGATAATTATCTCTATCCAATTTGTCAATAGAAATGTGATCTACCATGGTCTTCTTGATTCTATTACTGTCAGTGAGTATAATGTTAAAAGTTTTTACCTTTCGTAAACCTTTACCCTTGAGAATGACTTCGGAATGCTTCTTTGATGCCGTTTTTTGTTGATCACCTCAGCCTTCACCTTTCTTATGAAGAATTCTTCAAATTCTCTTGTATCTTTACTTCCGTTTACTCTTGAGGACCTTTCTGCTCTGATACCACTTGTTGATGTGACGAAAGGTGAAACTTAGTTGTGAAATTCATCACACCACAAGAACTAAGCTAAAGTGATGTTAGAACACCTCTATAATCATCAATAGCTTAGCAACCTTCTGAAAACTGAAAACTTTATAACTGTATTTAGTGAACTCCAAGAAGGTGTGCTACTATCCTGAAATTTTTCCTAAATTATAGGAACACTTTTCCAACTTGGCATTGACTTCAAATATGAGTTATTCATGACTATGGCTAATGTGGAAAACATAGTAAATCACTCTAAGAATATAATGAACTTTAATAAAGAGTTCAACCTATAATAATACTTTGAAAAGATGGTGTGGGCTTGCATATTCCAACACTCTCTATGTGTGTGTATGCATATATGTGTGTGTATGTGTGTATATGTGTGTATCTATGTCTGTATGTGTGTATGCATGTGTATGTTTGTGTATGCATCATTATGTGTGTATGTGTCTATGTGTGTGTGTATATGTGTGTGTATGTGTATGTGTGTCTATGTGTATGTGTGTGTATGTATGAGTGTGTATGTGTTTATGTGTGTGTATGTGTCTATGTGTGTGTATGTGACGCCAGGACTACAACGACAGATTTCTGTGTTAATTGATCGAGTGCTCACCTCACCTGCAACCCAAAACATTCTGGAAAACTAGATACATTGTCATGAAGTATTACTTCATATGAGAAATGCTTGAAGCTATTAAAAAAAGTCAAATTGTGCTATGCACCAATTCACCATAAATGAGCTGAGACTCTCCAAAACATGGCAAAAGAAAAGTTCTTGTTCCTGAGGCACATGCATATGGATGATCTCAAGATTGTTGTCCCCAAGTCTATCTTTTGAAAATCATACCTAGAGGATGGAATATTTAAAGATCAGTTGAATAGTTTAGTTAAGTATATGAGAAAGCACATGAGAATCAAATTTTCAAGGTCAATAATTTTTCAAAATGGAATATTAAACTATAATATTTATGGCATCAACATGAATTTGACAGTATAGTTACTCTATGCTATACAGTTGCAATAAAAATGCATGATTTCTTCAAGTTTAAAATAATAGTTTATGAACTAAAGAAAAAAAAGGGGCTAACAAACATTTTGATGATGGTACGTAACTCTATCATGGTCTTAACTAGTGTAGCTCAGTGATGAGTAGCACCTCCTTTAATGTCAATCCGGGAAGACGTGAGGATGGTATGAAGACCTCGAGCAAGTGGCGGCACAAGTGAGTGAGTGAGAAGCACACTAGCATGCACACACATACACACACACGCGCACACACGGCAAGACAAAGAGGGAGAATCAATGGAGTTCTAAGATTACTTTCAAAAGCTCTTACAAGTTTGTTTCAATTACAATCTGCCCTCAAAAATGAGCTCTCTAGCTCTTTTTATAGTTTTTGGCTAAGTTTTGGCCCTGTCCAGACCTAGTGTCCGGCCTAGTTAAAAATTAGGTTCCAGGGCTTATTTGAGGGCTCAAACGATATCTAAAAAATACGAAAATTGGCAGGTAGATACTTCTAAAGCTCCTCAAGCTCAAGGACTCCTTGGCTTGCACAAAATGGAGCTACAAAAAGATGAATTGGTATTTACAATGGTGTTTAGTGATGAAAATCACTTTGAATGGGTGTAAAGGATTTGAAAATTTAAAGGTTGCCTTAGTGCTAGATCTGCGTGAGTGCTCGTACTTGCTTCTTCATGAGGAAAATTACTGGCCTATTTGCCAAATCTTCGTTGACTCCCTTGTCTGCTGCTAACACCCCCCCTCTCTCGCGTCTGTCGTCCCTGACAGACCCTTGTTGTGGGGGTTTCTGAATGTAGTACTCGACGACATCCTGCGCTAAGTGATGTTCAGCAATTCTCAACCCTTTGGCCAAATCTGTCAGAAGAGCATCCCAGTCTACCGGCCCGGGAACCTCTGGATGTGGTATACGTAGCTTTTCGGAATGTAGAGCTTGTTCCACTGCAAACAACTGCAAGAGATGGGATGGTCTGGGAATGAATATCTCGGAGTGATATTCCCAGAATCCCGTGACAAACATCTCTTCAAACGTTTGTTTGAAGCAGGCCGGTAGATATTTGATGCGAGCGTGCCATGCATACACAACATTAATCGATGGGGTTGTGCTCATGTCGTATACAAGGTCCTAGTTACCTTCATTAAATCCTAGTGCTGAGAGATGTGGTTCCTTGAAATTTTTGAAGGTCCTGAAGGTGACCAGCATAAGTTCGAAAATCTTCAGGCACATCTGAGTCATGACATCAGGTACATTCTTGAAACGGACCCCCCAATGTCGAATCGTCGAAATCATATATCCAATAGTAGGTGGACCCTTAGGGGGTGCGAAGTACACATAATTAAGCCACTTCTCACATCCTTTAATCGTCAGCACTATTTGTGTGTACTCCGGCCAAGATCTCCTTCGAAATACAGGGCAATAACATGGGTTATATTTGATGTACAATGGCATGTTGTTCCATGTTCTTACCATTTCCGGGTATGTTTCCAGCAGCCGAATTCTCCACGTGGGTTGGCGAATATGTCCCTGCTTGGCGCTTTCGGGGATGTCGTCAGGTGCAAATTGTGTGGCAGAGGTTGGTTCCCTTGAGGTGTGGTGCTTGATCTCCGCATTATAATCTGCCATTAGCACACACAAAGGAACATACAGGTCGTCCGATGGGCCGATCCACCTATGGTGTGAGAGATTCTTAAAATAATCGGATTTTATTACAACCTCCTCCAATTTTGACATCAATGCGATTTGGACTGCTACCCTGTCATCATGCATCGTGGCTACTTTCTCTAACTTTTGCATCCATTCAGGTGCCTCAATTTCAATTGTGTCCATGCCCTGTTCTGTGCGCTTACCTCCGGGTGTTGGCATCGGGACATAGGGATCCTCGAATGTTTCTTCCACTTCAATTGGCACAAGATCGTCAGGCTCGGGCTCTACTAGAGGGGAGGGCTGACGCTCGTATTGCATGACCTTGCTGCGTAATTCCTCGAGTTCTGCGCGGAGTTTAGTGACCTCTTCAGTTGTATCTTCTGCGGTTGTGCTCTGGCTGGGTTCTGTCTGTCGGGTGGCCAACTGTCTTCGTAACTCATCTCTCTCTTTTTCTAAAGCGGCATGGGCCTCCATTAGATCTGCATGAGTTTCTAACACCACCTTCATATTCTCAGAGGGAATGGCCTTGAATCGCTCTGGGTCAATTTCCTGTGGGGAACCCTCCATGGCCGCCTCCAGATTTTCTTCGTTCTGTTTTTGTAATCTTTTATTCTCCTCTAGCGCTGTAGACATATGCTTGCGGAGGAGGCCCAAGTTCCGTCGAAGCTTCAGGTTTTCCGTGATCTGAGAATGTAGCAGCTCGTCCATGTGTCATCGTTCTTCATCATCTGCTTGGGGTGGGTTGGCTTCTAATTGTGCGTGTTGCTCCTGTAATGTCACGTGCTGCTGTTGTAGTAGCTGCTTCTGCTCTTCAAGATCCTTACATCGTGCTTGGAGATCTTCGTGGCTTCGGAAGAGCCTTGTATGTTGGTTGTCAAGGTGTTGGTAGTGTTGCTGAAGTTGGGACATGCATTGATACATATTATTACATGCATTATTAAAAGGAATGGTGGGAGAAATGGTGTTGAATGCAGCGGGGAAGGGAAAGGGAAAGGGAATTGTGGATGCAGTGCTGGAGAAGGGTGAGGGGGGAGGTGGGGGAATGGGAGATTGTGGGTAAATGGGGGGTGGGAGAGGTGCAGATGTGGGTGATACCTCCATGGATTCAAAAGTGGAGGCAGTGATGGGAGTGACTGTGAACATGGGGATTGTGGTTGCAGTGAGAGTTGTGAACGTGTATAGAGGTGTGTGTAATTGTGAACTCCCAGGAAGTGTGATGGAGGTAGTGGGGTTTACCGTGTCTGTGGTTAGACTCATGTGTTCAGTGGAAATAGAGTATGTGGGTTGACTGATGGTTTGTGCGTCTGTGTGTGTAGTGGGTTCGGAGGTGGTGACAGTAGAGGTTACCGTGGTAGAGGAAGGTGAATGGG
The DNA here is from genome assembly GCA_020310875.1 of Ceratopteris richardii. Taxonomy (NCBI): domain Eukaryota; kingdom Viridiplantae; phylum Streptophyta; class Polypodiopsida; order Polypodiales; family Pteridaceae; genus Ceratopteris; species Ceratopteris richardii. The sequence goes on along the minus strand of CM035407.1, from coordinate 45,332,563 downwards.
GTGGATGTGGGGGAGAAGGTGGCAAGGGAGGTGATGGAGGTGCACTCGATGTGTGGGCTTCCTCGGTGTCGTGAACACTGTGTGCTGTGCCAGTGGTTGTGGGGGTGCCTTGTGGTCCTGAACCTAATACATTCATTCGTTTTCCTGTTCGTGGGGGGCGTCTTCCATATCTTTTCTCTGTCCTTCGTGATTGCGCTAGTGCAGTGTGCACCGTTTCAGGTACTCCCAAAGCATCTGATATCATTTCTAGGGTGGCACGGTATTGCTCGTCCACGCCTTCCTCCTCCAGAATCTGGTTCATGAGGGCTTTACCTGCAGCTAATGATAGCCTGTGTTGCTCTTGGACTCTGTTCATCGTATCGTAGAGCTTCTTTAATGCGTTAGTATAGGCGGGGGTACCTTCCAGTACTTGTAGGGCTTCTTGGTCATACTCTTGTTCTTCTGCTTCTGATTGTCCACCCTGTGCCTCCTCATGAGCTTCTTCTTCATCGTCCACATTGACTACGTCCGGTTGGCTGGGCTGGGCTTGGTCTGGGGCAGTTTGCTGTCCACCGGCTTGCTCTTCTTCAACTTCCGCATTTACAGCATCTATGATTCTTGCAACTTCTTCGTCCGTTAGATCCTCCAGAGTGAATCCATGCGGGAATTCCAGATCAGTCGGTACTGGTGGAAACACAAGATTAGGGCCATCTGTGCTGTGCCTGGGTAACCTGATAGTAAATGGTTGCACTCGTCGGGGAAGTCTTGGGGTTGTCTCAGGCGTCAGGGTTGCACCGCGAGCTTGTGCACAAGGCATCTGGACGGCGCCTCTCATCTTCTTTGAGGGAGGCCCTACAGCTGACAATCTGCGTTGAAATTCCTGTGCTCTAGACCAGATCAGAGCCCTCTGCACCGGTACATCATATGCGAGACATCTGTATACAATCCTTGTAAGTGCACAACAACCATACAGCACAGAGTTTTGCTTCTTATACCATCTCTGATGAGCCATATGAATCTGGTCGATAATCCAGTGGGGCATATTGATGGTTAACTCAAAAGCATCCGCCAGGTAGAGGCTAAACCAGATCTTTTTGGGAGGCATTGTGAACCTCTCCTACGCGGGGAAGGCGAAATGTTGCATGACCATGCGTAAGTGGATGGCAATCGTAGGTGTCATCGCAACCATGTCCTTCAACTTCGTCAGATTCCTGTTCTTCATATTGTCTGGAACCATAGTCTCTTTCTCTGTCGGGATGTGCATACCTCTCATGTCGAGTGCTTCTCTCACCAAGTTGATAGTCAAGCGGAAACGCTTCAGCTCGTTGCCCCTTGTGAGTGATGGGAGCACAAAGGAACTGTATCCTTTCTTGTCTTTGCTGGGAGTGAGGGTACTAATTAAGTATGAGCACCTTAGAAAATCCGGCTATGGTAGTTGGAACTTGAAGTAATCGTAAAGCCCAGCCTTCTTCCATATCGACTTCAAGCCTTCATTATTCTGCAGCTTTTCAAATTCCCTCGTAAAGAAATGGTATCTGCCCCAACGTCCATTGAAATCTACCTCGGACTCCCACATGTATGTGCCTTCACCCAGGGGTCCAGCAACGTCACTGAACCAGTGTGAGGTTTTGCCCACCGGCATGGTGTGACCCTGTGGAGGATTCTGGATTGGTATGGCATGCAATGCTCGTAATGCCACTGGTCTTTCCGTTAATTCCTCCTCGACTGGAAGGCTTTCGATATCCACCACTTGGGGGCTGGTGCCGGCCTGGGAGCTAGTTCCAATCGTATCTGCCATTTTATCTCTTGCTGCCTGTCTCTCTGAGAATATACAACCATGTGTTAATATTGTACAGGACAGGGGAGGACCGTTGTTGTTCCCATCACAATATTAACATGAGGGTCGGGAGCGAATAATGGGTTAGTAAGTGTTCGGTGCACGTGTGTGTAGTTAATGCTTGGGTAGTCCTAGGAGACTAATGAAGTTAGTAAGTGGGGATGAATTTACAAATTGGGGTCGGGGGGTTTATTACAGGTCTTAGGCTGCCAATTGCAGTGGATGGGCTTTGTTTTTGGTTTCGTAGAGACTCTAGAGAGCTTTATCGGTATCTGGGTTTGAAAATGAGGCCTTTTAGGGACCCATTTACAATTGATTATATGCATGCTCATGGGCCTTGGTGTGTTCCTGAGTGTTGAGAACGAGTGAATACTGGTTGTACGAGTAGATGGGTTATGCTGTATAGGGTGTGGCCTCGGCGTAGCTACTTGCGCCCGCAAGCAAGCCTTAGGCACCCAAATTTGTCTTGAATGTGGGCTAGCCTTCATCGACTTCTTGGGCACCCAAATAGATTTCACGTTAGCAGGAGAATTTCTGCAAAACTTCTTATTAATGTCGTGTTGTTGGTTATTAATGAGAGACTTAGCCCGTGTAGTTGGCGGTGGTGCAACCGTTTGTTCGCCTTTCCGCACCCACACATGGTTTACTTTCTGGGACATTCTGCTGCACAGGTACTTTTGATCTCGGACATAGGTAGCACTCTGCTTCTTCTGCCTTTGATCCACCTTGGGTTGCTGCCTCCTTCTGGCCTTTGGAAAAGAAGGGAGTTCCGTTGCATCCCTGACTCCTTTTTTGCGGATATCATTCCTCTGCAACACATGGTTTTGGACAAGAACAGCATGGTCATCTTCATGTGTACCCCTGGAAGGACCAGGAGTCTGTGCCTTTCCTAGTTCCTTGAGTGCTCCATTGTCTAGTTCTACTGTAACTCGACTATGATTGACCCAAACCTGGAGAAGTCCACTTCTTAGGTTTAAATTGACTGCTTGGTCATAGATCCAATCTTGACCCAAGACAAGAGGTTTAGTGAGATCCTCATCTTGACACACCAGTACTTTAACAGTCATTTCCTCATCATGAATGTAGAGGGGAAGTTCCACCTCGCCCATGCAAGGGGTTTCCACGCCTCCCAATCCTATGAGATATGCTTCCACCGGATTGACAGTTAACTGTAACTCTTGACAGTAAGACATTCTAACAGCACTAGTGGCTGCACCTGAGTCAATCAAGGCTCTTACGGTCCTTGCACTCTTTCCTCGTCCTATATCTAAGGTTATGAAAGGACGTCTATCAATTATCCTATGCGAGCTTGTTCCTGCAACTTCACACATGGCCATAGGATATCCTTGATCTGCATAGTCATTCGCTCTAGGCTGATCTCTACCTTGCCTTCGTAACTTCATCCTTCTGATGCGTTCTAAAGCTTCTGCTTGAGCTTCTTCTCGAACTCGCTTTTCTTCCTCTTTGCGTTTCTTAGCAGTGTTGAGTCGGCTGAGCATTTCCTCCGTGAGGGGTTCCTGATACAACTTGACTCTGCAACCGCTAATATAGTTTGGGAGAACATCACCCTCTAATGTGGCTAGTTGTACTGCTCCACTCGTGGAAATCCTATTGATAATCATAGCGTAGCCTCTCTTTTCTAGCTTCCTTGCGTGTTGTTTCAGTGTATAGACTAAAACTAGATCTCCTGCTTTCAAACCCTTATCCTTCACATGGGCATCAAAGTATGCCTTCTGTCTCTTCTTGGCTGCATATATTCCTGCAGCGGCTCTCAGTCTTGTTTCTCCTAATCGTTCAAGGTCAAAGATCCTAGAGGAGAGCTCATGACCTGTCCATTCGTGCTCTTGTGCTATTCTCAATGTAGGTATTAAGAAGTCCAAGGGTAGCACTGCGTTTTGGCCAAATACCATCTGAAAGAGGGTGGCTTGGAGTACCGTTTTGTAGGCAACTCGATATGCCCAAACAGCGTGATGTAGCTGTTTGTCCCAATCAGAGCGTTTAGTGTTCACTAATTTCGTCAGTACATTGCATAAGATCTTATTAGTGCTCTCAGCTTGTCCATTAGCTTGAGGGTGATAGGGGGCAGACTTCTTGTGTATCACAAAGAATTCTTGGAGTAGATTTTCAATCACTTCGTTCAAGAAATGAGTGCCTCTATCACTTACAAGCTCTATAGGTAGCCCATATCTTGTGAATACGTTCTCAAACAAGAATTTAGCAGTTGTCTGAGCGTCATTCTTTGTCGTAGCTTTTACCTCCACCCACTTGGTGAGATAATCTGTTGCCACAATGATGTATTCCGCATGAGAACCCTTAGCTGGGGGATTAATAGGACCTACAAAGTCTATTCCCCACTTAGAGAACGCACGTCCACCCATCATAGGTTTCAGTGGCATCTCATCTTTGCGTATAGGATACTGAGTCCTCTGACAGACATCACACCGTTTCACATAGGTATGTGCATCCATGTGAAGGGTAGGCCACCAGAAGCCCGCAAATAGTATTGCCTTGATCACCCGATCTGGTCCAAAGTGTCCTCCTGCTACACCTTGGTGAGCAGTTTCCAAGATCTTAAGATATTCACTCTCATGGACACACAGTCTCAGGTAACCATCTTTACCGCGTTTGTATAGATTACCACCAATGAGTGAGTAATCCAGGGCTTCTTGTTCTAAACTCCTTTTCCTAGCCAGAGTCATGTCTGGAGGGAATGTGTTTGTCCTTAGGAAGGATACCAGAGGTTCGCTCCAATCTGGCACAATGGATACTTGATACAGAGTGGCGTGTTCCACAGGTGGTTTAGTGCAGCAGATTGGGCACTCCTTGCACAACTTTTGGACATCAACTTCCATAGTTGGCCAATGTACTCCGAGTCTCTTTAGGGTTTGTAAAGTTCGTTGCTTTGAATGGTGTTGCTCTAGTGCACCTACATGTGCTAATTGCAACCATTTAGCGTACTCATCCTCTTCTACGCAACAAGCCAAGATCCCTTGATCTGTGTGCTTGTACATGCTTCCTGCCATGATGTGGTACTTTTGGGCTTTTACAACCTCTCTATTCCGTGTGTTTACCACTGGATGGTTAGGCCCGTACGTCAATACTGGCACCAATGGCTTAGCCACTGCGGTACAACTTCCAAATTAAACAAGTAAGCATCAGGAAGATCATCCGATACTCCTTGTGGGGCTTCTCCCGATGTGAGCCTGGAAAGGTGATCTGCTCTCAAATGAGTCCTCCCTTTTCTCACCACTACCTCAAAGTCATATTCCATTAGCAAGAGAAACCATCTCACTAATCTTCCTGTATTGCATGGTTTGTTTACGAGGTACAGCAATGCCTGATGATCAGTAAAAAATTTAAACTTATTTGCAAGCAAATAGTGCCTAAATTTCTTAACTGCATATACCATGCCTAATCCTTCTCGCTCTGTAGTGGTGTAATTCCGTTCAGCCGCATTCAATTGTCTACTGGCATAGGCAATTGGAAGATCCATATTACCTTCACCAGTAGGTTGTGCAAGCACACATCCAATAGCATAATTGGATGCATCCACGTGAACATGGAATGGCTTATTCCAATCTGGTGTGGTCAAGATTAGTGCTGAACATAATCTTCGTTTAAGCTCCTGGAAGGAATTCTCACATTCATCCGTCCACTCAAAATTTGTCAGAAGTCCGTACATGGGCTTTGCAATGACAGCATACATGTGTATAAATCATCGGTAATAACCACAGTGCCCCATGAAAGCTTGTACTTCCTTGACACCGATAATTACGCTGCTAAGATCAAAGAAGAGATAGATAGAGTGGTCGAAGCCGGATTTATCTATGAAATTGAGCACACTGAATGGGTATCCCCCATCGTAGTGGTGCCCAAGAAGAATGGCAAGTTGCGTGTATGTATTAACTTCAAAAAGGTTAATGCGGCCACAATTCGGGATAACTATCCGCTTCCTATCACAGAACATCTCTTAGAAAGAGTGGCAGGCAAGGAAGTGTACAGCTTCCTTGATGGATTTTCGGGTTACAATCAAGTAGCCATAGCTCCAGAGGATCAGCATAAGACAGCATTTGCCACAGAATGGGGCATTTTTGCCTTTAGAGTAATGCCATTTGGGCTTACCAATGCACCAGCTACCTTCCAGAGGCTGATGTGCCATGTGTTAAAGGAGTTCCTGAGGAAGAGTTTAGAAGTCTATGTTGATGATCTTTGTGCTCATTCCAATATTAGACAAACCCATATTCCTGAACTCAGACAAATCTTTGACAAATGTAGAGAATATCAAGTCTGCCTGAACCCAGAAAAGTGCGTTTTTATGGTCAGGCAAGGCAAGATTCTAGGACACATAGTGTCAAAGAATGGCATATCTACCGACGAAGAAAAAGTGAGTTTATCTGATGCAAATGGTGGGTCCATAATGATTGACTCTAGATCGGAGTCACTTGCATCCTCAAATGCATCAGGGCTAGGTTCGCATTCTTCTAGAACTGCTTCTCCCATGATTGGCTCTATGGAGAAGACTGAAATGTCATAGCCATCCTCATCACAGTGGGGTGTCCATTGTTCCTCATTGATGGCTACATCCATTGTTGCTAAAATTTCTGCCCAGCCATGGGGTTCAAATTCCTCGTCAGGAAAAACTACAGGTGCATAGGCTGGGTTTTGAATGGGTCTATGGGTTTCGTTTGCACCTATTTCTCTGGCCTTTTCTCTCTTCTCTTCCTCTACTGCTACTTTGCACATCCATAAGTGGGTGTCTTCATGCATCCATGAGGATCCTGACCCTATGGAATGCACAGATTCCGTATCATCTTTGGCTCTATGGATGGGATTCCATTGGATAGGAGGGACGTCTCTATGAGAGTAATCCTTGAGATTGACTTTGGTCGTAACACCTAAGTGTTGCAGGTATAAAGAATTGGTCCCCCAATCCTGTACCACTTGCAACTGTCGCATAAATGGTCTTCCCAAAATCATCTCATAGGCATGATTTTTGCTGAAGTCACATATAGCAAAGCTATGCTCAAACTCAACACCACAAGTGGTGAGAGTTATTCCTTCTAGCAATCCTAAGGGTCTCTCAATATGACCATCGGCCATTTGCAATTTCATCCTCGTTGGCGTGAGTGCTGGCTTGCCCCAACGCTTCCAAAGGGAAGTAGTGGCAATTGCAACTCCTGCACCTGAGTCCAAAATTGCCTTGGTGTACTCCTGGTAGGTGATGGGAAGATAGGTGTTCCCTTCTTCACCTTCACACATATCTCCTATCTTGTCCAAGGGAATTTCTGGCACTGTCCTATGGGATCCTACCCGGGAACGTGGTTTTGCAACTTCAGTTACTTGACTAGCTACATATTTCCGCGCTTTTGGTCTATCCTTAGGCAGTTCTTCCAAAGTGAGATCGCGCTGCGCCTTGGTGTTCTTTACTACCTCCGTGTTCCTTGATATGACTGAGTCGTCGTTCCTTACCATGACTGTGGGTGCTCTCATACACGTGGAGTTTGCTTCCCATGGGCCTGTGAAGTGGGGTAGCTCTTGTATGGAATTAGACTCAAAGTCCAATCTCTCGTGAAACTGAGTACTCTCATGTTCCCCGTAAATAGATGGGATTTCTTGTGGGAATTGATCGTGTGCATCATCCACAAGTTCAAAAGGAGGGGCGACTTCACTTTCGTTATCCCATTTGTCTTCTTGAATCTCTCGTAGGAAGTCTGGTGCAAACCGATTCATAGAAGAAGAAGTGTCTGGCTCCGTAGAGTTAGGCACATAAGCAACCTGGGAAGGAGGGCTTATTCTATCGTTGACTCTCTCCTTGTTCTCATAGATGGCTGGAGCACAAGCTTCCTGGGGAGGATTACTTATTCTATTACTCTTCCGAGCAGGCTCATACGCTCCCTGAGAAGGAATGTAGGCAACCTGTGGAGGTACGTAAGCTTTCGAGGGAGGCTCATCTGCCTTTTGGGGGGAAGGATAAGCTTCTTGAGGAGGCACATGGGCTTCCTGAACAGGCTGGCTTATCCGTTCTCTTGCCCTTTCCTTTCTTTGAGGGGCAGGTTCCTTTTCTGATTGTGCAATTAGGCTCTCTATTCTTTCCAGCAGTCCTTCAAAATGTAACTGCGTCTTAGCTGAGCTAGAGATGTTAAAGAGGCGGCTAGCTTCGAACATGGCTTGAGCCAATTCCACCATCTTAGCACAAATTTTAGTTCGTTCAAGCTCTAGCTCGGCTCTAGGGTAGCACTTTTCATGATCGGTTATGGTTGGCCCTTCTTGGATTCTGGCCTGATATGCTTTAAGCATCATATTAAGGTCTTCGAGAGTGGGATCTGCTAGGACTGATCCTACTCTAGGGGGTGGTGGGATTTGATGAGGCGGTGGGGAAGGTGATGGGTCGGATGGAGATGGGAATGGTGGTGGTGGGGTAGTGTGGGAGGGAGTTTGAGTCGTGAGTTCGGTTATTCTGGCTCTTGTTTCTCTTACGCTTTCCTCGAGTTCACACATCTTTTTAGCCCACTATCTTTTCATTCTTTCCCGACTATCTTTCCAAGCTCTAGTCCTTTTCTTGGTTATGCTCTCTGTTTCACTAGCCTCTGGGCTCTTTTCCTGACCTACACCCTGGTTTTGCTGCAGTGCTTGGGCTCTAGTGACTACCTGTACTGGTGCAGTGGAAGTGACACTTCCTGAGGAATCTACAACCAACCCAATCACATTAATGGGAGTGATTTTTGGCATATTATTAGGATTTTTAGGGCACTCTTGTAAGAGATGCTCTTTTCCGCAATCCTGGCAAAAGCCTTGGATCGTCACTGACTGGGGTTGTGTAGGTGGAGGTAAGGGGCAATCACGAATGAGGTGATCTCCTTGGCATCTGTAGCATGGTCCTCTTGGGAATGGAGGTCTTACTTGCCTAGGTTGAGGCCTAGGGTTGGGGTTTGCATACATGACATTCGTGTAATCTGACTCCCAACTTATTTCATTGGGCTCTTCACTATAGTAGGACTCACCATGTTCTGGAGACTGCATGTAGTAAGCCTGGGGACTATCGACATGTGTAGAATCAAAGCTATGGTCACCCGAGTCACTTTCTGAGATCAATGGGGTTACTGGTACTATGGCCCTATTCAGGTTTTCTTCTGCAACAGCATACTTTACCGGAATCACATTAGCTGGGTTTGGAGGCTGTTGAACTAGCACCGGTTGGGGTCTCTGTTGGGCCTGATATTGTGGTTGGTAGGTTTGTTGGGGTCTAGCATATTGTGGTGGTGGATTTTGGTTTTGGTATCTGCCTTGTTGGTAGGGCTGAGGGTAGGGTTGCCTAACTGCCTGCTTGTTGTATGGGCAATCTTGTGCTGTGTGATTTGTGTATCTTCGTTCTATGGTGCAATATTGGCTATTTGGATTTACTTGGGGCTGAGCCATAATAGGGCAGACATTCGCCATATGGTCACCACCGCATGTATAGCACCTTTTCACAGGAGCAAACCTTGGGATTTGTTTGCTAGTTACACCTAATTTCTGAGCTACTTTCTCTGCAAGTTCCTCGATTGATGTGGATTGCGTGGTAGAGTGACTAGATGCGCTATCTGAATCTTTGTAGATTTTGGAAAGCTCTAGTTCTTCCCCTAGGTTATCTTCAATGTCAATGCACATGCGTACACACTCTTCTATAGTCCTAGGGTCCTTCAGATACACGTAGGATCTCAATTTCGTACTCAGCAATCCATCAAGGAATAAGGCTACTTGTTTGGCAGGTGTGGGTAGCTCCGAAACAGGGCACCTTTCAAGATATTGTCTAAATCTTCTTCCTGCCAATCTTACAGTCTCTTGGGGAGTCTGTTTGAAGCTTTGAATCAATGAGGAGGTATTGTGTCTTATGCCACTCTTAGAGAACTCTACAATGAAGGCTTCTAGGAGTTGATCTATACACCTGAATTGTCGCTCATCCAATGGCTGGAACCATGTAAGTGCTGTGTTCCTAAGGGTTAGACCGAAGGCATTGTACTGCGTGAATAGATCCTCTACTTGTTCAGCTCTCAAGACTTGCTTGAACTCCGCCACATGATCATAGGGATCTCCTGTGCCATCAAAGTAATTTTTCATGGACTTGACTAGCTGGGTCGGTCTCAGAGTTCTTGTGTGCTCTCTAGGTCGTGGTAGAGGGAACTCATCCACATTTCTTTGATTCCTGTGAGCTCTAGGTATCTAAGGTTCTACTCTATTTGTCTCCGTCCTCGTTCTTTCTCTGCCCACAGGGTTGGCAAAGCTTACTTCTGGTCTATCTCTACTTCTGTCTCTTTGAGTTCCATGAGCTTGGGATGTTCCAGCTCCAGGGTGACCATAGGATACATTCAATCTTGGTTGGGGGAAAATGAATTCACCCTTCCAAGTGTAAGCATGCCTATCATTTTCTGTCACCACAAAGATCCTTTCCGAAGTGTGATCTAAGTAGGTCACTCTACCTGGGCTATCCGGATCCTTAAACTCATAGATCATGATAGTTCCTATATCAGTTGGCTGATTAGATTTATACCTCCAAAAGGCTTCGTCAGTTTCTCGATTGAGGAGCAACTCTATGCTCTTGTTGTCCTGGGGAACCCACTCAGGCGTGATAATCCTAGTGAGAACAGATTTGCCTCGGGGGGTTCTAGGTTCCGCACCCATGTTTCCCTGTTCCAAGTCACCTAAGTTCGCCTCTGAGATTACATTCCCAAATTCATCTGTCCTATCTGGGTGACTGGTGACTACGTATATGGTTCCTTCTTTTTCCAGGTATGCACCGTTTTCAAACTTGACAGCTGGGTGCTCTAGTCCTATGGATTGGTCAGGGTTTTTAATCTGGACCACGGATCTTCCCAGGCCGTCCTCATAGATGCTAGCACCTAATCGGTTGGTCCTAAGGTATTCCAGCTATGTTTTGTAAGGGCCTTCTACCCTGTACAAGTAAGGCACTCCTGAACTTCCTGTAGGTCTGTCCATGCCTTGAGACATCTCTGACTCACTGGTCTCAGAGCTAGGGTAGTACGAGTGGTGGCTCAACTGCTGGGCCCAAGACCTAGCAGTGTGGTTAACACTAGCCTCTGAAGATCTAAGGCTTTGTCTCTCCCTTACTAGATGTCGTCCTGATCTAAGGTTCATATGCCTATCGAAGTAGCCCAATTCTTTGCCCAGAGTACAACCTCGTTGCTGGTTACTTTATAGTAGTCACTTGATTCTTTTTAGTTATTTCTCGTGTTTAAGGTCTTGTCTGATATTACGTCGTCAGGAATACTTGAATGTTCTTCGTGCTTTCAGGTTGATCGTTCCACGTTAGGTTCTTTCCCTTTATGTTATCGACAGTACAGAGATTAGGTTTTTAGCTTGAACTTGAGTTTTTAGGTAGTCTTCAACTTGATACCTGCCTATCGTCGCCCTGACTTACTCCTACCTCTAGTCGTTCTTAGCCTAAGCTATGAATTGACAGAGGGGGTTAAAAGTTTCCAACCTTTTGTTTCCTGCTTGGTTGCCTTGACTGCCCAGGAAGTGTGTTCCCAAGCCTGCACTTACTCTTGCTTAGAACGCCTTTCGATGCTCTCAATAGATCTGTAAGAGTTCCAAAGTTAGCTTAAAGATTTAAATTCTAAAGACAGAACCAATGATTTTCATCCCTGTAGCACAAACACAAACTTGCATCGTGATTTTTAAGAAAACAATCCTAAAGACCCCTGACTTTGATCCCCCTGGGTATGGTCAACTTCAAAATACTCTATCTGAAAATCAACGCATTATCTTTATAAAACACAGTTGAGGGCGTGTAGTATATGTCCCGAGCTTTCCAACAGGCCCTAGAGCTCAAAAAATTGATTTCGTATGAAAAAGTTATGACTGTTCAGGGTTTAGGGGGTTAAATCAAGATTCAATCTGGCCGACAGATTCTAGGACTTTCTCCAAATCACAAGTGTAGGAACCTCCCAAAATGCTAATAGATTGACTATTTTGCCCCAAAATTATCCCAACTTTTGAACCAAATCAAACCCTAATTTTTGGCCGAAAAGCCTGTCAATCGCGATCGACAGGTCTGTCAATCGCGATTGACAGAGGTGTCCGTCGGGGCTGTCAATCACGATCGACGGTGTCAATCGCGATCGACAGAGTCGATCGTGGCTGTCAATCACGATCGACACGTTTTCCGGATTTTTCGTCGAGATTTCAATCAATCGGGGGCCTATCAGTCGCGATGGACACGTGGCTACGCGCAAAAGTCAATCAATTGTGGAATTTCAGTCAATCGCGATCCACGGTGTCAATCGCGATTGACAGAGGTGTCGGTCGTGGCTGTCGATCGCGATCGACGGTATCAATCGCGATTGACAGGGTCTGTCGGTCGCGATTGACAGGGTCTGTCGGTCGCGATTGACAGGGTCTGTCGGTCGCGATTGACAGGGTCTGTCGGTCGCGATTGACAAGGTCTGTCGGTCGCGATTGACAGAAAACCTTGGAATTTTTCTACTGTTTTTAATGTTTTAGGATGTGCTCCTTGTGCTTGTTCTAGTGGTGCACTGAATTTTGTGAAAAGCTAAAAATTTCTTTCAGTCGCGATCGACAGAAGCCTGCGACCGCGAGACAGTTTCTGAGTTTTTCGTACTTGCGCAGGAAGTTGGGGATGGTGATTCGGCAAGAACCTGCAATGAAACTCAAGAAACATGCAAAATCCGCACACACAATATCGCTCTCTCGCTCTCTCTCACACGTGAAATGAGGGAAATGAGGTGGGGAAGGTGATATGATCAAAAAACAGAAATTTTCGCGATGATGGAGATGGAGGTGGGAGATGGTGATGTTGATGATGGTGATGAAGATGGTGAAGAAAGTAAAAGAAAATCGATGAGAGTGAAGAAAATACCTACAACTCCAACGCGTCAACTCTACGTCTTACCATCACACGCTCGTCCTCAAAGCTCGATCCCCAGCAACGGCGCCAAAATTTGGTGTAGCTCAGTGATGAGTAGCACCTCCTTTAATGTCAATCCGGGAAGACGTGAGGATGGTATGAAGACCTCGAGCAAGTGGCGGCACAAGTGAGTGAGTGAGAAGCACACTAGCATGCACACACATACACACACACGTGCACACACGGCAAGACAAAGAGGGAGAATCAATGGAGTTCTTAGATTACTTTCAAAAGCTCTTACAAGTTTGTTTCAATTACAATCTGCCCTCAAAAATGAGCTCTCTAGCTCTTTTTATAGTTTTTGGCTAAGTTTTGGCCCTGTCCAGACCTAGTGTCCGGCCTAGTTAAAAATTAGGTTCCAGGGCTTATTTGAGGGCTCAAACGATATCTAAAAAATACGAAAATTGGCAGGTAGATACTTCTAAAGCTCCTCAAGCTCAAGGACTCCTTGGCTTGCACAAAATGGAGCTACAAAAAGATGAATTGGTATTTACAATGGTGTTTAGTGATGAAAATCACTTTGAATGGTGTAAAGGATTTGAAAATTTAAAGGTTGCCTTAGTGCTAGATCTGCGTGAGTGCTCGTACTTGCTTCTTCATGAGGAAAATTACTGGCCTATTTGCCAGATCTTCGTTGACTCCCTTGTCTGCTGCTAACAACTAGTAACATTCCAAGTATGAAACAGTGAAGATGTCTCTGAATCTGCAGTGCTACCCTTGCTGGATCAGTTTTCCTCTTTATTGTGTTTGAAGAAATGGCAAGAATGGATTTGTGATCTATGCCTTTCAAAGATGTGCTGGAGCATCTTAGAAGGGTCTCCTAGAAAATGAGAAGGGAAAACAAATCATGATGATCAAACTTCCCAGAGTTTTCTTTGTTTTGTCTTACCTCAAAAACCATTTATGTTTTAACAACATTACATTAAAATCAAAACTATAAGAAGAGATCATAATTGTCAAAGATTACCTTTAGCAATTCAATGGGATTACTCTTTGTTGGTGCAGACTCGTGAAATGCATAACTATAAGCTGGTTCAATCAATGATGTCACGGCTTGTACACCAACAGGCTCTGAACCAAGGCCAGGACTCTGCGGATTCTTTGATTTCCAGTCTGCCTCTTCAGTGTTCTCCAAAACTTCATAATTGAATTGTATTACATGATTTTCTGTTTGTGTCTGAACAGAACCATCATATGCTAAATACACTTCCCTTAACCCATACATACATTTTTGAAAAAGTCCTCTAGGCCCCTCAGCTCCATACCCTTTTCCAGGTTTTCGGGAAGACACTAAATGATAAAGGAATTCTTTGGAGGTTAAACCATCTAAAAAGCAAGAATGAATTATTGTCAAACCATCATGAAAGTCAGAAAAGAACAACTCCTCTCCGTTTATAGACTGTAAACCTAGGCATGCACACTGTTGTATCAAGTTTGATAATGATCCTTTGCTTCTAGCCATTATCATTGCCATCATGGAATTGGATGGACAGCTATGCCTCTCAACAACGGTTGATATTTACAAATTGCTGATCTTTTAGCATTGATTTCTTCTACTAAGCTAAGAAAATTTTCTTGGTAACCATAGTCAAGGATATCACTATGGCATGGATTGATAAAAGTTCTTGGAATGAGTTCCTCTTTTCCTGAAAGGACTAATCGGACCTGCCTTTCCAAAGTGAGAACTCTCTGATAAGACAATCTGCCATCATCTTCAACAATATGAACTTCTTCAAAAAGTTTCTTATATGTTCTAATTTTATCTGTTAAGTATATGTATTTCAAGCCCAGACTGAACCGTGTTTGGAAAAGCCATTCATGTAGAACATTTTGAAGGCATGTTAGGAACTGAAGAGCAGTTTCAGTCCCTTTTTGATAGCAAAGACTTGGGACAATTCCCGTATGGAAATCTGTTAACCATTTATTGCCAATCGGACACTGCATTATCTCCCCGTCATGCACAACTACACTGCCTAAATATGTGTACTCTACACGAGGGGGAAAGGTCATATTTAAGACCTGTATCCCTATCCACAAAGGATCTTTATACCCGGTGCCTTAACTATTGTAGGCATGGGAGTAGGAGAGTCACAATACATATTTAACATTTGAACTTCATGTTTTAGCAGCCAAAAATGATTTTCTAAAATCAAATGGCTTGAAAGGATGCCATCCTAAGATAATTTCAGTAAAGCTTGGCCTCCTTGGGTAGATATTAACTGATGACTTAAATCCAACAATTCAGAAATCTTAGCCTTGGCAAAAACTGATTGAGGAGCATATAGCTAGATGCATTATGTGTGCATGTGTGTATACCTAGATACACATAATGCATGTGTATGCATTATGTGTGCATGTGTATGCAACATTATGTGTGTATGTGTGTATATGTGTGTGTATTTGTGCGTGTATGTGTGTGTGTGTCTATGTGTGTATATGTGTGTGTGTGTATCCATATGTATGTGTGTGTAAGTGTGTGTGTGCGCATACTTGGCATCAACAAGATGGGTGTCTCTCTCTCACTCTCTCTCTCTCTCTCTCTCCTTCTCTCTCTCTCTCTCTCTCTCTCTCTCTCTCTCTCTCGTTCTCTTCTTGCTCTCGCGTGTTAATCCTGGCACAAATGTGCCGCCAGGAGAAATCGAACTTTCTTTTGAACATTCCAGAGCGTCGCTTATGATATGATCCAGAGCGTCATGAGATATGATCCGTGCAAAACTGCCTTCAGAAAAGGTGTGCTGCTGTCCTAAAATTTTTCCTAAATTATAGGAACACTTTTCCAACTTGGCATTGACTTCAAATATGCTTTATTCAACAACTATGACTGATGTGGAAAACATAACAAATCACTCTAAGAATATAATGAACTTTAATAAAGAGTTCAACCTATAATAATACTTTGAAAAGATGGTGTGGAATTGCATATTCCAACACTCTCTATGTCTGTGTGTATGCATATATGTGTGTGTATGTGTGTATGTGTGTGTATATGTGTTTGTATGTGTCTATGCATGTGTATGTGTGTGTATGCATCATTATGTGTGTATGTGTATATGTGTGTATGTGTGTGTGTATATGTGTGTGTATGTGTGTGTGTCTATGTGTATGTGTGTGTATCTATGAGTGTGTATGTGTTTATGTGTGTGTATGTGTCTATGTGTGTGTATGTGACTGCAGTTCTACAACGACAGATTTCTATGTTAATTGATCGAGTACTCACCTCGCCTGCAACCCAAAACATTCTGGAAAAACTAGATACATTGTCATGAAGTATTACTTCATATGAGAAATGCTTGAAGCTATTAAAAAAGTCAAATTGTGCTATGCACCAACTCACTATAAATGAGCTGAGACTCTCCAAAACATGACAAAAGAAAAGTTCTTGTTCCTTAGGCACATGCATATGGATGATCCACAACATTGCTGCCAACAAGTCTGTCTTTTGAAAATCATACCTAGAGGATGGAGTATTTACAGATCAGTTGAATAGTTTAGTCAAGTATATGAGAAAGCACATGAGAATCGAAATTTCAAGGTCAATAATTTTTCAAAATGGAATATTAAACTATAATATTTATCGCATCAACATGAATTTGACAGTATAGTTACTCTCTGCTATACAGTTGCAATAAAAATGCATGATTTCTTCAAGTTTAAAATAGTATTTTATAAACTAAAGAAAAAAAGGGGCTAACAAACATTTTGATGATGGTACGTAACTCTATCATGGTCTTAACTGGTAACATTCCAAGTGTGAAACAGTGAAGATGTCTCTGAATCTGCAGTGCTACCCTTGTTGGATCAGTTTTCCTCTTTATTGTGTTCGAAGAAATGGCGAGAATGGATTTGTGATCTATGCCTTTCAAAGATGTGTATGAGCATCTTAGAAGGGTCTCCTACAAAATGAGAAAGGAAAACAAATCATGATGATCGAACTTCCCAGAGTTTTCTTTGTTTTGTCTTACCTCAAAAACCAATTATGTTTTAACTACATTACATTAAAATCAAAACTATAAGAAGAGATCATAATTGTCAAAGATTACCTTTAGCAATTCAATGGGATTACTCTTTTGTTGGTGCAGACTGGCGAAATGTATAACTATAAGCTGGTTCAATCAATGATGTCACGGTCAGTACACCAACAGGCTCTGAACCAAGGCCGTGACTCTACGGATCCTTTGATTTCCAGTCTGCCTCTTTGATGCTCTCCAAAACTTCATAATTAAGTTGTATTACATGATTGTCTGTTCGTGTCCGAACAGAACCATCATATGCTAAATACACTTCCCTTAACCCATACATACATTTTCAAAAAAGTTCTCCAGGCCCCTCAGCTCCATACCCTTTTCCAGGTTTTCGGGAAGACACTAAATGATAAAGGAATTCTTTGGAGGTTAAAGCATCTAAAAAGCAAGAATGAATTATTGCCAAACCATCATGAAAGTCAGAAAAGAACAACTCCTCTCCGCTTATAGACTATAAACCTAAGCATGCACACTGTTGTATCAAGTTTGACAATGATCCTTTGCTTCCAACCCTTATAATTGCCATCATGGAATTGGATGGACAGCTATGCCTCTCAACTACGGTTGGTATTCACAAATTGCTGATCTTTTAGCATTGATTTCTTCAACTAAGCTAAGAAAACTTTCTTGGTAACCATAGTCAAGGATATCACTATGGCATGGATTGATAAAAGTTCTTGGAATGAGTTACTCTTTTCCTGACACGACTAATTGGATCTGCCTTTCGAAAGTGAGAACTCTCTGAGAAGACAATCTGCCATAATCTATAGCAATATGAACTTCTTTAAGAAGTTTTTTATATGTTCTGATTTCATCTGTTAAGTACATGTCTTTCAAGCCAACACTGAACCCAGTTTGGAAAAGCCATTCATGCAAAACATTTTGAAGGCATGTTAGCAGCTGAAGAGAAGTTTCAGTCCCTTTTTGATAGCAAAGACTTGGGATAATTTCTGTATGGCAATCTGTTAACCATTTATTGCCAACAGGACACTGCATTATCTCGCTGTCATGCACAACTACACTGCCTAAATATATGTACTCTACACCAGGGGGAAAGGTCATATTTAAGACCTGTATCCCTGTCCACAAAGGAGCTTTTATACCCGAAGCCTTAATTATTGTAGGCCTGGGAGCAAGAGAGTCACAATACATATTTAACATTTGAATTTCATGTTTTAACAGCCAAAAATGATTTTCTAAAATCAAATGGCTTGAAAGGATGCCATCCTGAGATAATTTGAGTAAAGCTTGGCCTCCTTGGGTAGATATTAACTGATGACTTAAATCCAACAATTCAGAAATCTCAACCTTGGCTAAAAGTGATTGAGGAGCATATACCTGGATGCATTATGTGTGCATGTGTATGCATTATGTGTGGATGTGTGTATGCAACATTATGTGTGTATGTGTATATGTGTGTGTATTTGTGTGTGTATGTGTGTGTGTGTGTGTCTATGTGTATGTGTGTGTGTGTGTCTATGTGTGTATATGTGTGTGTGTATGCATATGTATGTATGTGTAAGTGTGTGTGTATGTGCGTATACCTGGCTTCAACAAGATGCGTGTCTCTCTCTCTCTCTCGCGCTCTCTCTCTCTCTCTCATTCTCTTCTTGCTCTCGCGTGTTAATCCTGGCACAAATGTGCCGCCAGGAGAAATCAAACTTTTTTTTTGAACATTCCAGAGCATCAGGGTGATACTCACAAATGTTGGAAAAACAATGCCTTATTGGTTCAATAGTCCAACAATTTAGAGCATGTGTAGTAGTCTTTTCTACTTCCTCTACAAGCTACAAGAAGACGTGCAGCAAGACCATGTTTAGTCTTCAAACTAAGTGCTTCTACAACTAAGCGACGTGGGCGCCTTGGTTAACTACTTTGCTTCTCATTCAACCGACCCAAGTTCGATCCCTGCAGGCAGCGCGTTTGTGAGGAAAACAAATTAAGGCTTTTACTTTATTAAACATCCGACAGACATATCGCGATCACGGAACGCCCGAACTGAACTTGTTTTTTTTTCGCATTGCGATCGTTTTGCGCATGGCTTTATTGGTTGCTTTATTATTGCTTTTCAAGGACAATCAAACACTATATAACAAGAGCTTGGGTTCATTGTTATTCATCCTTCACCTAGTATTCAACACAAGCTTCTTCTAGCACATGGGGCAGCCATGGTGCTAACTTGAAGCATGTTGAGGAGCAGCTATGGAGTTCTTCTTAATGATTCTTCTTGGAGAAGATGAAGGGTGTGCTCACACTCTAGCTCATGGAGAGGAGGTTATCTCTTGTTCATAGAAAGAAGACTTGGTCATTAGCAGCTTGATGGTGAGGATCGACCATCTACATGGTGTATTTGAAGATTATCTTCTACAGGAAGGTATTAGGTTGAAGATTGTCTTCCACAAGAAGATGTCAGGCTACTTCAAAGACATTGGATGGTGCCATCTACATGGTGTATTTGAAGATTATCTTTTACAAGAAGATATCAGGTTGAAGATTGTCTTCTACAAGAAGATGTCGGGCTACTTCAAGGACATTGGATGGTGTTTAACATAAGATTCACATCTTATGTTAAGTATTCAGGTACATATTCTCTTTATGCACACAGGTACTACTTAAAGTTTTTGGAGGCCGTGGCGTTCATATCAGGAGGAGTCCTATTCAGCATAGGTACAAGAGAAACAGTACGTATATGCTTTATGCATATTTTGATGAGGTGTTTAAGAAGGTGTGTTCACATGAGTTTGAGGATTTCTAGCAGCAAACTTGTTAGCATTCTATGCTACTTTATAAGTATGTGATCTTTTCACACACATATCTCTAAGTTCAGATGAGGGTTTGTTGACTATCAGTTTCACACTAATCCTTCCTCTTTCAGTCACTCATATTCACTCTTCTATAACCTATAAGGTCACACATCTCATGTATATTCAGATTACTGCCCATACATCTGAATATGTTTGTTACATTGTACATTCAGACATTCATCTATTTCTCATCACATAGAGTGGTTGAGAGTTTAGCTCCCACATTGTACATTGAACATTGGTATATATGATACTATGAGTAAGCGATGGCTTACATAACACCTTACACATGTGATCTATTCTTTCTCTATCTTTATCTCATCATCTGTATGATTAAGTTGTGATATGTTCATGTTTTGTCAATATGGAAGATTGATGGAATTAATGTTGTACATGACTGGAACTATGGAACCATGGACCTGTGACATGAGCCTAAGGGCCTACCTCACTTCCAACATTTGGTATCAGAGCACTAAGGTTTTGGTTTCAGAACTTTAGATCTTTGGCATCAATGCATTAAGGCTCATTCATATCCCAGGTTCCCAGATTTCCAGATTTACAACATATGATTTGAAAGCATCTTCTAATATTTGACATTTGACATACACACTTAATCTAGATGAGTAGAGATTTGAGAATTAGACAATTCAGTTACATGTGTATTCATCAGTGTGGAGTATGAAGTTGATGATATGTTAGCAGCCGAATATTTTTTGGAAGAGTATGCAAATACTTTACAAAAGTATTATTTGAAGACCAGACTTGATGAAGAGAAGATTACTTCAAATTCAAGGAAGAACAATGGTTTAGAGAAGATGAAGGAATCAGATCAACATCAAATCACAGGTATCAATTTTTACTATCAGATTATCATTTGCAGGTCATGTCTTAGAAGAGCAGTTATGAAGAGATTTGAAGAATTTCAAGAAGTTCTTTTATACACTTTCATTATTTGAAAGTTAAAGGCTACATCAAAACAGGTATCTAGAGGTTTTTCTAGAGAGTTTTGAAAGATCTCTTTCATGGCAAGAAAGTTCATCTAAGAAGACAAGTGCAGAGATGAGATGATTTTTGTTTTCAACCAATTTTCTGTTGTAAGTTGGTTGGATATCAAGGTACAAATGTATCTAGAGAAGGTAACTCTAGAAGGGTAATTCATCATTCAGACAAAAGATTGGTGAATTTAGTCATTTCAGACATTTGAAGCAGAATTTTTATTCAGAGATATGAGGAGATGGTAAAACATGTTTCTATATTCACTTCCATTTATATACCATGTTTGTTTTATCTCTTACTCTTAGCATTAGAGGAAGAGAAGAGTTCAGTTGAAGAAATCAAGAGTGCTTGCTACTTCAAGATGAAGAGAACAAAAGGTATGGAAGAGAAGTTTGAAGATGTTGACATCATCATTAGGTGGAAGAAATATGTAGAAGAAGAAAGTCCATCATTTCCAAAAGAAAAGTAAGACTTCCTTTTGTCATATATTTTCCATATACTTTTCCTATTTTATCCTCTACACCCAAAGACAAGTCTGCGAGAACATCTTGTTTAAAGAAGAAGCAGTTTCTTGTTTTGCATTACACTTGGTCATGATTTAGTAGATTTGACAAAGAATTGCATTGAGAGAAACAAAAGCACTCATATGTGTATGAGTTATGTTGAAGCTTTTAAGCGGGCAGCTTATATGTTCCCTCAAAGAATTCTTGGAGTGTCAATACAGAGCTACTTGGTATATGACAAGTTGCAGAGAAGTATATTTCTTCTTTATCTAACTCTTGAGGTAAAAGAGTTTTTTGTAGCAGATGTTGAAGACTTGGGTTGAGGTTTTATGTTTGGAAAAGGTTACCTCATATTCAGTATTTTCAGAAAACTCTAGAAAATTCAGATTTGTTGATGTACTAGTGAGTTGGAGAATTTACTTTCTATGATTGTCTAGACTTTTGGATACATGTTTGTATTCAAAAAGGTGTTCCATCTGATCCTATCACTTGATTAAAAAGTGGAGTTAGCCAAAAGAAAGTCAAGCAAGTACTATCACATTTCACCCGGGTAAAATAAGAAAGTTATGAAGTATCAACTTGTAGCTTTTGGAGTTCTCAAGGTGAGAAGTTTGTCCACTTATGTTTCAAGTAGGAATTGCATATTCCTTGAAGGATTTGTTTGAAGAAAAGTTTTACAACTTTGTAAGAAGCATGGACACTTGAAGTCATTCAGGTAATAAATCAAACATTCAGTCATGAAGGTTTGATGCGAGCAGATTCTACACAGGAGAGATCATTGATCTTGAATGATCATGAAGATCTTGAGTATTTATGATTCACTTGTCTATCCTTTGTTTATGAAGATTCTTAACATTGGAAGAAGTAAGTCAAAGATTCAGATTCTATCAGATTTGTGTTGTAGAGAGATAGAAGTACTTGTTATGTTGCAGAAGGTTATGAATCCTATAATGCTTTGAGCAAGGTTTTGTTATGTTAGGATCAGCTAACCTTATTCTACAATATGGAAAGCTGATGACTTACAGTGAAAGCTATTAGCAACTGCAGTGCTAATAAAAAGGGTTCAGAGATTTTGTTTCAGATACAGGTATTGATCACTTAACATCAGATTTATGAAGGAAGACGTTCCAGATTTCATAAAGTCTGATATAATTTGAAGAATACTCGATACTAGTGTTAAGTCATCCAGGGGGGTGATGAAACATGAAGACTTATTTTCAAGCCATATGTGAAAGAATGCAGATTCATACCTACACGTATTCCTATTTCAGGTATTCCTATATTTCCTTTGTCAGGTTCTCTTTATGTTCCATCACCCCCCTGGATGACTTAACACTAGTATCGAGTATTCTTCAAATTATATCAGACTTTATGAAATTTGGAATGTCTTCCTTCATAAATCTGATGTTCAGTGATCAATACCTGTATCTGAAACAAAATCTCTGAACCCTTTTTATTAGCACTGCAGCTGCTAATAGCTTTCACTGTAACTCATCAGCTTTCCATATTGTAGAATAAGGTTAGCTGATCCTAACATAACAAAACCTTGCTGAAAGCATTATAGGATTCATAACCTTCTTCAACATAACAAGTATTTCTATCTCTTTGCAACACAAATCTGATAGAATCTGAATCTGAATCTTTTGGAGGGTACACACTCATAAAGCCATGCGCAAAATGATCGCAATGCAAAAAAAAAACAAGTTCAGTTCAGGCGTTCCGTGATCGTGATATGTCCGTCGGATGTTTAATAAAGTAAAAGCTTTAATTTGTTTTCCTCACGAACGCACTGCCTGCTGGGATCGAACTTGGGTCGGTTGCATGAGAAGCAAAGTAGCTAACCAAGGCGCCCACGTCGCTTAGTTGTAGAAGCACTTAGTTTGAAGACTATACATGGTCTTGCTACGCGTCTTCTTGTAAACCAACTTGTAGAGGAAGTAGAAAAGACTACTACACATGCTCTAAATTGTTGGACTATTGAACCAATATGACATTGCAGGGGGGATTGTTGGAAAAACAATGCCTTATTGGTTCAATAGTCCAACAATTTAGAGCATGTGTAGTAGTCTTTTCTACTTCCTCTACAAGTTGGTTTACAAGAAGACGCGCAGCAAGACCATGTATAGTCTTCAAACTGCTTCTACAAGTAAGCGACGTGGGTGCCTTGGTTAGCTACTTTGCTTCTCATGCAACCGACCCAAGTTCGATCCCCGCAGGCAGCGCGTTCGTGAGGAAAACAAATTAAATCTTTTACTTTATTAAACATCCGACGGACATATCGCGATCACGGAACGCCCGAACTGAACTTGTTTTTTTTTTTGCATTGCGATCGTTTTGCGCATGGCTTTATTGGTTGCTTTATTATTGCTTTTCAAGGACAATCAAACACTATATAACAAGAGCTTGGGTTCATTGTTATTCATCCTTCACCTAGTATTCAACACAAGCTTGGAGCTTGGACCTCAGTAGAGGTGATGTTTCTTCTAGCACATGGGGCAGCCATGGTGCTAACTTGAAGCATGTTGAGGAGCAGCTATGGAGTTCTTCTTAATGCTTCTTCTTGGAGAAGATGAAGGGTGTGCTCACACTCTAGCTCATGGAGAGGAGGTTATCTCTTGTTCATGGCAAGAAGACTTCTTCATTAGCAGCTTGATGGTGAGGATCGACCATCTACATGGTGTATTTGAAGATTATCTTCTACAGGAAGATATTAGGTTGAAGATTGTCTTCTACAAGAAGATGTCAGGCTACTTCAAAGACATTGGATGGTGCCATCTACATGGTGTATTTGAAGATTATCGTCTACAAGAAGATATCAGGTTGAAGATTGTCTTCTACAAGAAGATGTCGGGCTACTTCAAAGACATTGGATGGTGTTTAACATAAGATTCACATCGTATGTTAAGTATTCAGGTACATATTCTCTTTATGCACACAGGTACTACTTAAAGTTTATGGAGGCCATGGCGTTCATATCAGGAGGAGTCCTATTCAGCATAGGTACAAGAGAAAGAGTACGTATATGCTTTATGCATATTTTGATGAGGTGTTTAAGAAGGTGTGTTCACATGAGTTTGAGGATTTCTAGCAGCAAACTTGTTAGCATTCTATGCTACTTTATAAGTATGTGATCTTTTCACACACATATCTGACTTAGGGTCTTCCATAGCCTAAGTTCAGATGAGGGTTTGTTGACTATCAGTGCACTGATCCTTCCTCTTTCAGTCACTCATATTCACTCTTCTATAACCTATAAGGTCACACATCTCATGTATATTCAGATTACTGCTCATACATCTGAATATGTTTGTTACATTGTACATTCAGTCATTCATCTATTTCTCATCACATAGAGTGGTTGAGAGTTTAGCTCCCACATTGTACATTGAACATTGGTATATATGATACTATGAGTAAGCGATGGCTTACATTACACCTTACACATGTGGTCTATTCTTTCTCTATGTTTATCTCATCATCTGTATGATTAAGTTGTGATATGTTCATGTTTTGTCAATATGGAAGATTGCTGGAATTAATGTTGTACATGACTGGAACTATGGAACCATGGACCTGTGACATGAGCCTAAGGGCCTACCTCACTTCCAACAACAAAGGCATTAGGATGATCTCGCATATACTCACTCAAACGCCAATATCCAAAATGTGTAGCATACTCGATCTCATGTTTCATAGGATATCGGCCATAATCCTTCCGCTGCATTGAAACAAATAAAAAAGATTAGTTGATTGCATTTTAACTAAAATAAAAAATATACTCACAATAACACATATAGTTACAAATGTAGCTACAAAACCATTATGGCCCATTTGGCCTACGTGTGATGTGTGGCCCGACTCCACTCTCTTCTTTGTAGTAGTATGCATGTAGGTGTGTATCTATGTGCGTATATGTGTGTGTATGTGTGTATGCATGTGTATGTGTGTGTATGCATCATTATGTGTGTATGTGTCTATGTGTGTCTATGTGTGTATATGTGTGTGTGTCTATGTGTATGTGTGTGCATCTATGAGTGTGTATGTGTTTATGTGTGTGTATGTGTCTATGTGTGTGTATGTGTGTATGTGTATGCATGTATGTATGCATATGTGTGTGTATGTGTGTGTATGCATTATGTATGCATTATGTATGCATTATGTATGCATTATGTATGCATTATGTATGCATATGTGTGTGTATGCATTATGTATGTGTATGTATGCATGTAAGTATGTATGTATGCATATGCATTATGTATGCATATGCATTATGTATGCATATGCATATGCATATGCATTATGCATGCATATGTATGCATGTATGTGTATGTGTGTGTATGTCTCTCTATGTGTGTGTGTGTGTATGCATATACCTGGATGCATTATGTGTGCATGTGTATGCATTATGTGTGCATGTGTATGCATTATGTGTGCATGTGTGTATGAAACATTATCTATGTATATGTGTGTGTATTTGTGTGTGTATCGGTGTGTGTGTGTCTATGTGTATGTGTGTGTCTATGTGTGTATATGTGTGTGTATGCATATATATGTGTGTGTAAGTGTGTGTGTGTGTGCATACGTGGCTTCAACCAGATGTCTCTATCTCTCTCTCTCTCTCTCTCTCTCTCTCTCTCTCTCTCTCTCTCTCTCTCTCTCTCTCTCTCGTTCTCTTCTTGCTCTCGCGTGTTAATCCTAGCACAAATGTGCCGTCGGGAGAAATCGAACTTTTTTTTTAACATTCTAGAGCGTCGCTTATACGATGCTCTAGGACACAAGACGTCACATATGCGACGCTATCCAGTTTTCCAATGTCGCAAATAGCGTCGCTAATTAGCGATGCTATTTGTGATGCACATATTTAGTGCCGCATAAGCGACACAGACATCGCTTATGCGACGCTGCCCCATTAAAAAAAAATCCAAAAACAGCACGTCGCATATGCGACGGTAGCGTCACATAAGCAACGGTGCTCGTTTTTTTTCAATTCGGGGGCGTCGCTATGCCCCCCTATTTCTTGTAGTGGGGGGAGGATTAGGAATTTATCATTAGCTCTCTTTTGGTGCAAGTGGTTAGACCATCATATTCCTAGCCAATAGGTCATGAGTTCAATTTCAACAATATACAAGGGATGTAAATAGTCTTCATCTTACACATGGGACGAGGATTTTCGACCTAGGGGAGTGTGTAGAAAGGAGGTTGAAACAAAACAATTTATTTGTGAACTAAGCCAATGATGGATGACACGCATCACAAGAATGAATTTATTCAAGATTGTATCTCCCATTGCTGAGGCCAAGCTTGAGCAGTCTTACACTAAGGAGATTATAGATCTTAATGTCAAAGTTACAGGCATGTAGGATACTCATCACATGATCCTCAAACTAATTAGAAAATCAAAGGTGTCACCAATTGGTACTTCAATGTAGATGGAAATTCCATCTATTGAGTCATCTAGTTCACATATCACTTAAAAGGGTGGGAACCTTTACAATTATATACAGCAAGTCGTAGGTGAAAGATTTGAATCAACCAAACTACCATGGACAAGTTAACACCTGGATGGCAGATGCGGTAGAACAATGTATTAGTAAGTGGGATTAGTGCTTTCAACTTTGCAATACCTTTGATTAAAAAAAGAAGATCCAACATGCCATATACAACTTGATGGATGCTTCCGAGTGATGGTGGAGGAATATAGAATAAGAGAAGATAGAAATCACCCACTTAGGCAGAATTCAAGATCATACTTTAGAACAACTTTGTTCCTCCAAATGATTGTACAGGGCTTTAGATGCTTAGTTTCTATTTTTCTATTTCCTTATCATTTTTGTAATCCTTCTTTAACTTTGCCATACTAGCACATTTATGCTTATTGATAGAGTTCCATTTACCTTTTCCCTTCTAAATAGCTAATAAAGCTTGATGTCCAACACACATAATTGACTTGTTCTATCTGAAATAATCTTCCTACAAGAAAACAGAGACTAAATCCTCAAAGGTTAAGGCATTTGGATTGCTTTTCATGATCAATTGAAAAGTGAAAGCAAAATTCTTGTAAGAATATGGAAGAACCTAAGAATATCATGCACAAATGAACTATCTTGCAAGATTGCATCAACAAAAATCAATTGGTCTTTCAAATCCTTGATCTTTGTCAAAAACATGTCCATTGATTCTCCTTCATTCATATGCTCACTCTCCAATTGTTTTCAAAGGTAAGCAACATGAGCCTCATTTCTTACTTGGTATAGTGTTTTAAGAGTATCACAATTAGCATCTTTTGCTACTTTGTAAGAGCGATTGTGATGGTGCAATAGAAACCACAACAAGAACAAGTAAATATCATCAACTTGAATACCACTTGCATCACTTGCCATCTCTCTATTTGTCGGTGTAGGAGGACATGTTTCAATACCCTACACAATATTCCACAAGCCTTTTGTTGCCACTAAATGAAACATCATGTATGTCAAGAATGATAATCAAAACTATTCAACTTATCCTCAACAAACAATGTAAAACAATACATCATTGCTTTTATCCATGCTCAGTGACTCAAAACCTTTATGCAAAAAACCGATTTTGTCTCAAAATGATTGAATAGATAGATCCAATTGAGTTCCATGGAACTTGTATAAACTTGAAGATTCTTTTATCCATGAATGACAAATTGTATATATGTTTGACACAAAGGGACAAAAATACGTGCATAAACACTACAACAGTGCATTTTGAGGCCAAAACACTTAACCACCTCGAGTATGCTTACCAACGTTTGTGAAATTTTGAGATTGTGATGACAAGGTATTGATGATGCCCTAAAGAAAGAGAGGACTTGCTTTGATACCAATTATTGGAGTTAGAGGACTACACAAGCATATAAACAACAGAAGGAAGATAAAGAAGCTTGGAGAACAACACAATAATGATTGTATTACCAAGTGAATGTAAAAAGATAAGTGACCCATTAGGGTTATAGGGGTATACACAAGATAGGGGATAAAATCCTCATAAAGAGGTAAAAACGTGTCTAGATGGTCCTAAGTGTGTTCATGAACATCACTACTAAAATATCTCAACATTTTATAGATGTTTTCTCTAAAACTTTTACGTGGGGGGGGGGGTATCTAGAGAGGCAAAGCCGCCATTGCTCTTGAAAGGAAAAAAAATGATTCCTCAAGCTCTAGTTTCTATCTTGGATCTACCCCTCACTCGCATAAGAATAAATAAACCATTGGTAGACTAAAACCATGTAAATATATTATATTGATTCCTAATGATTCTTCATGGAGCTTAGATATTTCATGAATCCTTTTATTCTCTTGATTTGGAAAAAAGACATTAGAAGACGTACTCTTCCTATTGACATTAACATTCGACTAATTAATCGTCTTGAGCAGAAAGGTTTTGTTAAAGGTAGATATCTTTTGGATGCCATTCTATCCCCATACGAAGGTATGGTATGTGGTAAAGAGTTAAGTTTTTTTCTTCTTCAAGGTGGATTTTCCTAAAGCTTATGATAGAGTAGAGTGGGATTTCATTCTACAAGCCCTTTTCAACATTAGTTTTGGAGTGTTTTCTTTTGTTGATTCTTTTTGTGCAAGAGACAAAGAGAAGGGGAATCCAAGAGAATTCCAAGAAGAACTTTGAAGAGGATTTTGGGTGAAAGAAGACAAGGGGGGTGAATCCTATGGTTCTACTGTGAGATGATTTGAGGTCTTCTACCCTCAAGAACAATGTGAAAGGAAATTGCAAAAAAAAAATTGATGGTGCTACTAAGAGATGCACAACTTCTTAAAAGAAAGGTTAGATAAGAGGTATGATGGTGATTAGAGGTTCACTTAAAGGAAGAAAAAAGATGCACAACTTCTTAACAAAAAGTTCAGATAAGAGGTATGATGGTGATTAGAGGTTCGCTTAAGGAGGACTTTGGCAAAAAAAAAGGGGGGGCATTACTATGGAAAGGACAAAGGGAAGGCATGAAAGTGAAAACCGTTAAGTTTTAGGAATAGATGAGGAGAACTCTACGAATACAAATTTGCATCAGAAGAAAAAACAAGGATACATAAATCAATGGACATGGGGGAAGGAAAAAATTGCTTCCTTTAAACAGTTGAAGATAACCACAAAACAAAGGTTGTTCAAAAGAATAATTGTGCATTGTAGCCATAGTTGTAATCTACTCGAAACGAAAAATCTCTTCATATCATGTCTACTGCTATCATGGGCTCTGTTGCATAACAACTAGCATAACCATTGGAACACATAAGGCTGCTGAAGTTGAAATATTGAATAAGGCAATTTGGAAAGGAACTAGGCAGACAAAGGAGCCCATCTTCCTTAGGAAAGGGGGAAAACTACATGTTCACTAGATTACCAAGAGTTGGAGCTTAGAAAGAGTCCGATTTGGCTCATAAGGATGAGAAGTGTTTGATTGCAATCTCTCAATTAATATGTGAATCCAATGAGAATACTACTTGTACATAAGCAAGAAGAGACTCATCATGTAGAGGAATTGAAGCTAAGATTTTCTAGGTTATATTGTCAATAAATTATCTTGGAAAGTTTTGCTACTTTCTAACAAGATTTGGGGTACAATAAGAGTAAAATATTGTTTCAAAACTTGTTTGAATGCATAGAATATTGAGATGTAATGGTCTGCATATTTTGTGAAATTTGATAGCAAAAACGTTGCATCTTAAATCATGTTTTATATTACATTTCCTGTTGTAAGATTGGAAAATTAGAGAAAATGACGGAATTTTTCTTTCTCGAAAGAAAAAAAAAAATGGAATAAGGGAGGGAAGAGATAGGGATTGGATGGAAAATTGACTCGCTTTGCTGCTCATTACCATAAGTTATCTTTTTTTATGCAGTTATAGGCAACATTTTATGAAGACATTCTTCTAGAGGATCTGTCACACATTTCTGTGTGCATAATGGCGAACTATTATCGATTTACAAATTTTTAGCATGATTATATTGTTAGATGTTTGAGATCACAATTGATAGTTATTTAATGGAATGAATACACATATAACATATATGCTTAGGTTGTCATAAACATAATTTTAATAATTCATAGCCAAAGTAACATGTTGGATATCTACTAGGAATCTGGTTCATTGTTTTCTGTGTGTGTGTGCATGAGAGAGATTGAAAAGTACTCTGTTGAAGGATATTGAGCAAAGTCGAAATGATGTTTTTGGTCATTGGTAAATCTTACATCCACCAAAGCTAAGTTAGCCTTAATAAGTATTGACAACATGCAAGGGAAAATCAATGTTCATATAACTTTGTATTATGGCAGTGACTAGGCATCAATAAGATCTTAGTGATGCCCATGTCTAGGCATCCATTTTGGGATATTAAATCCAATAATCGATACTTGTTTTGTTTGTGTGTGAACTCATAAGAGTTGACATTGGTATTTATGGATACCTTCGAGTTACCTTCGAGGATACCCCCCCCCCCTTCAAGCATCACCAAGTGCTCCTTTTGATCAACAACAAGTTTAAACCCAAGTGAACCTCTCATGAGGGTGATGGGAGGGTGATTAACCTTCTTTGTAATGTCATCTAAACTGTGTAGCATCTACCCCTGCTTTGTAGGACTTGGGGGGTCTCGTGGGCAATAGTCCCGTTCACTTGTACTTTTCTTTTCCTTTTATTTAATGCAAGTTTGGGAGAGCAGGCTAAGGCAGAACTTCCTTTATATTTAGAAAAAGGTTCTAGAATGAGGACGTCGCCTCTGCACACTTCGACGATGTCGCTATTTTGGCATGTGTGAGACAGGAAAAAGGAAGAGTGCAAAAAGGTTCTCTGTGTTACACAATGATACCCTTGTAGCTCTCTGATCGTGGAAAAGTCTTGGTATGAAGCTTCACCTTTTAAGTTCAAGATAGCCATATGCACATGACTTCTCCAATGATCGGTTGAACTCCTTCAAATATGAGTAGAGGACTTGAGTAATAGGCTAAAAAGGTAAATCTGGACCACTCCGTGGTAGCTTCACTACAAGAACACAATAATTCCACGAAGCTTCAAATATGTGAATACACTCATTTTTCATTCCACTTTGCAGAACACCTACTTTCTGCTTTTTTGTAAAAGTATTTCATAGAAGGCACAATTTTATTTACTCCTTTTATAGGTGTGCTTGGTCATCTATGAAGTGTAGGATTGATCCCTAAAGTCAGTCCATAAAATAATAAAGGTGATGTTTTCTAATCACCTCATTCCTCCAGCCTTGTGTAAGATCACATTTTTTTTAGCACCAGAAGATAAACATTACCATTGATAATATCAACAATTTCATTCCACTTCCGAATTCCAACTTTAGAAGTATCAAGGCCTTTCATGTGGAGCTTTGATTCCTTGACGACAATACTGGATCCAAACTAGATTGAATCTTCCAAGACAAAAGAAAATTATCAATAGCTAGATCATGATGCAGATAAAGTCTCTTTTTGCATTCCTGCATCTAGGCTCACTACATTCTGTTAGCAGAAGGAAAGCCAACATGCATGCAAGAATGTGTGAAAGTGATGCTATCTAAAAGAATGTGTCCTTATTATGTCTTGCAAGTTTACAAGTAAAAGAAATGGGTCTTCATGTTAAGGAAGAATGCCCTCAAATCATTACATTCTATGCATCTTAAGGTCCATTTAACTCCTATACTTTTGGACATGAACACACGATGTTATAAACTGAATCCCCCTTTTTTGCTTAGCAATAACCCAATTCTACCATAAAACTTTATTATTTTTAAGAAAATCACCATTCCCACCCAAAACTAAGTTCCGTGCTATGGAAATCACTTGTTGAGATTGTTGTTTTAGCCACAAATACAATAGTCGATCAATATAATCAAATAGATAATGGATAAGAGCAAAGAATTCTCTTATGATGTTTGGTTAATATAGAACCATGTTTTGGCTTTTTTTTTTAATCTATTAAAGATCCATTCCCATTTTTCACTCAGAGGTACACCAAACTATTGGTGCAAGTCAATCACCAATTGATGTTTTGGATAAAGACTTGAAGTCAAAGGATGAAGAAAATGTCAACAATTGAAGATTGAAGATAGAGTATGTTCAGGAAATGAAGAATTGTATACATATGTACATTAATTTGTAGTTAGCTCACTTATACCTTTGTTATGGTCATGAGCTTGTACATATATGCCTATATATACAAGTAGAAAGTCGGGGCAAGTATGAGAGAGCATGAGATGAGAGAAATTAGAAGTTGTATTAGTCATTAGACACTTTAGAAGTGAGAAATTGCACCCGATCTTTTGCTGAGTACTCCTTCTGTGTTTAATCTTTTGTGAAATGCTTTTGTACAAGTCTAAGTCTATAGTTGATTGACCTCTGTACAAGTTTTTAGATCTTAATTGTGATCAGGCTGAGAGAATTGAGAGTAGGTACAATTACATGTGTAAATGTGAAGAAGTGAAGTTGCAACGGATGCAAAATTCGATGCTAATGTTTTGGTCAGTTCTCCTTCCAGAGTGTAAAGTTTTGAGCAAGTAAGCACTCATTCTTTAAGTTGGAGGTAAGCTACCTATGGCTAAAAGCATTTGATTAAATGGGTTTTACTTTGGGAGAACAATGCTTTAGAAGTTGCAGGTGTCAAAATCGACTATACTGGAGAATAGTTTAAGATATAGGTGAACTTTTTGAATCATTTCTCAAGATCTACTAAGTCTCTTGAGATGATTTAATTTGGAACAAGGTGAAAAAACATTAGCCGACACTTCATACAAAGTTTCATTGAAAACTTTACACATTTGGTCAGTCAATAAGTGAGTTAAGTGCAATAGACTTTTCTAAATAGTGACTCTCTTCATAGTTAGTTAAGAATTTGATAATCTGGTATTGGACCTTCAAATTGGTAAATGATTTGAGTTGTTCTTGATATAGACGTGCTCTAACATCAAGAATAGCTTGTTCTTTTGGAAATTAACACTCTTCAATAGTTGTACCAGAGCAGGAATTATCAAAATAGAAGAAAGGAGGACTCTCACTATTGCAATCATACAGAACTCAACACTTGAAGGTTCAAAAGGTGAAAGTTTAAAGAGAAAGCTTGAGAAGGAGGTCTGAATCTATCAATAAGATCATAAGAAACTTCATTCAAAGTAAAGGTACACTTATTCCTCATAAAGTTTGAAGAATTTAATACACAGGTGAAGAAAGGATGGGAGATTCTCTACAGATAGAGAAATTGGATAGAGAAAACTGTCCAGCATGGTCAATGAGAATGGAAGCTCATCTCATGAGCAAAGACCTGATAGGTTACTGGATAAGGTCTTGAGCTCGTAGAATGTGCAAATAATTGCACCTATGTCTAGTTGTCTCTATGCAATTTCTCGTAACTTGCCAAATTTATTTCACCCTCAAGCCACAAATGTACCTGACTTGGTTCACATTTCTAATCCTGTTAGCTTATTCCTTGGTCCTTTCCCAACCTTGATCTCGGTCCTATTGCCTTCTTTGCATGGAAGGTTCTCTTTATGGACCTTTGCGCACTTGTCTTTTGTGCTTATTTCTCACCTTCTACTTCTCTTCTCTACTTTTGGATCTCACTATCCCTCTTTCTCACATATAATACACACAACCCTAATTTTTTCCCTCTCTTCCTATCCAAAGTCTAGTCTATCCACCTTTTATCTCCACTACTCCCACTCTCACTACTAACCTCGCACTCTTCCCCTTTTTCTCCTTTAGTCTCACAACCACTCAAACACTCCCACTCACTTGTGTACTTACCAAACTAGACACATGCCTACCCAAACATGTTTTAAACCCTCTTACCCATACGTGCACACACTAATGCACTTACATGCATTTAGTCTCACGCACCAAAACTCAAAGCAGCCCTTGATTTTTTTTCTATATTGTCTAACTCTCCCTTTCTCTTACTCACATTCACACACACTCCCTCTCTCACAACTCATGATTCTTTCTCACTCATACACACAAAAACAGCCCAGCTTGCATGCATACACACAACAACCCATACTCACCTAGTTATTAATGCCTTCTCACATAGCTACACATTATCACTCTGACTCTCAGCCTTGGTCTGTTTTCTCTCCTTTAAGCCCGCCCTTTCACTCTTATTCTCAGACACACTCACTTAAATACACTGAGTTGAGCACACAAACTCACTCACACACGCACCAAGCTAAACACAAACTCACTCACACACTCCTAATCTCGCTCACTCACAAAAACATTCAACTAGAATCTCACCCAAACATTTTTTTTTAACACAAACATAGAGTCTTTTTTTTTCTCTCTCTCTAACACTAATTTTTTTTCCACATACACACTCTCTTGCACTCCCTACCTCTCATACACTCTCCCACTCTTACCTTCAGTCCACAGATTCATGCTCAACAATCAAAACAAGCTCTCACACACATTTTCTAGCATGAAATCACCCAAACCTCGAGCATATGCCAACACACATACACACACACGTTCACACTTCAGTGTACACATATAAACACCATCATAGCTGCATTTGCAACTATGCAGCCAATTAGACACACACAGTCAATTGGACATACTCACTCACCCACATACCTATGCATTCAAGCACACATATTCACCTACTCAACGAATCACATACAATCAAGCACACTCAGACTCAGCTAGACCCATCAACAATCCAATATTCTCATTTTTGCGATTGAGCAAGCAGCCACTCTCACTCATCTACTCAAACTTTCTCACTTACTAATGTTCAACCATACCATAACATTGATTCATACTTCTTACCCGTGCCCACTTTTCCTGCACAATCTCAGATACTAACCATAAGACTTTAGACACACAACATCAGAAATAGACATTCTCATACTCACACCAGTGAGATGCTCATATACTGACGTGCATAGATGAACATGAAACTTGAACAAGCATCAAGTCATAGAGCATACTTTATGCAAGTGCACAAGCCACACAAAACAATTTTCCATACTTAGGCAGATGACTCCTTAAGCACACCCATACACACATCTATTTCGAGCATATGCAACTAAGCAACCCCAAGACATTGAATCTTGTGCACCTTGTCATACATTCGTGCATAGTCGAGCAAGCATGACTCTCACGTCCCCTAAATTTATGGCATACATCTCCATGATAGCAGCACCCACGACTGGTTTATCACTAGTTTTTTGGAAGGATCTGCCCTGCTCAAGTGCAACTTGTTTTGTGCAGGCTTTCTGTAGTCCAATAAAAGTATCTGCATTCATCTCACTCACTTTGTTAATATTCTCTTCAAACAATTTCACCACGTCATGTAAATTCCTATGCATAGCATATCCAACTATCATGGAATTCCATACAACCATCTCCCTTTTAAGAGACCTCTGATAGACTTCAACTGCATCAACCATACTCCTGCAGTGGGCATACATATCAATGAGGTTACTCTTGATCAAAGGCTCAGTCTCAAGTCTGCATTTCTTGATATGTCCATGAATGTTTCTTCCCTGCTCTAAGGTTCCTACATGTGCACATGCTTTGAGAGCACCCATGAAAGCAATATTGTTAAGCTTCACATAAGAATTCACCATTAGCTGATACAGTCTCAGAGCCTCAACAGGATCTCCTCGTTGAGCATAAGCAGCAATGGCAGCACTCCATGTTATTGTGGAATAATTGTGACCCTTTAAGTGATGTATACCGAGATAAGAAGCAATAGAACGTTCAGCACCACGTAAACCGATTGGGATCATCCAAGCAATAGTGCACTTCTCCTCAGACAATAGAGTACTACAAGCCACTGATGATGAATGTGCAATCCTAGTAACAGAACATGCAAGTACAGCCCTCACCTGCCTCAGCGCAGCAGCTGCAAGGAATCAAACCATCTCGAGCAGCCATAGCATGTCGTAGTGCATATCTTTTTGGGCAATACGACAGTCCTGAGAGAGGGCAAGGTGGACAAAAGTCATCAGAGGCATGCACAGAGGAAGCCGACTAGGAGGCCGACAGGCCCAAAAATGTCAGGGAGCATGGTCCCCCAAAAATTTCGACACCTCTAATAGCATTGCTATCAAGGATATCAATATCATCAGGTTGAACAAGGTGTCTGTAAAATGAGACATGCATCCAATCTCTTTCCTCCAAGATGACACACTTATCAATGGACATAAATATCAATTGAAATAACTTTTGATTTTCCAAGTTTGTACAGAACCATTTCATCCTCAACCACCACCCTTTTACCCTCCATTTTTGCAATGTCCATTGACCTGCATATTACTTTTGTGTTTCCTTTATCCTCAGATAATCCATTTGACAAGAAATATTCTATAGTGGCATAAAAGTCCTTGCCTTTTGCCCAAGTATGCCCTTCAAAAATCGTATCTTCATCCCTAATAGTGTCTGTTTTGTGCCCACAAAAATATACACTGCCTGAACCAGTATGACAAAGCATGAAATTCTTTTCAAAAATGAAGTCTCATCACACTTTCCCTATGAAGAATACCAACAGTTACTTCATTGGTCCCAACCTTCACCTTCACGATGACACGATCGTTGCATTTGGCATTCTTATTGTCTCCAATCATCGCTTGGGAGATATGGACATACGATGCGGGACCCAGCTTACAAGAGACTGGCTTACCACTTGGAACCTAAACACCAAGGATCAACAGTTTTACATAGAAGATGTATACTCAAACTAAACACAAACGATACCACAAAGCTCCATAGCTGCTGATGGACAAAATCATCTTACAGAACTAAGCAGTCGAGAACGTACGAGCTGAAAATGGCCAATCGTACCCAACAGCTATAATAAAAAACATGCCTGATAGACAACTTCCTTTCGATAGCAACCTCAGTAAATGACAACATGCATTCATGTATTTACGCCACACCACATGTACATAACCACACAACCCCCTTATGTATGTCATCATGTTGTATTTTACACATTTATTTTGGAATGCATGCACATGCACTGTTGGTGCAGGGCAATCAACAATTGAAGTTTTGGGTGAAGAATTGAAGTGAAGGACTGAAGAAAAGACTAAGTCATGAAGCATGAAGGAAGTGCATATTCAGAAGATGAAGATGTGTACACATATGTACATTAATTTAGAGATAGCTCATATATATCTTTTGTATGGTCATAAGCTTGTACGTATATGGCTATATATATAAGTAAAAAGTTGGGGCAAATAAGAGAGAGCATGTGAATAGAGAAATTGGTATTTGTATGAGTCATTCGACATCTTAGAAGTGAGTAGAATCTCTCTCATCACTTAGTTGTAAAATTCCTTCAGGAATGAAAGAAAATTGTGCCCGATGTTTCTGTGCATTCTCCTTCTGTACTTGATCATTTCAAAAATCCTTTTGTAGATGTCTAAGTCCATAGTTAATGAGTCTATGGTTAAAGTTTGAGAGCCTAATTGTAAACAGGCTGTGAGAATTATGAGTATGAACATTCATATGTGAAGAAGTGCTCACTGTTTCCTGATACAGGTGCAATCTCGATGGTCAATGATTTGATCATTTCTCAGTGCACAGGTTAAAGTTTTGCATGCGTAAGGAGTCAAAATTTAAGTTAGAAGGTAAGCCATCAATGGCTAAAAGCATTTGTATGAACAGGTTCTAGACTGAGAGAACCAAGTGTTAGAAGTTACAGGTGTCTGAATCGACTTTTCAGAAGAGCAGTTTTAGACATAGGTAAATTGTTGAGATCATTTCTCAAGATCTACTGAATCTTTTGGAGTGATTCAACTTGGAGAAGGTGCACAAACTATAGGAAACACCTTGTGCAAAGTTTCATAAAAACCTTTACACAATTGATAAGTTAATGAGAGAGATATGTGCAGTAGACTTTTTGTGTAGTCATCTCCTTCAGAGGTTTTTCAAAATCTTCATAATTGATCATTGATACTCTAAAATTGGTGAAGGTTTGAGTTACTCTTGTTATAGAGATGCTCTAACTACAAGAGTAGCTTGTTCTTTTGGAGATTAACGCTCTCCATCAGTGGTATCAGAGTAGGAAGCATCAAAATTGAAGAAAGGAGGATCCTGACTGTTGCACTCATAAAGAATTCAACATGTGAAGGTTCAAAAGGTGAAAGCTTGAGGGAAAAGCTTGAGAAGAAGGTCATACGACATCAAGGAAGACAAAAGGAACATTATTCAAAGTAAAGGTACATTTATTACTCATAAAGTTTGAAGAGTTCAATACACAGGTGAAGAAAGGATGGGAGATTCTCTTCAGATACAGAAGTTGGATAGAGGGAACTATCCAGCATGGTCAATGAGGATGGAAGCTCATCTTATGAGCAAAGACTTGATAGGTTATATTACAGGTGAAGAAGAAAAGCCTCAGTTCAGAGATCATAGTGTTCCAACTAGGGAGGAATTATCAGATTTGAAGAATTGGATGAACAAAGATGCTCAAGCTAGGAGCATTATCTATATGGCAGTCAATGACTACTTGCTACCTCATATTAGAGGTCTTGAAAGTGCAAGTGATATATGGAATGCTTTGGAGGAGCATTTCCAAAACACCACAAAGTCAAGGAAGGCATCCTTGTGGGCAGAATTTACCACTTTCAAGAAGAAGGCCTCTCAATCCATCTCAAACTATGTAACAAGGATGAAGGACATTGTAGATGCATTAGGAGCAGTTGATGAAGATATTGAGGAGGATAAATTGGTAAGGCAAATCCTCACAGGTTTGAGAGGTGATGACAAAGGGAAGCCATTCATTTTGTCTACTCAATTATCACTTGATCATTTTACTCCTGACTTAAATCAGTTGCTAGGACATATGTTAACCTTTGAGCAAGATGTCAAAGGTGAAGGTGACAAGAGTACAGGTCCTGCAATGTATTCAAAGGATAAGAAGAAGAATATCAAAGAAAAGCAACAAGCAAATGAGGATGAAGGTACAACTAGCCAAGCTAACTTCCTAAGAGGAAGAGGAGGTGGCAAAGGTAGATGAAGAGGCAGGAGTACTAAAGATGGAGTCAAAGCTTGCTCCATTTGTGGTAAGACAAATCACTTAGCTAATGATTGTTGGCATAATACTCAGAGTAATGGTGAATATAATCAGAACTTTAATTCAAGAGGAAGAGGTGGCAGAAATCAAAGAGGTAATTTCAGAGGTAGAGGTATTAGAGGTTACTTTGGAAGAAATGCAGGTAGAGGATTCCAAAGCCAACAATACAACAATATCTACTACAATTATGCTTTAAATCAGAAGGAAGATTCAACATTGATAATGAATGCAACTTGTGAAAGGCAAAGTGAAGATCAAAGAGTCTTCTACATTGACTCAGGATGTAGTAATCATTTGAATGGTCACATATCCTTGATGATTGATTTGGAAAATAAGGTAACTAATCATGTAGTTCAAACATGTGATAATACAAAGCACAATGTGAAGTCAATTGGATCATTGAAGGCCAAGGATGGAAGTACTCTCTTGACTAAGGTTTTGTATGTTCCTACAATTCCTAAAAATCTGATAAGTGTAGGACAAATTGTTGAAAAAGGTTATGAAGTTAGGTTCACTAATGGAGTGTTTGTGGAAAACCCTAGCAATGGGTACAAACAAATCGTTTCAGGGAAGAAAGAAGGAAGATTGTTCACATTGAAGATTCAAGGTAATGTTGGTCATGTCTTGTTCACTTATGGTGGACATAAGATTTCTGAGCTAGATCATTGGCATAAGAGGCTTGGACATTTTAATGAAAGAGGTATCAAGGATATGGTTAACAATGGTTCAGTGCTTGGATTGTCTAATGTTGCAGGTCAACATATGACATACAGATGTGAAGCATGTCAATTAGGTAAGGCTCATAAGCAATCTTATTCCAAGCATGGTTTTATGTATTCAGAGAAGCTTGAGTTGGTACAGATAGATGTGTGGGGACCATCAAAGGATTTCAGTATCAATGGTTCAAGGTACTATGTGATTTATGTTGATGATGCTACCAGATGGATCACTATCTGTGTGATCAAAGATAAGTCAGAGGTGTTCAATACATTCAAACATTATCATGTGTATGCAGAGAGAATTACAGGTCATAAGTTGAAGAGACTAAGGTCAGATGGAGGGGGAGAGTATTTCTCTAATGAGTTCAGTGATTACTTGTGGAATGCAGGTATAAAAAGGGAAATTACTTGCAGGTACTCTCCTCAACAAAATGGTGTAGCAGAGAGAAGAAATATAACTCTTGTTGAGTTTGCAAGGTCAATGATGAGGGAGAGAAATTGCCCAAATTACTTGTGGGGTGAGGCTATGAATACAGCTACTTATTTGGTCAATAGTTTACCATGTAAAGCTTTGCAGGGTATGCCACCATATGAGGCATGGTGGGGTAAGAGACCTACTCTAGACCATTGCAAAGTATTTGGATGTTTGGCATATGCATATGTGCCATCACAATTGAGGCATAAATTGGAGCCTAAAGCTGAAAAATATGTGTTCATTGGATATGATGATAAGCAAATGGGATATAGGTTGTGGAGTCCATCCACAAACCAATTTATTGTATCTAAAGATGTTACATTTGATGAGCAAGGTACTTGGTATGCAGGTACAATCAATATTTATGCAAGTGATGAAGAAGTTGTGACTCAAAAGAAAGGTAAATCAAAGGTTCAGATATTTGATGAAGAGGAGAACAATGAAGTGCAAGTTGAAGTTGAAGAAGTGCCAAGGTTTGATCCAGAATGTGATGAGCCAGAAACCTCAAGGAGTGGAGAACTTAGAAGGTCATCAAGACACAAATGGCAACCTACAAGGTATAGCTATGACACTTATTTTTTGGCTACCAAAGATTATGCTTATATGATAAAGGCAGGTGAACACCCTTCTACATATGAAGGGGCAAAAGGTAAAGGAAAATTGGGAGAAAGCTATGCAGGAAGAGTATGATGCATTGGTGGAAAATGAGACTTGGGATTTGGTTCCTAAACCAAATAGTCAGAAGTTTATTGGATGCAAATGGGTCTACAAGACAAAGAGGTTTGCAGATGGAAGTGTGTCTAGGTATAAAGCTAGACTTGTTGTGAAGGGTTTTGCTCAGACATATGGTATAGATTATGATGAGACCTATAGTCCTGTGGCAAAGATGACAACTATCAGGACACTCATAGCTATTGCTACATGTAAAGTCTGGAAGTTATGTCAATTAGATGTGAATAATGCTTTTTTAAATGGTTATATTTCAGATGATGTTTTCATGGAGCAACCCCAAGGATTCAGAGATGAAAGGTATCCAGATCATGTATGTAAGCTCAAGAGAGCTTTGTATGGTTTGAAGCAGGCCCCAAGGGCATGGAACTATAGACTTGTAAAGTTCTTGAAACAACTTGGATTTCAAGTATCTAAAGCAGATAGTAGCTTGCTTGTCAAAGCAAGTGATGATGGGTTCATATACATGTGCATATATGTTGATGATATAATTCTTACAGGTACAGATGAGAAAGGCATTCAAAGTCTAAAGAAGCAAATGGAGAAAGAGTTCAAGATCAATGACTTGGGAGACTTGTCATATTTCTTGGGCATGGAGATCTCATACACTCAACATGGAGTGTATGTAACTCAAGAAAGGTATTTGAGAAACTTGTTGATCAAGTTTAAGATGAATGATTGCAGGGTAGCACCTACTCCAATGGAGGTGAGTCCTAAATTAAGTAGATATGGAGGTGAAGAGTTCAAGGACATGAAACTATATTAGAGTTTGGTTGGTAGTCTGATCTATGCTACATTAACTAGACCTCACTTGTCATATGCAGTTGGAGTATTATCTCAATTCATGCATTGCCCTAGGAAAGAACATTGGATTGCAGATCAAAGAGTGTTGAGATACATTAAGGGTACACTCAAAGAAGGTTTGTATTATGGTTTTACTTCAGATACAAACATAAAGATTTATAATGATACAGATTGGGCAGGTAATCTTGATGATAGGAGATCAACATATGGATACTTGTGTTATGTGGGAGATAAGTTAATTTCTTGGTGTTCAAAGAAGCAACACACAGTTGCTTTGTCATCTACAGAAGCCGAGTACAAAGGGATGGTTGAAGCTGCAAAGGAAGTGATATGGCTTAAGACTCTTATGAAGAGTTTTGATATCATTCAGAGTACACCCACTATTCATGGAGATAATATGAGTTCATTGTATTTAGCTCCTAACCCTATTTTTCATGCTAGGACTAAACACATTGAGATTCAGTACCATTTCCTAAGAGAGAAGGTGATGGATAAAGAGATTGAAGTCATACATACTTCAACAAAAGATCAGATAGCTGATATGCTAACCAAAAGCTTGGATGGACCAAAGCTACAAAGATTTAAAGACATGGCAGGTATAAAAAAGATAGAGAAAACCTCATTTGATGATTGAGGGAGAGATGTTGGTACAGGGCAATCAACAATTGAAGTTTTGGGTGAAGAATTGAAGTCAAGGACTGAAGAAAAGACTAAGTCATGAAGCATGAAGGAAGTGCATATTGAGAACATGGAGATGTGTACACATATGTACATTAATTTAGAGACAGCTCATATATATCTTTTGTATGGTCATAAGCTTGTACATATATGGCTATATATATATATATGCAAAAAGTCAGGGCAAATAAG
Organism: Ceratopteris richardii; assembly: GCA_020310875.1. NCBI lineage: Eukaryota > Viridiplantae > Streptophyta > Polypodiopsida > Polypodiales > Pteridaceae > Ceratopteris > Ceratopteris richardii. The sequence continues at coordinate 45,289,848 of CM035407.1, read as the reverse complement.
AGAGAGCATGTGAATAGAGAAATTCGTAGTTGTATGAGTCATTAGACATCTTAGAAGTGAGTAGAATCTCTCTCATCACTCAGTTGTAAAATTCCGTCAGGAATGAAAGAAAATTGCACCTGATGTTTCTGTGCATTCTCCTTCTGTACTTGATCATTTCAAGAATCCTTTTGTAGATGTCTAAGTCCACAGTTAATGAGTCTATGGTTAAATTTTGAGAGCCTAATTGTAAACAGGTTGTGAGAATTATGAGTAGGAACATTCATATGTGAAGAAGTGTTCATTGTTTCCTGATACAGGTGCAATCTCGATGATCAATGATTTGATCATTTCTTAGTGCACAGATTAAAGTTTTGCATGAATAAGGAATCAAAGTTTAGGTTAGAACGTAAGCCATCTATGGCTAAAAGCATTTGTATAAACGGGTTCTAGATTGAGAGAACCAAGTGTTAGAAGTTACAGGTGTCTGAATCGACTTTCTAGAAGAGCAGTTTTAGACATAGGTAACTTGTTGAGATCATTTCTCAAGATTTTCTGAATCTTTTGCAGTGATTCAACTTGGAGAAGGTGCACAAACTGTAGGCGACATCTTGTGCAAAGTTTCATAAAAAACTTTACACAATTGATAAGTTAATGAGAGAGATATGTGCAGCAGACTTTCTGTGTAGTCATCTCCTTCACAGGTTTTTCAAAATCTTCATAATTGATCATTGATCCTCTAAAATTGGTGAAGGTTTAAGTTACTCTTGTTATAGAGGTTGCTCTTGTTATATTGGTGAAGGTTGCTCTAACTACAAGAGTAGCTGTTCTTTTGGAGATTAACACTCTCCATCATGCACTAACAGTGTGGGATCCCTATTGGCATACATATGACTATTGCAAAACAACTTCAAGATGCCACACATTGTAATCTGCACATACATCCATAAATCTACTCGTAGACGCACATGCACATGTACCTACATATTCTCATGCTCACACATGCAACACATGCGCACACCCCATGAATGTCAATACAACCGTCAACAATTCTCTAATTATTTAAGAGAAAACATTTTTGACAACTTTATTTTCATATTCAACATGCTACTAGACCGCCCAATCCACACAACCTTCCTGTGTAACATACTCCCCTCTTCTTGCTTGCGATGTCATCGTCGACAAGCATTCTCGCAATCTTGTTTCGAACTGTGACTCATTCAAATGGTTAAATTCCCCATGGAGATACAAATGTTGGAGAATTCCTCTCCTAATCGCAGCGGAAAGTGTAGAAGACCTTCTCAGGATGAAGACTCTTGCTAACAGCAGAACCTTCAAATGAAAACTAGTACCAACTGAAATATCCAATGAACTTGAAACTTTGGTCACTCAAAGTAGACACCTAGAGATTTCAAATGAGATATCAAACACTTAATTTGGAGTAGATTTGAGTTGTCAACTATTTGATTCAAAACAGACTACCTGTCCACTCAGTTAGGCTGAAAACTGGACTTCACTAAAACCTGAATAACTTAGAGAGCATAAAGAATTTCATAAAACTGTTCTAGACAGAGGAAGTACTCAAGATAAGCTTTCCAACGAATGTTTAAACACTAAATTTGGATACATATGTTGAGAGATATGACTCTCACAAGTAGACTACCCAAAAATGGGTGTGCGGCTGGACACACTCTATGAGAGTGAACTGAACGAAATGACTCAAACCAAATGAAGTAGATACAAGGGGGCTTCCACGCCTTCTTCCTCTCTCCTTGAGTGTCCTCCCTTGCTTCTTTTATAGCCAAGTGACCAAAAACTCTCATGATGAGTTTGAGAGCTCTTCTCCATCATTTCTCCACTACTTTGGACAGCCACTCCTCTTACAATTCAGATTTTGGATTTGATTCTCTTTTGAATGATTCTCTTTTGGCCTCCACTACTTGCTGAAGTAAATGCTTCTATTTTTCATTTTTGTATTTTCCTTCTACTTGAAGAAAATCCTTTTTGCAAAAATATATACGAGCTTACTTCTTTATTTTTAACACTCCCCCTCAAGCTCACATGTGAGCTTGCACCTTCAACCATATCTTGTAAGTTGATGTCGTCCTTGAACCTCTTGAGCTCAGAAGCATCGAGGGACTTTGTAAGCATGTCTGCAACCTGGTCATTAGTTCCAATGAACTTTATATCCACATCCTTGCTCAAAACTTTTTCTCGAACATAATGATAATGCACTTCTATGTGCTTGCTTCGTGCATGAAACATTGGATTGTTTGTCAAGTGAATGCTTGACATGTTGTCACCATAAATTGGAATGGTCTCCACCTGCACATCAAGATCAGCCAAGAGCTTCTTAATCCACATAGCTTCACAAGTTGCAAAGGCTAAACCTCTATATTCAGCTTCTGTAGATGATAGTGCAACAGTAGGTTGCTTCTTTGAGCTCCATGTGATAGGTTTGCTACCTATCATGAACACATAACCTGAAGTGGATCTTCTATCCTCCTTGGAACCAGCCCAATCAGCATCACTGAAGCCCTTTACCTGCAATTCTTCATCATGTCTATAAAACAATGCATGATTGACAGTGTGCTTCACATATCTTAGCACTCGTTTGGCTGAATTTAAATGTTCACTTGCTGGAGCTTGCATAAATTGAGAAAGAACTCCAATAATATAACACAAATCTAGTCTTGTGATCGTAGCATAGATCAATGAACCTATAATACTCCTGTATGTAGTTACATCATGTAACTTCTCTCCATCATTTGAGCATAGCTTCACATTTGTGTCCATAGGTTGAGTGAGTGGTTTGCATTCACTCATTCCAAATCTGAAAAGAACATCCAATAGGTACTTTCTTTGCATTAAGTAAATGCTATCTTTCCCATAGACTATCTCAATGTCTAAAAAGTATTTCAGCTCACCAAGATATGAAATTTTAAACTCCTTACCGAGTTTCCTTTTGATCTCTTGTATTCCTGTAACATTACTTCCTGTTATGATGAGATCATCAACGTATATGCAAATATATACCTGCTTGCCTTCTTCTTTCTTCATGTAGAGAGAGGGATCTGCATTACTTGGACTATACCCACACCTTGTGAGGTACTCGACCAATCTTTGATTCCAAGCACGTGGTGCTTGCTTCAGCCCATACAAAGCTTTCTTCAATCTACAAACAAAATTTGGATGCTTTTTGTCTTCAAATCCAATCGGTTGACTCATGTATACCTCTTCTTGAAGTTCACCATTGAGAAAAGCATTTTTTATGTCGAGTTGGTACAATGGCCATCTCCTTGCTGCACTCACTCCAATCAAGGTTCTAATTGTTCCCATCTTTGCAACCGGGCTGAAAGTCTCTTCATAATCGATGCCGTGAGTTTTCTTGAATCCTTTTGCTACTAGTCTAGCTTTATGCCTTGCTAGAGAGCCGTCAGCATTTCTCTTTATTTTAAACACCCATTTATTTGGAACAATCTTCATACCTTCAGCCTTTGGAACTTGCTCCCATGTGTGATTGTCCTTGAGAGCTTTCATCTCTTCTTGCATAGCTTCTTGCCATTCTTTTTGTGTACATGCTTCTTCATATGCATCCGGTTCTTTATCTTTGACCACCTGTGTCATATATGCAAAATGTTTTGCAATAAAACTATCATAGCTCAGCCTTTCAATTGGATACCTTACTCTTGAAGACCTCCTTTCATTTCCTTTTGAACATTGCTTCTTCAATCGGTTCAACTTTACCTTCGGTGTGATCACCTCTTCATACTCTTCTTCACTTGTATTTGAATCACTATTTTGGGCAGCACTTTCGGCTTTAGATCTTTCATAAGCTGATGTTGGTGATGAGGAATGACTCCTTAGCCTCCCCTTCCATGTTGAGCTTTCTCCAAGTGATGTAGAAGCTTCTGGACCTGACATTTGAGTGCTTGTTTGCTGAAATTCTTCTTGGACAGCACCTTCATCATCTTCGCAATCTTCTTCAAGAGTCTTCTCTTTCCCTTTGTCTCCAAACCATGGTCTTAGCTCATCAAATACCACATCTCGTGAGACTCGTAGCTCCTTTGTCACCGGATTGTAGCACCTATATCCCTTTTGCTCCGATGAATATCCAATAAAAATACATTTTTCGGACTTTGCCTCCATCTTTGTCCTTAGTTCTTGAGGGATGTGAACATAACACACACATCCAAAAACTTTGAGATGTGTAAGGTCAGGCTTCTTACCGGAATAAACCTCCTCGGGAGTTAGATTATGCACTCCAGCCGTTGTGCACTTGTTCATCAAATAAACGGCCGTACTAGTCGCTTCAGCCCAATAGTTTAGTGGCATCTTCATCTCCTTGAGCATGCATCTTGCAACTTCTGTGATATGTCGATTTTTCCTTTCAGCTATTCCATTTTGTTGAGGTGTGTATCTACATGTAAATTGTCTCTTGATTCCATTTTCATAAAGAAAGTCTGAAAATTCTTTGGAGAAATATTCTCCTCCTCCATCAGACCTCAAGGTCTTTATGTAGCGTCCTGTTTCCTTTTCTACCTGTGCTTTAAATCTCTTGAACATGGAGAACACATCTGAATTTTGTTTTATGCAAAACATCCATACTTTCCTTGAATGATCATCAATAAAAGTGACAAAATATCTATTACCAGCCATTGATGGTTGTTGTGATGGTCCCCATACATCCGTGTGTATCAAGTCGAGGACATTCCTTGCCACATAGTTGCTTTTCTTGAATGGTTGTCGAGTTTGCTTTCCTAGTTGGCATGCTTCACAAAACTCATGTAGTCCGGCATCATTGAATCTTGGAAGACCTCTTACCACTTCATGGTTGCTCATGTCCTTGAGCTTGGGAATGTTGATATGTCCAAACCTTTTGTGCCACAAATCGATTTCAGCTATCCTCTTGTTTCCAAACTGAATATACATCACCTTTCCATGCGGTTGTTGAATGTCCAAAGTGAACATCCTTCCTTCTTTCCTTCCTTGAGCAATGACCTTGAATCCTTCTTTTGGATTCTTTATAAAGCAGCCTTTTTCATTGAAGATAACATGATATCCTTTCTCTACCATTTGTCCTACTGAAATCAAATTCTTTGCAATAGTAGGAACATGAAGAACATCAGCCAATACCTTCTTGTCTCCAAGCTTGATATCTCCAACATGCTCAATTGCGTGTTGAGTTTCATCGCCGGTCTCTACACATCCTTTTCCACTTGGAGCTTGTAGCTTTGTGAACAAATCTCCTTGGCATGTCATATGGTTGCTGCAACCTGAATCTATGAACCATTTTTGGTCACCACTTCTCGAGTTGTTGTAGTCATGCTTCATGGCAAGCATGGTTTGCTTGTCTCCTTCACTTGATGTACTCGCATAGTTATTTTGGCTCCTTTGGTTGCCTCCATTCAGCCTTCCATTCTTTTGCCAACAATCATTTGCATAATGTCCTAGTTTACCCCAATGATAACATGTTATACCTTTATGAGGATTGTATGAACCTCGACCTCTTCCTCTATTTCTTCCTTGACCTCTTCCATGTGTGTTGTCATTTGAGTTGTCCTTGTTGTCGTCCGAGTTGTGTTGGCTGAAATTTGTATTGTTGTAGCTTCTTCCTCTTCCTCTCGAGCCTCCTCTTGAGTTCCTTCCTCTACCTCTTCCTGCATATAACATTTGACTATGGCTGTCCTTACCTTTGTTGCCTTCTCCTTGTTGAGCAACCTCTTCAGCCACAAGATTTGGTATAATCTCGTCGAATGTTGGTAGAGGATCTCTATAAAGGATGTTTGTGATGAGGGGCTTCCACTTTTCTTCACTCCTCAAGCCATTGAGGGCTGTTTGGACGATGTCTTCCTCTTCTATCTTGCATCCAATTGATGCTAGTTGATCTCAAAGCTCCTTAATCCTCAATGTATACTCACTAATGCTTTGGTTTGAGCTTTTCTTCATGTTGTTGAGCTCGTTCTTGAATTGCATCCTCCGAGACCTTGTTGAGGTAGCATACACCTTCTCCAATGCTTCCCAAACTTCTTTGGCTGTTTCTAAGCTTTCCACATGACCAATCATAGTGTTAGAAATAACTTGTGAGATGAGGAACATCACCCTTCGATTCCTCTCTTCCCAATCAGCAAATTGTCTCCTTTGTGCCGGAGTAATGTTGGGATCTTCAAGGTCTACCGGTTGTGGATCATCTCCACTAACTAAACCCCATAAACCTTTACCTTTAAGGTAATTTATCATTCTATACCTCCAAGACTAAAAATTGTCTTTGTCTAACTTCTCAACTTGTTGTCCTAAATCAGCCATTGAAAACTTCCAAGATTGAAGTTTACCTCAAGTATGTTGTGGCGCTCTCTCTTGAATTCACGAAGCTCCCCCTTGATTTGTAGCTTTCCCTTTGCTTCAGTTTAGTTCCAATGCTTTGCCTCTTCAAACTCCAAAGCTCTGATACCAAATGTTGGAGAATTCCTCTCCTAATCGCAGCGGAAAGTGTAGAAGACCTTCTCAGGATGAAGACTCTTGCCAACAGCAGAAACTTCAAATGAGAACTGGTACCAACTGAAATACCCAATGAACTTGAAACTTTGGTCACTCAAACTAGACACCTAGAGCTTTCAAATGAGATATCAAACACTTAATTTGGAGTAGATTTGAGTTGTCAACTATTTGATTCAAAACAGACTACCTGTCCACTCAGTTAGGCTGAAAACTGGACTTCACTAAAACCTGAATAACTCAGAGAGCATAAAGAATTTCATAAAACTGTTCTAGATAGATGAAGTACTCAAGATAAGCTTTCCAACGAATGTTTAAACACTAAATTTGGATACATATGTTGAGAGATATGACTCTCACAAGTAGACTACCCAAAAATGGGTGTGCGGCTGGACACACTCTATGAGAGTGAACTGAACGAAATGACTCAAACCAAATGAAGTAGATACAAGGGGGCTTCCACGCCTTCTTCCTCTCTCCTTGAGTGTCCTCCCTTGCTTCTTTTATAGCCAAGTGACCAAAAACTCTCATGATGAGTTTGAGAGCTCTTCTCCATCATTTCTCCACTACTTTGGACAGCCACTCCTCTTACAATTCAGATTTTGGATTTGATTCTCTTTTGAATGATTCTCTTTTGGCCTCCACTACTTGCTGAAGTAAATGCTTCTATTTTTCATTTTTGTATTTTCCTTCTACTTGAAGAAAATCCTTTTTGCAAAAATATATACGAGCTTACTTCTTTATTTTTAACAACAAAGACGTACAATTCAATCATTCAAGAAATGAGATCACGTCAAACAATATCTAGACCTATATCACACTCTTTTGTCATACACAATCATCATGCACATACGTTCTTATTTCATCACGCCATCCAATTTCACGAAAACATGCCCAAGACATTCTTTTATACACACATTATTTCAGCGATCACACTCTTTCTTACATGCTTATGCATGACTCCTTTCCTTTCCATATCATGCTCTTATGCAATAAAACCAAAGCAATGCAATGTATGCATGTCTTATTCCAAAACATGATTCTAATCGATGACAACAATTTTCTACTTTTGACTAAGAAAATGAATTCAAGATGAAGACACGATCTTGCCCTTGATGAAGTAATGACCCAACATCATTTGTTATGATTTTTGTCTTTTTCCAAAACAAATTTCATACCTTGCTTACCTTGCTGAAAACCTTCTTGATTTCCTTTTCTTTCTTATCTGCTCACTCATCAAAAAATGTTAGAACACAAAAAAATATGCAATAAGAAAAAGAGAACAGAAACCCAAAAGGTCACATAATCATATCGCACATAAAGATTCATTATCCTATTTTATGCAGGCTATGTACATACAAGCAACAATGAGATCTCCTAAAGTGCAGCCTTACCTCATATCCCAAAAAGCAGATCATCAACAAATGAAACGAGACATGAATAAAGAATTAAAAAAACAAACATATACAACATTACCGACCTTTGGAACAAACTTGCCGATAAAATGAGAACAAAGCAAATTTGAAAATCGGATTATGAACGAACCACTCATACATATAATAATTATACCTTTCGTTGGTATTGGCCTTGAGCGGATCGATCTATCAGCTATCATCATCCTGTCCCACTAGACACGTGCATGCAAAAAAAAACACACCCTTCTGGGCGATCATCGCCCTCCTCCTCTCTATGTCTCCCCCTCAGGAGTGAGAATATTTCTTCATTATTTCTCCCCTTTTTTTTAATTTTTAATTTATGAGTTGGCTTTTGTTGCAATTGGATGCGACTCGTGGCCCTGACCACCCGATCAGGTTGGCTCCACTCGTCTACCAATGCAACATAGTGCGCAATGACATATATACATGACATATACACTTATATACGTGCTAGCCCATAGCAAAGCTAGGTGCGGTTCGTGGTCTCGATTGCCCGACCGAGATGGCTCCACTCACCTACCAACTTGCTATGGCACGAAGCACCAAAACAGATATACACACCGCCGTCCCAGCCTATGACGAAACTAGCGTTGGCTCGCGGTCCTGACCACGAGGCCAGGAGGATTCCGCCCACCTACTAGCCCGTCATAGCGTGCAGGCACACATACATATATACACACGCTTTTGCTTGTACTTTTCTTTTTCTTTTTTTTTCTTCTTTTTTTTCTTTTTTTTTTCTTCTTTTTTTTTCTATATTTTTTCCTTTTCCATTTCCCATGTCCTAAGAGTTAGGGAGTGATAGAAAGGAGCATCTATCGCACCCTTCCCGCACATCATGCATATACAAAAAACAAAAAACACCCATGAAAGCTGAAAGGTCAATCTTCTCTTGCCGTTACCTACTAGGATATAAAGATTATATGCTACAACTGATTAATCGCAATCATACTTACCAATTGAAATTCTTCTCATCTTATTTTGAAGTTCTTCCCTAAGGTGGCAATGTTATATAAGCTAGCTCAAAAAGTCTCTACTCAGCCTCGTTTCATAGTTGGTGATCAATGTTCTCTAGGAGGTGAGTTAGGCTCTGCTTCAGGAGCCTCATCATCACTACGTATCACCAACTGATCCGCCCATGCCCAATAGATATCATTTACCTCGTTAGGCAATTTGATCGTGTTGTCCTAGTAGAAGTACCGATCCTAGGCATATCCAGCCCAACTAAGTAGATATACCTCGAATTGGGGAAATGGAAAGTCAATGTCCATACCTTGATTCCAAAAGCGTACAAGCCAATGTGCCTCATCCACGTCATAGTTTGTCCGCAAGCTCTCAACTGATGTTTCCATGCTTTCTAATGCTTGATCTCAAAAATATACGACAAGAGTGATCCTGCATAGTAACACACTTGGTTTATCAGTTTCTGTGATTCTTGCAAATAGACGTTCTCATACGGACCACACATCTCTCGTAAGAACACCCAAATTACGCAAAGAAGTGCTATTATCCAATGGCTCGCTCGAAGTCCTCTTCGTGCATAATCCCCTATCAACCCTTGTACGCTCTGCTCGCTATCCTAACAGTTATTCCTACCAAACCTTGATTGGATAACTCTGTCATATTCGACACGAGCCAATCCTAACTGCTTCAGGCTACCACCATTCCTATACGTACTCTTTAAATGAAGCACTTTACTCACTGTGCCTTTTTCTCGCTTCTTTTCCAATGCATGTCCCTTCTTCAGTCCGTCATGTTTGAGAACTTTCGTTTCACAACTATCTTGGTTCTCTTTATCTTTACCTTTCAAGAGGTTTTCCTTCCAACCAGCTAAGTCCTTACTAGAACGCTTGTGATCCACACACCACTTTTCTCTCCTCGATCTACCTTTGCCCTTGTGCTCTCCCTTGCATGTATTCTTGCTCATGGCATCCTTCATTCTCTTTGTGCCAAAAAATAACCGACCGCCTGGGTCCCTCATCAACTTCTGATGGCATTTTTTTCTCGAATTTCAGAAGAGCTTCTCTCGTTCTTCGAAGAGTTTTCCTTCCTTGCATGAAGATCAACCACTTGGCTCTCTTTCTTCTCTTTCTTGGCAAGACCTACTTTTACCGTCTTTCTCATGTCCATCTTGGCTTCTTCTTGTCCTAACGACAAGCATGCACCATTAGTCAACATTCTTCCAATTTCACATTCTCATCTCGGAGTGACTTCTTTCCACTCAACCCTTGCATCGCATTCTTATACATTTGGTTCCTTCATCCCGAGCCATATATCCCCAGGCTCAACTTCCAAAGCTTGGGCTTTTCCCTTCATATGCCCTACCTCCATTATGGTGGTCAATTCCAAGGTTGATCCCCTTTCTAGGATTTTTCCTTCAAGATGATCGTTAGTCTTGGCTTCCTTCGGGTCTATGTGTATCGTATAGCACTCAGCCTTGCTTGTACCTGCCAACCATCCCAACAGTTTGTGATTGGAATCATCTTTATAGAACAACGGATTTTGATACTCTCTCATCTTCGTGTCTTGATTCTTGGTGCAAATTGAACCTGTCATGAAGTGGATTCTTGTAGGTATCCGTGTTCAAAGAAAACCTGACTCGTTCCATACTTGCCTTACCTTCTCCTTTGCTTTCTTTTCCATCTCATCAATTGTTATTGTATTCTTCTTGTCGGTCAGACTTGGAGATACTTGGATTTGAATCTGATTAGACTTTGGCCCGATTGTAATGAACCCCGTGCGCTAGTCATACACACATTTGGCTTGCACAAGCCATGTGTTAGTATATGATCAATGTCTACCCCTCATGATTGTATGCACATTTTGTAAGGCCCCCTTTATGAGGAGAAGCCAAGCGTGCATTACCCAATTGATGGGAATCCCAACTTGAATGTTGGATGAAGGTCATATTGGACCATGTAAGATATTATAAGGAAAGGGAGTTACTAGGGTCCCCAATTGTGGGGTCCGGGGCAGCGGTGAGCAGCCCCGGCTGGGGGGTCCAAGGGGGCTAGCGGGCCCCCTGGCTGGGGGGTCCCAGGGGGCCAGCGGGCCCCCTGGTGGGGGTCCGGGGGCAGCGCCCCCGGCGCGACGGTAAAGGGAATATTCCATGGAATATTCCCTGTCGGAGTCAGAAATCATTTATATTTGTTAGGTCGGTTCAACCAGTCTAAACCGTGTATGGCAATTACGCGGGCGGTGGCCGCCCACGCTCTACCGCCCATGTATAGCCGTCCATGGCAGGCCACCCATGATCCTATATATACATGACTTCTGCACTACCTAAGATACCGAGTTGAGCCAGCATACCTCTACCTTATATCTCCCTATCTAGAGTTGTCTAGATCACCATTTAAGCTCTACCTTGAGAGCGCACGGGTGGACAACGCCATCATCTTTGTACTTGCTGCTAGTAGAAAATTGTTGAGATTCTCCTATATCTGTTATCTTCTCTGCTATTGCTCCTGTGTTATATTGCGTAACTATTGTCTTACACCATGGCCATCCAAGTAGGATTGAGAAGGTAGCTTTTGAAGTCCTCGGTCTGACTATCAAGTAATCGATACTAAACGTTAATCCTCCAACCACTGTGCTCACATTCTTCAAAAGACCAGCCGGTTTCACTTGATTTTGGTCCGCCATTCTTAGGGACATTGGAGTCTCCTCCATGTGGGTTAGGCCGAGAGCCTTCATCATATATTTTGTCATTAAGTTGACTGCTATCCCGCTATCCAATTGAGCACCTCGGACTCCATATCCCTTAATTTCAACGACCACAGAAGGAGAGTTTGAATCGATTTGGGTTGTGATGGTCTGAATAAGACCTTGGATGTCTTTTTCCTGTCTCTTCTTATCTCGAGCTTTTCTCGGTTTCTTGATATATTCGTTGTAAAATGGCTTCCTATATGTCGGGGAACATCTTAGCAAGGTGCCAATGTCCAAAGTCACTTCTGTTTCCGCCAACATTTGCACAATGTCAATTTCTTCTGTGCCTTTCCTTTCCTTACGATATTTTGTGGTCTTTAATCTCTCAGGGAATGGTGCAATGCTTGCCATGAACTTCTTCATCACCGGTGGAAGTATTTCGATTTCGTTTCCGTCTTCAAATTCTCATTGCTCAACAAGTCCCTCCACTTGCTCTTCTACCTCCCTATGCTTGGGTGCCTTTTCTTTATCGGCATTCTCAATAGTTTTTTCCACATCCTTCTTCACATATTCTTGAGTCCTCGTGACCACTGCCACAATAGGATCTTTTCATGCACTCTTGCCTGGGTTAGCTTCTACAAAATGCATGGAAGAACTGGGTCCTTCTTGGGAATTGGGTGTCCTAAAGACCACTCCTATTGTAGGAATTTGTTCTTGTACTCTACGAGTGGGATGCGCCTGGATCTCAACATAGTTCGAGGATTCTATTGGCCCTTTTCCTTTGCCATTATCCACTTTCTTTTTTGGACAGTCTTTGTCAAAGTGGCCCTCTCCACTGTAGTATCTGCACATCGGAGTGTAGTCGATGGGTTTCTTTTCATTTGGGCATCTAGTTTGAGTATGTCCAAAACCATGGCATCTCCAACATTGAATTGGACCAGCCCTTCCCTGGGCCTATGCTCCTCTTCCATGATAGCCACCCTCCTGACCTTGAGCACCATGCCCATAAGTCTGTGTGGTTTCCCAATGAGGTATGGGTGGGATGTTTTGAGCCGGCAATCCTGTGTAAGGATGCCTTTGGGTGTTTTCCGATTGTAGGGTCCGTTCTTCATAAGCCCTTTTATGATAAAAATGATCCTCCATATGGTTTGTCCTACTGCAAAAGGTGCAAAATAACCTAGGTGATTATCTATCCGTGACAAGTCTTGAGAGTGTGGGACACTCTGTGGCCATATGACCATAGCCATGGCACTTTCCACACCATGTGTTGGACCTAAACATGCCTTGATTAGGGTCCAGGATGGTCTCATGTTTCACAGTGTATGTTTCTTGGGTGAGCATGGCAGCTTTTACTGCTTGAGTTACCAACTCTAATATTCGCTCCTCTATCAATGCGGGTTTAACCTTGCCTAGCATATTGATCACAACTAAAAAGGCCGTAGTGGTCAATGTAGGGCTTCCCTGGCCAAGATTTCTTACCAACATCTCCATTCTCTGGATATAATGGTCTATGCTTTCATTTACTCCTTGCCGCAGATAGTCCATTTGTTGGGCAAGGCGGTCTTGGAACCCTTGCCTTCGGAATTTTGCCAAAAAGCCATCTTTTAGCATTTGATACGTTCCTCTCTCCTGAGGTGTCAAATTCCCATACCAACTTGCTGCCTCATCTCAGAGGGTTGCCGAAAAAAATTTTAATCTCTGCCTTTGGTCTACGACTTCATTCGCCTTGCAAGTTACTTCAAAAAGCTGAATGAAATTATCTGGGTCCTCATCCCAGAGGCCGGAAAATCTTGGGAAGTCTCCTAGATGTACCGGAATTCGTTAAGCCATATCAAACAAAGGGGTAATATCAATATCACTTCTTTCCTAGAAGTTCAGAGCCCTTGGTTTCAAGACTCTCTCGAGTCTCCTCACTTGAGCGGCTACTCTTCTCCGAGAATATGTTCTTTCCTCTAACTCCTTCCGACTACTCGAAGATGTTTCGTATGACTCCTACCTACGCCTCTCTCGAGCTTCAGCCCTTCGAGCGGCTCGCTCTTCTCTCTCAGTTCTAGTTCTTCTTGAGGAAGAACTTTCTTCGCTCATGTACTAGTCACTAGGTCCATGAGCTCAGCCAACTTGTGGCACTAGGCAAACCTATGGCACTCTCTTGTAGAGACGTGCCAAGCTCTCCCCAGTAGGATCACCAAATGGATAAGGTCTTGAGCTCATAGAATGTGCAAATAATTGCACCTATGTCTAGCTATCTCTATGCAATTTCTCGCAACTTACCAAATTTATTTCACCCTCAAGCCACAAATATGCCTTACTTGGTTCACGTTTCTGATCCTGTTAGCTTATTCCTTTGTCCTTTCCCAACCTTGATCTCGGGTCCTATTGCCTTCTTTGCATGTATGGTTCTCTTTATGGCCCTTTGCGCACTTGTCCTTTGTGCTTATTTTTCACCTTCTACTTCTCTTCTCTACTTTTGGATCTCACTATCCCTCTTTCTCACATATGGTACACACAACCCTAATTTTTTCCCTCTCTTCCTATCCAAAGTCTAGTCTATCTACCTTTTATCTCCACTACTCCCACTCTCACTGCTAGCCTCGCACTCTTCACCTTTTTCTCCTTTAGTCTCACAACCACTCAAACACTCCCACTCACTTGTGTACTTACCAAACTAGACACATGCCTACCCAGACATGTTTTAAACCCTCTTACCCATACGTGCACACACTAACATGCTTACATGCATTCAATCTCACGCACCCAAACTTAGAGCAGCCCTTGATTTTTTTTCTATATTGTCTAACTCTCCCTTTCTCTTACTCACATTCACACACACTCCCTCTCTAGTCACAACTTATGATTCTTTCTCACTCATACACACATAAACAGTCGAGCTTGCATGCATACACACACCAACCCATACTCACCTAGAATCACGTTCAAAGTGTCCAGTTTTACCACAATTCCATCATCCTTTACTATCATTACCTGAATCTTTTCTTTGGAAATTTCTGCGACCTCTTTGACTCCCCCTGCCTCGAAACTATCCTCTTCCTCCTGCATGATTCTGTTGTTGACCTTGGTCTTGGTTATTGTTTCCTCTTCCACTTCCAAAACCTCTACCTTTGCCTCTTCGTCTGCCAAAGTAGAATACCTGCTTAGAACTGGGCTTTCCTTGAGAGTTTGAATCCTTACCAAGATTCTTTTCTTCAATAATCAGCATAGATACCAAATCAGCAACATTCGGAATATTTTCCCTGGTCTATGTAGAAGTTCTGAACTGCTTATATGCAGCTCCTAAACCACGAAGGCACACTTCCACCTTATCATCATCATCTACATTCACGCCAATAGATGCAAGTGACTCACATATGCTTTTGATTTTTAGAGTGTAGTCACTTATCGACATGCTCTTTTTCTCCAATGTATGCAGCTCGTTCTTGAGTTGAAACTTCCGTGCCTTTGTATTGGTCTCGTACAAAGTGACCAAACCGTTCCAAGCCTCTTTTGGAGTCTTGGCATCCTGTATGTGTCCAATCATGCTATCCTGTATGCTAATAGATAGCCAATACATTACCTTTCGTGCTCCTTGATTACATTCCTCATATGCTCTTAACTGTTCTGCAGTATGATTCCTTTCTGGTAATTGCAGAGCATTTTCATTCTCTCCTTCGATGTACTTCCAATAGCATTTTCCCATTAGGAAATTCGTCATTCTGAATCTCCAAGCATGGAAGTTGTTCTTGTCCAGCTTATCGCTCATAAGCTGACTCATTCCATCTGCGTTTGCCATTTCTGCAACAATTCACAACACCGCAACACACTACAAGCAACACTTCTGCTTGAACACTATCGCACTATGACGTGACAGTTTGATCTCAGAAAAACACAGTTTTCGTGTATCAACAGTACACGAAATCACTTGAAATTCTGGACCTGGAATATATGAGTGTCGCCAAACACAAGGCAAGTTACAGTTTCTGAAACTGACCTGGTTTTTCTGTGGGCCCCACCTTGCGGCCTCGAAACGGAGGTCGAGATGGCTCCGAAACTTCGATCTGACAAAAACAAGTGACCCTAAAGGGATAACTCTCGAAAATATTTTGAGGTCTTCTACCTTCACGCCGATTTTTGTAGCAAATGGAGGCTGTTTGTGAAATCACGTTTTCTCCACGCCTTGCCATGTAGTCTTCACCGTCACCTTCTCCACGAGCTCTCTACAGCCAACCTGGCTCTGATACCATGTCATGAGGAAGGAGATAAGGAAGAGAGCTCACACACACACTTTCACTCTCAAGGAGAAGCACACACACAAATTGAGACAGGGAAGAATAATCTTTTTCTTCTTCTTCTTCTATTACATAAAAGGAATGTACAAGAATGACCTAAAAAACAAGAATACACAACAAGTGCAATATATAAAGACTAGAACATAAGGAAAAACCTAATGTCCGTGAATGAGTGAGCTGGAAAGAAACAAATGTGCCATCACTCTCGGTAGATAAATCTAATAAAGATCAATGAAGTATCCCTGACATATACCGGCGTGACCACTATACATGTCAGAGAAACAAAAAACTGGTACGTGTCATCCTGGATCATCACATGTTGAGCTTGATATCTCAACAGTTAATAACGAGTGACAGGCAGGCAAGTTCTTGGAATTTAGGATCTGCTTCCATAGGGTCTCTCTCTAGAGTCCAAGTCTATCAAGCTAATACCAACTTTTAAGATACAGACAAGTATTGCTACATCAACCTCTACTAAATACTTTTTGGACCATGCATAAAGTTGAAGAGCGTTAAATTTTCCACTGGATCACACCAGGTCATTAACCAACACCATTTCCTTCATTAGGGCAAAAAACGGCCGAAAAGGGGCTGTTTGCTAATGAGAGATTAAGGAAATTGACAAATAGCGTCTTTTCACGTGTACAAGAATATAACATTGCTGTCTCTTTTAACTGTATGGAGAATTTCTTTTTTTAATACAATTTTCTTTCAAAGCGCCGCTAAAGTGATGAAGAGTCTCGTATTCAGTGTACAATTTTTCGGTTTGATGCAAAAAAAGATACTTTTGCACACTACACAAAGCATATTCTCGAATTTCCAAGAAGGAATTGATTTTTGAAGATACGAAATATTTTTGGGTTCACAAAATGTCATGATCATTCAACGACAGGGTTAACATCAAATCAAAAGTTTCCACGTGTACAAAGCCTTTTTTTCTATAAATACTGCCAAAATTTGTGAACGTCGGTTTCTCGCTTTGAACATTCTTCTTCTCCTAAGTTCAAATGGCTTCTTCTTCTCGTCGTCCTTCCAATCGCGTAACTTCATGTGAGGTTTACAACAGAAGAGAGGATTCTTTGTGGAAACCTCTTTCCGTGAAAGTAAATGACTGGGTAACTATGCTTCCTAGCTGTAGAGGTGCCCATAAAGTCAAGCGTGCCAAAAGAGACAACACAAGAAACCATTGGAAGGGACGTATTCTCAGTTTCAAATTGAAGAGATGCAGTTGGTTTGCACGAGTACAACATGTGTACACCGCTAAGGATCTTGTTCTAGAAAATCATCTGCAATTCCCTTCGTACTGTAAGTGAAGTTTGACAATGCTCTTCTATCATTCCAGTTGATTTTGTATAATGAAACATATGTTTTTGTACTGCAGATATCTTTCCTTCCAATATTGTGGAATGGCAACCTGTTGAATGTTTAACAAGAACATTCAAAGTTCTTCATAAGGAATATGCAAAACTCATGTATGCAGAGAAATCTGTTCAATTTTTCAATAGCATAGAGTTATTTGTCCATTATGCAGATTATCAAGTGCCGTCAGGGAGGAGTTCTTATGGAACTCTTGTACACGTACCTAGTCCTTGCATCTCTTCATTAGATTGGTATGCTCCTGATCATTCAACAGTTTCAAGTTTTCTGTGCAAAATTAAATTTGACATCCAGAAGGCAATGTCAGGAGGCCGAATTTCGAGAAGGATAAAGATTCAATGGTTTTTGCCTATTCATGTTTTTGTAGCATGCTTGTTATTACAGAAAACAAAAACAATGTGGTTGAATAGGAGAGTCCCTATTTCAGAGATTGATGATGTTTTAGGTAGGGAATGGGATAGCAAAGAAGTTCAAAAGCTAGGTGACATTATTTTATGTAAAGTTAGTCCCAATTCTCTTTCAATCTCATATCAGATATGTCGACAATCTCTGGTTCTAGGATATGACTATAGAAGGCAGAAAAAAAAGCTTGGACTTTGGATAGCCTTGGACTCAGAGGAGAGCTGTCCAGAATTTGAGTTAGAAGTATTGATTCATCCAGATTTTCAATCAAGGAAAATAATTGTCACTGCAAATTGGAATCTCAGAAATGTAAGGGAGCTTCTAGAATACCTTGATGAGGTATCATCTCAGTGTGGATTCTCAATTGATGATGCAATAGTTAACATTAGATCAGAGAAATCATTATCTTGCATAAGCTGCCTGCCACCAAGGGTGATTAAGTTCCAACCTTTAAGATTGTAACAAGTTAACCCTTACATTCTTACATAATGTATCTTCATCTAATAGAAGCTTCTATTGATACTTCCATTGAATTTTCTTGGCAGGATGGTTACAAACAATGTGTGTTAAATTATTAATTTTAAATGTCTTAGATATTTTTTAGGTCCTTAATTTCATAATTCCATTGATTTTTTTTTGCAGGAGTGAATTGATGACTAAGAAATAATTATACAGGAACTTGCATAAGTTAATTCTAGATGAAGAAGAGATCTAGAATTCAATATCTAATTTCAATTTAATAATTATAGTCTATCAAAGGTGCACACTAGTCTCAGTTAAATAATTTGATTCTATCCAACTTTTCTGTCCTCAAGTAATGCAAGAGAAATTATCATGGTACACATAACAAGTAATATAAGAGAGTGTGGAGAACTTGGTGCAAATTCCAATCCAAGGTTTGGTATTTCAATATTAGAAGAGTATGTCTTAAGGCATAAAGTAGAGGAGACGAGATAAGTGAAGACGACCGATGCAAGCGACTAGTGCAATCTGAAATTGTCGGATGTCGCTTATCGCTTACATCGGTCGTGTTAGCAAACTACCGCGAGAGACTTCAAGAAGTGACCTTGCGTAAAGATTTGACTCACGAGTATAAAAACTAGCAACAGCGATGAAATGGATAATACGACCGATGCAAGCGATAGGGGCAATCCAAGATTCTCCGATTCCCCGTATCGCTTGTATCGGTCGTGTCCTCTTAATTCTTTATGTCCTTCTGTAACTTCTCCAATTTAAACACTTTCCAACAGGAATGAAGTAAGAAACCCACAATGCATTCATAATTGTGACATTAATAAACTTAATTGGACCATCCAATGAACTTTTGTTTAACTCTCAAGAGGTTCAATAGAACTGTGACCATCTTCCAGATGAAGATTGGCATAACTACATACAATTTGTACATAAATAAATCTTCCAACCTTGGTTGGTTTTACAATTGATTTCAATCTAAGACTCAAAAATTGATTTAACCCTTTCTATCCTTTTTAGAGCTTTGCTTTCTCTGTTGCTTCTGTCCCTTTTTGGAGCTTTCAGCTTGACTCTTTATGTTGTTCCCATGCTTTAGTGGTGAGTGAAGAGGAAGCCCTTTCTTTTTATCTTCAGACTGTTTTTTATTAGGTGGAGGGGGTGGAGGTGAGTCTGGATCATATGGGCAGATTGCATGTTTCATGATACTATTTATTGCTCTCTCTCTGATCAAGATGATCCATGCATCTGGGTAGTCTGATAAATTCAATTCAGGATTGTGGAACCTTCTTTCCAAGAATCTTACAGCATTTGCAATCACTCTCCAGCCACATGATGTTGAGTCTCTCTGCAATGGCACATGAATTTGGCTGTATCCAAATTGCTTTTGTTCATTCATTTTAGCTATTCCTAGAAAATTCTGATCAATATGCATCTTGAGAAGCTTTGCAGCACTGCATTGTAAAGTGAAAATCAGAACGGATGGCATGGCTTTAAAATAGGGAACAAAAAAATGTATAGTAACTTACACTTTGCAATTCCCATGCTGTGATGGAAGAAAATTGAGGAAAAGAGCTTGATATGCATTGAAGTCCACAATAATCAAACTCCAATGGCCCCTGTCAATGAGTTGCATGTAAATATACTTTCTTAAATGAAACAAATATGTTTCCAAAATGAAGATGAATACTTACTTTTCAATATATGGGTAAATAACACATTCTACTTCTTTTGTAAAATCCTGTAGAAAGGACTTGGCATCTCCATGTTTATGCAAAAAACACTGTGTCATCAGAGGATCTAAAATAAATACTTTTCTTTGAACCGCTTCCTCACATTGTTGAAGAAGAACCCTACAAATCAAGAAATAAAAATGCAGTTAAGGAACTAGGAAATTATGCAAAACAAAAGCATTTTAAGGCCTCTAGATATACCTGAGTGAAATGTTGACCACACTATCTGATATTTCAACATGAAGCTCCCTCAACATTTTGTTGTCTTCAGGTCTAATGTCAAGAAACAATTCATTTTGCCATGGCATTGCAACATTAACTATTACCTGCCCATCTCCTTTCTTGAGGAGCTCTTTATTTGCTTTCTGTAACTTTTGAATCTGGGTTAAGATGGCACTTTCTTCTGTAAATAATCCCTGCTTTTTCCTCTCCTCCTCACTATTTGCTGCAGTTCTAGTTTCATGATCATGAGTGACTTGAGCATTGATCTCTTCAATGAAAACTGTTGTTTTGGGTGCTCGAGCTGGAGGTATATTTAAAATATCGAAGAATTTTTTATCATGGTGATCAATAGGAACCAGAGCTTTATCAAACTTATATCTTATTCTTGAAACAATAACATAATCCTTCGCCATTAGTGTTACCCTATGAGAATGAGCAGCACATAAGTAGGCATCAATCATAAAATCAATAGCAAAGTCCTCTGCAGCTTCTTGCAGGCATAGCAGTGCTTGAGTTTGCCACCTCACATTGACAAAGGATGAGGTCTTCATCAAAGAACAGAGGTTGGCTTAGATCTGCTTGACAACTCTCATAAATGGAAGTCTTGGGATCAACAATCCCACAGACTTTTGAGCTCTTCTAATTTCCCTCAAGGACTTTACATGGTACTTGACCCTTTTTTTTGAAGGCTTGTCTGGCACATTGGCTTGAACCTTCTAGGAATTTTGCTCCTGGACATTTTCCCCTTGGGCATTTTTGTCCTGACCCTCAGGGTACAACTTCCTTGCTGTGTTTTTGGTTCTAGCCATACTCTGCAAAAAATCAGTCTTTAGGCAAGGAATTAGGAAAAGTGGAATATTACTCTCAGAAAACTATGATCACTAACTCTTTCCACTGTCAAAACTTACTTTCAAAAAGCTATGATCAATGACTCTTTCCACTAAAGAGGCACGACCGATGCAAGCAATAACAGTCATCCGGAAATGCCCGGATGTCCCTGATCGCTTGCATAGGTCGTCTTTAAATTAATCATCAAATATCAATAAATAATATCTTACAATGCAAAATACTCAATTATCACTAAGAAAAAGATAATTGGAAAACTATAATCAATGACTCTTTCCACTATCAGAGGCACGACCGATGCAAGCGATAGTAGTCATCCGGAAATGCCCGGATGTCCCTGATCGCTTGCATCGGTCGTCTTCAAATTTATCATCAAATATCAATGAAATATATCTTACAATTCAAAATACTCAATTATCACTAAGAAAAAGATAATTGGAAAACTATAATGAATGACTCTTTCCACTATCAGAGGCACGACCGATGCAAGCGATAGTAGTCATCCGGAAATGCTCGGATGTCCCTGATCGCTTGCATCGGTCGTCTTTAAATTTATCATCAAATATCAATAAAATATATCTTACAATGCAAAATACTCAATTACCACTAAGAAAAAGATAATTGGAAAACTATAATCAATGACTCGTTCCACTGTAAGAGACACGACCGATCCAAGCGATAAGAGTTATCCGTAAATGCCCAGATGTCCCTCATCGCTTGCATCGGTCGTCCCTGAATTCATCATCATATTTCAATAAATAGTAGTTAAAATAAAGGTAACAATGCGTTATACTCAAGCATAGCAAAGGAAACCAAAATTTGCAAGCTATGATCAAGGACTCGATGATATTAAAAAACATGACCGATCCAAGTGATTAGGGTTATCCAAAAATCTCGGATGTCCCTAATCGCTTGCATCGTTCGTGTCCACATTACCTGACGTAGAGAGCGCTCTCTATAGAAATTGTGAAGTAGCCTAAAAACGTGGTGGCAATGGAACCTCGACGCTTGGCAAGTGTTGACAGAAAAAAATGAAGGAAATGAATAGGGAAGCTTAAATAGGTCCCAAAACTGAGTTGATCGTTGTGCCACGTGGCATGCCCCGATTGGTCCACGTCAGATACCCATTGCGAATTCCAATGTCTTTTGCCACGTGGCATGATTTGATTGATCCATGTCATCTATCCATTGCATCGGGGAACGTACACTTTACCACGTGGCACTCTATGATTGGTCCACCTCATTCGACCGTTTCTTCCCTCCTCGCCTATAGAAAGCTACTTCCTTCACAAACTCAAACTTTCAACCTTTAGAGAACTTGTCTCACTAGAGACACGACCGATCCAAGCGATAAGAGTCATCCGTAAATGCCCGGATGTCACTCATCGCTTGCATCGGTCGTCCCTGATTTCATCATCATATTTCAATAAATAGAAGTTAAAATAAAGGTAACAATGCGTTATACTCAAGCAACACAAAAGAAACCAAAATTTGCAAGGTATGATCAAGGACTCGATGCTATTTAAAAAACATGACCGATCCAAGCGATTAGGGTTATCCAAAAATCTCGGATGTCCCTAATCGCTTGCATCGGTCGTGTCCACATTACCTTACGGAGAGAGCGCTCTCTATAGAAATTGTGAAGTAGCCAAAAAACTTGGTGGCAATGGAACCTCCACGCTTGGCAAGTGTTGAAAAAAAAAATGAAACAAATGAATAGGGAAGCTTAAATAGGTCCCAAAACTGAGTTGACCATTGTGCCATGTGGCATGCCCCGATTGGTCCACGTCAGATACCCGTTGCAAATTCCAACGTCTTTTGCGACGTGGCATGATTTGATTGATCCACGTCATCTATCCGTTGCATCGGGCAACGTACACTTTGCCACATGGCACTCTGTGATTGGTCCACCTCATTCGACCGTTTCTTCCCTCCTCGCCTATAAATACCTATTTCTTCACAAACTCAAACTTTCAACCTTCAGAGAATTTGTCTCACCTACATGTGTATTTTTCTTTCGTCGCCGACACGACTGATACAAGCGATTTTCGCCGTTTGACCTACGTTGACTCGCTCTAGTCGCTTGCATCGGTTGTGTTCACCTAATAGACATAGAAGAGAAGCTGCAGCTTAGATGGAGGGAATGAATGAGATCCTTAGTGTCTCTCCATCAGAGAAACTTCTTGATTTCATGGTTCAAGAGGGTTTAAGTGTAGATTATTTTCCTGATGCAATGACCATATTCAACCCCGAAATTGATTTTGAAAAACTCTTAGAGAACTCGAAAAGTTTTCTTAAGGATGAGTGGGAGATTTTCTTGGGGTTGGTCAATGGGAGGATCCTTTCTATTTCTCAAAAAACCTATGTCCATCCTCACATCTTTGGGAAGGATCCAATAGATAGGGCTAAAATCACAAGAAAATGCAAAAGGATATCCCCTTTGCCAGGGAAGCTTGATTTATGCCCAGAGCATGAAAAGGACTGCTGCTTGCTCCCTTTAAACATTGCTTTCTTGATATGGCTTGATCATATCTCAGTTGAAAGGGAGGAAAATGTTCATGATGAAGACGAGCCTTGCTTAGAGCTTGCACTTGAGGCTAGCTCAAAAACTATGAAAGGTGTCATGGAGATTGTTGAGGAGATCAATCTCCAAGCAGAAGAAGAGCAGGTCAAAGATTTTGATGTGGCCACTTTTAAAGCAGAGACTGCAATAAGGGAGCCAACTGAAGAAGTTCAAGTGTCTGAGAAGTCCCTACTTCTCCCAAATCTACCTTTTTACTTTATCTCTGGGAAAGACTTCATAACTCTATTTTACATTCAGGAACTTTTCAATCTAAGGGAGGACTACTGTCTTGCAGCTATAGCTGTGGCAGAAGAAGTTGCAAGGAGATTCATCAATAAGAAAGGAGAAAGAAGAGAGGAATTTTTGCGTCTTGATTTGGATTTGTCTAATGAAGAATTCAAAGATTCATCACAAGCTCTTTCAAAATGCTTTGAGAAAGCTATCTCAGAGAAGCCAAAACTTGCTGATGAAGAGTTTGATGAGCATCAGAAGCAACTTGGAATATACTCGTTTGGACGCGGCTATTCATTCTTGGATGTCACTGAGGACAAAGGAACAATTTGTATTGACTCAAAAGAGCTCATTGAGGAGGAAGATGAGGTCAAGGTATGTTGTTTGATATATTCTATCAATTAAAGTTTTTGTCCGAGATCTCCATTTTTAAGTGAGAAAATGACCACGACCGATGCAAGTGATACAACCTAACGGATAATCTCCGTTGGGCCTTAGCGCTTGTATCGGTCGTGTTCGGACTTGAAGAGGAAGATGAGGTCAAGTATGTAGTAAAATATATTCTCATGATTTAAAGGAAAAGGAGATGAGATGGGCTTGATGCAAAATCTCTATCTTATGTCAGTTTGTCCAAGTTCTCCATTAGAAGTGTCAGAAGTCGATCACGACCGATGCAAGCGACAAGGCCCATCAGATATTTTCCGTCGGGCCTCATCGCTTGCATCGGTCGTGTTTGGACTTGAGGAAGATGACGTCAAGGTATACATTTAACTATATTCTCAAGAACTTTAGGTTAAGGATATGAGATGGGACCAATGCAAAATCTCTTTCTTGTATCAGATTTGTCCAAGTTCTCCATTCGAAGTGTCAAAGATGGATCACGACCGATGCAAGCGATTAAGCCCATCGGATATTTTTCGCTGGGCCTTATCGCTCTATCGGTTGTGTCTAGGAGTTGCATGCAGCAATGATAATACATGTCTTGCTTGTGGGAATTCCCCTCATTTATCAAACATTAGATGTTTCTAGGCAGTTTGCAAATAGATATTGATGACGACCGATGCAAGCGATAACGACTGTCTGAATTTCTCTGAAGACCGTTATCGCTTGCATCAGTCGTGTCTCTTGCTTTTCTTTCTAATAGTTTCAAGTTACTTCACATGTTTCCTAAAGTGTGCTTGCACTTCATCTAACCATGTTTTTCATTTTTATCACAGTTAACTTTATTGGATGAAGACAATTACCTTGGCAGGGGCAAGGGAACAAGAAAAGCCTTAGAAGAGAAAGGAAAAGCAAAGGTGGATATTCATTCTATTATCCACTATCTTCCAAAGTTGAACCCAGACACTTTTTTTGTTATTCACAAGCACTATAGTGAGGAGCCAGACTTTGCATTGTTCTGCTTGAGGACTCTATCAAAATACATGGGTTTTACTCCAATACCCTTTAATGCTTTCAGAGTTTTACTGCTTGAAAGAGCAACTGCATTCAGAATTTTTGGATATGCCCCAGGACTCAATGCTTCAAGGGCAGGGTACTTTCTTTGTTATTCAAGCTATGCAATGGCTGCAGGGGTGTCAGATTTAAAAAGCATTGCTGGATACAAGAGAAAAGAGTTCCTGAGATATAGAGGTGATTTGCCAGAGCCAAGCTCTTTAAAAGGGCTCAAGGAATGACTTGATTTTTTCAAATTCTATATCTCAACAAATGTACATATACAGAAATTGCCCAATGTGATATAAGACATTGCAAATTTTTTTGGTGTAATTGTTATTGATTCTCTGGTCAAAGTCATCTAATGGTAGTAGACATATTTCTTTTCAAAGCATAATACATCATGAAATGTACATACATGACATCTTTTATTTCTCAAAGAAATAAAAGACATTGCAAATATTAAAGCTCTGTTTCAAATGTGGTCTTTTTCAATTTGTGATATTGATACATGATTTGTCTGGAGATAGCCATATCCTTCTGATTATATTTGGCATGAGGTCCTTTGTAATTGTCTTCTAAAGAACCAATCAAAAAGCTCTTTGAAGGCATTGCTCTTTGTTACTCCTCCTCCTTTCCTTGTACACCTAAAGAAGCTTGTCCTTGCTTGATAATGAGATTTTTCCATGCCTTGGGTGTTCCACATGGCAAGTGGTTCTTTTTCTGCAAAGAATGCACCATGCACAAGAAGAATATGCTGGAAAGCACAAGAATTTCATTAGATCTTTATTTCAATTAAAAATAAATAAATTGAATAAAATATCTTTGGAGCTCACCAAGTGGTATGTTATGTCTTTGGCACCCCATGCCTCTATGATGGTTTCTATAAGCTCTGTGGTCGCCTTTCTGAAATCTGTCACATAACTTTTTGATGTTACCTGCTGCCTCATGATCTTTAAAAGATTATCTAGTTTGACCCACACCTCCATTCTCTTTTTTGCTATTTCTGGTTTGCTTTTTACATTAGTCGTGACCTCACAAAATGTTTTCCATGAATTCCACATGGCATTAAGTTGTTTTTCATCATGGTTGCTGAAGAATCTCCTTGCTTTTGCACCTCCCATTGAGACATCCTGTAAAACATCACCTGTATTTTGTGAAAGCTTTGGATATTTTCTTAGATGAACATCACCACCATGAAACCCCATTTCTGAAAGAAGACATTCACATTTTTTTATGCATTCATCTGCAAGAGTTGTAGGCTTGATAGAATATGCATAATCCAAGTGAAGACCGACCAACTTGTCAATGATTCTTAACTCTGCATGTAGTGTACATATGTGTACATTTGTCAATGCTATTGGAAGTATGGGATCCCAAATCATTGAAGAAGATGAGTAGTTACGAAGAATAACATTTTGTCTAGAAGGAGCCTCTTCACCCTCAGCTCTAGTAATCCATCCATTTGTGCTTGGGCTTTGCATGCAGTACAAGC
This sequence comes from Ceratopteris richardii, assembly GCA_020310875.1. Classification (NCBI taxonomy): domain Eukaryota; kingdom Viridiplantae; phylum Streptophyta; class Polypodiopsida; order Polypodiales; family Pteridaceae; genus Ceratopteris; species Ceratopteris richardii. Next base: position 45,263,242 of record CM035407.1, on the reverse strand, counting down.
AAGGGTATTTAGAATTTGCTCCCCCACTTATACCAAACATGCATTTGAGTGTCTTTAGTGTTGGAGTCAATATCATATGGTCCAACAATTGTTCAATAGTTCAAGTTCATACTATTTTCCAGGCAGGCGCAACTCTGCTATATAGAGTGTATTTTATATGTCTACATATAAAGGCAACGGGCGTCGACTTGGTCTAGCTCATCGCTTCTAAAAGCTTACTCAGTAGACCCGGGTTCAAATTCTGCTGAACGCATCGCGAAGCCAGTCTTTTGGCGGACGTTGTTTTATTCTACTCACACACACTTAGATTATTTCGACATAATCTAAATTTTGTATCATCATCTTCTTATTCTTCCATTAGTGAGTGCACCACTTTATATGGTTGAGTAGTACTCCCATGTTGTAATTTGGACATCTATTATCTTTAGTGAAGTAAGCATCCAGCTTACGTTCCCTATCCTTGTCTCAAGATCTCTTTCTTTCTCTATCTCACTTATCATCTTGTCAATTAAGTTGTGTATGCTCAAGAGGTTTTAGTATTGGAACGATCCTGGGGCCCCAAATTCCAACACTTGTTCTGATCCATAGGTGTTTGTAGGTTACTAAATCTTGTACCAATATGACATTGAAGGAGGGATTGTTGGAGTCAATATCATATGGTCCAACAATTGTTCAATAGTTCAAGTTCATACTATTTTCTAGGCGGGCGCAACTCTGCTATATAGAGTGTATTTTATATGTCTACATATAAAGGCAACGGGCGTCGACTTGGTCTAGCTCATCGCTTCTAAAAGCTTACTCAGTAGACCCGGGTTCAAAACCTGCTGAATGCATCGCGAAGCCAGTCTTTTGGCGGACGCTGTTTTATTCTACTCGGTACGTTTTTTTATCGTAGCTTTAGCGAAGGGGCTTTTCGATGTGCTTTTCAAGGAGGAGAACAACTATATAAACAAGGCCTTGGCTCCTTGTATAATCACTCACTCAAAGATCTAGAGCTTGGAGATCTTCTTGAAGACAGAGTGTTCTCACACTCTTGAAGGAGGTGAAGTTGTGGTGAAGGAGAGGCTACTCTCATTGCAGCAGGAAGTCTTCTACGAGGTGGTTGTAACTATCTTTTGTGAGTTAACCTTGTGGTTGATTTACAATTTCGTTACACTATTTTGTTAGCTTCGTTGCTTCATTCTCTTCACACACACTTAGATTATTTCGACATAATCTAAATTTTGTATCATCATCTTCTTATTCTTCAATTAGTGAGTGCACCACTTTATATGGTTGAGTAGTACTCCCATGTTGTAATTTGGACATCTATTATCTTTAGTGAATTAAGCATCCAGCTTACGTTCGCTATCCTTGTCTCAAGATCTCTTTCTTTCTCTATCTCACTTATCATCTTGTCAATTAAGTTGTGTATGCTCAAGAGGTTTTAGTATTGGAACGATCCTGGGGCCCCAAATTCCAACACTTGGTATCAGAGCTACATAATTGACATACACATTTAAGATAAGATGAGTGAGATTAGAATTGAGATTGAAGACAAGTTAGATGGATCTTCTAATTATCCCATGTGGAGTTTCATGATGATGAACTTGTTATTGACAAAGGATTTATGGAGTATCATCAATGGATCCTTAACAAAACCAAGACGAGAAGGCGAAGAAGGGTCTACAGAAGCTTCAAGAGGTACTGGAATTGCTATTACAGAACCAACTGAAGAAGAAGTAACCACTTCGACATCCAGAGTCACTGCTAGGTCTTTACCTAGAGTTCCTCCTACTGAAGTTCAGGCAAGATGGGATGCTAGAGATGCTTTAGCACTTTCATTCATAGCAATGAGCGTCAAAAAGCATATTCTACCACAGATCAGATCTTGCAGAAGTTCTAGTCAAGCTTGGTTAAAGCTCCAGAATCTTTTTCAGAGCAGAAATCCTGCTAGGAAAGCTCACTTGAGGAGACAAGTAGCAAATACAAGGATGAAAGCTGGTGAGTCAATTCAAACCCACATTACGAGACTCGTTGACTTAAGAGATCAACTTCTAAATGTAGGAGTTGAGATATCAGATGAAGAAATGGTAAATACGCTAATTAATTCACTTCCTATTTCATATCGATCTTTCATAACCACTCTTACCCTTACCACAAGAGATAGAGAGGTTACATTTGAAGAGTTAGAGTTCTTGTTGCTTCAAGATGAAGATCAGTTGAAGGGAATGGAAGAGAATGAAGAAGCACTTTCATCTTCATCAAAGGGTAAGAAGAAGAAGGATAAGAAGAAGGAAAAACAATCCAAGAAGGAAAGTAGATCCCTCTCACTTTCTACTTCAGATTCTGTATCTACGACATCTAAAGAGAATTCTTCTAAGAAGAAGGTAAAAATATGTTCTTTTTGCAAGAAACGTAGACATATTCAGTCAGAATGTTATAAAAGGATTGCATCAGAAAAGAAAAAGGCATCAGGTAATGTTGCAGAAGATGATAAAAAAGGGAAATCTCAAGGTGATTCTTATGCCTGTATCACTATTGAGGAAGTAGCTTTTGATCAAGCAGCTTTACAAGTTCTTTCAGCAAGTCCTTGGATATTCGACTCAGGTGCTACAAAGCATATGACAGGTTGTAGAGATGTATTTTCTTCTCTTTCCTATTCTTCAGGTAGAAGAGTTACTATTGCAGATGGCAATGATTTGGATGTTGTGGTAATAGGTACAGTAACCCTAAAGTCAAGAGAAGGTGGTGTTTTTCAAATATCAGATGTCCTTTATGTACCTGAAATGAAGAAGAATCTGCTATCTATATCTGCATTTTTAAGTGATGGTTTTAAAGTTGTATTTGAGAAAGATCTTTGTAAGATCTTATCACATAAAGAAGACAAGTGTCTTTTACAAGGTAAGCAGAAAGGAGGGATCTTTGTTTTGTCAAAAATCAGTCAGGCATATGCAGTCAAATCTTCATCACCAGTGGAAGATATGAAGCTATGGCATGAAAGATTTGGACATATCAGTTTTGGAGCTCTCAAGAATATCAAAGACAGAGGTATGGTTGAGATTTTACCCTCATTCAAGCTACCTGATGATTCAGATATATGTGAATGTTGTCTTGAAGGTAAGATGCATAAACTACCTTTCAAGAAACATGGTCATATTACAGCTACCAGGAAATTACAGATTATTCATTCAGATGTGAATGGACCTATGAGAGCAGACTCTATTCAGGGTTTCACGTATTTTTTCCTATTTGTGGATGATTTTACAAGATACTCATGGATCTATGGTCTTAAGTCGAAGTCAGAAGTCTTTCCTATGTTCAAGAAGTTTGTAGCTATGGTTGAAAATGAAAGTCAGGAAACTGTCCAGATTCTCAGAAGTGATAGAGGTGGAGAATACTTGTCAAATGAGTTTCAGACATTTCTCGATGAGAAAGGTATTACTCGACACCTTACTATTGCTTATACTCCTCAGCAAAATGGTGTTGCAGAAAGAAAGAATAGAGTGCTTGTTGAAATGATGCGGAGCATGATGGCGTCCAAGAAGCTTTCACCGAAATTCTGGTTTGATGCAGTACATACAGCTAATCACATTTTGAATAGGTCATCTACAAAAGCTTTAAAAGTAATCACACCGTATGAGGCTTATTATGGTAGAAAACCTAATGTGAGTTACTTCAAAGTGTTTGGATCACTTTCTTATGTACATGTTGAGAAAAAGGACCAAGGCAAACTAGATGTAAAGGCAAAGAAAGTTGTTTTTATTGGATATCCTGTTGAAAGCAAAGGATACAGGTTTTATGTTCCAAAGACAGGTGAAGTTATTCTTTCACGTAATGCTTATATTGCCGAAGATAAGGTTCATGCAGAATCCGACAGTGTTACATTGGAAAGCAGTAAAGCGGATCTTTCGTTATTTGAAGGGAACTTCAAATTATGCTATGGTATTTTCAAAATCTACACATTTGTTACTAAAAGGATTTTCAGATTCTGATTGGGCAGGTGATAGAGACACAAGAAGAAGTACTAGTGGATTTTGTTTTTATCTTGGAGATTGTCTTATCTCATGGTTTTCAAAAAGACAACCCACTATTGCCACTTCATCGTGTGAAACTGAATATCGTGCAGCATTTACAGCTACTCTAGAGTCAGTATGGTTGCAGAAGATTTTTAGTTATCTTGATGTAAGAGTACATCAACCCATTCAGATATTTTCAGATAGCCAGAGTGCTATAGCTATAGCTAAGAATCCAGTGCATCATGCAAGGACAAAGCATATAGAGGTACACTACCACTATATTTGAGAGCAGATAGCTAAGAAGCACATTGAGCTTGTTTATGTTCCTTCTAGTGAGAATGTTGCAGATATTTTTACCAAAGCATTGACTAGAGATAGTCATGAGAAGATTTGCAGGTTACTGAATCTTGTACCAATATGACATTGAAGGAGGGATTGTTGGAGTCAATATCATATGGTCCAACAATTGTTCAATAGTTCAAGTTCATACTATTTTCCAGGCAGGCGCAACTCTGCTATATAGAGTGTATTTTATATGTCTACATATAAAGGCAATGGGCGTCGACTTGGTCTAGCTCATCGCTTCTAAAAGCTTACTCAGTAGACCCGGGTTCAAATCCTGCTGAACGCATCGCGAAGCCAGTCTTTTGGCGGACGTTGTTTTATTCTACTCGGTACGTTTTTTTATCGTAGCTTTAGCGAAGGGGCTTTTTGATGTGCTTTTCAAGGAGGAGAACAACTATATAAACAAGGCCTTGGCTCCTTGTATAATCACTCACTCAAAGATCTAGAGCTTGGAGATCTTCTTGAAGACAGAGTGTTCTCACACTCTTGAAGGAGGTGAAGTTGTGGTGAAGGAGAGGCTACTCTCATTGCAGCAGGAAGTCTTCTACGAGGTGGTTGTAACTATCTTTTGTGAGTTAACCTTGTGGTTGATTTACAATTTCGTTACACTATCTTTTGGCGGACGTTGTTTTATTCTACTCGGTACGTTTTTTTATCGTAGCTTTAGTGAAGGGGCTTTTCGATGTGCTTTTCAAGGAGGAGAACAACTATATAAACAAGGCCTTGGCTCCTTGTATAATCACTCACTCAAAGATCTAGAGCTTGGAGATCTTCTTGAAGACAGAGTGTTCTCACACTCTTGAAGGAGGTGAAGTTGTGGTGAAGGAGAGGCTACTCTCATTGCAGCAGGAAGTGTTCTACGAGGTGGTTGTAACTATCTTTTGTGAGTTAACCTTGTGGTCGATTTACAATTTCGTTACACTATTTTGTTAGCTTTGTTGCTTCATTCTCTTCACACACACTTAGATTATTTCGACATAATCTAAATTTTGTATCATCATCTTCTTATTCTTCCATTAGTGAGTGCACCACTTTATATGGTTGAGTAGTACTCCCATGTTGTAATTTGGACATCTATTATCTTTAGTGAAGTAAGCATCCAGCATACGTCCCCTATCCTTGTCTCAAGATCTCTTTCTTTCTCTATCTCACTTATCATCTTGTCAATTAAGTTGTGTATGTTCAAGAGGTTTTAGTATTGGAACGATCATGGGGCCCCAAATTCCAACATTTAGGTCTCCACTCAAATGCCACTCAACTTGAAAGTTTCCGTAGTCTTTGACATTCAACAATTCTCCTGCATGATGCCCTTGGATAACATTTGGAATGTTTGTCTGTGAGAATAAACATTTAAGCGTTTTATGGCTCTCAGATGGAACTTGAGCATAGCCAACCCACCATAACTCCATTTCTGATTGTACTTTGAGAGATGGAGTATCCAATTTCCCAAGGCTATAGTCCAAAGCTTTGTTCATCAGTGCAATGCTTATTCTCTCCATCTTTTGATGTTTTTTAAGCTTAGCTTCATCAATTTTGATTACAAATTTCAATAGACCAGAACATTCATGCTCTTTTATATTATAGAACTGAACCATGTATGTTTGAAGTTTTATAACATCTATCCATATGTTGTTAAATGCATTGTAAGTGAAATGTAACTTTTGTTTTCCTACTTCGTAAGGCATGTTACCGTGAATATGTTTATATTCACCAAATACTGATGTGATCTTCTTATTCAAGCAGAGCCGAAACTTTCCTACATGATGGGGTCTAGGCAATCCAAAACTTCTAACTTTGTTAAATTTTAAAAATTCACACCAAACTTTTGAAATTGCTCTATAACCTTTCCTACTCACTCCGACACTATCACAAATATTTTGAATTTGAGATGGTTCTAGTAAAAGATTCATTTCTGTCATGAGTTTTTGAAAAGCGTTTCAAGCATGTATTTTCATTTAGTTTCAATAGTCTTAAAACATCATTTTGACTCAAAATTTCATTACAGTAATGTATGCGCTCAAAACTGCTTGACATATTGAAACCTAGCACATTTGTCACATGATCTCTAACAATTTTCATTCTTTTCTTTTTCTGGCCAGATTTTTCAGTCAAATCTAAAAAAGGTTTTACTCGTTTTGACCGCATTCTCAAACCTATAGGAGTTTCTTTCATTTTTTTAAAAGACTCTAACTGAGAAGATAAAGTGGATAATTTGTTTTCTAGCTCCCTCATATGTAAATTCTTCTGGTGTAGTGTGTTTTGTAAATAGTTTATGTATTGTACATAATTCCTTGAAATATCCCAGAGCCTTGAACAATAGCCTCGTAAACCATCCTCACCATCTCCCACAAATCTAATCAGATCATGAAGATTATGAAAAGGGGGGTACCTTCCAGTTTGTGGATCAATTGGATAAACAGATCCATCTGTCCATATGTCGATATGTTTCTTGCCTTCCTTTCGCAATCCATCCACTTCAAGAGGATGAAGAGCCCTTCGAAATACTTTTCTTGTCGTCGCATACTCCTGACTAACTGCAATGTTGATATGGAACTTTTTACAATGATTTCGATTGTTTGAAAGCTCAGCGAGAGTATTTGGGTTAACGTTCTCCATGGTCTGCTATGAAAAATGACCGGCAAGTGTCTAAAATGACGTGAAAGGGAGAAACAGGCTTGCTATGAAAAGTAGAGAAAAAAAGCGCAAAACGTCATCAGCACACATTATATAGGTCCGTGAACAAGAGGAAAATTCAACTTTTGAGGCATAAGATATCACACAAACTTCGAGGCGTAAGATATCACACAAACTTTTCATGATTATATGATACGAGTTTCTCTCTCTTCAAAATTTGCATAAGATACGTTTTAAATGAACTTACACGGAATTTCTTAAAGGATCTGACAACTTTAATCCCGATTAAGCACAACTAATTGAAATCCTTACACGGCCCTTTTTGGGCCGTTTTTTGCCCTAATGTTCTCCCCTGCAACTTCCACTACCTTGTGCCATGCGTAGAACATCCATAGCTTTTGCTACTTTTGCCTTCAAGGCATCAGGAGATTCAATGAGGTGCAATACCTCAGGCTGATCTATTTCCAGTAGCATACCAGTCACCTTGCCAACATGATCGTGCTTCTGTAAAATCTCTAAACCTAGAATACATGTCAATCAATGCCTTTGCAACAATTGGATGATTTTCAAAACCATTCTGCTTTACCTGTTCATGAATCAGCCTTCCCTGAGTAACATCAACAATCATCGTGCAGGCATTCAAAACATTGGCATATACTAAGGAATCTGGTTTGTGTCCATCAGCTTGCATCTGCTCAAACGTTTTGATTGCCCCAATTGGATCCCCCTCGATAGCTTGTGTAGATATCAAAGTAGCCCATGAAAGAGGTTTGTCCTTTGGTAACTTATCAAATATAGCAATTATTTCGCTAGATTTGCTGCCACACTTCGCATACATCTCCATGATAGCAGCACCCACGACTGGTTTATCACTAGTTTTCTGGAAGGATCTGCCCTCTTCAAGTGCAACTTGTTTTGTGCAGGCTTTCTGTAGTCCAATAAACGTATCTCCATTCATCTCACTCACTTTGTCAATATTCTCTTCAAACACTTTCACTATGTCATGTAGATTCCTATGCATAGCATATCCAACTATCATGGAATTCCATACAACCATAAGGTTCTCTATGTACCCACTATCACTAGAATACTAGTAAATGTAGGCCAAATAGTTGAAAAAGGCTAGCAAGTTAGGTTCACCCAACATGGATCTTTTGTGGAAAATCATGTCAATGCTTCAAGAAGATAGCCAAAGGTGAGAAGCATGGTAGGCTCTTTACTTTTGAAGCAGGAGAAACTAGGAAAATAACTCTATTCAACTTTGGCTCTGAAACCCTAAGTGAGCTTGAAGTGTGGCATAAGAGACCTGCTCATGTGAATGAAAGAACCTTGAGACATATATGCAGGGATCAAAGTGTTCTAGGGCTGCTAAACATATCAAAGCAATACACTATCAATAGATGTGATGCATGTTAGATTGGGAAGGCAAAATGACAAGCACTAACCACAAAGGCTACATCCACAACAATATTTTGGTGATGTTCTAAAAACTTGGGATGTTAAAATGTAAGAAGGAGAAATATGTTCCTCTATATGCAAGTAGGGAAACATGTTCAAGATCAGTTGAAGAAAATTCTTTTAGAAGATACAAAATAGTGAGACATCATATGGATAGGTGGAATCTATACAATAAGTATATGAACCTTAATTATGCATAGATGATAGAGAGAATCAAGCATCATGAATGAAAGGACTTTCATGAAGCATCACAAAATAGAGATTGATGCAAAGCAATGGATGATGAGATGAACACATTGAAGAAAAATGATACATGGAAAGTAGTGAAATTGCCTCAAAATAAGAAAGTGATTGGATACCAATGGGTGTACAACGTGAAGTGCAAAGCTGATGGTTCAGTGGAGAGATATAAAGAACCTTTTGTTGCAAATGGATATGCGTAAATATTTGGATTAGATCATGATAAAATGTCTAGTCCAGTTCCAAGAATGACAACACTCAGAAGCATGATTGCATGGGCTGCTTTGGGAATTGTATAAAATGGATGTTAATAATTCATTTTTGGATGGTAAATGCATGATGAATTCCATATGAAACACCTAGAAGGTTACGTGCATCCAATGTATCCTAATTATGTATGCAAATTGAAGAAACTGCTATATGGATAGAAACAAGCACCAAGAGCATGGTGTGAAAGATTCACTAAAAAGCTATTGGATCTTGAATTCATTCAATGAAAGGATGATTATTCACTATTCATATGAAATCCTAGAAGCTCAATTATTCTACTAGTGATTTATGTCAATGATTTGATCATCACTAACAATGATAAAAAGAGGAATGCTGACTTGAAAAAGTAACACCATGCGAATTACATTTGGAAGTAGTGAGACGTACATTGAGATATGTAAAATCAACATTCAATTTGGCTTGTTGTATGAGAAAAAAGTTCAGCCATGTATATAAACATAAATAGATCTAGATTGGGCAAGAAATCTCATGGATCAAAGGTCAACTAATGGATTTTCTTTTTCACTTGGAAGTGCAACCATTTCATGGAGTAGGAAGAAGCAACTACTTGTCACTTTGTCAAGTATTTAAGTTGAATATAAAGGCATTACTCAAGCTAAAGCAATATGGATTATGTACCTACTTGAATAGATGGAGTCTAGATCGATGGAAAGGTGATCATCTATTGTGAGAATGTGAGCAGCACTATGCTATCAAAGAATCTAGTCTATCATGGGAGATCAAAGCACATCAAAGTTCATTATCACTTTGTTCATGAGAAGGTCATTGAAGGAGAAGTTGAGCTGATTCACATGAACATTCGAGAACAGGTGGCATATATTTTCACCAAAGCTCTTTGCAAGGAGAAATTCATCTACTTGAAAGATGCTCTAGTACTTAGGAATCTTTAGTTTGTATCTAGATTACTTCTCATGTTGATTTTGTCTTGTATGGACATATGTATTTACTCCATTTGTATTGAATCTAATTTTGACCTCAAGAGGGAGACTTGATGATTTGTTAGTATGTAGAAAATCATTTGAAAATGAATCAAAAACAAATGCACATAGACTCAGTTAATGAGCACAGTGCCTTATCTAAAATCATGTCTCTTTGTCTCTCTATCTATCTTCTCCGTGAAGTCGATGACAAAATAATATCCACCATAGTGTTGCACTCACAAATCTAGGGCTTCTTGTGAAGGTCTGGGGGATTTGGTAAAATAAAAGAGTTCAAGCATAACAAAAGAAAGGTAGATGGGGGCCTTTAAAAGCAAATGTAGGAGCTTCTTCTTTCTTCTTAATGGAAAAGAGAAGGAAGCGAAGAAGTTGGCCTTCATTATTGACTTGAATTGATAAAGAGAAAGAAAAAATAAGGAGGGTCACCTTCAAAAGGGTAGGTGGAGGAAGGGAAAAAAGATGCCTAAGAGTAGGGGTGATTGTCATGATCAAATGCATGAGCTCAAATTGATGGGTTTTGATTTCCATTGCTATCAAAGAAAAATAAAGAAAGATAAGTGTTTTTTCCTTTTAAGCACTCATTTTCTTAAGGGAAAAATAAAACATTTCACTTAATTAACTATGGTACATCCTTTATAATGGATAATCTCAATCTTATTACAATGATAAGGATTTGAGGTCCCAATGTATGACTCTATCTTTTGCATTTTCTCATAGAGTTTGATTCATTGTTGGAACTCATCTGAAACATCTGTTGTATGTGCAATGCAGTATGGGTTTGGCTATTGAGAAGCAATTTGTTACACCTTCCCTTGTGCTTTTATTTTTGGAATGAAAGGGTATTACTTTCTGAATTCACAATTTCCTAATTCCTCATGAATGTATGACTAGCATTGAAGTGCAATTTTTAATGAAAACAAATGGCATATTGCTTTTGTGCGGACCTTTCAAAAGGGACATACACATATCATCTTTCTTCCTAACTCCTAGCCTCAATGTGACCTTTAAAACTTGTTGAACTTGTTGTACACAATTAAAGAGAAATGGAATCTCATTTGTGAAGGAAGCTTCATTTGTAAGACAATATCATTGTAGCCTTTGTCTAACTTTATTATAATACATAGCTTAAGTCAACTCTCTCTCTTCGAGGGCATGTGCCTCTGATGCCATCTACCTGTAGAACTCTGTCATTAATAATGAGATGATATTTCACTTTAGAAACTCTTATTAGTCTTTATGACTTATTGAGCATGTGAAGCCTCCTAGGGAAGGAGATCAAAAGCATATTTAGATATTCCATCCAAAGGCAAAACAAGCTCATCATCATATGCTAGAACAAAGAAGAATCAATGAATATAGTTCCGCTCCATTGAGAGATTCAGACTTGCAAACATTGATTCTAGCTGCCAATAGTTGCCAATATTGCAAAGCATTTATTGGATATCAAAACATTTCTTCACTTGATCATGGCTAATATTTTTGGGTTGTAAAGGTTGAGGAATTATGCCTTGACTTCACACCCATTGCATATTGAGATTATTTATTGAATTTACATGGTCAAGACATTGGGGTGACACTAGAGAATCTTCAAGAATATGTTGCATTTGTAATGAATGCTAAAGTCACGGATTGCACCTTAGTTGGATGCTTTTCAAACTAGATTTAATAAAGTATTTAAAGTATTATCTCTTTAAATATTGAATGAAGATATGGTTATCAACAAGTCTTAATACCAAACACACTTGTTGGACACATCATTTTGACCATGGCTTTCTATTGAAGGCTAGAGTAAAATTAGTCGTAATCCATGCAAGATTCATTCATAGAACTGCAATATCGAGTAGATACTTTCATCAAGATAGGTAGCAAATTCCATAGTTGCACAAAAGATTTATTTTATCTTATAGAGGATATGGGTCTTACAGCTTCCATGAAACAAATATCTGAAGATGAAAAGAACACTCCTCTAAGATTGTTCTTGTGCTTTTGAAATAAGGATTCCTAGCAGAAGTTCTATTTTTTTAGCATACATGTCAAAGTTCAAGGTTTACAAAAGTACACAAACAACACTAAGAAAAAGAAGAAAAGGGAGAATCTTGTAGCACAACACAACTTAGAAGGAATTACGAAATGAATGTATAAAGATAAGAAACTAGTTAGGGTTATAGGCGTATATAAGAGATGGGGGGGAAAAACCTCCTAAAGAGGGAAAAAATGTTTTGGTGGTCCTAAGTGTGTTCGCACACAAAACTATAAAAATATATCAATAGATCCCCCCTAGGAGTGATGTGATGAACAAGGAGTTTGCACTCATGTATAAGGAAGTGCCAAGTTGTGTGGAAATAGATCAATCCACAAAAGGAATTCAGCCCAAAGCTGTGTCGAAAGCTTCAAACTTCTCCTTAGGCAGAGCCTTTTTGAAAGGTCTAGAACATTATCCTCTATGGATACATATGCCAAACTAATCTCTTGAGTAGGAAACCTCTCCATCACATAATGATATTGCACCTAAATTTCCTTAGTGCAAGCATGGAACATAGGGTTCCTTGCAACTTCTAAAGTGTTGTAATTGTTAGTGAAGATGGTGGTGACAAAATACTAACCAACACCCAAATCAACCAAAAGGTTTTTGGAAACTATCCATAGAATCTCCTTTATTCATATGGTCACTCTCCAACTACTTTCAAAGTTAAAAAGCGTGAACCTCATTTCTTGCTTGGTATAAAGTTATAAGTGTATCCCCAGCATCCTTAGTTGTTTTGTAGGAGGAAATGTGAAGGCAACCATGGTTAGTGACCAAATACCTTGATGAAGAAAAATTATTGTATCTCAAAAAGTTGAACATAATCGAGTTGTGCTAAAGTTGTAGCAAGCTTTGAGTCGCTTGTACTAGCGAGCCAAAACCTTCATATGTTTGGCACAAAAGGAAGAAATTGCTTGCATATTCATTGCGATAGTGCACTCGAAATCAGATCGAGCTCAAATCAAAATTTTGATGCCACAAAGTGAAGCAGCTTTGAACTCCTAATCGCCCCAAGTATGCTCACCAAGTTTCATGCAATTTTGAGACTATGAATGGAGGTATGCATCCTATATGAAGCGATGAACCACTCTGATACCAATTTTTGGATTTTGAGGTCTTTCAAAGCATATGAACAATAGAAGGAAGAAGAAGAAGAAGAAGAAGAAGCTTGGAGCACAACACAAGTCAAATTGAATTACCAAGTGAATGTACAAATATAAGTAAACCATTAGGGTTAATATAGGTATATATACAAGCCAAAGAAAGAACCTCGTAAGGAAGGAAAAAAGTGTCCCAATGGTCGTAAGTGTGCTTGCACACATCACTACCAAAATATATCAACAAAATATATCAACAAGATACATGTGCTATAACTTAAAAATGAGAGTATTAATGGATCATTCGTTCAGATGAGTACCGAATGCAAGGTACCATATGTTTAAAGCCATAAAAACGAAGAGAGACATTGAAGATCCGATTTTGTTTGCTTTGAAAACATTTGTATTGAAGAACTTTTATTCTCAAGTTTTACTCGTCATGACTAAATCAAGCATGTGATGCAATGAAGCATAAATTTTATAACACTATGATGTCTGAACGTCTGCCATGTATTTGCACAACAAAATGATTCTTCTCGATGTAGTTAGCAAACTTATTCTAAATACCTGTTTCGAAGGTATGTACCTGAAAAGGCTGTTAGCTTTCGTTTCCCATGCATAACTTAAGAAACAATAGTCGAGAGAGAGAGAGAGAGAGAAGGGAAATGAGGCGCGCTGAATAATTGTATGTGTGTAAACAAAAGTCTGTGAGTGAAAGTGAACAAGGGTGAATGCCGTGCATGCCCATAAGAGAGAGAAGAAGAAGAAGAAGAAAAAGAAGAAGAAGAAGAAGAAGAAGAAGAAGAATGTGCAATAGAAGGTTTTGAGTATTTCTTTTGAAGGCATGGAAAGAACACTTATACATAGTCTTGAGGAATAGACACCACTTAATGAACAAGAACGCCAGAGAAGAATTCTCAACTACGAGAATTTCTCATGCATGCTAGTTTGCTACTTGTCACATTCTAAGTACGACTTATCTTATTAAACTTTCTCGAGCATATTAATTTTAGTCCACATTAATAAATTAATGCATGAAATGTTGAGATATCAAGCTCAACATGTGATGATCTAGGATGACACATACCAATTTTTCATTTCTCTGGCATGTATAGTAGTCACACCTGTATATGTCAGGGATATTTCATTGAGCTTTATTAGATTTATCTACCGAGAGTGATGGCACATTTGTTCCTTGCCAGCTCATTCATTCACGGACATTAGGTTTTTCCTTATGTACTAATCTTTATATATTGCAGTTGTTGTATTCTTGCTTTTAGGTCATTCTTGTACATTTCTTTTTTTTATGTAATAGAAGAAGAAGATCATTCTTCCTTGCCTAAATCTGTGTGTGTGCTTCTCCTTGAGAGTGAGAGTGTGTGTGTGAGCTCTCTTCCTTATCTCCTTCCTCGTGACATGGTATCAGAGCCAACGTGGCTGTAGAGAGCTAGTGGAGAAGGCGACAGTGAAGGGTACATGGCAAGGCGTGGAGAAAATGCGATTCACAAACGACCTCCGTTTGCTATGAAAATTGCCATGAAGGTAGAAGACCTCAAAATATTTTCGGGAGTTATCCTTTTAGGGTCACTTGTTTTTGTCAGATCGAAGTTTTTGAGCCATCTCAACCTCAGTTTTGAGCCTGCAAGGTGGGGCCCACAGAAAAACCAGGTCAGTTTCAAAAACTGTAACTTGCCTTGTGTTTGACAACACTCATATATTCCAGATCCAGAATTTCAAGCGATTTCGTGTACTGTTGATACATGAAAACTGTGTTTTTTTGAGATCAAACTGTCATGTCATAGTGCGACAATGTTCAAGCAGAAGTGCTGCTTGTAGTGTTTTGCAGTGTTGCGAATTGTTGCAAAAATGGCAAACGCAAATGGAATGAGTTAGCTTATGAGCAATAAGCTAGACAAGAACAACTTCCATGCTTGGAGATTCAGAATGAAGAATTTCAGGAAAGAAACCCATAGGCTAGAAATGGGTTTACAAGGTAAAGCATAATGCTGATGGTAGCGTAAGCAGGTATAAAGCACGATTGGTAGCTAAAGGATATGCACAGACATATGGCATCAATTATGAGGAAACATTGAGCCCTGTAGCTAAAATGTCTACTGTCACAACACTTGTTGCATTAGCTACAACAAAAGGATGGACTTTGCATCAGATGGATGTGAAGAATGCTTTTCTACATGGTGAGTTACAGGAAGAAGTATATATGGACCAGCCACAAGGATATGAAGATTCAAAGCATCCAAAATATGTTTGCAGGTTACAAAAGGCTTTGTATGGGCTGAAGCAAGCCCCTCATGCATGGCATGCAAGGATTGTTGATTACTTAACCAGTATTGGGTTTTCTATGTGTGATGCAGATCACTCACTATATGCAAGGAAGGCTGATGATGGCATCACTATTGTGGCTATTTATGCTGATGACCTGATTGTAGGTAGTGATAATGAAGGAAGCATCAAAGAAGTAAAGCAACTTCTTATGTAAGAATTTGACATGAAAGATCTTGGTGTGCGACACTATTTCTTGGGCATTCATTTTATACACACAGAAACAGGTATATGGATGTCGCAAAGGCAATATGCCTTGAATATGCTCCAAAAGTATGGTATGGCTGATTGTAAGCCAATTTCTATGCCATTGGATTACAATTTGAAGTTGTATACTACATCAGGTGAAGCATTGGAAAATGCTATTATGTATAGGAAAATTGTGGGAAGTCTTATATATCTGACAATTACAAGGCGTGATCTAAGTTATACTGATGGACTTAAAGGTCAGTTTATGCAGGTTTGCAAGAAGCCATATTTGGATGCTCTGAGGTGCACTCTATGTTATGTGAGTGCTACTTTGGATTATGCATTGTTTTATGAGGCTGGCATAGATTTGTAGGTTTATGGATACACCGATGCAGATTGGGCTGGTAGCATTCCAGATAGAAGATCTACTAGTGGTTTTCTATTCTCACTTGGGAGTGCAGTTGTTACATGGAGCAGCAGGAAGCAACCCACTGTTGCTTTGTCGAGTACAGAGGCTGAGTATAGAGGTGCTGCAATGGCAACATGTGAGCCATCATGGCTAGAAATGCTACTTGTTGATTTAGGTGTGGAAGTGGGAGAGCTTATCACTATTTATTGTGATAGAACAAAGCATACAATTAGCACGAAATCCTGTTTTCCATGCTAGAACAAAGCATATCGAGGTACATTATCACTTCATCAGAGAGAAGGTATTAGCACATGATATTGATCTTGTTTATGTGAGAATAGATGAGCAGGTTGATGATATTTTCACCAAAGCACTTGGAGCTGAGAAGTTGAAGAAGTTTCGGGAGATGCTTGGATTATAGGATATGGCATTGAGCTTGAGGGGGAGTGTTGAGATAACAAGCTGAACATGTGATGATCCAAGATGACGCGTACCCGTTTTTCATTTCTCTGACATGTATAGTAGTCACGCCAGTATATGTGAGGGATACTTCATTGAGCTTTATTAGATTTATCTACCAAGAGTGATGGCACATTTGTTCCTTGCCACCTCACTCATTCGTGGACATTAGGTTTTTCCTTATGTACTGATCTTTATATATTGCACTTGTTGTATTCTTGTTTTTAGGTCATTCTTGTACATTCCTCTTTTCTATGTAATACAAGAAGAAGAAGGAGATCATTCTTCCTTGCCTAAATCTATGTGTGTGCTTCTCCTTGAGAGTGATAGTGTGTGTGTGAGCTCACTTCATTATCTCCTTCGTCATGACACACATAAAAAACATGTACTAATTATTTTTGCACACTAATTATTAATGTACTAATTATTTGGTTCATTCATATTGCAAAGAGAAGTAAAGGAAACAATGAATATGTTTAGTGAGTCGCCCTTAATTCTCCTTTCATGTGTGAGATGATATTGGAAGGCAAATAATTAAAAGAATTGAAGGTGAAGATAAGGTGGTGATCATTATGCACAAAATGAAGCTCATTTATGTACCTTGATACTTAGATTCTATATACATACAAGTTTATAAATAAAGCACATTTCCATCAACATTGCAAGACATGACTTGACAGCAGTATGATTTGAATGGAGTTTTTATTTCGATATAATGGAATCCATTCTATTACTCATAGGCATGCACTTTGAGGCACTCCGTGCTTTCTCCCTCTTTTTCAAGAACATTTTGATGACACATCCACAACGAGAGAGAGAGAGAGAGGAAGCATATGTGTAGGTGTTAACACACACATGCACACATACACTCTTATAAATTATGGAATGTGTTGAATAATGCATTATTGGACCCAATATTGTGTTTTGTCTCGTCTCCTGGCGTGTCTATTTTCTATGTGTTTTCTACATCGATAACCTCTCTGTGCATGTGAGCAAGATCTTGATAATAGTGGTATCGGAGCCTTGCATGCGTCACTACAAAAGGGGTGTGTTTCTATTCATTTTGGCAATTGATCTTTGTGCCGTGCATGCATCACTATAGAGGGGCCTATTTCTGTTTGTTTTGGTGATTGATCTCTCTTTCATTGTTCTATGTTGGTGATCCGGTTCAAGTTTTTGTTTTTGTTTTTTTGTTCCAGTTTCCATTTCTAGTTCCATTTCTGTTTCTAGTTTCCATTTCCATTTCCATTTTTGTTTCCAATTCCGATTCCAATTCAGGTTCCCGTTCTTGTTTCAGTTTTTGTTTTTGTTCCAGTTCTAGAACTAAAACCTACGTTAACACCTATGTTTACTCCTATATTTACCCCTTTGGCTTACTCCAAGGCATAGAACTTAGGCATAACTAAGGCATTACTTTGGCATCTTTGGGACCCAAGGCTCCCTTGGTGACTGTTGGCAGTCGTTGGCTACACGTGAACCAATTTTAATTTATGAGTGGCAATAAAGAGTTTTATATTCCCCAAGGTGGGAGGATTTGAACATATAAACTCAATCACACAAGAGAAGTGTTTTACCACTACACTATCTCTTTTTGTTGTCACTCTAGTTCTCTTTTCTTATATTTAACACAACTTTCATCTCTTTCTTACTTTTTCAATTCCCAAGAACAACCCTTCTTTTTACACTTTAATTCAAACAATCTCAAAAACAGTTTTTACATATCTAGCAAGAGGCTTCTCTACATCCTTATGGACCCTATGAACACCATGGAGGATTTCTGTGAGTCACCTCTACCCGAGGTAACACTCGAGCAACAACTTGAGCTCCTATGGCATGAACTTTGAGGCACTCAGAACAAGATCCGACAATGGGACGAAGTACTCTAGAAGATGCAAACTGATGAAGATAACCTTATGACGGTGCTCAAAGCTATTGTCTCTGCCCAATCGGATGGCACGTATTCCAAGATTGTTGTTAAGAATTACCAGTTTTTACGGTTTGATGGCCATAAGGATGGCCCTTTAGTCCTTTCATGGTTGTCATAGTTTGATGTTTTTTATACTGATGAAACATATGCTGAAAGTGAAAAAGTCAAGTTTGCCACTAACTATTTAGTAGGAAAAGATCAACTCTAGTGGAATGTCTTGCGGCACAATAGAGAGCGTCCCACAACATGGAATGCTTTCCAAGATAAAGTGAAGGATCTTTTCTTCCTCCTCAATACCATTTACATGTTGGATGTGCATGGATGACCCTTACATGGAAGGAGGGTGATATGGTTACTACCTACACAGAGCAGTTCTAGCAAAATTTACTATTGGTTCAAATGCTTGAAAATGTATCGGAGGATAGCTTGCAAGAGAAATACCAAGATGGTTTGGAGGCGGGAATCTAAGCTAAGATTTGTTGGTACAGGGCAATCAACAATTGAAGTTTTGGGTGAAGACTTGAAGTGAAGGAGTGAAGAAAAGACCAAGTCATGAAGCATGAAGGAAATGCATATCCAGGAGATAAAGATGTGTATACATATGTACATTATTTTAGAGTCAGTTCATCATATACTTTTATATGGTCATGAGCTTGTAAAAATTTGCCTATATATACAAAGAAAATGTCGAGGCAAAGTAGAGAGACTATGTGAGAACAAGAATTGAGAAGAATTAGATATCATTAGACTTTTAGAAGTGAGTAGAATCTCTCTCATTACTCAGATGTAAGAATTTCTCAGAAATGGAAAATGTTGTGCCCGATATTTCTATGTATTCTCCTTCTGTGCTTGATCATTTCAAGAATCCTTTTGTAGACATCTAAGTCCATAGTTAATGAGTCTATGGTTAAATTTTGAGAGCCTAATTGTAAACAGGCTATGAGAACTATGAGTAGGAACATTCATAGGTGAAGAAGTGTTCACTGGTTCCTAAAATAGGTGCAAAATTCGATGCTAATGTTTTGGTTCGTTCTCCTTCCACAGTGTAAATTTTTGAGCAAGCAAGCACTCAATATTTAGTTGAAAGGTAGGCTATCTGTGCCTAAAAGCATTTGCATAAATGGATTCTAGATTGAGAGAACCAAGTGTTAGAAGTTATAGGTGTCTCAATCGACTTCTCAAAAGAACAGTTTTAGACATAGGTAACTTGTTGAGATTATTTCTCAAGATCTATTGAATCTTTTGGAGTGATTCAACTTGGAGAAGGTGCGCAAACTCTAGACAACACCTTGTGCAAAGTTTCATCAAAACCTTTACACATTTGGTAAGTCAATGATAAAGATATTTGCAACATACTTTCTGTAGAGTCTTCTTCTTCACTACTTATCCAAAATCTTTATAATTGATTATTAATCCTCCAAATTTGGAAAGTTCTTGCGTTACTCTTGATATAGAGGTGCTCTAATTTCAAGAGTAGCTTGTTCTTTTAGAGATTAACACTCTCCATCAGTGGTATCAGAGCAGGAAGCATCAAAATTGAAGAAAGGAGGATCTCGACTACTGCAGGTGCAAAGAATTCAACATCTGAAGGTTCAAAAGGTGAAAGCTTGAGAGCAAAGCTTGAGAAAGAGGTCATACGACATCAAACAAGTCAAAAGGAACTTCATTTGAAGTAAAGGTACATCTATTACTCATTAAGTTTGAAGAATTCAATACATAGGTGAAGAAAGGATGGGAGATTCTCTTCAGATAGAGAAGTTGGATAGAGAGAACTATCCAACATGGTCAATGAGGATGGAAGCTCATCTTATGAGCAAAGATTTGATAAGTTATATCACAGGTGAAGAAGAAAAGCCTCAGTTCAGAGATCCTAGTGTTCCAACTAGGGAGGAACTATCAGAATTGAAGAATTGGATGAACAGAGATGCTCAAGCTAGGAGCATTATCTATATGGGAGTCAATGACTACTTGCTACCTCACATTAGAGGTCTTGAAAGTGCAAGTGATATATGGAATGCTTTGGAGGAGCATTTTCAAAACACCACAAAGTCAAGGAAGGCATCCTTATGGGCAGAGTTTACCACATTCAAGAAGAAGGCCTCTCAATCCATCTCAGAC
This sequence comes from Ceratopteris richardii, assembly GCA_020310875.1. Taxonomy (NCBI): domain Eukaryota; kingdom Viridiplantae; phylum Streptophyta; class Polypodiopsida; order Polypodiales; family Pteridaceae; genus Ceratopteris; species Ceratopteris richardii. The sequence goes on along the minus strand of CM035407.1, from coordinate 45,242,776 downwards.
TATGTAACAAGGATGAAGGACATTGCAGATGCATTAGAAGCAGTTGATGAAGATATTGAGGAGGATAAATTGGTAAGGCAAATCCTCACAGGGTTGAGAGGTGATGACAAATGGAAGCCATTCATTTTGTCTACTGAATTATCACTTGATCATTTTACTCCTGACTTAAATCAGTTGCTAGGACATATGTTAACCTTTGAGCAGGATGTCATAGGTGAAGGTGACAAGGGCACAGGTCATGCAATGTATTCAAAGGATAAGAAGAAGAATATCAAAGGAAAGTAACAAGCAAATGAGGATGAAGGTACAACTAACCAAGCTAACTTCCTAAGAGGAAGAGGAGGTGGCAAAGGTAGAGGAACAGGTAGGAGTAATGAAGATGGAGTCAAAGCTTACTGGATTTGTGGTAAGACAAATCACTTAGCTAATGATTGTTGGCATAATACTCAGAGTAATGGTGGATATAATCAGAACTTTAATTCAAGAGGAAGAGGTGGCAGAAATCAAAGAGGTAATTTCAGAGGTAGAGGTAGTAGGAGTTACTTTGGAAGAAATGCAGGTAGAGGATTCGAAAGTCAACAATACAACAATACCTACTACAATTATGCTTTAGATCAGAAGGATGATTCAACATTGATAATGAATGCAACTTGTCAAAGGCAAAGTGAAGACCAAAGAGTCTTCTACATTGACTCAGGGTGTAGCAATCACCTGAGTGGTAACACAACATTGATGACTGATTTGGAGAATAAGATAACTAATCATGTAGTTCAAACAGGTGACAATACAAAGCACAATGTGAAGTGAATTGGATCAGTGAAGGCCATGATGGAAGTACCCTCTTGAGTAAGGTTTTGTATGTTCCTACAATTCCTAAGAATCTGATAAGTGTAGGACAAATTGTTGAAAAAGGTTATGAAGTTAGATTCACTAATGAAGGAGTGTTTGTGGAAGACCCTACCAATGGGTATAAACAGATTGTTTCACCTAAGAAAGAAGGAAGATTATTCACATTGAAGATCCAAGGTAATGTTGTTCATGCCTTGTTCACCTATGGAGGGCATAAGATCTCTGAGTTAGATCTTTGGCACAAGAGGCTTGGACATTTTAATGAAAGAGGTATCAAAGATATGATTAACAATGGTTCAGTGCTTGGATTGCCTAATGTTGCAGGTCAACATATGACATACAGATGTGAGGCATGTCAATTAGGTAAGGCTCATAAGCAATCTTATTCCAAGCATTGTTTTATGTATTCAGAGAAGCTTGAGTTGGTACACACAGATGTGTGGGGACCATCAAAGGATTACAGTATTAATGGTTCAAGGTACTATGTGATTTATGTTGATGATGCTACCAGATGGATCACTATCTATGTGATCAAAGATAAGTCAGGAGTATTCAATACATTCAAACATTATCATGTGTATGCAGAGAGAATTACATGTCATAAGTTGAAGAGACTAAGGTCAGATGGAGGGGGAGAGTATTTCTCTAATGAGTTCAGTGATTACTTGTGGAATGCAGGTATAAAAAGGGAAATTACTTGCAGGTACTCTCCTCAACAAAATGGAGTAGCAGAGAGAAGAAATAGAACTCTTGTTGAGTTTCCAAGGTCAATGATGAAGGAGAAAAATTGCTCAAATTATTTGTGGGCTGAGGCTGTAAACACAGCTACTTATTTGGTCAATAGATTACCATGTAAAGCTTTGCAGGGTATGACACCATATGAGGCATGGTGGGGTAAGAGACCTACATTAGATCATTGCAAAGTATTTGGATGTTTGGCATATGCATATGTACCATCACAGTTGAGGCATAAATTGGAGCCTAAAGCTAAAAAGTATCTGTTTATTGGTTATGATGATAAGTAGATGGGATATAGGTTGTGGAGTCCATCCACAAAACAATTCCTAGTGTCAAAGGATGTTACATTTGATGAGCAAGGTACTTGGTATGCAGGTACAATCAATATTTATGTAGGTGATGAAGAAGTTGTGAATCAAAAGAAAGGTAAATCAAAGGTTCAGATTTGATGAAGAAGAGAATAATGAAGTACATGCTGAAGTTGAAGAAGTGCCAAGATTTGATCCAGAGTGTGATGAACTAGAAACCTCAAGGAGTGGAGCCCTCCATCTGACCTTAGTCTCTTCAACTTTTGACCTGTGATTCTTTCTGCATACACATGATAATGTTTAAATCTATTGAATACTTCTGATTTATCTTTGATCACATATATATATCCATCTGGTAGCATCATCAACATAAATCACATAGTATCTTGAACCATTAATACTGAAATCCTTTGATGGTCCCCACACATCTGTGTGTACCAACTCAAGCTTCTCTGAGTACATGAAACCATGCTTAGAATATGATTGCTTATGAGCCTTACCTAATTGACATGCCTCACATCTGTATGTTATATGTTGACCTGCAACATTAGGCAATCCAAGCATTGAACCATTGTTAACCATATCTTTAATACCTCTTTCATTGAAATGTCTATGTGTTTTGTGCCAAAGATCTAACTTAGAGATCTTATGTCCTCCATAAGTAAACAAGGCATGACAAACATTACCTTGAATCTTCAATGTGAAGAGTCTTCCTCCTTTCTTTCTTGAAACAATTTGTTTATACCCATTGCTAGGGTCTTCCACAAAAAATCCATCATTAGTGAACCTTATTTCATACCCTTTTTCAACAACTGTCCTACACTTATCAGATTCTTTGGAATTTTAGGAACATACAAGACCTTACTCAAAAGAGTACTTCCATCGTTAGCTTTCACTGATCCATTTGACTTCACATTGTGCTTTGTATTACCTGTTTGAACTACATGATTAGTTACTTTATTTTCCAAATCAATCATGAAAGCTATATTACCACTCAAGCAATTGCTACACCTTGAGTCAATATAGAAGAATCTTTGGTCTTCACTTTTCCTTTCACAAGTTGCATTCATAATCAAGGTTGAATCCTCCTTCTGATCTGAAGCAGAATTGTAGTAGGTATTATTGTAGGATTGACTTTGGAATCCTCTCCCTACATTTCTTTCAAAGTAACCTATATTGCCTCTACCTCTGAAATTACCTCTTTGGTTTCTACCACCTCTTCCTCTTGAATTAAAATTCTGATTAAATCCTCCATTATTTTGATTATTATGCCAACAATCATGAGCTAAATGATTTGTCTTGCCATAAATCTAGCAAGCTTTGGCTCCATCTTTATTGCTACTGCCTCTTCCTTTGCCACCTCCTCTTCCACTTAGGAAGTTAGCTTGCCTAGTTGTACCTTCTTATTCATTTACTTGTTGCTTGCCTTTGCTATTCTTCTTCTTATCCTTTGAATACATTGCTTGACTTGCACTCTTATCACCATCACCTTTGACATCCTGCTCAAAAGTTAGCATGTGTCCTAGCAACTGATTTAAATGAGGAGTGAAATGATCTAGTGACAATTCAGTACACAAAATGAATGGCTTCCATTTCACATCTCCTCTCAAACCTGTGAGGATTTGCCTTACCAATTTATCCTCCTCATTATCTTCATCCACTACTCCTAATGCATCTGTAATCTCCATCCTTGTTACATAATCAGAAATGGATTAAGAAGCTTTCTTCTTGAATGTAGTGAACTCTACCCATAAGGATGCCTTCCTTGACTTTGTTGTGTTTTGGAAATGATCCTCCAAAGCATTCCATATATCACTTGCACTTTCAAGACCTCTAATATGAGGTAGCAAGTAGTCATTTACTCCCATGTAGATAATGCTCCATGCTTGAGCATCTCTCTTCATCCAAGTCTTCAAATTTGAGAGTTCTCTGAATTGTGGTTTTTCTTCTTCACCTATGATGTAACTGTTACACAGGAAGGTTGTGTGGATTGGGCGGTCTAGTAGCATGTTGAATATGAAAATGAAGTTATCAAAAATGTTTTTTCTTAAACAATTAGAGAATTGTTGACGGTTGTATTGACATTCATGGGGTGTGTGCATGTGTTGCATGTGTGAGCATGAGAATATGTAGGTACATGTGCATGTGCATCTACGAGAAGATGAATGGATGTATGTGCAGATTACGATGTGTGGCATCTTGAAGTTGTTTTTCAATAGTCATATGTATGTCAATAGGGATCCCATAGTGTCAGTGCATGTGCATGCATTCCAAAATAAATGTGTAAAATACAACATGATGACATATATAAGGGGATTGTGTGGTTATGTACATGTGGTGTGGCATAAATACATGAATGCATGTTGTCATTTGCTAAGGTTTCTATCGAAAGGAAGTTGTCTATCAGGCATGTTTTTTATTATAGCTATTGGGTACGATTGGCCATTGTCAGCTCGTACGTTATCGACCACTTAGCTCTATAAGAAAATTTTGTCCATTAGCAGCTATGGAGTTTTGTGGTATCGTTTGTGATTAATTTGAGTATACATCTTCTGTGTAAAATTATTGATCCTTGGTGTTGAGGTTCCAAGTGGTAAGCCAGTCTCTTGTAAGCGGGGTCCCGCTTCGTATGTTCATATCTCCTAGGGGGATAATTGGAGACAGTAAGAATGCCAAAGGCAACGATCGTGTCATCTTGAAGGTGAAGGTTGGGACCAATGAAGTAACTGTTGGTACTCTTCATAGGGAAAGTGTGACTAGACTATATTTTTGAAAAGGATTTCGTGCTTTCTCATACTGGCTCAGGCAGTGTATATTTTTGTGGGCACAAAACAGATGCTATCACGGATGAAGATATGATTTTTCAAGGGCATACCTGGGCAAAAGAGCAAGGACTTTTATGCTAGTATAGAATATTTCTTGTCAAATGGATTATCTGAGGATAAAGGAAACACAAAAGTAATATGCAGATCAATGGACTTTGCAAAAACGGAGGGTAAAAGGGTGGCAGTTGAGGATGAAATGGTTATGTACAAACTTGGAAAATCAAAAGTTATTCCAATTGATTTTTATGTCCATTGATAAGTGTGTCATTTTGGAGGAAAGAGATTGGATGCATGTCTCATTTTACAGACACCTTGTTGAACCCGGTGATATTAATATCCTTGACAGCAATGCTATTAGAGGCATTGAAATTTTTGGGGGACCGTGCTCCCTGACATTTTTGGGCCTGTCGGCCTCCTAGTCGGCTTCCTCTGCGCATGCAAAGGGGAAGCGCAGGGGTATCGATGGCAAAAGGGGCACCTTACATGGGGGGCAAAGGGACTTCTTCACAATCTGCAGACTCTAGTCAGCCTCTGATGACTTTTGTCGACCTTGCCCTCTCTCAGGACTATCGTATTGCCCAAAAAGATATTCACTATGATGTGTTATGGCTGCTCGAGATGGTTCGATTCCTTGCAGCTGCTCCACTGAGGTGGGCGAGGGCTATACCTGCACGTTCTGTTACTAGGATTGGACATTCATCATCGGTGGCCTGTAGTACTCTATTGTCTGAGGAGAAGTGCATCGTTGCTCGGACTATCCCAGTTGGTTTACATGGTGCTCAACGTTCTATTGCTTCTTATCTCGGTATACATCACTCAAGGGGTCACAATTATTCCACAGAAATCATGGTTTCTTCGGTAGAAAATGTTGTTGCTTCTGATACTGAAAGAAACATCTCCTTAGAAGCCACTGCAAAATCTGCTTCTAGTGATGTTGTTTCTAGTGGTAAAGTGGAAATTGAACCACCAATAACTGAATCGATTTTTAGAAAACCATAAGATTGGATATGCAGGAGTTTTTGGTAACTTTAGGCTTTTGGTAGAAGAGGGTAGATGGGAAGAATCCAAAGCAGCTTAGGCAGATATTCACGAAAAGGGCATGCATGTAAATGCCAATATCTGATAGCTTGTCATTCAACACTGCATTGCCAACAAGGGCCTTGACTTGGCTAGGGGTATTTGGAACATTGTACAAGATTCAAAGTTTCAAGGGAATGCTTTTGTAGGCACTCATCTTATTAGAATGTTTAACATGCTCGAAAGTGTAGAGGATGCAAATGACATTTTTTCAAATTAACAAGGCCAAATGTTTACACATGGAATGCAGTCATAGCTGCAAATGCAAGGCATGGGAAAGGTGATTTGGCCCTTAAATTATATTACAGGATGTTGGATATCCATGGAGAGCCTGATGATTTTGTCTTGTAAGTGCATTAGAAGCATGTAGAGCGATAGGATTCTTGGCAGAAACCAAGGTAATCCACCATCATATTACACGTACAGAATATGAGATAGAGCTTATGGTCATGACTGCCTTGCTAGAGATGTATGCAACTGTTGGAAGCATGGATGATGTGCGACGTGAGTTCGAGACTTCACCAAAACGAGACTCAATAACATGGAGTATTTCCATTGCTGCTTATGCTCAACGAGGAGATCCTCTTGAGTCTCTGAGACTGTATCAGCTAATGGTGAAGTCTTATGTGAAGCCTAACAATATTTCTTTCATGGGTGCTCTCAAAGCATGTGCACGTGTATGAACCTTAGAGGATGGAAGAAACATTCATGGACATATCAAGAAATGCAGACTTGAGACTGAGCCTTTGATCGAGAGTAACCTCAGTGATATGTATGCCCACTGCAAGAGTATGGTTGATGCAGTTGAAGTCTATCAGAGGTCTCTTAATGCTTTGGACTTTCCAAGTTAGATAGAAGATCAATGTTGCCTGCAACATGTTTTGAACATCCTAAAACTATTTAGAACAAATGATCATCTTCTTTACCTTATTTGTGGCTTAGATTCACTAGAACCAAAGATTCTTCATGTGGTTGATCTTCTGAATAATTGTTGAAGTCGCTTCTATTGTGACTTCTATTGTTGTTGTTAAAGTTGTGTCCACCTCTACCTCTAGTGTTGCCATATCCACCTCTTCCACTTCCTCTGGGGGAATTTCTATTGAACAAGCAATTCTAAGTGGTGTGGTTGGTCTTATCACATTGACACAAGGATGAACATTCTGGTCATTGTTTTTCTCCCACTTTTGTCCCTTCTTCTTCGCTTTGCACTTGCTCTTGCCTACTAAGTTGGCTTGTGAAGTCTCCTCTTCAACTTCTTCCTTCTTCTTTCCTTTCAACGTGATATCTACATATAGAGCACTATTTGAATTATCATGATAGAAGTTACCTTTCTTTATGCTATTGTTGGCCTCTTGATTGAGGATTTGTCCAAGAAAGATGTTCACATCTGGTTTGCACATCCATAACGAGATATTAAAAGTTTGATATACTTAGAGTATATAGTCCTTGCACGATTAGGAGACAATGGTGAAGTTCCATCTAATTGATCGACATCTACAAATAATAGTATTTGATATTAATAATCTGATTATTTACATACATAAACATTCACATATACATATTTACACATACACACATATTCACATATACACATTTACACATACACACGTATTGACATATACACAAATACTCATTATTGTGGGATAAATGCATGTATTTTGTATGAATGAGTGTATATGCATGCATGTGTATGTGTGTACATATATATGTGGATATGTATGTGTGTTTATGTTATATGTATGTATATGTGTATATGTATGCATATATGTATGTGTATATGTTTGCATGTATATGTGTATGTGGATATGTGTATGTGTATGTGTGTGTATATATGTGTATGTATTTTGATTCTTCTTTTTTGTTTGAGATTGAATTAATAGGAGAATCTAATTGTAAAAGGTATTTGCTTCTATGTTTAAATGATAATTTCGGAGATGTCTTTTCCATAGTTACTCGTAAACTTGGAGCCAAAAATTCCATTGGAACAACAGCTTCTAAACCATATACTAATCTGAATGGTGTCATTCCGATTGTTACCTTCTATTCTGAATGACCATAATGTTGAATCTAACATCAAATCCCAATTCTTCTGATTATCACGTACCAATTTTTTAAGAATCCTTAATAAAGCCTTATTCATACTCTCTGCCTGAATAAGAATCCTCTTTCTATAGTAGTCATTTAGCTTGCATTTCCAATATTGGGACCACTATTGGATTTTCCTTCAAGAATTCATCTTCTTCATCATCCTCGATTTCCTTAGCGAAACTAATGGTCCGGGCCATTAAAGATTTTTCTTTTACGGACATATTCCACCTTCCTTGCATTGGTGTTGTAACTTCCTTTTTCCCCCTAGTGATAACCACCACATTGAATCCCCAATCTTGCTATACTTTTGCTAACTTGAACCATGGTCTACCTAGCAAAATCTCATATGGGTAGGTAGATTCTGACATTCTGATTACCATAAAATTGACCATGAATGTCATTCTTGCAATTACTATTTGCTACTGCTTCTGAATTCCTAAAGGTTGCACTCTTGTCTGATCTGCCATATTGACCTGAAAAGGTGCTGGAACTAATGCCCCATTCCCCATCTCTTTTAAAATATGTTCTGGTAAGATATTCACACATGAACCATCCAACAAAACTCCATAAAAAATTCTCTACTTATATTGTGCTTGAATAACTCGCACTACAAAATCCACATCTATTGGATCAATATTATTCGATGATGTTAAAATTGTAGAGGTATTTGTTGGCTCTGATTGTTGCCCAACCAGCTTCTTCAACAATGTTTCCACAAAAGCTAGAACTAAAGATAATAACTCCAAAGATAATTATAAAGGAGAATTAATAATTACCTCAAACCAATCATTGTCCAGCTCCTTCTTAGGGTCCACCCTATCTTCCTTCCTTTGTGTGTGATTTGGCACTAAGTTATCACCAACTTTTGATATAATCTGAATTTCTTTCTCCTTCTCCTAATCTTGTTGGATCCATTTTTGTACCTCATCTCTAATCTGCCTTGTTCATGCCAATCAATAAGGCCCTTGTTACCACGAAAACTTCAACTTCCTTCATCTTAATACATTGTCGACAATCACAACTTCATTGGTCCATATGTTCCATGTTTCCTATTTTTGATGTACTAGAACTTGGATCAACCTGAAACTTTTAATCTGATAAGTCAATTACAATGACATTTTCCTAAGCGACTTGTTGAGCCTCGTTTTGTTGCTACCCTTGTTGGTTATTTTGATCATAACTAATAATTGGTACACCTCTTTCCTCTCTATGTTTGACCCATAATGGGAAATTGGGACCAATCCAATGATCTGAAGTAGAGCAATACCCACATGGAGTTACTCTGGCTGGTCTTCCTTGTTGATTTCCTTACTAATTTAGTTGTTCCCTCAGTGGAGGTCTCCCTTATTGCTGCCTCTGAAAATCACCTCTTCCCTGAATCAAAATTGATTTATTTGTTGCAACCTTATTGTTGCTTCTATTGTCATGCCTTGACTGTTCACCTCTATGCTTTGGATTGTACCAACATTGACTTGTAGTATGACCTTCTTTCTCACATATCTTACAAAACCTTTTTTCTCTAGATGAAATTATTGAATATCCACTCTTCTTTAGATGACTAATCAGAGCTTCTTCCTTGCCTTTTTTCCTTTTGACTTACAATGCCTTCCTAATGAAACTTCTTCCTCTTCAATTTCCAAATCTGAATCTGTTGTATCTTCTCCAAAACTCAATTTTTATTAGATTATTCATCTGAACTGGAATTGCTATATGTCTTCTTTGTTTTGCCAAACCTCTTTTCTACCCTGGCAGCTGCTAATACCAACACATCAAATCTACCAATTATGTCAACACTAGCTATTGCATGTCGAATGCTGCTTTTTAGTCCTTTTACGGAATAGCCTACTAACATCTCCTTAGTAGGTCTCTCATTACCTTATAATCTTTCCATTAAAATTTTGAATTTCTAGGCATAATCTTCTACCAATATATTATTTTGCCTGATTGCTCTAAGTTTTCTCATAACATCAGAGGGAGTCATTTCTCTTCTAAATCTTTGCAAGAATGTTGTTCTTAATGCATTATAAGTAGCAAAATGGGCAATGCCATATTGACTGAACCAACTCATAGCCTTTCCTTCTAATGTGGCCACAAATTGTTCTAATTTCGCTCCATCACCATATGGTGTTGGATAACCATTTTTTGTCCATTTGATTTCAATTTATAAATACATCTTGTAAACGTTGTGGACTTTACTTCATTGGTTAAAAGTAAAAGGAAGTGAGATGAAGAATCTTGTGATGTTAGGAGCCAAGAACAACGAATATTTTCTAGTTGGAATCAAATTAATCAACACCTAAAGTGTAGGAAGACTTTTAGTTAAGGGAGATTAAAATTTTAAATTCTATTTATGTGTATAAATAGAGGCGACTTTTAGTTGTAGGATATGATATAGAAGAGAGAGCCCTTGAGACTCATGGTTGAGCATATCTTGACCTCACATATCTATGAGTAAGTACATCATATATCCCTTGTATCATACATTCATTAGCACACATAATTTGATTCATTAGTTCATGATAATCTCTGTTCATTGTTCTCTGATACATCCTCTTTATTTCAGTGATATTGCTTGATCGATTTCTATACGTGTACTTGATCGAGTTGCTAATATCAAATTTAATTATATTTAATTCATTAAACCTTGAGTTATGAATCAAATAACCTACATGTGTTTTCCCACTTTCTACCTCCTGAAAAGTCAAGATTACAGCCCTGAGTTCTTAAACTCATTTCTCAGTGTGTAATCACTCTAAACTAGTGAAATAGCTTTGAATAATTAGCTAAGCTTAGATGTATCTAAAAGTTCTTGGGTCAATTCTTATCAAAGAGTGAGAACTGATCATTTTTCTAATTCAAGTCCAAAAATAGCAAGTTCCTCAAAGTGATTCTATGTACAAGTTATTTGTTTTGGTACAAACATTTGAGAACAATGCTCCAAAGTACATTGTGCAATTGAATGCATATTTGGGAAGCTGAAGGAGTCTAATAAGGTTCCCTAAATTCACATTGGCATGTGTAGAGCAAGATTATTGCAATACCTGATCATCTGTTTGTTACTGATCTTTGGAGTTGTCCTCTCCAATCATTTAGCATAAAGAATTAACAATACATCTTTATTTTGTCAATCCTGGAAGTATTCAAGAGACCACAGCCCCTTCTAGATGATAGAATCCAAGAGATAAGAGGTAAATGGCTGAATTTCTGAGAATAATGAAAATGAAGAGGAATTTCTAGGGTTTGGATTATCTTGAGCAAATCTCCATCATTTTCCACAATCTTGGTATCTAAAGCATGTTATTTCTTCAGCAGAACACAATCATGAAGTCAAAACTCAAAAATTTTACCTATACCATCCAGATGAGACAATCGTGATTCTGTACAAACAGATGATTTTCATCTCTAGTACCATTTTTCATCAATTTCTCACTCAATACATCAGCAATCAACTCTCTTCATACATATTCAACAGAAACACGCAATAAAAGCTCACAAATCTCCATGGATACACAAAGAATAGACTCACAACTCAAAGAAATCACACAAAGAGGAGAAAACACGATTTTCAGCAGGAAACTCTCTCTTCACTTGGATAGCATGTAAACAAATAATCAACCAAACCCCTCATAATAGAGGAAATTTTCTTATATACATTTTCAAGTGTCCCTTTTCACACTTGAATTTTGGTCCTTTCCTCTATTATTCTAAAAATATGCTATCTAGGAGTTTCCAAAAATTCTAGAAAAATTACATAAGATTCTATTCTACATAAGGAAGACTCTTCCTTATTTTTACATCAGTTACATAAATATTTTTACAAGTTTTTGACATTTTACAATTGTTTTCCATCAAAAAATGCTTCAAAAAATACATCTTCTAACATTTCTTCCCCTCCTAGACCTTTTGACTCCTAACAAAAGACTTTCCTGCTCTTATATCCTGAATGCTCTCTTCACTTCTTCTTTCGTTGATAGACCTGTGACAGTAGGTCATGACTTTTTCTTTCTGTAATATTCAGGTTATTTACCATTTCAAACAGTGCTTTCCTCCATTGTATAGAAGCCTCTGGTTTATCAATGACATCCTTTTTCAAATACTCTGTGTAAGCAGCTTCATATGCAGTAAGACGAGACTTGGTGACCACTCACAAGTTTCCAAATATCTCTGATTCCCTTTCAAAAAACCCATAATCAAATGCATCTTCAAAAATTTCTAAATAGTGACTCCCCAAAAATATTATTCTGTTGTAGTATGCCGTTAAACAGATTCTATCAGGTGTTTCACTAAGATCAAACAATAATGCATCAGTAGGAGAATTAAAGCCAATGTAGTTTAAGATTCTGACATCTGTATCTGTGTATGTCTCTATACATGCCAAAATTAGTCTCATTACTCTGATCAATAAAATGCATGCTGGGTCATTCACATCTTTGTATGTAGCTATAACAGACTCAGCTGTATCCACCATATATTTTTTTGTAGGCCATGTTCCTGCCTTTGGACCTGCTATCTTTGGGAAATTCAACCATTTAGGTGGGATTTGTCCTTCTCTCCTTCTTTCCCAAAAAACTGTCCATTCTCTTCTTCTTGCTACTGGGCAGTAAGCTGGATTAATTTTCAACTGAAGGGGTGCTTCCTTCCAAATTTTCCTGCATTCTTTATTTGCATCCAACCATCTATTCCTCCATTTTGGATTGGATTTTTCAAATAATTCTTTGGTCACATTGATATCCTCGTCATACTCTAGATATTTATTTGGAGGTAACCCAACTCTTGCCAGCTGATAGTTTTTTATACTTTCCATAATCATGCACAGAGGTATGCCTATCCATCTGCAGCCCAATGATGTTGGTCAGGATTTATTCCTTTATTTAGAGCAAACATGACAATTTGATCTTCATATTCATCATGCATTTTTCGAATGAAATCCATTCTAGACTCTCTGTTTGTCAACAATTTCTGAACAAAATCCTCTGAATATTCTTCTTCTGGTCTTTTATTTTCTAGTTCACTGCCATGTGGATTTCTGTCATCATTTCCCTCTTCATAATCTCCTGTATATGTAGTCTCTATATGTGCTTCTTCCTGAGCTTGTGGCTTTTCCAGTTTTTTCTGTAGTTCTTCTATTGTCACCATCAAACTTCTGTTCTGAGTTGCCCAAATCTCTCTTTCTTTTATCCATTCAATTCTTTCTTTTTCCATTCTTGACTGCCAATCACTCCTTTCTTTTTAAATATCCATATGCAACTTGTTATAACCCCTCATTGATGTAGCAGCATGTGTACTAGCTTGCTTCTCTAGTTCCTTGGCTTCTTTCAATTCTATTTGTAATCTCTTAATCTCCTTGTGCAATTCTTCCCTTTCTTCCTCTGTCATCTGAGCAGTCTTGTTTTCATCCTTTAACTGACCTTCTTCCAATAATAGCTTGTTTATTTCCTCATTTGCTTTAGTCAAAATTTGATAAGAAGTTTGCAAGGTTCTATATCTTCCTTCAATTTTTCTCAGCTCCATTTCCAGTTTATTATTCTACTCTGTTAGTTTTACACTCTTTTCTTCAAGATATTGAATTCTATTTTGTTTATGTACTTCTAATTCCTCCAAAGCAATTATTCTATTTGTAAATTCCTCATTTTTCTCTTGCACCCTCCTCAATTGTTCTGACATTTGTTCCTTTTCCCTTTTGTGCTCCTTCTATGTTACTCATAATGATTTGGCAAGCAGATCTTATATTTTTGGGTATTCTTTCCAACCCAACTTCCATTTCCAGTTGTTTGACTTCTATTTGTTTATCTTCTTTGCACTCATTCTCCTCTTCTTCTTCTTCATACTCTACGACCTTAGTCTTGTGTTCTTCATAGCTTTGATCAATTTCCAATGTTTCTTGGTCTGCAACATCTTCTTCAAGTTCCAATGTCTGATCATCCTGGTCTTCATGTCTTGATCTATCTTCAACTACCTTTACTTCTTCTACCTCATTACTCTCCAATTCTGGTTGTTCTTTTTCAGAGAATTGTGTTTCTTTCTCCTGTATCTCTTTTTCCTGAATTAGGGTTTCCTGAATTAATGTTGATTCAGTTTCCTCAGTGAATTTTATCTGATTATTACTAGTCTGCTTTTTCTGTTCCTCCTCCTGTTCATCTATGTCCATTAGGTCCAGCTCCTCCTCTTGTCCTTGAGTTTTTATGATTGTAATCTCCTCATTATTGTTCAAATCATAAAGTACATCCTCTATGCTTTGTTTGATATCCTTTTCTATAACTCCTTCTTCTAATTCTTCAGCACTCTTCTTTTCCATTGTTTCCTTTATTTCCTGAATTTGGTCTGCACCCTTTTGTTTTATGGCTGAACTGCTTATCTGTACCCTTTTTTCTGCTTCTACTTTTCCTTCATCAAATTTAACATAAGTTTGTTGGGAAGTTTTGGTCCATATTGACTTCAACCCTGAATGCACCAGCCCACAACTGAACTCCTTTCTTATTTCACTTTCTTCCTCTGCCATTATTGCCTTTCCTTTCATCATCCTTCTTTCTTCTTCAGGACTATCACTTTCTTCCTCTGCCATTATTGCCTTTCCTTTCATCATACTTCTTTCTTCTTCAAGACTAAGTGGCTTAAATGCTTCTTCCTGAATTTGCTTCTCTTGAGACTTCTCTCTCAACTCTTTAGATGTTTTCTGTTTCTCAGTGGTCTGTGTAACCACATTAGGAGTACTAGGTATTGAAAAATTCAAACTTTTTAATAAGAAATTTTCAATATCACTATCAAAATCTGAGGAAAATTGTGAGGATCCTGATTTTTCTACTTTTGACTCTCCTAGTATGCCTGATTTTTCTACTTTTGACTCTCCTGCAATAGTAGATTCCTTCTGCTCTTCTCCTACTGTCACTTCTTCTATCTCTTTTAAAGTTACAGATTCAACTATTGATTTTCCCTTCCCCTTCTTGGTCAACTTCTTCTTTTGTACTGGTTTCTTTTGAACTTTCCTTTTAGCTACCACTGTGGTTCTGGTTTCTGCAGGTCCTTGCAGTTCTTTGAAGTATGCTAGCAGTTCTACTTCTTTCTTAACAAATACTTCCTCTGTCTCGGCTGCCATCATTTGATCAGGAAACTCTTCATAATGCTCTACTTCCTCCTGCACCCAATCTGTTGCCTTGCAAGAATAATCTTCCAGCATCTTTTGATATTGTGCCCCATATATTCCTCTTTTGTTATTACCTTGAGTCAGATAAGTATATAACTGCTCTTTGCTTGTTTGAGGTGGATGAGGATCACTAGAAGATTGGACTTGTTTCTGAGCAACTTCATGCTCCTCTTTGGTTGCTTCATCCTGCTCCAATTCAACCTTCCTTGGATCCAACCTCCTTTTCTTTACAGGGATTACTTGCTCTGAGATTACTTTCCTTTTCATTCCTGACCCCCTCATGCTGGTTTGTCCTTCTACTTCTCTCACAGACATCTTCCTGGGAGGACTCTTGATTCCTATCATAAGGCTTCTGAAATATTGTGCCTCTAGAGCCAACTTCAATTGATCTTCCATTCCCAATACATGATATATGATCCTGGTGAGAAACTGGGCTCCATTCATATATTTTTTCTGTTCCTAGTGTTTAGCTGCTTCTTTCAGCTGTTCATGTATGTATGGAGTTACATCCATGACTCCGAAGGGCTTAGTTCTGTCCTTATTGTTAAACATAAGTAGTGTAACAAATTTATGAGGCATGGTATACCTTGGTAGTTTTGGGAAACAGAAATATTGTAGAAACATCCTAATGGCATATTCCTCAATCTCTCTCCCCTTGAAGTCAGGAAATTTTGAATATCCTGTATAGGTTTCCTTATTTTTCTTCACAAAGCTATAGTCAAGCTTGGTTCCCATTGGGTAGAATTGCAAAGCTGCTCTGATATGCTCTGCTTTAATAGTGATATTCACCTCCTGATTATCTTTGTTCTTGACTTTGCATTGGAAATAAGCATCATTACCTTTTCCTACTTCCAATAAACTATTCATTACTTGTGCCACTCTCTCAAAGTCTATGAAAAAGATGGGTTCTTCTAGTAATTTATGCAACCCTACTGCCTTCCATCTTTTTTGATTGACTGCTACTCTTTGTAATCTGTAGAACTCCTGACACAGCATTGTATATTTGTAACCCCCTACTCCCACTGTGAATATATGCTGTCCTATTATGCTTAGGGTTTCTTTGAGATCCTTCACCACCTTTTCTACCTCTGGAATCTCTGGCTCTTCATCTGACTCCAGGTCTACTTTCTCTACCACAGCTTCACTATCCAGCAACCAATGTCCCCTTGACAAGGTGACTAATTTTGCTTTGAAATCATGAATAGGCAGCTCCTTTGCATTCACCATTCTGGAGTAAATATAACACATAAAAAAGAAAAGAACTCCACCCACATGAGTCACATAAAATCAGAAAATAATAGTTATTTTGAGATGAAATGAAGAAGGAATTTAAACTCTGACTTCTTTAGAAAACTCAATTAAAGTGACCATTACATGTGTAGCAAGATGTCTAGTGCACTTCCCTCTTCTAATAGTTCTTATCCAGGAGGAAGATGTTTTTAGAAGAAAAAGATTGAAATGAAAAATAAACAACAATAAAGAATTACAACTAATAAAAAAATCATAAAAAATAGAATAGACAATACAAAAAGTAATAAATAGGGATCTGCTACCCTTCTTCCTATATCTTGTTTTGTGCTATATAAATTTATAAAAGGAAAAAATCGACAATTTTTCTCAATTTTTCTTTTTTCACAATTTTTCTTTTTCTTTCTCTCTTTTTTTTTTCATAATTTCCTTTTCCTCTATTCCCTTTCTTCCCCTCCTAATTCTCTTTTTATTAAAAGAATAGGGTAAAAGGATTTTGTTCTAATTTCCACTATGTTGTGATTTTCTTTTGTCTAACCTTCTGATCTGATTTTGACAAAACTCTAGATCAAGTACAGATGGTCTTTTTCCATTGAATCAACTCTGATTTCTTTACCCAATAATATTTAACCTTAGTTGCCCTTGTTTCAGGAAGAAATCCATCTCCTTCTGATAAGTAGTTTTTAGAATGTTTTGGCCTCCATATCCATTTTGTTCTTGATTTTTGTTTTGATGAGCAGACCTTGGGTATGCTTTGGTTCCATATCCTTCTTGTTCTAATGCTTTGATGCTTCAGATTATACCATGGTCGCCACCTTGCTTCTTAGTGTCCAACCTCCTTTGCCTTCTCAATTTTTTTCAGATTTTGATTAAATGAGGCTTGTTCATGTTTGTATTGGTAATGTCTGCATGTCTTTTATTGGAAAAATAAATTCTTCCATGTCTGGGTCATGAACATCCTGATTACCTTCTTGTTCATCATTACTGAATAAAAATATTAAAAACCTTTTGTCATTTATGATCAAGTTAAGCTTCATTTTTTCAAAATTCAAAATTACTTTACCTTGTTTGAGCCATGGTTGTTCCAAAATCAAATTTTCAGTCATCAAATAATCTGGCCATTCTTCACAATCTATTTTCATATATTCATCATTAAACCTAACTTTAATAGATAGTGAAGACATGCTTTGTATCATTTGTCCTTCTAGAGTTTTGATAAAGGTTCTGCTTTTAGTTCTTTTTAGTCTAAATTTATTTACCAAAGCTGAACTTATCAGATTCACTTGAGCTCCAGAATCTATCAAAACCCTAATTTTTTCATTTTGATAATCCATTATTATCACAGGCAAATGTTCTTTTTGTCTTAGAGGTGTTTCACACAAGCAAACTTCCCTATTATTTTTGGTTTTTCTTATCCTCACCTTTGCTTCCTGTTGAGCCTCGTTTCTCATGTTTTCTTCTTCTTTTTTCCTGTTTTGAGCTTGTTGCAATCTTCTCCATTCAGAAGCAGTTAATGGGAGATCATATCTTTTAACTCTACATCCACTTATGAAATTTGGCATGATCTCTCCATCTATGTTAGCTAATTGGATAGCTCCACTGTTACTTATCTGATATATAATATATGGCCCATGTGCTTTTTTCTGAAACTTTTTTTGATGTTCTTTGACTGTGTAAGCCAAAACTAGATCTCCCTCTTGTAGATATTTTTCTTTTATATGAACATCATGATAGGCCTTTTGCCTTTTCTTGTCCACATATAAACTCATAATGGCTTGGAGTCTAGAAGCTCCCAATTTTTCCAATTCTATTACTCTCTTTGAAAGTTCATGTCCAGTCCAATTGTAGTGACTACCTACTTTTAATGTTGGGGGAATTCCATAGGTAGAACTTCATTTTGTCCATATACTAGATTGAATGGTGTGTTTCCTATTGTAGTCTTATAAGCCACTCTATAAGTACTTTCTGCTAACCCATTTGCTTGTGAGTGATATGGGGCTGACTTTCTATGGCTGATCAGGAAATATTCAGTGATGTTTTCTATGATTTGGTTTACAAAATGGGTCCCCCTATCACTTACCAATTCAATTGGAAGTCCAAATCTGGTGATGATGTTTTCATAAAGGAATTTAGCTGTAGTATGAGCATCATTCCTTCTTGTGGCTTTGGCCTCAGCCACTATTATGTGTAGCCACTATTATGTATTCAGCATGTGATTGTCTTGTTGGAGGATGTATAGGTCCAATAAAATCTAAACCCCATTTACTAAAGGCTTTGGCTGAAATTAATGGAACTAATGGCATATTGTCTCTTCTATTTGGTTGACTCACCCTCTGACAGATGTCAAATCTTTTTACATAAGTTCTTGCATCAGGAAATAGGGTTGGCCACCAAAAGCCATAATATAATATGAGTTTAGCTATTCTGTCACTTGAAAAATGTCCTCCTACTACTCCAGAATGTGCCATTTCCAACATGTCCATATATTTATCCTCAGGAACACAAATTCTTAAGTATCCATCCATCCCTCTTTTATAAAATTGGTCTCCTATCAACTGATATTCTTCAGAGATTACCTGTAGATTTTTTGAATCTGCACCAGCTATTACTTGTTTTCCTTTCTTCTCCCTTTTCAACTCTTCAATAATATTTTCACTCCATTCTGGATTTTTCTGAAACCAATATAGAGTTATGAATTTTGAATCTTGCAATGATTGGCACTTCCAGCAATTAGCAATGTATTTTTTTACATCTTGAATCTTATTAGGCCAATGTACCCCCATCCTATTGAGATTACTTAGGGTGACTACCCTGGAAGCATGAGTACAAGGGTTCCAACAATGAGCTCTTTTCAGATATTCCTGTTGCTCTTCTTCAGGAGTACAATATTCCAATATGCCTATATGGTTGAGGTGATACAAGTGCCCAGCTAGCAGCATAAAATTTCTGCTTTGTAATACTAAGTGTGTATTGTTTCCAATTGTTCTGCAAGGTCCCATGGTTAATAATGGTACTAAAGTCATGGCCCACTTAGGAACTCTTTCTACTTTGAACAAATAAGTATCTGGCAGGTCATCATCTAAAGGTGAACTGGGTTCTTTAGACTGGATTCTAGATAAATGATCTGCTCTTAAGTGTGTTTTTTCCTTGTCTGACCACCACTTCAAACTCAAATTCCATTAGTAAAAGAAACCATCTGACTATTCTACCAGTGTGACAAGGTTTATTTACCAAATATAGTAAAGCTTGATGGTCCACAAAGAACTTAAACTTGTTGGCCAAAAGGTAATGTCTATATTTCTTTACAGCAAATATCATGCCCAACCCTTCTCTCTTAGTGGTTGTGTAATTTTTCTCTGCTAGATTCAATTGCCTACTAGCATAAGCCACTAGAAAATATAACTTGCTTCCTTCTATTGGTTGTGCTAACACACATCCTAAAGCATAATTTGAAGCATCCACATGGACATGAAAAATTTTATCCCATTGAGGTGTTTTCAAAATTGGGGCTGTTACCAAACAAGTTTTTAGAGTTTCAAAGGCTTGGTCACACTCCTTGGTCCACTCAAACTTTGTAATTAGGGCATAAAAGGGTTTGGCTATGTCAGCAAACTTGTGTACAAATTTCCTATAGTACCCACAATGTCCCATGAAAGTTTGAAGTTCCTTTACATTTGTTGGTCTTGGAAGTTCTATTATGGCCTTTATTTTCTTCTCATCAGTTGAGATTCCATTTTTAGAGACTATGTGACCTAACATTCTTCCTTGTCTTACAAAGAATACACACTTTTCTGGATTTAAACACACTCTGTAGGTTCTGTATTTCCTGAATATATTTTCTAAATCCTGCAAGTGATCTTGTCTTTTTAGTGAAAAAGTACAAAGATCATCTACATAAATTTCCAGTACATTCCTCAGAAACTCTTTGAAGATATTACACATCAACCTTTGAAAAGTTGTTGGAGCATTGGTTAACCCAAAGGGCATAACCCTAAAAGCATAAATTCCCCATTCTGTGGAAAAGGCAGTTTTATGTTGGTCTTCCAATGCTATAGGTACCTGATTGTATCCTGAAAAACCATCTAAAAAACTATAAACCTCCTTCCCTGCAACTCTTTCTATGAGATGATATGTTATAGGCAGTGGATAACTATCTCTTATAGTTGCTGCATTCACCTTTTTCAAGTTAATGCATACCCTAAGTTTCCCATTCTTTTTTTGGTACCACAACTATAGGAGATATCCATTCTGTATACTCAATCTCATAGATGAAATTGGCAGCCAACAACTTGTCAATTTCTTCCTTTCTTTTAGCAGAGTATATTTCATTGAAGGTGTAATGTCTCTGTTTGCTAGGTTTTGCATCAGGTGTAATAGGAATCTTATGCTCACAGATTTTAGGATCAATACCTTTCAAATCCTTGTAGCTATAAGCAAACACATCCCTATAGTTTCTTGCCAAGTTTCTTAGTGCCTCCTCTTCTTGAGTTGTCATGTCATCAGCCACTACAATATGTCTTTCTTCTCCCTCTTCGTGAGTGATCATGACCTTCTTAGTTTGTTCCTCATTATCATAAGCCTCCCCTTTCTTCTTTTCTCTCTTTGATTTCATCTTGAGAAGTAGTCTGTCTTCTACTTCATAAGTCTTGAAATTTGCTGGTTCATCAAACTGTTGATCTTTGTTTGTTTCCTTTTTCTTCTTCTCATCCTCTTGGTTTTCTTCTATTTCCTTGTGTTTGTTTTTCTTATACTTGCCTGAGATTTTATCTTTAATAGCATCTTCAGCTTTTACTTCTTCCAAAAATTGTGTTTTCCCTTTTTCTAATATCATTTCTCCTTTCTGTTCCTCTTCTATTTTTGATACTTTTATCATTTGTATTCCAATGTTACAAACATCATACCCTTCTTCATTTTGAAATTCCACTCCTACGTACTCATCACTAGCCAGATCCATGGTAGCCAATATTTGGTTCCACCCATAGGGCTCAAATTCTTCATCTTTGAATTGTTGTGGTACATAGTTCTCATCTTGTAACTTTCTTCCTTCCACACAATCTTCTCTTCTCAATCTCCTTTTTCTATTGGTGAGGTTTCTTATCATATTGCACTTCCATATTGATGAGTCAGTTTCATCCTGGTCTTCTATCTCTGATTCTTCACTTAATTCTTGATTTTGATGTATTTTATACCATTCTTGAGGAGATATGTCACAATAGTGCCCATTTCTTAGATTTACTCTAGTTATTCTTCCTTTGCTCTGAAGGTATAAGCAATCATTACCCCAATCTTGCACAATTTGCATTTGTCTCATAAATGGCCTTCCTAAGATAATTTCATATGAAGTAGATCGTGGGAACTCAACTATGGCAAAAGTATGTTCTATCTCTATTCCACATATGTCCACAATCACTTTCTCCCATATTCCTAGGGGTTTTTCTATGTGTCCATCTGCAAGTTGCAATCTCATTTTGGTGGGTAATAATTCATTTTTTCCCCATTTTTCCCAAGTTTGTTTAGTCATGATGGCCACTCCTGATCCACTATCCAGAATGGCTTTGGCATGGTTTTTACCAAATTGTATTTTTAGTGTTGAGTTTCCTTCTTCTCCTTCACAATATCTGTTGGAGCAAGTCTATCACAAGCCTAAGTATTGGCTTGAGTCTCACAAAGTCATAGAAAAAGCCTTAAAATGAAAACTATGTAAAGTTCACTTGTGAACTACCTCTTGTAACTTTTGAAGAGTTTACTTAATGTAAAAGTAAGAGAATCTTAAGTGGTTGAGTCCACTTGATCAAGAATGGAAAGAGGAGCCACGAATTTGTGATTTGTGGTAGGTAGAGAATCAAATCAATCATTGATTGATTGGAGAGTGATTGAGGGAAGTTAGCCTCCCAAACTCAACTATAAATAGATGGCAGTTTTAGTCGTGGTTAGAGAGACCTATGTGAAGACCTCCAAGAGCTAAGCTTTATGCCATATCAAGGTGTGATTACAAAGCACACATATGTATCAGTAATTCATTGTATTGTACAAGCAATATACTTTCATTTTCATGATTATTTGAGTTCATCTTTCCATGTTCTTGTGAAGTGTACTACTCACTGCCATTACTCTCAGTTTTTCTTAGTCAACTTGCAGAGATGTTTTCTCTAAGCTTGGTGCATCATTTTCAGTGATTTAACTTGGTAAAGTTAGCTCTATAGGTCTACTATATGATCAAAAATTTTCATGTCATTTGAATGTTGCAATCCTCAGTTATGTTCAGTTGAAGTCAATAGTGTCTGTACATTTTCACTTCTCTTTCAGGTACCCGATTTTTTCACTCATCTTGTCAGAGCCATTTCTCAGTGGTTACTTATCCACATTCCGTGATTTAAAGCTTGTTGGATGCAGCTTACAGTCTAGTATAACCATACAAATTTTCATAATCATTGAATTCCTACATTTTGAGTTATAATGATTTTTCTGCTCACTGGTCTCAAACTGTAGCAGCCCGTGAAAATTGGGATGATGTCATCACTTGTTAAAACTCATTCTCAGTGTGTGGTTTATTATTTTTTATGAGATTACTCTTGAAAGTTAGCTCTTTAAGTTACCTAGATTCCCCAAGAGGAATTAAGCTAATTGCTGCTGTGCTCAAAGAATTATGTACAACACTAGACAGGTGTATGAACCAAGAATAGCAAGTTTTCACCTCTGAGCTAACTCCAACTTATCTGTTTTGATCTATCTTTTTGAGAGTGATCTTCCAAGGTACATAGGGTGTCTAATACATCCATTGGCAAGCTAAAAGGGCCGACCATCTACTTCTGGAGTTCATTTGGCTGGTGTAGATCAAGGATTTTGCAACACCTCTTCATCTTCAAACACGTACTTATCCATGTCTTCACAGTGGTATCAGAGCAAGGTTGGACAACATGGCAGATGGATTTCCTTCATCAATTGACAAATTGGACAGAGGTAACTACTCAGCTTGGTCATTAAGAATGGAAGCTTATCTCCAAGGTAGAAGTCTATATGGTTATGTGGCTGGAGATGAAGTTATGCCAAGTTTCAGGAACAAAAGTCAACCAACACAAGAAGAGCAAGAAAGATTGAGCACATGGTGCTCCAAGGATGCACTTGCAAGGTCTTATCTCCTCAACTCTATCTCAGATTTTTTGTTGCCTCACATTAGAAGTTGTAAGACATCTCAGGAAGTGTGGGATGCACTTGAAGCTTTCTTTTCTTCAAGTACCAAAGCTAGGAAGCATCAACTATGGCTGGATTTCACAACTCTCAAGAAGGCTCCCAAACAAAATGTGACTGATTTTGTCACAAAGCTCAAGGACATAGCGGATCGGTTGGGAAGCATTGGAGAGGTAATAGATGAAGAGCAAATTGTAAGGCAGGTCATCAATGGCTTGAAGGCAGATGACAAGTGGGAAGCATTCACCACAGCTATGGATTTGTACATGGACATGCATGTACCTGATTTCAACACACTCATTGGACAACTACTTACTCAAGAGGCAAAGCTTATCAAAAATGGAGAAAGCTCTAAAGGTAATCAATCTTCAGCTTTATACACGGATAAAAGCAAGTCTAAAGATAACAAAGGAAAGGCAAAGAAAGTGGATGATGAAGCAGGTACATATCAAGCTAACTATGCAGGTAGAGGAAGACATGGGAGAGGTAGAGGAAGAGGAGGTAGACAAGGCAGGGAGAGATCCCAAGACTCCAACTCATGTTCTATTTGTGGATTAACTAATCATACAACTGAAAATTGCTTTAGGAATTCCAGGAATCAAAGAGGCAGAGGATCTATCAAGGAGGCTACAAAGGAAGGAGAGACTACAATAACTACACAGAAGACTCAAACAAAGAGGATTCATTATTGATCATGAACATGGCTATGCCACAAGGTAAATCTGACGAGCATGTTTTCTACATAGATTCAGGTTGTTCAAATCATGTGGCAGGAAATGTGGCACTCCTATCAGATTTAGAAGATCCAAGGAATAAGCATGAGGTACAAACAAGAGATGATACAAAACATCCTGTGGAGAAAATAGGCAATGTCAAAGCACCTGATGGAAACATCAACCTACTCAGTAAGGTACTCTATGTCCCTACCATTACAAAGAATTTGATAAGTGTTGGGCAGATAGTAGAGAAGGGGTTGCAAGTCAGGTTCACAAAAGCAGGAGCATTTGTTGAAGATCTAAGTCAAGGATTCAGAAGAATTGCAAAAGGTGAAAAGACAAGTAGATTGTTCACATTTGAATTACAGGACACTAGAAACATTGCTCTCTTTAATTATGGTAGTCAGACACTCACAGAATTGGAAGTATGGCACAAAAGGTTAGCACATATTGGTGAAAGGTCATTAAAGCAAATCTGCAGGGACCAAAGTGTACTTGGACTCCCTAATTTCTCAAAACAACATATGATTTATAAGTGTAGTGCATGTCAATTTAAAAAGTCTCACAGGTTACCATTAATGAAGAAAGGTTATATGCATGGAGATCTCTTGGAGTTGGTTCATACAGATGTATGGGGACCTAGCAAGGAAGCTTCAATATCTGGATCAAGGTATTATGTTTCCTTTATTGATGATTGCAGCAGATGGACTATCCTATTCTTTATGAAACACAAAGATGAAGTTTTTTCATGTTTCAAAAGATATTTGGCTCTTGTGGAGAATCAAACAGGTAAATCACTAAAAAGGCTAAGGTCAGATGGAGGGGGAGAATACTTCTCCCATGAGTTTGATTCTTTTCTTCAAGAAAGAGGAATCAAAAGAGAGGTAACTACAAGGTACACTCCTGAGCAAAATGGAGTGGCAGAAAGGAGGAATAGGACAATTGTTGAAGCTGCAAGGTCTATGTTAAATGAAAAGCATTTACCTAATTACTTATGGGCTGAGGCTGTATCTACAGCCACTTACTTGATTAACAGGTTGCCTTCAAAATCCCTTGATGGGATGACTCCATATGAGGCTTCGAATGGAAGAAGACCAAGCTTAGATCATTGTAAAATTTTTGGATGTATTGCTTTTGCTCATGTTCCTTCACAGGTTAGAGGCAAGATGGATCCAAAGGCAGAAAGGTGTGTATTTATTGGATATGACAACAATCAAAAGGGCTACAGGTTATACAACCCTACCAACAAAGGATTCTTGGTAAGCAGAGATGTAGTTTTTTATGAGAACAATTCATGGTATGAAGATTCATGCAGGAAGATCAATTTACCATATGATCTTGAAGAAGATTTTCCAAAGCTTGGTAGAGAACAATCAAAGATTGAAGAACAAGACACCTCGAAGGATGATGAAGAATCTCACATGGAAAAGATCAAAGCATGGAAGTCTAAAGGTAAAACAAAATTGCAGGAACTTGGACATGAGGCAGAATCATCACATCATGGCCTAAGAAGATCTATGAGGGAAAAGAAAAAACCAGTAAGGTATGGGTTTGACACCTCATTAGTAACTAAACATTCTATCTACATAGCACAGGACATAAACCAAGAGGAGCCATCATCATTTGAAGAGGCCAAAGCAAAAACAGAATGGAAGCATGCAATGAAGGAAGAGATTGAAGAACTTGAGGAAAACAACACTTGGGATTTGGTGCCCAAGACTTCATCCATAAAGGTAATAGGCTCAAGATGGGTCTATAAAATCAAGAAGAATTCTGATGGTTCAATTAACAGGTATAAGGCAAGGCTTGTGGCAAAAGGCTTTGCACAAACTCAGGGAATTGATTATGAGGAGACTTTCTCTCCTGTGGCAAAGATGCCTACTATTAGGGTTTTGCTTAGTATTGCCTCTTCCAAGAATTGGAAGATACTTCAACTAGATGTAAAGAATGCATTCTTGAATGGTTGGATAACAGAAGAGGTATATATGGCACAACCACCTGGTTTTGAGAACCAAGTTTATCCTGATTATGTGTGTAAACTTAACAAAGCATTGTATGGTCTCAAGCAAGCTCCAAGAGCATGGAAGTTCAGGCTTGTTTCATTCTTGCAGGACAAAGGCTTTCAACCAAGCAAGGCAGATCCTTCACTCTTTATTAAAAAGAGTAACTCTGAGGTCATCTACCTGTGTATATGTAGATGATATTATATTGACAGGAAATGATGCAGATGGTATGAAGAAGATCAAAGATCAGATGAGAGAAGAGTTCAAGATAAGTGATTTGGGTTCACTTACCTACTTCCTAGGTTTGGAAGTTGTCTACAAAGATCATGGTTTGTTTCTCACTCAAAGGAAGTACATTAAGGACATGTTGGCAAAATTCAAGATGCAAGATTGTAAGATTGCAGGTACTCCAATGGAGGTCAATCACAAAACTCCAACTATTTTTGGTGACAATATGAGTTCTATTCATTTGGCTGCTAATCCTATTTTTCATGCAAGGACTAAACATATTGAAGTTCATTATCACTATGTATGAGAAAAGGTTCTAAGCAAAGAGATTCAAATATAATATGTGTCCACTCATCAACAATGTGCAGATATTCTAACCAGAGCATTGGATGGTACAAAGCTCTGCAAATTCAAGGCTATGATTGGTTTGCAGGTAATCCTGGAAGATTGAAGACCTCAAGCATACTTGGCTTGAGGGGGAGCTGTTGGAGCAAGTCTATGACAAGCCTTAGTATTGGCTTGAGTCCCACAAAGTCATAGAAAAAGCCTTAAAATGAAGACTATGTAAAGTTCACTTGTGAACTACCTCTTGTAACTTTTGAAGAGTTTACTTAATGTAAAAGTAAGAGAATCTTAAGTGGTTGAGTCCACTTGATCAAGAATGGAAAGAGGAGCCACGAATTTGTGATTTGTGGTAGGTAGAGAATCAAATCAATCATTGATTGATTGGAGAGTGATTGAGGGAAGTTAGCCTCCCAAACTCAACTATAAATAGATGGCAGTTTTAGTCGTGGTTAGAGAGACCTATGTGAAGACCTCCAAGAGCTGAGCTTTATGCAATATCAAGGTGTGATTACAAAGCACACATATGTATCAGTAATTCATTGTATTGTACAAGCAATATACTTTCATTTTCATGATTATTTGAGTTCATCTTTCCATGTTCTTGTGAAGTGTACTACTCACTGCCATTACTCTCAGTTTTTCTCAGTCAACTTGCAGAGATGTTTTCTCTGAGCTTGGTGCATCATTTTCCGTGATTTAACTTGTTAAAGTTAGCTCTATAAGTGTACTATATGTTCACAAATTTTCATGTCATTTGGATGTTGCAATCGTCAGTTATGTTTAGTTGAAGTCAACAGTGTCTGTGCATTTTCACTTCTCTGTCAGGTACCCGAGTTTTTCACTCATCTTGTCAGAGCCATTTCTCAGTGGTTACATATCAAAATTCCATGATTTAAAGCTTGTTGGATTCAGCTTACAGTTTATTATAAGCATACAAATTTTCATAATCATTGAATTCCTAAATTGTGAGTTATATTGATTTTTCTACTCACTGGTCTCAAACTGTAGCAGCCCGTGAAAATCGGGATGATGTCATCACTTGTTAAAACTCATTCTCAATGTGTGGTTTATTATTTTTTATGAGATTACTCTTGAAAGTTAGCTCTTTAAGTTACCTAGACTTCTCCAAGAGGAATTAAGCTAATTGCTGCTGTGCTCAGAGAATTATGTAAAACATTGGACAGGTGTATGAACCAAGAATAGCAAGTTTTCACCTCTGAGCTAACTCCAACTTATCTGTTTTGATCTATCTTTTTGAGAGTGATCTTCCAAGGTACATAGGGTGTCTAATACATCCATTGGCAAGCTAAAAGGGCCCACCATATACTTCTGGAGTTCATTTGGCTGGTGTAGATCAAGGATTTTGCAACACCTCTTCATCTTCAAAAACATACTTATCCATCTCTTCACAATATCCTCCTATCTTATCAATGGGAATATACCACAACTCCTCCAAATCTTGTAGTTGTGGATGAATATTTTCTGGTATAGGTTCCCATTTTTTCATTCTGTTTTGTAAGTGAGGATTCTGTTTTATCAATTCTTCCAATGTGGTGTGATATAGAATTGTGCATTGTTTATCTATATTCACATGGAATGTTATTTGTGGGTTTTCTTTCTGATTCATATTTCCTTTTGGTCTTGTTGTCTTAGATTCCTGAACTGTTTTTTGAGAATTGTCTACTTCCCCCAGTTTGAGTTGTGCCTCCTGTATGATTTGTTTACACTTCTGCATCCTTTCATGTTCTAAGTCTAGCATAGGATAAGCCATTCCATGGTCTGTAGGATTTGGTCCCTCTTGAATTCTTCCCTTATATGCTTTGATCAATGTTTCTAGACTCTCTGAATTTCCTTTCTCAGACTGGGTTTGTGTCTTCTGAGAAGGAGTTCTGTTTGATAGTTCCCTATTCTCTTCTTCCAAATTTTTAGCCATTCTTTTTTTCCTTTCCCATTTTCCTTTTTGTCTATTTTTCTTCCCCTTTGAGACTGAACCTTCATTTTGTTCCCTAGTCATTTCTTGTTGTTTAGCTTGTGCCCTTGTTATAGCATTTACATTTACTTGGTCAATGTCACTCAATTCTCCTTGTTCCATGATGTTGACTGTTTTCAATGGTATGTTATTAGGTGTGTTTTGTGGTTTTTGAGGATTTTTTGGACAATCCTTTATTAAATGATCCCTGCCACAATCCTTACAATAAGCTCCCTCGATTCTTAATGTAGGAGGTTGTGGATAGTCTCTAATGAAATGTTCTCCCCCACACCTATAACAAGTTATCTTTGGTCCCCCTTTGAACTGAGGTTTTTGATTGGACATATAATTATTGGTTATATACATGAATGTGGCTGTATCCATCTCAATTCTCCCATTTCCGAAGTCTAGGGCTTGTAGTTCTGGTTCTCTCAATTCATATCCTTCCCATTCTTCTTGATATCCTTCATTCCATTGATAATCTTCCTTGTATGGTGACCTTGTTTTTTAGTTTCCCTCCTCTATTGGTGTGTATTTAATTCGTACCACATTTGTTGGAACAGGAGGTTGTTGCCCAAGTACAGGTCTTGGTTGCTCAATATATCGTGATTCTTGTTGACTCACATAATCTCTCTCTTTTATTGGTTGTTTATTATAGAAGCATTCCTCCCTGGTATGATTTGTCCATTTTCTCTCTAGTGTACAATATTTGAGTGTTTTCATATCCTGCAAATGTGGTGGCTTTTGATATGGGCATTGTTGTACCAAATGATTTTCTCCACAACTGTAGCATTTTTTATTTGTGTTTATCCTAGAGTTTATCAAATTGGTTTTGGTGCTTACTTCTAGGGCTTTAACAATGGCTTGAGCCAATTCCTCTACTGGTGGGATTTTATCTTCATTTGTTCTAGGTTGATCAAATGCTAACAAGTATTGGCCTCTATTATCTTCCAAATCAATTACTTCTTTTACACAAGCTCCTAGGTCAAAGCACCTTCTATAATACACTAGGGTTCTTAATTGGGCACTTCTTAATCCTTCTATGAATAGGGATACCTATTTTTCCATGGAAGGTACTTCCTCTCTGGGACATTTGTCAATGTACTGCTTGAATCTCCTGGTTGCCTCCCTAACATTTTCATCTTTTTGTTGTTTAAAGCTATGTATCAATGTGGTTGTGCTATGTTTTATTCCAATCTTTGAAAATTCCCCAATGAAGGCTTCTAGGAAGGATTCAATATCTAGGTACATTTCCTTTCTCAAAGGAATGAACCAAGATAATGCAGGTCCTGTTAGGGTTAGACCAAATGCCTCAAATTGGACTTTATAATCCTCCACCTCTTCAGCTCTAATTAGTTGCCTAAATTCTACAGCATGAGCATGAGGATCGGAATATCCTTCATACTGATTTTTCATGCATTTGGCTACCTGATATGGTCTAAGCATTCTACCTTGATTTGGCCAATGATGTCTTCTCCTTAGAGGAAAATCATTAAATGCTTCTGGTTCCTTTTCAAAAGGATTTGGAGAAGTATGTGTTCTTCTACCTTGTTGTTGCTCACCATTATTATGAATTTCATGTGGCCTTGGCAAGTCTGAATTCCCTAGGTTCTGTTCCTAAGGTCTCTTGTTAACACATTGCCCTAAGTCATTTGAATTTTCTGGGTCTTGTGAGAAGATGTATACACATCCTTATCTATCCTCATATCTACCATCTTTGAATTGAGCTACTTGTGTTATGTTCAGGGGAACTTCTAAGTTTCTCAGTCTAATGAGAAACTTATGCATTCCATCCTGATATACATAGGTTCCAAACCTATTTGTGTACATATATTTGAGGATATTTCTATAATCCCCAGTTTCAATGGGCTCATTTGTTTCATTTAAATTTTCCATGTTATTTTCTTGCCCTAAATTTCTTTCTTGCACTTCCCCTTCCTCTTGCTCTATTTCCTTCCTTCCCAAGTCTTGCTTGGAATGTGTGTATAATTTGTTTCCAGACCTAAGGATCATTCCATTAATTTTCACGATTCTGAGGCTAAAATCGTGTTTTTCACGATTTTCTAGTCAAAATTGTGTTTTTCACAATTTTGTGGCTAAAATCGTGTTTTCCACGATTTTCTTGTCAAAATCGTGTTTTCCACGATTTTCTGGCTAAAATCGTGTTTTTCACAATTTTGTGGCTAAAATCGTGTTTTCCACGATTTTCTTGTCAAAATCGTGTTTTCCACGATTTTCTGGCTAAAATCGTGTTTTCCATGATTTTCTTGTCAAAATCGTGTTTTTCACGATTCTGAGGCTAAAATCCTATTTTCCACGATTTTCTTGTCAAAATCGTGTTTTTCACGATTCTGAGGCTAAAATCGTGTTTTCCACGATTTTCTAGTCAAAATCGTGTTTTTCACAATTTTGTGGCTAAAATTGTGTTTTCCACGATTTTCTTGTCAAAATCGTGTTTTCCACAATTTTCTGGCTAAAATCGTGTTTTCCACGATTTTCTTGTCAAAATCGTGTTTTTCACGATTCTGAGGCTAAAATCGTGTTTTCCACGATTTTCTTGTCAAAATCGTGTTTTCCATGATTCTGTGCTCAGGATCGTGTTTTCCACGATTTTGTGTTCAAAATCGTGTTTAACACGATTTTGTGTTCAAAATCGTGTTTTTCACGATCTTGTTCCCAGACGATCGTGATTGCTCACAATCGTAAACAACACGATTTTGTTATGAAAATCGTGTTCTGGGAATCGCGATTTTGTTAGTAGTTTCACAGAATCGCAATTTTGTGTCTGACTACAGAATCGCGATTCTGTCCAATTTTTTGAAAATTTTCCAGGTATTGATTTTTAGAATTTTCTTTCTTCTATAGAATCGCCTTATCTAGTTTTTAACATGCAATGAAAAAACTAACTCAAAATAATATTTTTTCCACTGAAAATTGAAAAGATTCAAAATATCACAATTTCGTGATTTTGGTTATTTTGTGTATTTTTTGTGCTTAAACATCATGTGAATTTAAGGTAATACAAAAAATATGGTATTGAGCTCCTTACCTTGCTTGTTTGATTCAAACACTCTCCAAAACGCTTTGCTGCAGAAAGTCACGATTTTTTGCCTGCTCTCTCTCTCTCTCTCTCTCACTCAAATGAGTTTCTCTTGCAATTCCAGGATTTTATAGTGTCCTGAAAATTGCGATCTTGTGCAATTTCCAGTGATTTCCACTTTTTCACTTGACCAATTTCATTCTTCAACAACTTTATGGTTTGAATACTCAATTCTTAATTTTTCATGATTAATCACTTCTCATTAGCTATTGGTGAAAATCGCGATTTTGTACTTTTCCGCTTCCCCCACTTGATACTTAGTCTTTCCTGATTCTTTAAAATTTAACTTCCCTCACTTTCTCAATATTAATGAAATCTTTTGCAATTACCCTTCTCCAAAAACCCAAATATGCTGAAAATTCCAGAAAATTTTTCTCTTACAGAAAATCGCGATTTTGTGCAGAGAATCGTGTTTTTTCTGTACTTCCTATTTTGTGCAAATTTGAGTATTCTTTTCTCTTGTTTCCCTTCAGTACCCTCTACCAATTCCAATTCAACAATCACCTGTAATTTTACATCATAACCACAGAATTATTCAGAAAATCGTGATCCTGTGCAGAGAATCGTGTTTTTTGAGTTTTCTAGTTTTTTGACAAATTTTTGCTTTGCTTTCACTTGGTCCCTATTACTCTTGTCAACAAAGCTTCAATCAAACTTCCTAAGGAGAAAAGAAATTTGTTTGATTAATTTTGATGAATTTATGAATTTTTTTTTAGTATTTTGCCCTAAATTAAGGTAAACACTTCACTTAGGGTTTCTTGTTTGGTGATCTATTGATCTTGTGTTCCTTGATTGGTTATACTCTCCTATGCTTTGGCTATCAAAACAATTAATGAGCAAAATTTCCCAAAGAAAATTATGTTAAGAAATGCGAATGTCAATTTTTGCAAAGATAAACTCAAAATTTTTTTTTTTCAAGATGCTATTCAGCTTTTCTCAAGAATATTACTTTGACTTGGTTACAAATGAATCTTATCTACTTGCATCTAGCTACTTAACTTGACTTTTCCTTAATGCAATCTTGTCATCTTCCCAAGATCAACAATTTTGCTTAGTACTTGATCAAAAAGCAATCTACAAATGCAAGAATAGACACATTTTACCTTATCATCAGCTTTCTTGATTCAGTTTTTCACACACTTGCACTTTACTTCAAGAAAATGTCATGAGCAACTATCAATTTGCAAAAATTTCAACACTTCTTATTCTAAAAAGATTATCTAATGCTTTCTTTTCCCAAAAGACAAACAAAGAAAATCTACTTTTTCATGTTTTACATTTCTTGATTAAAGAGTATTACCTTTTCCATGTGTGCAATACCATCAACAATAGAAGATCCAGCAAGACCACAGCCCCTTCTAGATGATAGAATCCAAGAAATAAGAGGTAAATGGTTGAATTTTTGAGAATAATGAAAATGAAGAGGAATTTC
This sequence comes from Ceratopteris richardii, assembly GCA_020310875.1. NCBI lineage: Eukaryota > Viridiplantae > Streptophyta > Polypodiopsida > Polypodiales > Pteridaceae > Ceratopteris > Ceratopteris richardii. The sequence goes on along the minus strand of CM035407.1, from coordinate 45,209,521 downwards.
TAGGGTTTGGATTATCTTGAGCAAATCTCCATCATTTTCCACACTCTTGGTGTCTAAAGCATGTTATTTCTTCAGCAGAACACAATCATGAAGTCAAAACTCAAAAATGTTAGCTGTACCATCCAGACGAGACAATCGCGATTCTGTACAAACAAATGATTTTCATCTCCAGCACCATTTTTCATCAATTTCTCACTCAATACATCAGCAATCAACTCTCTTCATACATATTCAATAGAAACACACAATAAAAGCTCACAAATCTCCATGGATACACAAAGAATAGATTCACAACTCAAAGAAATCACACAAAGAGGAGAAAACACGATTTTCAGCAGGAAACTCTCTCTTCACTTGGATAGTATGTAAACATATAATCAAGCAACCCCCTCATAATAGAGGAAATTGTCTTATATACATTTTCAAGTGTCCCTTTTCACACTTCAATATTGGTCCTTTCCTCTATTATTCTAGAAATATGCTATCTAGGAGTTTCCAAAAATTCTAGAAAAATTACATAAGATTCTATTCTACATAAGGAAGACTCTTCCTTATTTTTACATCAGTTACATAAATATTTTTACAAGTTTTTGACATTTTACAATTGTTTTCCATCAAAAATGCTTCAAAAAATACATCTTCTAACATCGTCTCTAGACTATATCCAACCATATCCTCACAGTGGAAATAGAGCTTCATCAACTCAACATGGGAGATGGATTTCCTTCATCCATTGAAAAATTGGATCAAGGTAACTACTCCGCTTGGTCACTTAGAATGGAAGAATATCTTCAAGGGAGAAATCTGTATGGTTACATTTCTAGAAATGAGATGATGCCAATCCTCAGAAGCAAAGCACAACCAACACAAGAAGAACAAGAGAGGCTAACCACATGGTGCTCAAAGGATGCTCTAGGCTAGTCTTACATTCTCAGCTAAATCTTTGATTTTTAACTTCCACACATTATGAGGTGTGAGACTTCACAAGAGACATGGAATTCTCTTGAAGCATTGTTTTCATCAAGTACTAAAGGTAGGAAGAACCAACTCTCGATGGAGTTTACCACACTCAAGAAGATGCCCAAACAAAGTGCAACTGATTTTGTCACCAAGATGAAGGACTTAGGAGATCAACTTGGGAGCATTGGAGAAGTCATAGATGAAGAGTATAGTAAGGCAAGTAATTAATGGACTCAAAGCAGATAAGAACAAGATTAAGGATAGAAAAGGCAAAGGTAAAAGATCTAATGATGGGGGTAGTACCTCTCAAGAAAACTTTGCAGGTAGAGTGTAGAGGTTGAAGAGGAAGAGGCAGAGGAGGTAGACAAGGCAGGGGGAGATTTCAAAGCTCCTCCCCATGTTCCATATGTGGCCTAACTAATCATGCAACTGAGAATTGGTTCAAGAACCCTAGAAATTGGAGAGGAAGAGGCTTTATTATCAGAGGGTATGGAAGTGAAAGAGGAAGATCAAATAACTTCAATTTCCACAACAACAACAACAACAACAACTTCAACCATACAAATCATCAAGGAGGATATATAGGAAGAACAGATTACAACAACTACACTCAAGAGCAAACTCAAGAGGATTCACGTCTTTTGATGAACATGACCATGATGCAAGGTAAAGCAGATGAGCATGTTTCTATATAGATTTTGATTGTTCAAATCATGTAACAGAGAATGTGGCTCTACTCGTAGACTTGGAGGATCCAAGAAATAGACATGAGGTTCAAAGGGGAGATGATACAAGACACTCATTGTAAAAGATTGTAAATGTGAAGACTCCAAAATCATGGAAACATGAATTTACTCAGCAAGATATTGCATGTACCTACCATAACAAAAAATCTCATAACTGGTGGGCAAACTGTAGAAAAAGGATTCGAGGTAAGGTTTACAAGGAATAAATCCTTTGTTGAAGTTCCACAACAAGGATTCAAGAGAATAGCAAAAGGGGAAAAGATAGGGCTTTTTACATTTGAGCTTCAAGACACTAGAAATATATCTCTATATTTCAATTATGGTAACCAAACCTTATCAGAATTAGGAATGTGGCACAAAAGATTTGCTCATATAGGTGAAAGGAATTTGAAGTAAATGTGTAGGGATCAAATTGTACTTGGCCTACTAAATATTTCTAAGCAACAAAGTGATATATAAATGTAGTGCTTGTCAACTTGGGAAATCACACAGACAACCCTTCATGAAGAAAGGATATATTTATGGTGACTTCTTGGAGCTAGTCCACATAGATGTTTGAGGACCTAGCAAAGAGCCATCAATTTCAAGATCCAAGTACTATGTGTCTTTTATTGATGATTGTAGTAGATGGACCATCCTATACTTTATGAAGAATAAGGATGACGTCTTCTTATGTTTCAAGAAGTATCTTGCCCTTTTTGAAAATCAAACAGGTAAAACACTAAAGAGACTAAGGTTAGATGGGGAGGAGAATATTTATCCCATTAATTTGATGCTTATCTCCAAGAGATGGGTATTGAAAGGGAAATCACAACTAGGTACACTCTAGAGCAAAAAGGAGTGGCAGAGAGAAGGAAAAGGACTATACTTGAAGCTGCAAGGTCTATGCTTAATGAGAGAAAATTACCAAATTATTTGTGGTAGAGGCTGTATCTAAAACTACCTATCTCATCAATAGACTCCCATCAAAAGCATTCGATGTGATAACACCCTATGAAGCATGGAATGGATGAAGAACTAACTTGATCATTGTAGGATATTTGGTTGTATAACTTACACACATATTCCATCTCAAATTAGAGGTAAAATGGATACTTAAGTAGAGAAATGTATATTCATTGGATATGAATTAAATAAAAAAGGATATAGGTTATATAATCCAAGAAATAAAGGTTTTATTGTTAGTAAGAAATAAAGGTTTGAGGATGATTGCAGGAAAATCAAGCTACCTTATGACCTAGAGGAGGACTTCCAAACATTAAGAAAAGGGAATGAGCACATACATGAGGATTAAAGTGATTTTGATGATAATGAGAAGACACCAAGGAGGAATATTAATGCTTGGAACAACAAATGTAAAACAAAGATATAGGAATTGAGAGATGTTGCAAAATCTTCCCAACAAACAATAAGAAGATCAACTAGAGAAAAAAGAAAGCCAGAAAGTTATGGATTTGACACTTGTTTGGTCACTAAGCATTCAATTTATATAGAAGAACCATCAAGATTTGAAAAAGCTAAGAAGAAATTAGAATGGAGACTAGCAATGGAAGAAGAGATAGAAGCTTTTCAAGAGAATTAGAAATGGGATTTGGTTCCCAAGAAGCCATCCATTGGATCTAGATGGATCTACAACATAAAGAGGAACTCAGATGGGTCAATAAATAGGTATAAAGCAAGGCTTGTGGACAAAGAGTTTGCTCAGGTATAGATTATGAAGAAACTTTCTCTCCTGCGGGAAAGATGCCTACAGTCAGAGTACTCATGAGTGTAGCCACCTCAAGGAATTGGAGCATCAATCAAATGGATGTAAAAAATGCATTCTTGAATGGATGGATTTTAGAGGAGGTCTACATGGCACAACCTCCTGGATAAAGATGAATCACATACTGAATATGTGTGTAAACTCACAAAAGCACTATATGGATTGAAGCAAGCTCCTAGAGCTTGGAACCATAGACTAGTTACTTTGGACAAAGGATTTCAATTAAGCAAAGCAGATCCTTCACTTTTCATTAAGAAAAGTAAATATGAAATGATGTACTTATGTGTATATATGGATGATATAATCCTTACAGGTGATGATGCTGATGGGATTAGAAAGATCAAAACAAATGAAGGAGGAGTTTAAGATAAGTGATCTTGATTGCTTACTTACTTCTTTGGATTCAAAGTAGTCTACACAGATCAAGGGATGTTCCTTACACAAAGGAAGTATATAAAGGATATGCTTGCAAAATTCAAAATGCAATAAGCTAAATTTGTAGGTACTCCCATGGAGGTCAATCACAAATTAAGTCCTCATGAAGAAGAACATATTAAAGATATAACAAGCTATCAAAGCCTACTTGGGAGTTTAAACTATGCTACTCTAACTAGGGTTGATATTTTCTATGGAGTAACTATGCTTACTCAATTCACAAACTCCAAGGAAACCTCACATGGATACAACAAAGAGGATATTAAAGTACTTGAAAGGAACAATAAATGAAAGCTTATATTACCCCTACACATCTGATTTGAATCTAAAGTTATTCACTAATGTAGATTGGGCAGGTTTTGAAGATGACAGAAGAAGCACATCATGATATCTCTTAGTTGCAAGTACAAAGCTCATATCTTGGTCCTCAAAGAAGCAATCAACAATTGCTTTTTCCTCAACTGAGGCTAAATACAGAGGGTTAGCAAATGCCACACAAGAATCTATGTGGATCAAGACCCTATATAGAGATTTAGGGTTGGATTTTGACACTCCATACCTATTTCAAGATAATATGATTTCACTTCATCTAGATACTAATCCTATCCTTCATGCCAGGATCAAGCATATATAATTTCATTATCATTTTCTTAGAGAAATGATTGTGAGCAAGGAGATACAACTATCCTATGTATCTAGTCATATGCAATGTGTAGATATGATGACCAAATCATTTTATAGGAGCAAATTAAACAGGTTTAAATCCATGATTGAATTACAAGAGATACTAAAGGATTGAAGAATCAAGCATCTTAGGCTTGAGGGGAGCTATTGGTACATTTGCAAAGCCTAGATGCTTGAACAAATGAGCATGACTTCTCACATATACATTTGGCTCACAAAAGAATTGCATATGAATACCTCTTTGAAAAGTTATGGACTTTACTTCATTTGATAAAAGTAAAAGGAAGTAAGATGAAGAATATCATGATGTTAGAAGAGAAGAACCACAACGACTTGATGGTTGGAATCAAATAAATCAATACCTAAAGTGTAGGAACACTTTTAGGTGAGGGAGGCTTAAATTTCAAATTCTCCTTATGTGTATATATAGGTGACTTTGAGCCACCATATATGATAGAGAAGAGAGAGCAATTGAGCCTCATGATTGAGCATATGTTGAGCTCACATTTTTATGAGTAATTCCATCACATCTTACTTGTATCATACATTCATTCGTACACATAATTTGATTCATTAGTTCATGATAATCTCTAGTCAGTTTTCTCTAATACAACCTCTTCATTTCAATGATATTGCTTGATTGATTTCTTTGTGTGTACTTGATCATTTGATTTACTTTAACTTGGTATAGTTAGATTGATGCATTTAGTTGTTAATATCAAATTTCATTATATTTGGTTCATTATTTCTTGAATTTAACAAGCTACCTGTGTCTCCACACTTTCTTCCTCCTGAAGAGTTGGGATTACACAACTGAGTTCTTAAACTCATTTCATAGTGCGTACTCACTCTGAATTAGTGATATAACTTGGAATAGTTAGCTAACCTCTTTATTTAGATATGTCTAAAAGGTCTCAGGTCAATTGTTATTAGAGAGTGAGAACTGAACATTTTAAGTCCAAAAATAGCAAATTCCTCATAGTGCTTCTATGTGCAAGTTATTTGTTTTGGTATAGACATTTGACAATGATGCTCCAAAGTACATAGTGGGTCTAAATGCATATTTGGGAACTTGAAGGGGTCTATTAAGGTTCCCTAGAGTCACATTCATAGTTTTATGGTAGGATGATTGAAACACGAGCTCATTTCTAGACTCTATCCTCAACTAAAGTAGAGTATAGATGTTTGACCATAGAACTGAGGAGGGAATATGGCTAAAGGAGGTGTACACACATTTGGGACTAGTACCTCACATATTTGGAGATAATGTATGTTCTATGCATTTAGCAACAAACCCTATCTTTCATTCAAGAACCAAACACATAGAGGTTCATTACCACTTTCTCAGGGAGAAGCTCATGGCAAAAGAGATTGATATTTCTTTTGTTCAACTTGAAAAACAAGTAGTAGATATGATGACAAAGGCACTTGATGGAATCAAACTTTGGAGATAAAAGCAATAGCACATATTCACTCTATCAAATATTGATGACTCAAGCATACTTAGCTTCAGGGGGAGCTGATGGAACATCAAGCTTACAATATGTTTAAGGATGATTATCTCTACATCGTCTTTGGATTATGTGAAAGATATTTATTAAATAATCTCTCTATTTATGCTCATTTTTTGTATTTTTTCTAAGGATCTTTACGATCATGTATCTTTACGATCATGAAGTCAATGTAAAAGACTTGGGTTTTACACTTGCAAAATGATAAATAAAGGTCCTCATCCAGAAGATTGAGGTAGATTAACTTGATGTTCAATAAATCAATCATGCAATCACCAAAAAGAAGATCAACCTAGATCTTCACTTTTCATAGATTGTAGGAAAGTAGATTCTCTTCATTCCAACAAACTATTCGGCTTTGATTTGAATTCAAAAACCAGTTGCAAAAGTTATGGAAGGCTTCAAGCATCTATATATAGACTTACAATCACTTGTATATTATAATTGAAGCAATATACATATACTTTGGTCATCATTGTGATGCTTCTTCATTTCTTTGCACCATCATCTTCAACAAGAGTTATCTTTTAGAGCTTGAAGCTCTCTCTATAAAGCTTCAAATTGCATGAGTGGGCATTCATTGGAACATTGTCTAGTTTATGTTTACAAATGTTTAGAGTTTGGCTTACTGAGTTTGGAAAAAGCTGCATTTTATTGTCTCAAGGTCTATGTCTACATAGCCTTGAAAAATTGGGGTACCACCAATTGGTGCTTAGCTTATTTCAAGCTCATTCGTTGATGTTAAATTCTTCAATTATGCATTTTAGACACTCAATTCTATGTATAAAATTCCTCCAAATGGATGTTTTCCAATTGTAATCATGAGGGTTGCTCTGAGCATTTCAAGTTTTTTGTCTCGTCGAAAGACATCAAGTTTTGTGAGCTAGTCATTTTGAAAACTCATCTCATTTGGCTCAACTATTTCTCTTAGATATTCCAAAGTGCATATTGCATTTTATTGCATTAATTGCAAGCCCAAAAGGTATATTAGCCTCTCCAAAGGCTCAAGGTTGATCATGTTTTGGTTGGCTAGAAGAAGCTTCATCACTTGACATATCACTTTTCTACCTCCCTCAAGCTTCTCCAAGTTCTCTCACAATCTTGCGTTAAGTTCTCTAAAAATTTCAATTGGCTTTCCACTCTTCCTTCAAACTTCTCTATCCATTTTTTAAACACTTGTTATGAAATTTTCACCTTTACTAACTCCTCAACATGGTCTTTTAACTCATTTTCCATATCCTCCATGTGTTGTTCCTTACATATCTTTAATTCTCTTGCAGTTCTCTTAGCTGTGTATTTTTCTTTTGATATTCGTCTGAGTTAAAGACTTAATTTAATAGCTTCTATTCCTATAATTTTTGTTGTTGTTGATTTATAAACTGTTATATCATCTGCAAATACTAATGAACCTTCTTTATATCTTTTACCACACTTTCAAAGTGCTCACCTACTATGTGAGATACCAACTTTCCTTCTAGTTTTTCTATGTCTCCCTATGTCTTCCCCTTTTTAGTGAATTTAAAGCTCTTTCCCAACCTTATTGGTGCTCTTGATCCTACTTCATCTAATCCTCATTGCTCTTGCATCTTGGCCAACTCGTATGTTTCCTAAGTTTTGTTGATAGGTGAGCATGCTTCTCGTAAGGTATACCCTGCCTTACATGGAGTATTGTATATTTCTTGTTTGTCAATATCTAACTTAGATACCTCCCATTGCTGTTCATCCTGCTTTTCCTTCTATAGAATCTTATTTCCTTTTTTAGACAAAACAGTGTCCCCATTCTCAATCTATATTTCCCCCAAGAACACACACAATCTACTATTAGACTGCACTTTCCTTTTGTGTACTACGTAAATTTCACCATGCAACCTATCATATACCCAATGATCCTAGCTCACCTTCTCTCCTTTTTGAGCCCACCATTATGGGACATAGTTCTCCTTGGACATGTAATTGAATTTGATAATGAAGCACATCCTTTCTAAATATCATTCAATTGCTCTCTTCTTGTATAATTAACGTTTTTGAGCATGTAATAGTGCCTTTCTTCCTTTCTAGGCCCAAGTTCTTTCCTTAATGCATTCCTCAAAGTAGATCAAATTAGATCTTCACTTTTCCTAGATTGTAGGAAAGTGAATTGATTCCCTTCATCAACTTATCCAACCTTCATTTGAATTCAAAATCCACTTCTAGAAGTCATGGAACACTTCATGATTCTATATAAAGACTTCAAATCACTTGTACATTACATGGAAGCAATACACATACACTTGTGGCCATCATTGTCTTGCTCATTCATTTCTTCGCATCATCTTCTTCAACAATAGTAAATGTGCAGAGGTTGTTGCGCTCTCTACAAAGTTTCAAATTTATTGTGTGAGCATTCATTGGAAATTTAATAGTGTCTAGTTTATGCATAGAGATTTTCAAAGCATTGGGTTTCATAAATTTGAAGAAATTTTAGTTTGTGGGTCTTAGGGTCTATCTCTATGCATCCCTTGAAAAATAGGAGGTACCACTATTGAGTGGCAAGTTCATTCCAAAAGCATACTTGGCTTATTTCTTGTACTCTTGTGCATATTATACACTCAACCCTATGTGTATCATTTGTCAAAAAGGATTTATTTCCATTGTAATCATGCTAGGTGCTATGAACATTTGAAGTTGATTGTTTCATCTAAAGGTAACAAGTTTATTTTTTAGCTAGTCAATGCGCAAACTTATCTATTTTGTATGGACTCTTTCTCCTTGATGCTCCAAAGCACATACTATAATTTACTGCACTTATCACATTCTATAAGGTTTATTTGAGTCCCCATAAGCTCAAATGCTATTTGGCTAGACCGAACTTTACTTTCCAACTCACTTTTCTACCTCCTACAAGATTCTCCAAGATTTTTTAGTGGTATCAGAGCTAGATCAAGATGGGTGATGGATTTCCCTCAATGATTGAGAAACTTGATCGGCACAACTATGCAGCTTGGAAAATTAGAATGGAGGCCTATTTGCAAGGTAGAAATATTTATGGAATTGTAGCAAGTGATGAAGTTATGCCTATTCCAAGATCTAAAGGAGGACCTACACAAGAGGAGACAGATAAGCTCACACTTCGGTCTGCAAGGGATGCTCAAGCAAGGTCATACATACTAAAATCTATCTCTAACTTTCTATTACCACATATTAGAGGGTGAAAGACATCTCAAGAGATTTGATAGATACATAACTGATATATTTTTTTGTTTTTTGTTATAATCAGATTGTGATCAATGAGAGGGCACTCCACCACCTCCTACCCATGCAACGACTTCCCATGTGTCCTCCGATAGGAATTATGATGAATTTTACTAGCATATTATATGTTGGTGTAACTCTTGCTATGGAATGTATCGAAGACCACGAGTGGAATGTATTGAACATGAGGTAGTGTATGGTACTTTTGAGTGTGCACCACCACGTGGTCAAGGTGATAATGCTTGGGTATGTACTTTTTCTATAAATTAATGTCATTATTTTATTTAAAAACCATATACAAAATCAAATTACTGTTGATACATTGGAATACTTGCTCGATGATGATGATGATGATGATGATGATGATGATATAATTCTCATACTCATAATGTTAATATATCTCATACATGTCATGGACTTGCTGTTCATGAATTACAAGCAGAGGTTTCTAGAAAACCTCTACCTCTTGGTTTAGAAACTGAAACGACTTGAGATTATCCATTGCCTCGAAGAATTTGAAGGATGGAAGAATAATTTTAAAGGATGGGCGGACACAAAGTGCCCATTTAGTGCAGGTTTTTGTTCTTATCTTAGCTACGATAAGAACAAGAATTTGCATTAAATCATATGAACACTTTATGTCCGCCCATACTTAAGAACTATTCATCCATTTTCCAAAATCGTTGAGAGAAATTTTCTTGTATTATTTTCAAACAACCTAATACCTCCATAGTTACCTGATACTTAAGCCTTGTAAACAAATATGTAAGTCTTAGTTAGCAAGGAAGGTAATAGATTGACTATAAAATGGGAGATAGCCAAACGATTCGGTGCTCTAGATATGAAAGTCTACAAACCACAATATACAAAAGAAAATTAAAAATGAAATCAAATATACACAACTACACTTGCATGCATACATATACATATATACATACACATACATACATACATACACATATATAAACACATACACATACATATATGCATATACACATCCACATACACATCCACATAAGCATACACATATATAAAATTTTATGCATATATATGTATATTAATTAATTTATTTTTATTAATATGTCTTTTTTTCATGAACTTATAGGTTATTATCTAAAAAGTTTTTACCAAGTCAGAATATTCTTCCTACCTCACATGATGAAATGAAGAAGATAATCAACAATCTTGGTATAGATTATCATTGTATACATCTATGTCCTAACGATTGTATTTTATATAGAGGTGAATATGCAGACTCTTTGACATGTGCAAAATGTCAATCTCCTCGATATAAGGAGGAAGAAGGTAAAATCCCAAAAAAGGTATTGAGACATTTTCCATCAAGTCCATGGACTAGACATATGTTTCAAAGCCCTGAATTATCAAAGCTTTTGACATGGGGACATGATCATAAAAGTACTGATGGAATAAACAAAATTCCTCATGATAGTGTTTCTTTTCAGCATATTAATTCTACATGGCCTTATTTTGCACAAAATCCACATAACCTAAAGTTAGGAGTTTCATTAGATGGGGTTAATCCATTCTCTATGAAATCCAATAAATGATCAACATAGCTAGTGGTAGTCATAAGCTACAATCTTCAACCATATCTTAGCATTAAAAAGGAACATTTAATACTTTCACTTTTAATCCCAGGAAAAAGACAAGTTAAAGATATGAATATATATCTTGCTCCTCTCATTGACAATCTCTAAGTGTTATGGAGAGGTATTAATGTCATTGATGTATCAAAAAGCATCAATGAAAGATTATTATGGTTCGTGGTATTGTGGCTTTGACTATTCACGATTTTCTAGGATATGGTGTTTGTTCAGGTATTGATGTAATTTTTTTATTCAATATGCATACAAATAAATGTGAGCTAATTGATGGAGAGTGTTAATCTCCAAAAGAACAACCTACTCTTGTGATTAGAGCACCTCTATACCAAGAGTAAGTCAAAAACTTCACAACACAAAAGTCTGCTGCACAATTTCTTCAAATTAATCCGACAAACATGTAAAGTTTTTTATGAAACTTTGTATGGAGTGTCGCCTAGAGATTGCGCACCTCCTTCAAGTTAAAGTTCTTCAAAAGGTTTAGTATAACTTGAGAAATCACCTTCACAAGTTACCTATGTCTGAGACTGTCATTCTGAACAGTCGACTTCACACCTGTAACTTCTAAGACTTGGTTCTCCTTGAATAGAACCCGTTTAAGCAAATGCTTCTGGTTACGAGTAGCTTATCTTCTAACTTAAAGATTAAGCTCTCACTCATGCAAAACTTTAAAGTATGCACTGAGAAATGATCAAAACATTGATCACTAGAAATGCGCCTGTTTCAGTAAACTTTGAACACTCAACACATAAGAATGTTCCTACTGACAATTCTCGGTTTCTGTTTACAATTAAACTCTGAAACTTAAGCTATAGATTGATTAACTATAGACTTAGATATCCTCAAAAGGATTTCACAAATCATCTATCACAGATGAAGAACACATAGAAATTTCGGCGCAGTATTTCTTCGATTACTCAGAAAGTTACAGTTGAGTGATGAGAGGAAAACTCAACTAACTTTTCATATGTCTAATGACATCTAACTTCTCATTCTTCTCATCTATGTCTCTCTTCTCTCGTATATGCCTCTCATTCTTTCCCTCTCTCTCTCTCTTCGCGCCTCGACATTTTCCAGGTATTTATAGATAAATTTGTTCAACCTTACAACGCTGACTATACTACTGTACATATGTGTACAACTTTTTCCGGTTTTCTTCCATGCTCCAAAATTTGTTCTTTTCTTCCTCCTTTTATCTTCCAACTCTTCATAAACTGAAAACTGTAAAAGTGATCATTTCCGGTAACATTCCGGTGACTTTACTGTGACCTTCCGGTACTGTTCCGGTGACCTTCCGGTGACCTTTTTAAGGAAATTTTTGCTGAAGTTTTTGCGGACTTAAAGACCTTCAATTGTTGATTGTCTTGCACTAACATCTCCCCCTCAATCATCAATTGAGGTTTTCTCTGTCTTCTTTATTCCTGCCATATCTTTAAACCTTTGTAACTTAGGTCCATCCAAACTTTTTGTAAGCATATCAGCTATCTGATCTTTCGTTGAAGTATGGATTACTTCAATCTCTTTATCCATCACCTTCTCTCTTAGAAAGTGATACTAAATCTCAATGTGTTTAGTCCTGGCATGAAAAACAGGATTAGCAGCTAAATATAATGAACTCATATTATCTCCAAATATAATTGGTGTCCTCTGTATAGTGTCAAAATTCTTCATTAAAGTCTTTAGCCAAATCACTTCCTTTGCGGCTTCAACCATGCCTTTGTACTCAGCTTCGGTAGAAGACAAAGCAACTGTATGTTGCTTCTTGGAACACCATGAGATTAGCTTATCTCCCACATAACACATGTATCCATAGGTTGACCTTCTGTCATCTGGATTACCTGCCCAATCTGCATCACTGTATATTTTGATATTTGTATCTGATGTAAAACCATAATACAAACCTTCTTTGAGTGTACCCTTAATGTACCTCAACACCCTTTGTCCTGCAATCCAATGTTCTTTCCTTGGACAGTGCATGAATTGAGACAATACTCCTACTGCATATCGTAAATCAGGTCTAGTTAATGTAGCATAGATAAGGCTACCAACTAAACTCTGATATTGTCTCATATCCTTGAATTCTTCACCTCCAAACTTACTCAATTTGTGATTCACCATTGGAGTAGGTGCTATTCGGCAATCATTCATTTTAAACTTGATCAACAAGTTCTTCAAATATCTTTCTTGGGTCACAAATACTCCATGCTGAGTATATGTGATCTCCATACCCAAGAAATATGACAAGTCTCCCAAATCACTTATCTTGAACTCCTTTTCCATTTGCTTCTTGAGTCTTTGTATACCTGACTCATCTGTTCCTGTAAGGATTATATCATCAACATATATGCACATGTATATGAAACCATTATCACTTGCTTTTATAAGTAGACTACTATCTGCTTCAGACACCTGAAAACCAAGTTCTTTCAAGAACTTTACAAGTCTATAATTCCACGCTCTTGGCGCTTGCTTCAAGCCATACAAAGCTCTCTTGAGCTTGCACACATGATCTGGATATCTTTTATCTCTGAACCCTTGAGGTTGCTCCATGAACACATCATCTGAAATATATCCATTCAGAAAAGCATTTTTCACATCTAACTGACATAACTTCCAACCTTTACTTGCAGCAACAGCTATGAGTGTTCTGATAGTTGTCATCTTTGCCACTGGACTATAAGTCTCATCATAATCAACTCCATATGTTTGAGCAAATCCTTTGACAACAAGTCTAGCTTTGTATCTAGACACACTTCCATCTGCAAATCTTTTGGTCTTGTAGACCCACTTGCATCCAATAATCTTCTGGCTATTTGGTTTAGGAACTAAATCCCATGTTTGATTTTCCACCAATGCATCATGTTCTTCTTGCATAGCTTTTTCCCATTTTTCCTTACCTTTTGCCTCTTCATATGTAGAAGGGTCTTCATCTGCTTTCACTATGTAAGCATAATCTTTCGTAGCCAAAAATGACGTATCATAACTGTACCTTGTAGGTTGCCATCTATTTCTTGATGACCTTCTGAGTTCTCCAGTCCTTGAGGTTTCTGGTTCTTCACACTCAGGATCAAATCTTGGCCGTTCTTCAACTTCTTCCTGCACTTCATAATTTTCTTCTTCATCAATTATTTGAACCTTTGATTTTCCTTTCTTTTGACTCACTTCTTCTTCATCACCTGTATTGTTATTAACTGTTCCTGTATACCAAGAACTTTGCTCATCAAACGTAACATCTTTCGAAACCAGAAAATGTTTTGTGGATGGATTCCACAACCTGTATCCCATCTGTCTATCATCATAACCAATGAAAACATATTTTTCAGCTTTAGGTTCCAATTTGTGTCTTAATTGTGATGGCACATATGCATATGCCACACATCCAAATACTCTGCAATGATCCAGCGTAGGTCTTTTACCCCACCAAGCTTCATATGGTGTCATACCCTGCAAGGCTTTACATGGTAACCTATTGACCAAATAAGTAGCTGTATTTACAGCTTCAGCCCACAAATAATTAGGGCAATTTTTCTCATTCATCATGGACCTTGCAAACTCAACAAGAGTCCTATTCCTTCTTTCTGCTACACCATTTTGTTGAGGAGAGTACCTGCAAGTAACTTCCCTTTTTATACCTGCATTCCATAAGTAGTCACTGAATTCGTTGGAGAAATACTCTCCCCCTCCATCTGATCTTAGTCTCTTCAGTTTATGACCTGTAGTTCTTTCTGCATACGCATGATAATGTTTGAATGTATTGAATACTTCTGACTTATCCTTGATCACATAGATAGTGATCCATCTAGTAGCATCATCAACATAAATCACATAATATCTTGATCCATTTATACTGAAATCCTTTGATGGTCCCCACACATCTGTGTGTACCAACTCAAGCTTCTCTGAGTACATAAAACCATGCTTGGAGTAAGAATTCTTATGAGCTTTACCTAATTGACATGCCTCACATTTGTATGTCATATGTTGTCCTGCAACATTAGGCAATCCAAGCACTGAACCATTGTTAATCATATCTTTAATACCTCTTTCATTGAAATGTCCAAGCCTCTTGTGCCAAAGATCTAACTCAGAAATTTTATGTCCTTCATATGTAAACATGGCCTGACCAACGTTGCCTTGAATCTTCAATGTAAACAGTCTTCCTTCTTTCTTTCCTGAAACAATCTGTTTATACCCTTGACTGGGATCTTCCACGTATACTCCTTCATTAGTGAATCTTACTTCATATCCCTTTTCAACAATTTGTCCTACACTTATCAAATTCTTAGGAATTGTAGGAACATACAGAACCTTACCCAATAAGGTACTACCGTCTTTGGCTTTTACTGATCCAATCGACTTCACTTTATGCTTTGTGTTGTCACCTGTTTGAACAACATGATTAGAAACTTTATTCTCCAAATCAGTCATCAATGATATGTTTCCACTCAGGTGATTGCTACATCCTGAGTCAATGTAGAAGACTCTTTGATCTTCACTCTGACTTTCACAAGTAGCATTCAATATCAATGTTGAATCATCCTTCTGTTCTGAAGCGTAATTGTAGTAGGTATTGTTATATTGTTGACTTTGGAATCCTCTACCTGCCTTTCTTCCAAAGTAACTCCTACCACCTCTGCCTCTGAAATTTCCTCTTTGATTTCTGCCACCTCTTCCTCTTGCATTGTAACTTTGACTATATCCATTATTACTTTGAGTATTGTGCCAACAATCATTAGCTAAATGATTTGTCTTACCACAAATCCAGCAAGCTTTGCCTCCATCTTTGTTGTTTCTGCCTCTTCCTCTACCTTTGCCACCTCCTCTTCCTCTTAGGAAGTTGGCTTGGCTAGTTGTTCCTTCATCTTCATTTGCTTGTTGCTTTCCTTTGCTATTCTTCTTTTTATCTTTTGAGTACATTGCATGACCTTCACTCTTGTCACCATCTCCTTTAACATCATTCTCAAATGTTAGCATATGACCTAGCAACTGATTTAAATCTGGAGTGAAATGATCAAGTGATAACTCTGTAGACAAAATAAACGGCTTCCATTTGTCATCACCTCTTAAGCCTGTAAGAATTTGCCTTACCAATTTATCCTCCTCAATGTCTTCATCAACAGCTCCTAATGCATCTGCAATGTCTTTCATCCTTGTCACATAGTCTGAAATGGACTGAGAAGCCTTCTTCTTGAAGGTTGTAAACTCTGCCCATAAGGATGCCTTCCTTGACTTAGTAGTATTCTGGAAATGCTCCTCCAAAGCATTCCAAATGTCAGTTGCACTTTCAAGACCTCGAATATGAGGTAACAAGTAATCATTTACTGCCATATAGATAATGCTCCTAGCTTGAGCATCTTTCTTCATCCAGTTTTTCAAATCTGCTAACTCTTCCCTAGTCGGAACACTAGGATCTCTGAACTGTGGCTTTTCTTCTTCTCCTGTGATATAAGCTATCAAATCTTTGCTCATAAGATGAGCTTCCATCCTCATTGACCACGCAGGATAGTTTTCCCTATCCAGTTTCTCTATCTGCAGAGAATCTCCCATCTTGTGTCTTCCTATGTATTGAAATCTTCAACCTTTATGAATAATATATGTACCTTTGCTTCAAATTAGACTCCGTTTGTCTTTCTTGATATCGTATGATCTCTTCCTCAGGTTTTGCCTTCAAGCTTTCACCTTTTAGTTCTTCAGTTGTTGAATTCTTTGTAACCGCAGCAATCGGGATCCTCCTTTCTTTGATTTTGATGTCTCCTGCTCTGATACCACTGATGGAGAGTGTTAATCTCCAAAAGAACAACCTACTCTTGTGATTAGAGCACCTCTATACCAAGAGTAAGTCAAAAACTTCACAACACAAAAGTCTGCTGCACAATTTCTTCAAATTAATCCGACAAACATGTAAAGTTTTTTATGAAACTTTGTATGGAGTGTCGCCTAGAGATTGCGCACCTCCTTCAAGTTAAAGTTCTTCAAAAGGTTTAGTATAACTTGAGAAATCACCTTCACAAGTTACCTATGTCTGAAACTGTCATTCTGAACAGTCGACTTCACACCTGTAACTTCTAAGACTTGGTTCTCCTTGAATAGAACCCGTTTAAGCAAATGCTTCTGGTTACGAGTAGCTTATCTTCTAACTTAAAGATTAAGCTCTCACTCATGCAAAACTTTAAAGTATGCACTGAGAAATGATCAAAACATTGATCACTGGAAATGCGCCTGTTTCAGTAAACTTTGAACACTCAACACATAAGAATGTTCCTACTGACAATTCTCGGTTTCTGTTTACAATTAAACTCTGAAACTTAAGCTATAGATTGATTAACTATAGACTTAGATATCCTCAAAAGGATTTCACAAATCATCTATCACAGATGAAGAACACACAGAAATTTCGGCGCAGTATTTCTTCGATTACTCAGAAAGTTACAGTTGAGTGATGAGAGGAAAACTCAACTAACTTTTCATATGTCTAATGAAATCTAACTTCTCATTCTTCTCATCTATGTCTCTCTTCTCTCGTATATGCCTCTCATTCTTTCCCTCTCTCTCTCTCTTCGCGCCTCGACATTTTCCAGGTATTTATAGATAAATTTGTTCAACCTTACAACGCTGACTATACTACTGTACATATGTGTACAACTTTTTCCGGTTTTCTTCCATGCTCCAAAATTTGTTCTTTTCTTCCTCCTTTTATCTTCCAACTCTTCATAAACTGAAAACTGTAAAAGTGATCATTTTCGGTAACATTCCGGTGACTTTACTGTGACCTTCCGGTACTGTTCCGGTGACCTTCCGGTGACCTTTTTAAGGAAATTTTTGCTGAAGTTTCTGCGGACTTAAAGACCTTCAATTGTTGATTGTCTTGCACTAACACTAATCGAATTATATTTTTATTTTTTTCATAATGCAAGAATATCTACTAAGGGTTATAAAACTTGTCCATATTGTGGTGATTGGTTGAGATCAATCTATAGTAAGAATCTCAACAAAAATATTTATCTTCGACATCAATGATTCTTGCATGATGATCATCAATTAAGATCTAAAAGAGAAGTGATACATTTCAATGGAAAGCTTGAAATAGGTCAGTGTTCAATGGAAAGCTTGAAATAGGTCAGTGTCCAAAACTGATGATGAAGAGGAATTACTAGAAATCGATATTAATCCATCAATAGATGATGTGATTCATGAGAACACAGATTTAACAATAGAAGAAATAAATGAAATCAATAAGGATAATGAAGATGAGACTATATTGATGTCTTACCAAAATGATGGCAATAATGAAAACATATGAGCAGATTAGATAGTAAATTCTACTCTAGTTATCGATCAATAAATTGAATCATTTGAATGGATATCACAGAATAGATTCTTCTTTATTCAACTAGAATATCGATGAATCCTACTAGAGAGTTGAAATCATGTTCTTTTAAGTTAGAAAATGAAGCTTGGGGGTATGCCTAATTATTTTATATATAGCTTTATCTTCGAGGAGCAAATTTTTTCTCATGTATGTATGCATATGTGTGTGTGTTCATGCGTATTATATGTATACATGTGTTAATATGGACATATATGTATTTCATGTATATGTATGTGTGTGCATATGTGTGATATATGTATACATGTGTTAGTATGCACACATGTATATATGCATATGCATTTGTGTAATATATGCAAGTGTTTATAATTGTGTATGCATGTATAAGTATACATGTGTGCATGTACGCATGTATATGTGATGTGTACATGTATATATGTATATGTGTCTGTGTGTAAATGTGTACACATAAATATGTATGCATGTATATATATACACATGTGTGCATATAGGCATGTATGTGTGATGCATAATGTATCTACTCCATTTTATATTTATGTATGTGTATCTACATGATGTGTATATATCTTTATATACATTATGATCCTCGTTGATTCGAGTAGCCATATATAGAGGCATAAGGTTGGGAGGAGAGACATCTCTCTAGTGGGACATCGGAGGAATAGATGCAATGTGTACATATACTTCAATCTTAAAGCTAAAAGGCTGAATTAGAATTTCTAAATTAGGAATTGTAAAACTGTAGTATCAAAATTAGTGTTTTTGAATTAGTGTTTTTGAGCATGTCAATGATGCCCTAAATGAAGTGATGACCCGCTCTCATACCAATTGTTGGAGTTAGACATTTGTGAAAGCACACAAACAGCAGAAGAAAGACGAAGAAGCTTGGAGCACAAGACACAATACTAAATGCATTCCCACTAGAATGTATAAAGATAAGTAGCCCATTAGGGAAATAGGCGTATATACAAGCCAAGGGAAGAAAACATCCTAAAGAGGGAAAAAAGTGCCCCGACGGTTCTAGACTATTCACACACATCACTACCTAAATATATCGACAATATTCGCAATGCTAAGGTTATAATTACAACATATTGTGATTATATATTTTTATTCTTGTGCATACTAGCTACTCAATCCTATAAGCCACCATAATCCAAGAGGAATTTAGCTAATTATAATCAAGTTGGGAGAACTAAGCATTAGAAGTTGCATGTTTCATCCATAATTAGCTTAGTGTTGCAAATCTATCTATTTTGAATCAATTTTTTCTTAGTGATCTTCCAAAGCACATAGGGTGTTTTATTGCAACAACTTGAAGCTCATAAAGAGTATTAGACTTGTTGGAACATCAAGCTTACACTATGCTTGAGGTGGATTTGATCTACATCAAAGGCTATCGTGTCGAAAGAATATCCGTTGGAGAGTTCTTTTTCATATGCTCATTTATTGTATTTTTTTGAGAATATTTTGATGGCTCATTTACCATTGTAAAAGCCTTGAGTTCTACACATGTAAAGGTAGAAATATAGAGCCAAAATCCCACGAAATTTTGGTGGTTGAAGTTGCATTCAATCAAGCAAATCAAGTCACCTAAAAGTAGATCAATCAAGATCTTCACTTTTCCTAGATTATAGGGAAGTGAATTGATTCCCTCCAACAACCATTCCCACCTTCATTTGAATTCAAATTCAAGTTGTAAAAGTCGTGGAACACTCCTAGAGGCTATATAAGAAGTTGAAATCACTTGTATTATACATGGAAGCAATATACATACACTTGTGACCATCATTGTCTTGCTCCTTCAATTTTCTGCATCATCTTCTTCGCCAACAGTAATCTTGCAGAGGCTGCTGCTCTCTTCTCAGAGCTCCAAATCGAGTGCAAGAGGACCCATTGGAAAGGTATTAGTGTCTCGTTTATGCCTGTAAATTTTCAAAGCATTTGGTTCAGCAGATTTGGAGAAATCTCAGTTTTTATGCCTCGGGTTCAATCTCTACGTATTCCTAAAAAATAGGAAGTACCACCGGTGAATGTCGCATTCATTCCTATAGCATATTTTGCTTATTCCTTATACTTTTGTGCATTACATACACTCAACCCTATGTGTATCACTCCCATAAAAGGATTTTTTCTAATTGTAATCACGCTGGTCGCTATGGGCATTTGAAGTTCATTGTCTCTTCCATAGATAGTAAGTTTTTTTTTTTGAGCTAGTCGACCCGCGAACCTATATGTTTTGTATCGACTCATTCTCCTTGATGCTCCAAGGTACATAGTGTGTTTCTTTGCACTTATCACATGCCTATAAGGTCTATTTGAGTCTCCATAAGCTCAAGGGCTGGTCTTGTGCCGGTTGGCTTGACCAAACTTCATCGCTTCAAAACGCACTTTTCTACCTTCGACAAGCTTCTTCAAGTTCCTTCAAGACTCTCCAATAGAAAAATGGTGGGCCCTACGCTAGTTATTTGGAACTTCAATACTTTCATCATTAGATTCCTTCTCCAAGTATTCATAGTGGTATTAGAACTACATCAAGATGGGCCATGGTTTTCCCTCAACGGTTGAGAATCTTGATAGGAACAACTATGTTTCTTGGAAAATTAGAATGGAAGCTTACTTGCAAGGAAGAAATCTTTATGGAATTGGGGCACACGATGAGGTTATGCCTACTGTAGGATCCAAATGAGGACCTAAACAAGAATCTTACACTATGGTGTGCAAGAGATGCTCAAGCCAGGCCTTATATCTTAAACTTTATCTTTTGTTTCTTGTTAACACACATTAGAGGTTGCAAAGCATCATAAGTAACTTGGGATGCACTTGAGAAATTCTTCTTTACCAGCATCAAAGCTAGGAAGAACCACATATGGAATGAGTTCAGCCAAATGAAGAAGACACCAAAGCAAAAAAATCACTATGTTTTTCTCTAAATTAAAGGAGGTTGCACATTAGTTAGCTTCAACTAGAGAGCTATGTAAAGAAGAGGCTATCATGAGGCAGATCCTAAATGCTATTATGATTGACAAACACTAGAAATCATTAACAATTGCTTATGATCTTATCATGGATGTGCAGACACCTAACTTCAACATTTTCCTTGGGGAACTCTTCAATCAAGAGGCCACCAACTGTTTTAAGGAAGGTAACTCTACAAATCCCCTTTATGCAAATAAGAAGGACAACAAGGATAAAGGAAAGAAGAAGGAGCAAGATGAGGGGGAAATCTCTCAAGCCAACTTTGCAACAAAAAGTAAATGGAAAGGGAAGAATAAAGGAGAAAAGAAAGGAGAAAAGAAAGGAGAAAAGGAAAACATGTTCAACCTTATGCCATCTAGAACATGAACAACCACATCACTCAATATTGGTTGTTCAATGGAAGAACACAGCAAGGAGGAGGTAGAGGTGGATTTGGCAACACAAGAGGTAGAGAAACCAAGAATCTAGCTCTATTCAACTTTGGGTCTCAAACCCTATGTGTGCTTTAAGCGTATCATAAGAGACCTGCTCATGTGGATGAGAAAACTTTGAAGGATATATGCAGGTATCAAAGTGTTCTAGGGCTGTCAAACATCTCAAAAAAGAGATGATCAACAGGTGTGATGCTTGTCAAATTGGGAAAGCACAAAGGAAACCTTTCAACCACAAAGGCTACATCCACAACAATCTCTTAGATCTATTACTAACTAATGTGTGGGGAACAATTGAAGAACCTTCATTAGCCTACTCAAGTTATTATCTATCTTTTGTTGATGATCATAGTAGATGGACAATTTTGGACTTTTTGAAGGATAAGAGTGAAATGTTTGAATGCTTCAAGCATCTTCAAAACAAGAAGGTTCAACATCTTGTATTACCTTTGTCATGTAGGCACAATGACGAGCTATATAGTTGTCATATGTCTATCGTCGCACTAAATTCCGCATCCTCCTAGATCTTGTTGCTCTTGGATCACTTCTCCTTGTATCATCTGCATGTGGCTTTCTTACTGTTGTAGTCTTCACAGAGGGCAATCCAAGTTCCTCATCAAGACTATTTTCTGAACCGCTAGAATCTCCATCAATATCTTCAAAACTTACACATGTTTTACTACCAACAGAAAGCTTTTCTCTACCTTTCTTGGATGTATTTGATGAATTTGCTAGACTGAAATTTCCACGTAATCTTCCACTCCATGGATTTCAGTTGGAACTATTGCTTGGTGATGCATCTGGTCCACTCAAAGCTTGAGATTCTGCACTTGAGTTTTCAGCATTTTCTTCGTCATTTGGTTCAAGATTCAGTCCTTCTTTGGCATCTGCATAGAAGCTTGACATTTCATCAAATACCACATCTCTGCTCACCTTCAGCTATCGTGTGGGTGGGTTATAACATTTATATCCCTTTTTCTCAAGGGAATATCCAATGAAGATACATGTTTTTGCTTTTGGATCAAGCTTCATCCTCAATTCATCTGGAACATGTACATATGTAATACAGCCAAAAACTTTCAGATTTGATAAGTTTGGATTTTTACCTGTAAACTTCTCTTCAGGTGTAACTTGATGTACATCAGCAGTCAGAGTTTTGTTCATGATGTATACAATAATATGAACAACTTTTGCCCAATAAGAATGAGGCATATTCTTCCTAGCCATCAAGGCTCTTGCTATTTCTACAATATGTCTATTTTTATGTTCAACAATGCCACTTTGTTGTGGTGTGTACCTGCATGAAAACTAACATCAAATTCCATGACTTTTTAGAAATTTTTTGAACTCATTTAACATGTATTCACCTCCTCCATCAGAACGTAATGTCTGAGTATACTTTCTTATCTAGTTTTCCATCATAGCGTTAAAATTTTGGAGCTGAGTGAGCACCTCACTATTCTCTTTTATGAAATATAACCATACTTTTGTATGATCATCAATGGAAGTAACATAAAACCTGCAACTACCCATAGATGTGGTCTTTGCAGGATCCTAGACATCTGTATGTACTATTTCTAGCACATTCTCAGTGACATGCTTGTCATGCGGAAATGATGATCTTGACCGTTTACCAAATTGACATGTTGCACATACCTTTTGCATTTTTATAACCTTGAAATTTAGTAGTCCATTGAAAATCTCCTTTGACTACTAGCCTTTGTAGATTTGCATTTCCAATTCGTTTGTGCGATATCTCTATATCAGCAATAACTCCTGCACCTTTTGCAAACATGGTTGCATTCATTTTTAGGAATTTTCACAGTTAAGGTGAACATACCCACTTTGTTTCCTTTGGCAATCAATCTTCCACCCTTTTTGTACTCTTCTACATATAACCCATCAGCATTGAACCTAACTTGTAATCACTCATCAACCATTTTTCCAATAGAAACCTGATTCTTTGTTATATTTGGAACATGCAGCACATCAACAAGATGTTTTACCTTTCCGTCCTCCATAGATAGTGCTATATTTCTTGTATGCTCGATAGGATATGATGTGTCATCACATGTTTCAACATATCCAAGAACTAGAAATTTTTGCAAACTACTAAACCATTTTGCATGACTAGTCATGTGATTTGAATCACTTAAATCGACATACAGACATTAGCATTCAATTTTGAATTATCAGTAGACATCATATTCATCATATGATTTTGAACCATGAACAACTTCTCAGAATCATCTGCACTTGTGGATGCATAGTTGTTTTGTTGCCTTTTGTTATTTTGATTCGTCAACCTACAATCACGTTCAAAGTATCCAGGTTTACCACAATTCTAGCATCATTTACTGTAATTACCTGAATCATTTCTTTGGAAATTTCTATGGCCTCTTTGGATCCCCCTGCCTCGAAATTGTCCCCTCCTTTTTGATCTTGAGGAGCCCAAGGGAAAGCACAAAGTGCAGATAGGTGATGATACCAAGCATTCAGTTGTCAAGGTAGGAAATGTCAAAACTTATGATGGGAATAGAAATCTGTTGAGCAGAGTTCTTTATGTACCTACTATCACAAGGAATTTGATGAGTGTTGGACAGATAGTGGAAAAGGGTTTGTAGGTTAGGTTCAATAAATTTGGAACATTTATGGAGGACCCCCAACATGGATTCAGAAGGATTTCCAAGGGAGAGAAAAGAGGTAGATTATTTATATTTGAGCTTGAGGACACTAGAAACATTGTACTTTACAATTATAAGGATCAAACTTTGTCTGAGTTAAAGATTTGGCACAAAAGGTTAGGGCACATTGGTGAAAGAAGATTGAATCAAATATGTAGAGATCAATGTGTACTTGGGATACCTAATATATCCAAGCAAAATATGATCTATAAATGTGATGCATGTCAGTTTTGTAAGTCACAGAGGTTACCCTTTACAAAGAAAGGTTGTATGCATGAGGATTATTTGGAACTTCTCCAAACAAATGTGTGTGGACCAAGCAAGGATCCTTCAATTTTAGGCTCAAGGTACTATGTGTCATTAATTGATGTTTCTAGTAGGTGGAGTATCTTGTATTTCATGAAACATAAGGATGAAGTGTTCAATTACTTCAAGAAGTATCTTGCACTTGTGGAAAACCAAACAGGAAAGAGTTTGAAGACGATAAGTTCAGATGGAGGAGGTGACTACTTCTCCAATGAGTTTGATGCATTTTTGTAGGATAGATGTATTAAAAGGGAGATGACTACTAGATATACTCTTGAGCGAAATGGAGTAGGAGAGAGGAGGAACAGATTGATTGTGAAAGTAGCTAGATCAATGCTAAATGAAAAAAAGTTGCATAATTACTTGTGTGCAGAGAGTGTTTCTACTGCCACCTATCTTATTAATAGGTTACCTTCTAAATCCCTTGATGGGATGACCCCCTATGAGGCATGGCATGGTAGGAGACCATCACTTGAACATTGCAGAATATTTGGTTGTGTTGCATATGTGCATGTTCCATCTCAAATCAAAGGTAAGTTAGAACCTAAGGTAGAAAAATGCATCTTCATACGGTATGATATAATTAAAAAAGGATACAGATTTTATAACCCATCCAACAAAGGATTTATGGTCAGTAGAGATGTTGTGTTTGATGAGAATGATTCTTGGTTTGAAAGTGAATGCAGGAAGGTCAAACTCCCATATGACTTGGAAGATGAATTCCCAAGCCTCACCACGGAGGAGCCAAGCATAATTGAAGACATCAAATCAGATGATGAGGACACCATCAACTTGGAAGAGTTCAAACAATGGAGATCAAAAGCAAGGTCAAGATGAAGAGGTTGGAGGACATACCTGAGTCATCCAACCAAGCAGTAAGAAGATCACAAAGAGAGAGTAAGAAGTCAATCAGATATGGGTATGATATTTCATTATTTACTAAGGATTCTCTTTATCTTGCTAAGCATTCATCACTTTTTCATATGAAGAAGCAAGTATCAAAGCAGAATGGAAGCAGGCTATGGATGAAGAAATAGAAGCACTCAGAAAAAATGATACTTGGGTGCTAGTACCCAATCTTGGAACCATGAAGTTATGAAGGACCCATGAAGCTATGAAGGTTATGGAATGCTTGGAGGCCTCCCTCGGAGCTAAGGATACTCAAAGGCTCAAGGCCTTGTGGCAGTCTTCCAAAATTCCCATTTTTCCCTCTTGTATACAAGTTCTTTCATAGGAACTAGCTCTTACCTATTTTTGTGAGAAAACCCATAAAAACCAAACCTTAGCCTTCTTTTTTTGTAAAAGGATCCTTTTTGAATTCTTTCCTTATTTTAGAAAGGAGAGCTCTCTTTTGGATACGTGCAAAGAGCTCTCTCTCTCTTAGAAGATTCCCTTTTTTATTTTCCCACCTACTTATTATTTTTAGAATATCTAGTTAATGAAGCCTTTGGCCACTTGTATTCAACGGATTCCTCCTCTTCTCTTATATAAGGAGGAGCTCATTTTGTAAAAGGGAGGTCCCTTGGCTATGGCCTTGGCCTCCATGCTAATGGAAAGAAGGTTCAGTTGGCTTCCACATTTCTCCTTGTGTGCTATGCGTTGATCCATGTGTGTGGGTTTGGCACTTGGGGTTGGCTTGTGTGTGAGCATTGCCCCCCTTGCTCCTTTTGACGTTGGCCATGGTGCCATTGTTCGTGGATGTGGGTGTGTGTGCATTGCTTGCACTTCTTGCAACTCCTCTTGGAAGAGCCTCTCACTTCCATGTGAGGCGGTTTGGGTTGGTTACTCCTCACACTTCAACAAAATTTGGCGCTGTTGCCGGGGAGGATCGGCCTTCAATCATTGGGTTTTTTCAAGCTTTCCATACCTACATTTGATGGATGCACCTCATGCTTGGATTGAGTTGTGAATCGGTGTGGCCTTCGGTTGGTCACGGGTACCTCATATTTGTTGATTTTTTTTAGTAATTTAGTTTTTTTTTTTTTTTTTTTTGCACAAAAACATCCCCTTAACACCCCTCCTATCTCACTCTCTCATACACACGTTTCCACACACACACACTCATTTGGCATCACTATCCATCACTACCACCTCTTTTTCCGTGACTGCCTTGAACTGAGAGTGGGTAGTTTTTTCTTCTTGTCCCTCCCTTTCTTCATTTTTTCGAAAATCCAATAAGAAACAAAATTAGTGTTCGCTGTAACGAGATTTATGCTCCATGAATTTTTACTCTATCAATGCGCTGGATGATTTTTTAAAATGAGCTCAATGCTCTTTACAATTCCAATTTTTGTGGGCGGGGAGGTAAGGCCTTGGATTCCGCTCTCTCTCTACCTTTGGGTGATTGGAAGCATGGAGGCGCATTATTTGGCGACCCCTCTTTTGGGTTTGAGATTTTTCATAAGTTCCGCTGGTTCCCTTTGTGACCAGGGTGAAGGGGAAGCTATGCTCTCCTTACTCTTCCTCTTCTCGAGGGGTTTCAGCTCCATGGTGCTTCTCTGCCTCAGGGATCCTGGTGTAGGAGGTTGAGCTACCATCTGGCTCCTCCTCTTTGCATCAAAACGTATCGGGGGCGAGCTCTGTTGCTTGAAACTATACATACTCACTTGCTCTTGGACTTTTGGACATCGCCTCACACCTCTCCCTTGCCTTTTGATGTCAAGCTCAGTGCCCCTTGAAGTGTGGGAATCCTCTCTTGTTTTGCAGATGGGCATGTTCCTAGTTCGCAGAAGCTTCCTCATCACAACCTCAATATGGACAGACACTCTGTTCAGTGTTTTGCAACACCTTAGACCTCATATTTTCTCTGATAATTTTTGCCCATACATGGCGATGAACCCTTGGCTCCCCCATTGTGTGTAATCTAGCGAAGGTGGAGCTACCGAGGAAGCTTCATTTTTTTTGCTTGTCCACAACCGGCCAACAAGCTTGTTTCTCTCCCTCCTGTCCTTCTCAGTTGCATGAAATCGGGCACTTGGGCTCCTCCTCTTGCGGATCCTAAGAACAGGGACAAAGGCCTCTCTACTCGAGATCATGTTGCACTCAAGCTACCCGTCATGCTGAAGAACTATTGGCGCTCTGTCAAATTGGGCACCTATGCTGAGCTTCCGTGCTCGTTTCACCACGGGGTTCGAGCTATGGCTTCCCAACTTCATTATCTCCTTTTCGATGATGTTGCAAAATAACACATATGGCACCATAAAAGGCTCACTTCTGTGGCTTATGGACCACACACATACACCTTTTGGTGCTCGATGGTTTCAACATTGGTTAACTCATCCCTTGTGTGATGTGTCCCTCATATCAGCTCGCCTTGATGCTGTTCCGAAGTTAGCAGACATGATGGGAAGCATTTCCAAGCAGTGGTAGAGGCGGGGTTGTAGTGGATGCTTTAAGTAGTGGCCATGTTGAAGTCGTTTCCGGAGGATTTCATGCACTAGGAGATATTTTGTTGCCATTGAAGAGGATTCCAGATGTTGAACATGGATTAATAAGGATTTTTCATAAAACAGCTACTACATCAGAGTTCATTGCTGTGGTTCAAGAACTTTTTACCACGATCAGTCAGTGTCAATCATCATCGTCCATTGTCAGTGAACATGCTTCCAGGTTGTTGTCTTTTCTCAATAAGGAGGTTGCTATTACTGGAGGCATGCATAATCTCTTTATTTGCGGAACTGAAAAAATTTCCAATGGTGGAGAAATGCAAAGGTGCAGTTCAAGCACTCATCTTGATTCGTTGCTGACAAACTAAAGAAAACTCCTGAAAATTTCTAATGTTGAGTACATGAGTGGCAGTACTCATCTGATCGAGGTTCCAGTAATGCAGAAGATAGCAGAGGATTGGATCAAAATATGTAGTACGAAGAAAATCGATCATTACCATCCTCCGAAGGTGCTAAAAGGAGGAACTTACAATTGAATGCAATAAAGCATGTAACTCTTTTCGGCAGACTTTGCTTCATATTGTTGGAACATCAAGCTTACACTATGCTTGAGGTGGATTTGATCTACATCGAAGGCTATCGCGTCGAAAGAATATCCGTTGGAGAGTTCTTTTTCATATGCTCATTTATTGTATTTTTTTGAGAATATTTTGATGGCTCATTTACCATTGTAAAAGCCTTGAGTTGTACACATGTAAAGGTAGAAATATAGAGCCAAAATCCCACGAAATTTTGGTGGTTGAAGTTGCATTCAATCAAGCAAATCAAGTCACCTAAAAGTAGATCAATCAAGATCTTCACTTTTCCTAGATTATAGGGAAGTGAATTGATTCCCTCCAACAACCATTCCCACCTTCATTTGAATTCAAATTCAAGTTGTAAAAGTTGTGGAACACTCCTAGAGGCTATATAAGGAGTTGAAATCACTTGTATTATACATGGAAGCAATATACATACACTTGTGACCATCATTGTCTTGCTCCTTCAATTTTCTGCATCATCTTCTTCGCCAACAGTAATCTTGCAGAGGCTGCTGCTCTCTTCTCAGAGCTCCAAATTGAGTGCAAGAGGACCCATTGGAAAGGTATCTCCTTTATGCCTGTAAATTTTCAAAGCATTTGGTTCAGCAGATTTGGAGAAATCTCAGTTTTTCTGCCTCGGGGTCAATCTCTACGTATTCCTGAAAAATAGGAAGTACCACCGGTGAATGTCGCATTCATTCCTATAGCATATTTTGCTTATTCCTTATACTTTTGAGCATTCCATACACTCAACCCTATGTGTATCACTCCCATAAAAGGATTTTTTCTAATTGTAATCACGCTGGTCGCTATGGGCATTTGAATTTCATTGTCTCTTCCATAGATAGTAAGTTTTTTTTTTTTGAGCTAGTCGACCTGCGAACCTATCTGTTTTGTATCGACACATTCTCCTTGATGCTCCAAGGTACATAGTGTGTTTCTTTGCACTTATCACATGCCTATAAGGTCTATTTGAGTCTCCATAAGCTCAAGGGTTGGTCTTGTGCCAGTTGGCTTGACCAAACTTCATCGCTTCGAAATGCACTTTTCTACCTTCGACAAGCTTCTTCAAGTTCTTTTAGTGGTATCAGAGCTAGATCAAGATGGGTGACGGCTTTCCCTCAATGATCGAGAAGCTTGATCGACACAACTACGCGGCTTGGCAAATTAGAATGGAGGCCTATTTGCAAGGTAGAAATATTTATGGAATTGTAGCAGGTGATGAAGCTATGCCTATTCCAAGATCCAAAGGAGGACCTACACAAGAGGAGACAGATAAGCTCATACTTTGGTGCGCAAGGGATGCTCAAGCAAGGTCGTACATACTAAACTCTATCTCTGACTTTCTATTACCACATATTAGAGGATGCAAGACATCTCAAGAGACTTGGGATGCCCTGGAGACTTTCTTTTCTGCTAGTACCAAAGCAAGAAAGAATCATCTTTGGAACGAGTTCAACCAAATGAAGAAGACACCTAAACAAACCATCACAGAGTTTGTTACCAAGGTTAAGGAGGTTGCGGATCAGTTAGCATCCATTGGAGAGCTGATTGAAGAAGAGTTCATCATGAGGCAAATTCTCAACGGCATTCGAAGTGATAAGCAATGGCAATCCTTCACGACGGCTTACGATCTCATCATGGATGTGCAAACTCCAGACTTCAACATCTTTCTTGGACAACTCTTCAATCAAGAAGCCAATAATAGCATAAAGGAAGGTAACTCTTATCATGGTAGTTCAACTAGTGCTCTATATGCAGAAAAGAAGGATAAGAAGCAGAAAGGCAAGAAGAAGGAAGAAGACGAAGAAGAGACTTCCCAAGCCAACTTCACAAGCAAGAGCAAGTGGAAAGGGAAGAAGAAAGGACCAAAGCAAGACAAAGCCAAAGGTCAGAATGTTCAACCTTGTGCCATATGCGATAAGACCAACCACACCACTCAGAACTGCTGGCTCAATGGGAAGACCCAGAAAGGAAGTGGAAGAGGTGGATATGGCGGCAATAGAGGCAGAGGTGGACACAACTTCAACAACAACAATAGAAGCTATAATAGAAGGGACTACAACAATTATTCAGAAGATCAACCACATGAAGACTCATTGCTTCTTATGAACCTAAGCCACAAAGAAGGTAAAGAAGATGATCATTTGTTCTACATAGATTCAGGATGTTCAAATCATGTTGCAGGCAACATTGCTCTTCTATCTGACTTGGAAAGTCCAAAGCATAGACATGAAGTGCAAGCAGGGGATGACACGAAGCACAATGTGGAGAAGATTGGTAATGTCAAAGCTTCCAATGGCAGGACAAACATTCTGAGTAAGGTTCTCTATGTACCCACTATCACTAAAAACCTAATAAGTGTAGGCCAAATAGTTGAAAAAGGCTTGCAAGTTAGGTTCACCCAACATGGAGCTTTTGTGGAAGATCCATGTCAAGGCTTCAAGAAGATAGCCCGAGGTGAGAAGCATGGTAGGCTCTTTACTTTTGAAGTAGGAGATACCAGGAACATAGCTCTATTCAACTTTGGGTCTCAAACCCTAAGTGAGCTTGAAGTGTGGCATAAGAGACTTGCTCATGTGAATGAAAGAACCTTGAAGGATATATGCAGGGATCAAAGTGTTCTAGGACTGCCGAACATATCAAAGCAACACATGATCAACAGGTGTGATGCATGTCAGATTGGGAAGGCACAAAGACAACCATTCAACCACAAAGGCTACATCCACAACAACTTATTGGACTTTGTACACACAGATATATGGGGACCAAGTCAAGAACCTTCATTGGCAGGATCAAGGTATTATGTCTCATTTATTGACGACCATAGTAGATGGACTGTTCTATACTTTATCAAGAGTAAGAATGAAGTATTTGATTGCTTCAAGAAGTATCTTGCACATGTGGAGAATCATACATGTAGATCACTAAAGAAGCTCATATCTGATGGAGGGGGAGAATACTTCTCCAAAGAGTTTGATGAGTTCTTGCAGGACAAAGGTATCAAAAGGGAAGTAACTACTAGGTACTCTCCTCAACTAAATGGAATTGCAGAGAGAAGAAACAAGACATTGGTTGGATCAGCCCGAACAATGCTTGAAGAGAAGAAGTTGCCACATTATCTTTGGGCAGAAGCTATTTCAACTGCAGTGTACCTTGTCAATCGACTACCATCCAAATCGCTTCAAGGTATGACTCCTTATGAAGCATGGCATGGAAGAAAACCTAGTCTTGGACATTGCAAGGTTTTTGGTTGTTTAGCTTATGTTCATGTACCATCACAAATAAGAGGTAAGCTAGATGAAAGGGCAACAAAGGCAGTGTTTATTGGATATGATTCAACTCAGATGGGTTACAGGTTCTTCAATCCTTCAACCAAGCAATTCACTACAAGTAGAGATGTTGTGTTTGAAGAACACAGGTCTTGGTATGATGAAGATAAACAAAAGGTAACACTACCATATGATCTTGATTCTGACTCTCATCAATTAGGAAGCAAGCATGATACACAGGTCCAGGATCCAAGAAGTGATACGGACGATGACCAAGATGAAAGAGAAAGGGATTACAAGCTATGGAAGTCAAGAGGCAAAGCAAAGATGCAAGAGGTTGGAGAATGCTCCAAACAAGCACCTAGAAGATCAGCAAGAGAGAAGAAACAACCAGAAAGGTATGGATATGATTCCACATTTGTTACAAAGCATTCAATCTACTTGGCAAAAGACTCTATTTCAGAGGAACCCTCAACCTATGAAGAGGCAAAGGGAAACCCTAATTGGGAAAAGGCCATGAACAAAGAGATAGATGCATTGAAGGAAATGGACACTTGGGATTTGGTTCCAATGTCGCCGAATCAAAAGGTAATTGGTTGCCGATGGGTATATAAAGTTAAAAGAAATTCAGATGGATCAGTTTGCAGGTACAAGGCAAGATTAGTTGCCAAAGGATGCTCACAAACTCATGGTATAGACTATGAGGAAACATTCTCACCAGTTGCAAAGATGACTACAATCAGGACATTGATAAGTGTAGCTGCTGCAAGGAATTGGAGACTCCTCCAACTTGATGTGAAAAATGCATTCTTAAATGGTTGGATAAGTGAAGAGGTGTACATGTCAGAACCACCAGGTTTTGAAAACCCTAATCATCCATCTTATATTTGCAGACTTAAGAAAGCATTGTATGGATTGAAACAAGCTCCAAGAGCTTGGAATTACAGGTTGGTTACATATCTTCAAGATCAAGGGTTCAAAGCTAGCAGCTCAGATCCTTCTCTATTCATCAAAAGGGATCACAATGAGGTTATCTATCTATGTTTATATGTAGATGATACTATTGTGACAGGTGATGATCTAAATGGCATTCAAAGGATCAAGAGACACATGCAAGAGGAGTTCAAAATCAGTGACCTAGGTGAGCTCACATATTTCCTAGGTATGCAGGTGATATACACAGATGAAGGAATGTATTTGACTCAAAGAAGATACATTCAGGATCTGCTTCTCAAGTTCAAAATGGAGAACACTAAACCTGCAGGTACACCTTTGGAGATGAACCATAAACTTAGTGTTTATGAAGGTGAGAAAATTGAAGACATTAAAGAGTATCAAAGCTTGGTAGGTAGCTTGATATATGCTACTCTCACAAGGGCGGACATCTCATATAGTGTGGGAGTGCTTAGTCAGTTCATGCACTCACCAAGAAGACCACACATGGATGCGGCTAAGAGAGTACTTAAGTATCTCAAAGGTACAATCAATGAAGGTATATTCTATCCTTACTCTTTCGATTTGGATATCAAAATCTACTCAGATGCAGATTGGGCAGGAGCTAAGGATGATAGAAAAAGTACATCTGGTTACTTAGCATTTGCAGGTTCAAAGCTAGCGTCATGGAGTTCCAAGAAGCAACCAACAGTTGCTTTATCCTCAACTGAAGCAGAGTACAGAGGCTTGACCATAGCAACTCAAGAGGCAATATGGTTAAAAGCATTGTATACAGATTTGGGACTTGTGAGTTCCAAACCTCACATATTTGGAGATAATGTAAGTTCCATGCATCTAGAGGCAAATCCTATTTTCCATGCGAGAACCAAGCACATAGAAGTCCATTACCACTTCATCAGGGAGAAGCTCATGGCAAAGGAGATCGACATTTCTTTTGTTCCTACTGAAAATCAAGTAGCAGATATGATGACGAAGGCACTTGATGGAATAAAGCTTTGTAGATTCAAAGCTATGGCAGGTATTCAACCTATCAGAGAATGAAGACTCAAGCATACTTTAGCTTGAGGGGGAGCTGTTGGAACATCAAGCTTACACTATGCTTGAGGTGGATTTGATCTACAGCGAAGGCTATCGTGTCGAAAGAATATCCGTTGGAGAGTTCTTTTTCATATGCTCATTTATTGTATTTTTTTGAGAATATTTTGATGCTCATTTACCATTGTAAAAGCCTTGAGTTGTACACATGTAAAGGTAGAAATATAGAGCCAAAATCCCACGAAATTTTGGTGGTTGAAGTTGCATTCAATCAAGCAAATCAAGTCACCTAAAAGTAGATCAATCAAGATCTTCACTTTTCCTAGATTATAGGGAAGTGAATTGATTCCCTCCAACAACCATTCCCACCTTCATTTGAATTCAAATTCAAGTTGTAAAAGTCGTGAAACACTCCTAGAGGCTATATAAGGAGTTGAAATCACTTGTATTATACATGGAAGCAATATACATACACTTGTGACCATCATTGTCTTGCTCCTTCAATTTTCTACATCATCTTCTTCGCCAACAGTAATCTTGCAGAGGCTGCTGCTCTCTCCTCAAAGCTGCAAATTGAGTGCAAGAGGACTCATTGGAAAGGTATTAGTGTCTAGGTTATGCCTGTAAATGTTCAAAGCATTTGGTTCAGCAGATTTGGAGAAATCTCAGTTTTTCTGCCTCGGGGTCAATCTCTACGTATTCCTGAAAAATAGGAAGTACCACCGGTGAATGTCGCATTCATTCCTATAGCATATTTTGCTTATTCCTTATACTTTTGTGCATTCCATACACTCAACCCTATGTGTATCACTCCCATAAAAGGATTTTTTCTAATTGTAATCACGCTGGTCGCTATGGGTATTTGAAGTTCATTGTCTCTTCCATAGATAGTAAGTTTTTTTTTTTGAGCTAGTCGACCCGCGAACCTATCTGTTTTGTATCGACTCATTCTCCTTGATGCTCCAAGGTACATAGTGTGTTTCTTTGCACTTATCACATGCCTATAAGGTCTATTTGAGTCTCCATAAGCTCAAGGGCTGGTCTTGTGCCGGTTGGCTTGACCAAACTTCATCGCTTCGAAACACACTTTTCTACCTTCGACAAGCTTCTTCAAGTTCTTTCACATATTATGTTGACTTTCGGGCAATGGTTTATGCACTTGCTGCACTCAATTGCCTCTATTCTCTTGCAATAGTCTGCCAAAATCGGGGTTATTTTCATCCTGAGTTTGTTCAAGATTCATCTGCAGAGGTCGGGATCCTGTCTTAGAGGTAATCTTGTAGGAGGGATTGGTGCCCAATGATACTTCTTTGCATGCATAATTAGAGCATTGCCAAATTATTGCAGGTCCAAATATGGGTGGAAAAAGTTGTTATATACGGTCGGTGGCTTTGATTTCTACAATGGCATAGATTGGATCATATGTGCTTCTATTTCTGTGAAGCTCCATGCTTTTGATTCTATTTTCACAAAAATGGGTGCATATTATAATATTCAGCGTGGTGCAAGTACATTTCTGGAGGAATTATCTGAAGCCTCAACAATTCTTAAAAGAGCTACTTCACAATCATTTGTTATTATGGATGAGCTTGGCAGGGGTACAAGCACACATGTTAGAGTAGCCATTGCATATATGATCAGAGTTTCATAACAACCAACATACCTACATTTTGCTTACATTTTTCATGCTAGGCGTCTTGTAGAGACATGATACAAGGTTGGTGTAGTCTGTTAGACAAAGCCTGCAGCAATCAAAGCACATGGGGGTAAGAAGTTAGGTCTGTACACCAGGGATTTGTTTGCATTATATACCAGATTTACCCTTGAAGATGAAGCAGATTTGGGAGGAGGTGAGTTCTCCTACTGTACTAGAAGCACTGACCATAACAATCAGCAGGTGCGTGGAATTGGAATGGCACGTCTTGGTTGCCTAAACATCGACTAATTATAGAGTCCCTTCTCATAATTCTTTTGAAAAAATGAGATGGTAGCGATCTGCAGTTTATGTTATTTGCTGAGCAAGGAGCTTTTCTGTCCCTCTCTGGCATACACGAATCTTCTTCTCCATTCAGAGTCCCTCCAACTGAAGATCTTCTCCACGTATCAGGTAGAAACAGGAACATGTCGAAACATACCAAGAAGTATGAAGTGATGAAACCTGGGGCTCTATCGATCCCTCAAACAGTGAAAGACATTCCACGGGTAGAACGAATTCATTCCTTCTGTCAAGAAAGTCCATTGCAATCTTTAGAATGTAATGACATATAGTCTATGGAGTGTGAAAAGCCTGCACTTTATGAGCCCAAATAGTCTACTTATTCAGAGCATGAGAAAGAGATTGCAGACTCTTGAGCATCTGCCCAAGTTGTATCAGAAACACCGAGTTTTCTAGCTTCTTGGTTGGTGGCAGAAGAACCCAGAAGATTTTCACCATACTCGACTATTGCACAAAAGAAAATAGTGTCTTCCTTGGAATATAAGAGAACTTTACTTTTCTATCATAGACCCTTTATAAACGACACATGTTGGTTTAGATCAAGATAGGTTGGCAAATCCTTTGTCCTTGCAAAGTGTGAGGAACAGATGGCCTCTAGTGATGCTGAATGTCTCGCCTTTTCAATGGAAGCTGAAAATCACTCATCTTCTCGGACTTTTCCAATGGAACCTCCTATTTCCACACGATGACCTGTAGGCTTTCGTGTAGCATCAGGGACATGAAGGATCTCCCTACATTGAGTCAAGAGCAACAGCTGGTAACAAGCCTTTTGTAGAACATGTTTGATGCTTCTTTAGAACGAGTGCAGATTTCATCAACCAAGCAAATCCAGAAGTCATCCTCTATACACACACAGGTAGATGAGGGACCTGTCAACCCACTTAAAGGATGTGAGATTCAAGGAAATTCCTTTGGATCTTTCATGGTAACATGGTCAGAGGCTCTTCATTAGAGTTTCTTGGACAAGGATTGCATCTTGCTTGCTCACAGTTCTCATGCTCTATGATGATAAAAGGAAGCAATTCCTATGCATGACAAGGACGACTAAGGCCGAGTCCTACGATTCTATCCTGTTAGCCTCTACTTTGGCACATTTCGAGACCATTTTCTCAACAGTCATGTGTTGTGGCTTTTCTTATACATGTTCAACATGTAGACTAGATCACTTAGGTGGATATTGTCACTGTCATAGTTTCCATGGTGCTATAGAAATGAGTGTGGTGGTTCTTCAAATGACACCACAAAATGAGAGATATGGTGATGGCTTCAAACTTGACATACGATGCTGTCAAAAAGGCACTAAAAACACATCTTCACATCTTAAATGAGCAGGGACACTCATGACCTTTTGCTACCAGGTGACTCTCTACTAGCTCGTGGTTGTAGCTTTTTTGGGTGCTCTATTGCCATTGGAGTAAGTCTCATGCACCTCCATCAATCGGGAACAAGCTCAATACCTCAGGCTTCCCCTTGCAGTCCAACTTGGGCCACACCCTTCTTGCATCTACTGGTGGCCACATGGCCCAAAATCCCTCTCTGAAGCTCTCTACCCATAGTTCCACTAGCATGATGCATATATGAAAACAGTCAAATGCTGGGTGTGAATGACATTCTGAAGTGGAGCAAGATGCAAAGGAAACTCAATGGCATTTAGCTGTGGTCAAATCACACAAATTAGGAGGCTAAAGGAGTTCTTGATGTTCTTGATGAGTTGGATGCTGACAAACTTGGCGCCTTCAATAAATCTGATGCTAATGCAGAAATGCAATGGGCCGTATACTTGAAAAGCTATAGGACACTGAGAAAAAAGGTTCTCACTCCTACTCCAATACCTAGAAATTCCAAACAGGCTAAACAGGTGCTATTCCAGACAATATAAACTCAGAGGGGATGAGTCCAAGTGCCAGACCAGTTCACATGATTTAAAGGTCTGTCAATGTTCGTAAGAGTTGGGGAAATCTATTTGTATGCATGCAAATGTCAGAGCCAATAAAGCACAAGCTGGAAAAGGTTATTGTGGCTGGTCCTCTATGTATGATGTGGGCAATGCTGGCTGCACTAGGTATTTCCTTCTCAGCGAGCACTCTTCAGCCATATATTGTAGTATCTTGTGGAACCTTCCAGTTGAGTTTCATTAGAGTGAATCTCATTCTCAACACAATATATTCAATGAACAGTGCTGATTAAAGCAAAAAGTTGACTTGGAGGGTGTTCAGATACATGATAGGTGGCTTGACCTGATTTGTGATGAGAATGTTGATAGCTGTTTCATTCAAACTTCTGAACTTCAGCAAGAGAACCTCAGAGATTATTGTAACTCAAATTCAACATAGCTCTTGGAGTAAATCACATTATGGAATTCCTCCAAAAACTATGAAGATGCAGCAATTGATTCTTGCCATGCTCTTTGAAGCAAATTAATTACACAAGCTGGTGTCAGAACTGGTATCTCAACAAGAGCAGTCCTACAAGTATTGGTATTTTCAACAGTTCTTTTGCCTGAATGCTTTTATTATGGGTGAATCTTTAAACACGACCTATATCAGTATGTGACAATAATAAAACATGTCTTATAACGAAGTCCAGGGCCATCATGGACAAATAGGCTCCCGTCCTAAGACAAAGACTTAGCAAGGGCATGGAGGAGGGCAAAAGAGCAGACAAGGTCACCCGATGCTGCAAAAGAAGAAGAAGATCCACAAAGTTTTAGAGCCAGATTTGTAACCTGCAAAGTCTCAGAGTTCAAATCCTCATTATTGAGGATTCTCAAAATCAGATATGTTGACACAAATATACTCCTGCTGGAATTTCTCAAAGGAGGCACATAAGCAGGCACTCGCTTGATCCTGACACTAATCGTCATGAACAGCTCGTTGTGACCTCATGTTGGGCATAGGGTCAGAGTTTGATGTTATTCAGCTAGAGTTTGATGTTATTCAGCTAGAGTTTGATGACATTTAACTGATTTTTTGTCCTGAGATACTCTACTATCAGGATGCATAACATCAAAGATTTACCGAGGGTGATGAGGAAAAAATGGCTATACGATTTCCATTTACATATAAAGAGCTTGGATGATTATCTCTTGCCAAAGTTCTCATTCTATGGCGATATGTTGGACCAATGCTGAACATGCCTTCTGGTGTATATTCTTATCATTGAGTACCAATGAGCAAGGGGGAAGTCATTTCACTCTTGGATATGGACAAAATGCCATGTTCAATACTAGTTCTGCTCCTGTAAATGATGAAGCAAGTTATTAGTGCAT
Source organism: Ceratopteris richardii (assembly GCA_020310875.1). Classification (NCBI taxonomy): domain Eukaryota; kingdom Viridiplantae; phylum Streptophyta; class Polypodiopsida; order Polypodiales; family Pteridaceae; genus Ceratopteris; species Ceratopteris richardii. The sequence goes on along the minus strand of CM035407.1, from coordinate 45,170,327 downwards.
CAAGGGATAAGCCCGGGAGGAAGGAGAATTCTCAGAAGACATGTGAGGCTTTTGCTGCTCTTGCAAAGGATTATGAGGTGGCTAGAGGAGTTGTTTACAATAGGAAAAATACACCATGCACATTGATTGGCATGTAGGATTCCTATTTCATGGTTTCACATAAAAACTGAACAACTTGCTGGAGGTCCTTTATCACAGAGTTTTGGTCAAAGAATATCTATGTACCAAGGGTTGTGTTCACTTCCCAGCCATCTTGGAGATTATTAGTGCATGTTTTTATTCTCGCATCTTAGCAGGGTTCCAAATTTATGAGCATTGACCCTTTAATGATATCTGAGGCCACTAGCTCATTGTGCTTAATCAGTCCACCGAAGTAACAGATTTACCATTCTACAAGATTGTTGGAACCTTGGTGGTCAAAAATGTGTTGCAGGCTTGACTATAGTGTGATATATGTGGATATGTTCGATGTAGGGATTGCTCTCATGAATGTTGGACTTCTGGTTGGGGTGGTGTGACTGTCTAGTTGGGATTGTGTCCACAGTTCTGTAGTCATGTTGATCAGCATCAAAGGCTGTTTTGCTATGTTCGGGTGGGATTTGGCTCCATGAATTACAAGTTTTAAAGATGCTGCAACTTCTTATGGCCATCTGGTTCCCTAATTGCTCCTTAATCTTCTCAATAGTTATGTATTCCCCAAACTATTTTTTGGAATTGCAGGTCTTACAATGAACTGTTCAACCAGATATATGCACATTTGGTAGCAAGGTTTCTTCAAGGAGTACTTCATGGCATTACTACACATTTGGCAATAGAGGCAACTTTTATGTTGTTGGGCTGACTGCCCCTCAAGAGAATTGTGTCGCTCAACAATGAAGACTTGAAGATTTGAAGACTTGAAGACTTGTAGACTTGAAGATCGTGAAGATTCAACATGACCTCGATCAATTATGTATGGTCTGTTTTTTTTCTCAGCTTTGTCGAGGATGACAAAGACTAGGTGGGGGAGGGTGTTGGAACCATGAAGTTATGAAGGACCCATGAAGCTATGAAGGTTATGGAATGCTTGGAGGCCTCCCTCGGAGCTAAGGATACTCAAAGGCTCAAGGCCTTGTGGCAGTCTTCCAAAATTCCCATTTTTCCCTCTTGTATACAAGTTCTTTCATAGGAACTAGCTCTTACCTATTTTTGTGAGAAAACCCATAAAAACCAAACCTTAGCCTTCTTCTTTTGTAAAAGGATCCTTTTTAAATTCTTTCCTTATTTTAGAAAGGAGAGCTCTCTTTTGGATACGTGCAAAGAGCTCTCTCTCTCTTAGAAGATTCCCTTTTTTATTTTCCCACCTACCTATTATTTTTAGAATATCTAGTTAATGAAGCCTTTGGCCACTTGTATTCAACGGATTCCTCCTCTTCTCTTATATAAGGAGGAGCTCATTTTGTAAAAGGGAGGTCCCTTGGCTATGGCCTTGGCCTCCATGCTAATGGAAAGAAGGTTCATTTGGCTTCCACATTTCTCCTTGTGTGCTAGGCGTTGATCCATGTGTGTGGGTTTGGCACTTGGGGTTGGCTTGTGTGTGAGCATTGCCCCCCCTTGCTCCTTTTGATGTTGGCCATGGTGCCATTGTTCGTGGACGTGGGTGTGTGTGCATTGCTTGCACTTCTTGCAACTCCTCTTGGAAGAGCCTCTCACTTCCATGTGAGGCGGTTTGGGTTGGTTACTCCCCACACTTCAACACCCAAGAAAGCATCAATCAAGGTAATTGGTTCTAGGTGGACTTACAAAATCAAAAGGAATTCAAATGGATCCATAAACAGGTATAAAGATAGGCTTGTGGCTAAGGGTTTTGCACAAACCCAAGGAGTAGATTATGAAGAAACTTTTTCACCTGTGGCTAAGATGCCAACCATCAGAGTATTGGTAAGTGTAGCAGCATCTAGAAATTGGAATATGTATCAACTAGATGTGAAAAATGCTTTTCTCAATGGCTAGATTTCAGAGGAGGTTTACATGGCTCAACCTGTGGGCTATGAAGATCCAAACAAGATAAAACATGTATGCAAATTGAACAAAGATCTTTATGGTTTGAATCAAGAACCTAGGGCATGGAACCATAGGTTAACAACCTATCTTCAAGACCAAGGATTCATGATGAACAAAGCAGATTCTTCTCTGTTTATCAAGAGGAGTAACTAAAAAATGATATATTTATGTGTATATGAGGATCACATCATTCTTGCAGGTAGTGATGCCAATGGCATCAAACAAATAAAAAACCAAATGATAGGAGCTTAAAATCAGTGTCCTAGGGTTTCTAAAATATTTTCTTGGACTTGAGTTAGTATGCACTAACTCTAGAATCTATATTACTCAAAAGAAATATGTGCAAGACATGTTGAAGAATTTCCACTTGGAGAATCCAAAAGTAGCAAGCACTCCTATGGAGGCAAATCATAAATTGAGTGCTCATGAAGGTGATTTTCTTGAAGACACTGTAGGTTATCAAAGCATAGTTGGGATTTTAAACTATGCAACCTTAACAAGGATTGATATATGTTATGGAGTTCTAAGTCAATTCATGCATAAACCTAGAGCACCTCACTTGGAAGCTGCTAAAAGAATCTTGAAGTATCTCAAAGGTACTCAGAATCAAGGTCTTTACTTCCCATACACATGAGATTTGGATATAAAATTATACTCAGATGCAGGTTGCATAGGATGTAAGGATGACAGAAGGAGTACTTATGGATATTTAATCCTTTGCAGGTGATAAGCCCATCTCATGGTCTCCTAAAAAGCAACCAACTTTTGGTCTATCTTCAACAGAGGCTGAATATAGGGGATTAGCAAATGCTACACAAGAAGCTATTTGGATTAGATTGCTCTACTCAGATTTGGGACTTCACACTCATTCACTTATGATCTTTAGTGATAACAATAGTTCTTTGCATCTTGCAGCCAACCCCATTTATCATGCAAGAACCAAGCATATAGAAGTTCACTATCACTATGTTAGAGAGAAACTCTTGAGAAAAGAGATTCAATTAGCATATGTATCTACAAATATGCAATGTGTAGATTTGTTAACAAAAGCACTTGATGATACTAAGCTTGTAGGTTTAAAACCATGATTGGATTACAGGACATTCAAGAAGATTAAAGAAGCTATGCAAGCCAAGATGTTTGGCTTGAGGGGGAGCTATTGGTGCAAATGTCCAAGCCTTCACAATTAGCTTAGCTTGGAAGACTTTATGTGGAAGCATTTGATGATTCATAAGAACCATAGCTTGTAATAACTTGATCATTTACCATTGTAAAAGGTTTATACCTTGAGAGAATCTTGTAAAAGCCTAAATCTTGTGGAGTTAGGAAGAACAATAGCTACGAGTTTCAATGAGAGAATAATTTCTAGATCAAGAGAATCACTTTTTAGTTGGAGCCAAGTTTGAATTCACATTCAAAATTGGAAAAAATTCTTTATAAAAAGCTTTTGTAAATCTCGTAGCTATGTGGCCTCATCTTGGAGCTCATTTCTTGAACATCTGTAGAGTTTGAGTAGCTTACACCATAGCTCACTCATTCCAACATTATTGAGCATCATTACAATGCCAATGATCTTGTATAATCATGTGTTATAATACATATAGTTCATTGATCATCTCTCTCTACTTCTCAACTATGACTACTCAAAATCATGAACTTTCTCGGATCATAGCTCAGTGAATACGCAACCATTTTGCATGATCTATAGCTTGTTGGAGTTCGTTTAAGTCTACTTTATTCTATCAAAGTTTCTAAGTATTTGGTTCATCCATTTGGGAGAAATCATCGTCAAACTACTCATAAGTCATCTATTGGTTAGTCCCTAAAAAGTCAAGGGTAAGATCGAGATTGCTAAATTGATTTTTCAGAGCATAATTTATCATTTGAGATGATTTCACTTGTAATCATTAGCTATCTAAGCTAATTCAATTCCCTCAAAAGGAATGTTATCAATTGTTACTGTAATGTGAGCTCTAAGCAAAAGAACCAGTAGGTGTATGGACTAAAAGAGCAAGTTTTGTGACACTAGCTATTCATGAAGTAATCTGTTTTGATTCAATTGTTTCAAGCATCAACTCCAAAGTACATAGGTACTTTCTGGTATCATTTTCAAGGTATAATGGTCTACTACACAACTGTGAAGTGTATTAGGGCATGTACAAAGCAAATTTTAGCAGTACCACCTCACATCCTTGAGGTGTCCATCCATCGTTTCCAACAACTAGAATGTACAAAGATAAGACACATTAGGGCAATAGGCATATATACAAGCTGAGGGAAAAAACCTCCAAAAGAGGGAAAAAGTGCTCCGGTGGTCCTAGAGTGTTCACACACATCACTACCTAAGTATATCAATAGAAGCATCCCCAATAATTGAATCTTTCCTTCTTGAATTTATGCTCCTTGACAGCAAGATTACAATTGTTACATAGACATAATCACCTTGTCCACATAGATTCCTACATGTAAAAGCAAATGTGATTACTAAAAGATGAATTTAACTTAAAAGAACTTTTGACATCCAATAGGGATAGATGTCTAAGGGGAAATGATGATGTCCCACAACAAATGGTTCTTCTAGGCTTTGTATGATTTAATGGAGAAAAGATGAATTTTTCTTTTAATCAAACATGCCGAGGTCTTCAAAATTAGAAGGTCTATGAATCCACTTAACTACCTAATTCTTAGCCATCTTGATGGGGAAATCTATTCCAAGCCCACCTTTATATTTATGTTGGTAGAAAATTTTCCAATGTACTTTACCAACCACAACGCATTTACTCTATGGATGATACAAGCAATAACCTTTGATTTTAGAACTATACCCAAAAAATACATTTCGCTAGCTTATTGTCCAATTTGATGTATTTTACATGGGAGCTTCTAGTTAGCATCACAATGTTTCACATAGGTATGTGCATCCATGTGAAGCATGGGCCACCAAAGACCTGAAAATAGAATGGCTTTGATCATACGGTCATGTCCAAAGTGTCCACCTACAACACCATTATGTGTAGCTTCCATTATTCTCAAATAATTGTTCTCATGTACATATAATCTCAAATATCCATCTCTTTCACATTTATATAGATTGTCTCCCATTAATGCATAGTCTTGCATTTCTTGTTCTAGACTACTTTGTTGAGCTAGTCTCATCTCTTTGGTGAAAGTATTTTTTATAAGAATATGACTAAAGGGACACTCCAATCAAGTATGCTAATACAAGCTGGACATTCCTTAATCATTATATGCACATCGAAGTCCATCATTGGACAGCATACACCTAAACATTTCAATGTTTGGAGGGTTCTTTGTTTAGTGTACTCTTGCCCTAAGGCATCAACATGTGCTAATTGCAACCACTTGTGATGTTTGTTGATACACCTTGCAAATATGCTTCACTGATCTTAGGTGATCTTAGGTTCATTAATTTACTCTTGTCCGTGGACTTTATGGTGCTGCTTATACCTCAATCACTTGTTCATTGATTATCCAATTATTGCCCTGAACACATTACAATCCTTGGTGAATATATCACACTTTGGAAACCCACCAAAACTCATAGTTTTTGACCAAAAAGTCACCAAAAATTAAATCCTAAAACAATATCAATTAGGTCATCTCTCCCGAGAGCATCTTTCATGATAGATGGGGTGTGTTGTGATAGAGAGGGTCTATCATGTTTTGGTTTACCATGACGGATGGGTGGTCTATCGCAATAGAGTGTTCCGTCGTGACAGATGAGTTCTATTGCAATAGATGGGTGTCTATCATGGGGCAGGCTCTCAGGATAGACAATGTTCTATCATAAATTTGTTCTATCACAAAATTGGTCTATCATGAGAGAGGGGTCTTTTGCAATAGAGTCTACCTTGATAGAGGATGGTCTATCAAGCCGTTGGTTTTTCACGAAAGATAGGTGATATGACATGATGGAATGGTCCATCATGATAGATAGGTAGTCTATCATGATAGATAGGGTGTCTATAGGGGTGGTCTAGCATGCTAGAGTGGTATGTCATGATAGATGGGTCTATCGTCCCTCCAAGTTGTCATGATAGAGTGATAAACTTAGAGTTTTTTTATGGTTGTACTGTGTTGGGAAAGCATTGAGGAGCCCTTTGCTATGATGTAGATGCAAACAAAAGATGTGACTTTCTTGGTTTGTCACAATAGACAAATGTGATCAGTGAAAACCTTGAAAAAGCTCTGCTGTACTTGTTTGCCGTCTTGGAGATAATGATGATGCTATAACCTACAATAAATCACAAAAACACACAAAATAACAAGATACACAAGCTCTCTATCTCTCTTGAAAATGAGGGGAATGAAGGCGGATGTGTAGATATGCTTAAAAGTGAATTGTTTTAAAAATGAAAATAAAGGTGAGGGGCTATGGTGGAGAGAGGTGAAAAATGATAAAACAATTAACAAGAACCATCAAAATTCACCTAGCAAAGCTTCAAACATCGATAATATATGCTCTTGCCATCACACACTCATCCTCCAGCTATGCTCATCAGCAAGAGTGCCGAATTCGATGTCACTCTAGGACAGTGGTGAGTACCAAGGTCGAGGAGTTCCATCATGTTATTATCAATCCATGGAGACATGAGGATGATATGATGATCATGAGCAAGTGATGTAAGTGAAGGTGATGGTGAGAAGCATGCAAGATGCACACAAACACACACACACAAAAGAGGTAAAGAGTATGAGAAATGGAGGTTCTATTGATCTCAATTACAATAGCTCTCAATGAACTTACAAGCTTTGTTTCCCAAAATCAATCCTCTCAAAAATGAACTCCCTATCTCTATTTATAGTTTTTGAGTAGGTTTGTTCGGTTTCAAACACAATGTCTGGCATAGCTAAAAATTATATCCTATTGCTAATTTGGGGGTCTAATGAGCTCCAAAAAAAATATGAAAATTGGTATGCAGATTCTACCTAAGCCTCTCAAAGTTGAGGCCTCATTGGCTTGCACATAGAGAACATGTTTACAAAATAGGTTTTTTTTGGGTTTTTGTATATACAAGGATAGTGATAAAAATCATTTTTTTAAACTTGAACTATATGAAATATTAATCATTGCCTTCACATTCGATTTGCATACCTTGATTTACATGCTCTTTCATCACCTATGCATGCTCCCTCTTCATTGGCCTTGGCAGTGGGTGCCAATAGGCACCAACTAACACAACATAAAATGCTAGAAAAAATCATAGCATCACCATTCAAGAGATCATGAACTGTACAACTATCATAAACAAATTTAATAACCAAGTCAATATTGGCTTAGTGTTGAAATCAAGAATTGTATTTTCTTGATGCCTAACACTTATAAGGCATCTCACAGTATGAAATAACTACCATACTAGTATTAAGAGTTATCTTTCCAATTTCCATGACAAGATTACATGAGTTGTTAGCACATGTGATGGTATTCCTTGTAGAAGCAAATCCAAGTGAAATGAACAAAATGCATTATGAGGTATTATGTTTGGTTGTACCAAACATCTGAGTCTATTAAAAACTTAGAATAATCATGACACGATGGATCATGATTGCAATGAATAGAAAACAATTGTTGCTCACTCTAAAAATGGCTAGCAGACTTTATGTTAATTGTAGAGGCCTCTACAACAATCATTCCATCCCCTTTCAAGAGACAAAATCCCCCAATTAGGAAGAATTCAAGATCATACTTTATTAAAACTTTGTTCCTCCAAATGATTGTATAGGACAACTAATAGTGCAAGAATATGTAGATAAGTACAAGGAAATCTTATTGATGATACCATATTAAATGCTTGATTTTCTTTAGGTGCATAAGTTTGTGGTTGACTTTGGGAGATGTTATGTCCTCTTGTACACAAGGAGCACTAGCACACCTTAAATGAGCCAATAAAATTGGCCTTGGTGCTAGAGGATGGGCAATCCTCTCGATCTCAACCTTCAAGACAAAAGACTACTTGGATGAGATTTAGGAATCCCACAACTTCAGTTTGAGAACCTAGTAGAGAGATGAATGTCGTTCAAACTTCTAACCATGGTAAGAGAAAAGTTAATTCTTCCATGGTTGACACAACATTTCAACGATCTATTTTGACACAATAAGAAAAATAAAAGGCTTGTCTGAATGGAGCTTGGTATGAATGCCTAGGTTGGCATGCTTATAGGTTGTGTCCCAAGAAGAAGAACAAGATATTTGTAGTGATGGTGGTGGAGATGCAGCATTTCTCATCATCTCATTCAGAGTTTTACCTTTTAGTTATGGACACTAAGATGGACCCTCCATCTTAGAACACACAAACCATCTTGAATATAATAGTCATCAAGAAGGTGACTATTGTGCTAGATGTGGTATTGTCCCCACTTTCACAGAAAGGTATCAATTTCCTAACACCAAACTAGTTTTCATTAGCGGGGAGGTTGATGGTCATCATGTTAAAACATTGTTTCACACAAGATCAAGGCACAATGTTATTAACTCTTCTTTGGTGAATAAATTAAATTTGAATACTAGTCCATCTAAATACACCTACAAAGTAGAGTTAGATGATGGGAAGGGATCCAAGATCTAGGATCCACGAGTTGTAGGATTAAGAACCTAAATTCATACAGATAAACATGGGCTAGATTTTGAGATCACCAATCAAGCTAAATTTGATCTTTTTCTTAGCAAATAGTGGCCTCCAAGCAAGAAGCCAATTATATATTTCAAACTCATGTATATCAATTTTATGATAATGTTCAAAATATAACCATCCATGAGGAGCTCGATGTTCTAAAATACAAACAGATGTTTACCTTTATAGTGGTAGAAGAAAGGTTTAAGTTTGAACATAAAGAGTTATTATCTTTGTAGATTCAAACTAGTTTAGAAGTTGAGCTTGATTCTAGAATGAAAACTAAATTTCAACACTTGTTTCTTTAATAATTTCTTTCTTATCTTCTGCCTCACAAAAAAGTCAAGCACAAGGTTGATCTAGTACCAAGACATCATCCACTGGTCAGACAATCATATCAAATGAGTCTGCAAGAGGAGGTAAAAGCCCCTCATACAATCGAGGAGTATTTGGACAAAGGACTTGTTAGATTAAACTATTCATCTTTTGCGGCTCTAGTGCTTTTGGTTTGCAAAACGGATGGATCATTCAAGATGTGTATAGATAATAGAACAGTAAAGAAAGTTGCAATAAAGTAGAGATGTCCAATGCTTTCCATCAATGAGATTCAAGATGCACTAGGAGGTGTTATTCTATATAGTAAGATAGACTTAAAAAGTGGTTATCATCATATTAGAGTTAGGGATACATAAAACAACATTTTGTACTAGATTTGTTCATTATGAGTATCATGTAATTCCCTTTGGTATGTCAACCTAGAGAAGACACAACTTTGTGTATTTGAGGTTGAGTACTTATGATGTATAGTTTGTGCAGATGGAATTAGATTGGATCCACATAAAGTTTCTGTGATCCTCAGCCAACCAATTCCTCAGAATGAGTGTGAGTTATGATCATTCTTAGGATTATCAAGGTTCTACTAGAAATTCATTGCCAAGTAATGACACATAGCTATGCCACTTAGAACTTTATTGCATAATAATCTAAAGTTTTTGTATGGCAGTATGTAACAACAAGCTTCTGATGCATTGAAACAAGTAGTTTCAAGTGGCCTAGTTTTATAAGTGGTAGATCCATAGAAACGTTTGGAATTGGAAACCGATGCTAGTGGAATCATTGTTGGTGCAGTTTTGATTCAAGATGTCATACAATTTCTTTTGTAAGTAAGAAAATTCTCCATCTCATAAGAGAAATCGGCCTATCCATGAATAGGAACTACATGCAATAGTTCATGCCTTGAAGATTTGGAGGCACTATTTATATGGTGTAAGTTTTAAAAGTAACACAAATCCTCACACATTGAAGTATTTTTGTTCATAGCCTCATCTTTGGTGGAGAAGCTAGATTAGCTACATTAATACAAAACATTTTGGTTAGCCGTGATGTTTTTTTTGTGGAAGATGATATTTAGCCATTACTTTCATGTACTAAGGAGACATTTGTTAGGTCCAATAACATGTATGATACTTTGCTACCTCTTTTTATAGGTGGATAGTCTAGTGCTGGTCCTAGTGAGGCAACTTCTCAACCTTTGTAGGTTTCATGTGATGATGTAGATCATTCCATTTTTTATGCAGATTTACATGATGCACTTGTTGATGAGAGAGCTGATATTGAGTTAGAAGGCTCTAGAGCTCCTTGGACAAAACTCTCTCCCCATGTTCCCCATGGGGGTTGAACCCAAGACCTCCAAGCACCACATGCTTGGTATGAAACGATACATGCGTATCTCATTGCACATGGTTTTGGGAATAGTCCAACTGAGAGCACCTTATATGTTAAGCATGCTAATGATGTGCTTCTAATCATGGTTGTGTATGTTGCTAACATGCTACTCATTGGTCCTCATGAAAAGCATATTGCTGATTTTAAGGCTGATCTGCATGCCTCATTTGAGATGTCTGATTTGGGGCATTTGCATCATTATTTGGGCATTCAATTTATGCAAATTGATGGTCGAATGGCTTTGTGTCAAACAAAATATATTGACAAATTATTGTAATATTTTGGCCTTGAAGACTATAAGCCTATTGCCACTCCTATGGAGACACGTTCACGATTGAGTCTTCGTGATGGTGGAGATGCATTTGATGTTCTCTATCAACAACTATTGGATGCTTGATTTACTTATGCATTACTTGGCCAGATATTCAGTTTACTGTCTCATAGATGAGGAGGTTTATGCGTTGCCCAAGCATCAAGCATTGGAAGGCAGTTAAGCACATATTTTGCTACTTGAGTGGTACCTGGCTACTTGGATTGTTTTATCGCAAGGAGAGATTACTACGGCTAGATTTGCATGCTTCTTCTGATAGTGAATGGAGTGGTTTCTATGACACTCATGTGTCCACTAGTGGCTTTTACTTCATGCTTGGTAGCTCATGCATATCTTGGTTGCGTAAGAAACAGCCTATTGTGGCCACTTCTAATTGTGAGGCTGAGTATAGGGCATCTTTCATAGTGACAATTGAGTGTGTGTGGCTCAGATACTATATGGCTGATTTGGGTGTTGGTCAGTCTTCCATTGCCACCATCTTCAATAACAATCAAAGTGCATTGGGAGTTTTGAGGAACCCTATGTTTGATGCTCACACTAAGCACATTGAGGTGCATTATCATTATGTTAGGGAGATGTTCCCTACTGGAGAGATCAACTTGGCATATGTGCCAACGCAGGAGAACATTGTAGACCTTTTCAAGAAGGCTCTACCTAGGGAGAAATTTCAAGCTTTCCACAAAGCTTTGGGGTTACTTCCTTTTATGGATTGATTCAATATAGCTTGGCACTTCCTTATACATGAGTGCCATCTCCATGTTCACCGCATCATTCCCTAGGGGGGATTTGTTGATATATTTAGGTAGTAATGTGTGTGAACACACTAGGACCACTAGGGCACTTTTTTCCCACTCTAGGGATGATGGAGAGTGTTAATCTCCAAAAGAACAAGTTACTCTTGTATTTAGAGCACCTCTATAACAAGAATAACTAAGATCTTCACCAATTTTAGAAGATCAATACTCAATTGTCAAATTTTCTGAACAAACTGTGAAGAAGGAGAATACACAGAAAGTCTTCTGCACATAAATCACTCATTGCCTTATCAATTGTGTAAAGTTTTTTATAAAACTTTGTATGAGGTGCCGTATAGATTGCGCACCTTCTCCTAGTTGAATCACTCCAAAAGATTCAGTAGAACTTGAGAAATGATCTCAACAACTCACCTATGTCTAAAACTGTTCTTCTGAGAAGACGATTTAGACACGTATGACTTTAAACCTTTGGTTCTCTCAATCTAGAACCCATTTCTACAAATGCTTTTAGCCACAAGTAGCTTACCTTCCAACTTAAAGTTTAAGTACTTGCTTGCTCAAAACTTTAAACTGTGGATAGATAATTGATCAAAACATTCGTATCAAATTTTGCGCCTCCTGCAACTTCACTTCTTCTTATTCACATATGCAAATGTTCCTACACTTAATTCTCTCAACCTGATCAGAATTGGAAGCTAAAAATGTGTACAAAGGTCGATTACCTATAGACTTAGACTTGTACAAAAGCATTTCACAAAATATCTAACACAGAAGGAGAAAACTCAGAAATATCGGGCGCAACATTTTCTTCATTTCTAAGAAAAATTACAATTGAGTGATGAGAGAGTCTTAACTCACTTCTAAGATGTCTAATGACACATACAACTTTTGATTACTCTATTCTCATGCTCTCTCATACTTGTCCCGACATTTTCATAGTATATATATACAAAAAATTTACAACCTTATGACTTCTCAAAGATATAAGTGAAGTATCTGTACATATGTGTACACATCTTCCTCTTCTGAATGTATTCTTCTTCCATGCTTCAGAACTTGAATCTTTCCTTCAAACCTTGACTTCAACTCTTCATCAAAACATCAATTGTTGATTGTCCTACACCAACAAGGGACCCCTCATTGTGATGAGGATGGATATGATATTTCCATCTTTTTTATAAAACCTTTAGAGGAAGAGCCTATTCTAGAAGAATGCATGGAATCGGTGCAAGAGCCAGATGAGAAAAGTGATGAGGACCTAGAGACCATTATCATGGAACCCTTCTGCTCAATAGAAGAGGAGTATCCTTACTCTCTGGAAGCCATCACTCCTTAGTTGGGAAAGGACAATCAAGCTGAACAACAATTCACTCACAGAATGTAAAGAAGGTAAGCACAAAAAGAAGAAAGAGAAATTACCTAAGACAAAAGAAGAAGAACCGCTCATAGAAGTACTAGAGAACTTCAAAACATATGAAATAGAAGACAAAATAGTTATGGTATGGATGCCTAAATGAGGAGCAAGCATTGGAGACGTATATGATAATCGAGAAAAAGCCAAAAAAATAATAGTCACAACAGAAGAAGGAGAAGAAAAATGCACATGCATAGGGCATGATTTGACAGAGGAAGAAGAAGCAGAAGAAGAGTTAACTACCCTATTGCAAGAATATAGAGATGTGTTTTCTTGGAGTTACAAGGACTTGAAAAGAGTAGACCTAGATATATGCTCCCATAGAATTCCTATGACTCTAGAGGCCAAGCCTTCTAGGCAAAAACCATACACCTATAATGATAGTTATGTTGCCAAGATTAAGAAGGAGATAGATCATCTCATAGAAGCTCAATTTATTTATGAAATTGAACATATCGAATGGGTATTTCCCATTGTAGTTGTGCCAAAGAAAAATGGGAAATTGTGTGTGTATTAACCTTAAAAAAGTTAATGCCACCATGATTAGAGAGAGTTATCCTCTTCCTATCACGAAGCATTTATTGGAACGAGTTGCGGGCAAGGAAGTCTATAGCTTTCATGATGGATTCTTAGGCTATAATCAGGTAGCAATTTCCCTTGAAAATCAACACAAAATGGCATTCATCATACAGTGGTGCATATTTTTATTTTGTGTGATGCCATTTGGGCTGACAAATGCATCAGCCATGTTTCAATGACTGATGTGTCACAGTTTTAAGGAGTTCTTACTAAAAAACTTGGAAATTTACGTGGATGACTTATGTGTTGTCTAACATGAGACAGACCCACATCCCTGAATTAAGGCAAGTCTTTGACAAATGTTGAGAATATCAAGTCTATTGAATCTAGAAAAATGTTTTTTCATGGTTTGGCAAGGAACAGATGAATGTGAGAAATGATTCAATGAACTCGTGCATGTGGATGCATTCAACTATGCTATAGGGTGTGTTGACACAACCCATAAATGAAAGCAACATAGACCTTCCCATAGCTTACACAAGCAAACAATTAAATGTAGTGGAAAGGAATTACACCAATACAAAGCGTGAAGGATTAGGATTGATTTATGCAATAAAAAAATTCAGGCATTACATTTTGGCAAACAACTTCAAGTTCTTCATATATCATCAAGCATTGTTGTACTTAGTTAATAATCCATGTAACACCAAAAGATTGATACGTTGGTTTCTATTATTAATGGAGGGATGACTTCAAAGTAGTAGTCAAGGAGCAAAAGATCCACCTAAGAGCCAATCACCTTTCATAGTTAACTAATGGAGGAGCCGCTCAAGGAATAGTAGATGAACTACTAGATGCATACCTGTTTAATCTTGAGATAGTACCTGAATGGGCCAAGACTATTGTCCCTATCCTCACATTTGGACCCAAGAATCCAAGGATCGGGATTGAGAAGGAGAAATCACCAGTCAAAAAGATAGTAGATAATAGCATTTTTGAAGCATATATAAACAAGATAATCAAAAAATTCTTGCTTATTGCATGGAAGAATTAGAATATAAGAATTGGTTGGAATTGGCACATGTAGGTGCATCAAAGAAACATCATTCGAAACACTGTAAATTGCAGACTTTCCATAGGCTCGGAGTGTATTTTCCTTGTATGAAAGAAGATGCATATAGGCTAAGTAAAGAATGTTGAGTTTGTTATGAAAGACCACCTATGGAACATGCCACTATGTATCATGTGTCTCTTACACTATAATGGAGTGAACCAATGGTAACATACTTGAGAACAAGAACATTCCCTTGAGGAATGACTTCAGTAAGAAAACAAAATCTAGAGCAGGAAACTCAAGACTACACACTTATACGTGATAACCTATACAAACCAGGGAGAGATGGATATCTAAGACAGTATGTTTGTGAGAGTGATTATTTGAGCATATTAGAGACTACACACCAAGGTGTTGTAGGAGTCATTTTGGCCCTGATAGAATAATCAAAGTCATATTATTCGGAGATTATGGTGGCCCTCCCTTTGGATTTTTTGATACACACCCTTATGGTTGCAAAGAGCATCAGTGAACCATCCATGAATTATCATCAAGGATAATGGACTTTGAATGATTAGGAGAAACAAGTATGAAAGTAGTAGCAAGCATATATGCGGCCAAGAAGCGATAGAAAGCCTATTTTGATGCAAAGGTGAAAGATAAAGAATTAAAGGAAGGTGACTTAGTCATAGTATATACACTGAAATAGCATGCACGAAAACTATAGAAATGTGGTTATGGACCTATGATTATAAACAGACTTTCAACAAGTGGAGCGGTACAATTAGCCACATTAGAAGGAGAGATAATGTCTAATTACATTATTGGTTGTAGAGTCGAGCTTTATAAGGAACCTCTAATGGAGGAGATGCTTAGAAGACTCACGTTGGCAAAGACACACAAGGAGGAAGAAAAGAGAATATGTGTGAAAGCCTAGATAGAAAGCTCTAAAATGCATTAAACACATGAAATCAAGAAGACAAGGCATAGGGAGAGAACATTATAACCATTTCAAAGGATCTAGGATAGATACCAACACTAACAAAGAAACATCGAGATATCTAATGGCCATGTGTCAAACAAAGTCAACTGCTCATCCTAGCATGATGGATAGGAGACTTCTCATTACGATCATGCTACAACAAGGAAACACCCACCACGAGATAAGGGCATTAATTTATTCAAGTGCTATGATGAGTGTGCTTAGGTTGTCTCACTATAAGGGCTCAGGGCTAGAAATGGTTCCAATTGAGGCATATCTCATAGGGATAGGAGGCAAGGAAACCCCTTGCATGGGTGGTGTGGACCTTCCTATCCTCATACATAGGATAACCTTGACTATGAAGCTCCTATTGTGCCATGATGATGATCTGATAGAGCCACTAAATCTTGGCCAAGATTGTTTATATGATCACTTAGTGCACTTGAGTATTAGGAAACGCTCCCTATAGGAACTTTAGACCAAGAGTGTGTGATAGTGCTTGACTTCCCTAACAATAACCTTCCTAAGGGATGTAACCCCAAACCATATGAAATGAATGTGAAGGAGGATTGGAAGATCTTTGGTCAAATAAGTCACATTACTTCAACATCAACCTAGGTGAGGCCGACGACGGATGACCAATGCTAAGGAAGATGTCAAGAGATTTTCCCCTAGTCTTCCTTTGAACAATAAAAGGTTAACACCCACCAGATGGGTCAGGTGGACTGCATCAGTGGTCAGGTGGGTTGCATCAACAGACAAATGGGGACCATAGTCTCCTCTGGCCCATCCTCCACACTTTCAATAGAACTACCTAGATCAGTTGTGTAGAATGCCTCACTTATTGATGAGCAAATCATGCAAGTGTTGGAACTCCCTTATTTTCCAAAGTAGAGTGTCTTTGTACCTCAATTGAAGACCCATACCCACACACCAACTCTTAGAAAATGCATACTGAAATACGTCCAGAACCCCCCACACAATCCTGTGTATGAGATAACACCTCTCACGACTAACCCTTATCCTTGCAATACCTCACCCGCAACTAAATCTTGTATGAATTCATCTTGACTAACCCACTATCACTTGTAATAAAGATTCATCATAAGCAATGTATGCACTATCTAAGCATGTAGGCTATCTAGCCACCTGCATTAGTTCTTGAAAAAGCATTATATGATTCACCTCACAACACATGGATACACGGGTTATGCAACATTTATGGAAATATTGGGATCGTAATTAGTTTCCATACATAATGTGTTATGCCTTTGTAGTAGATCATCGACACATACATTTTGATCACCATGCAAATCGAAGGAGCCTTCCAGGCTGGCACCAGTAGGCCAATAGTGAATTTCAATAATGTACTGGTAGAGCTTTACCCTGTAAGGAAACCATTAGAACCTCAAAATTTTATGGGACCAATGCCCATTGAAGATCCTCCCATTGGAAGAACCGAAAAGGTACATAGTAACTTCCACTCATTCTAGGGGTTAGCAAGACCACTGGCCCATGCAAACTATATATATGATGCAATGCTATGCTTTACTAGCAAACATGGGGAGGATACCAACTCTTCTCATGAGAATTTGAAGCTCTTCAGAATTCAGAGGAATTATGACGTATTTAGGCTAGGGCTTGATTCACATAATATTTTAGTGCACCCCTACAAAAACCAAATTTCTATAGATTCATTTATTTGGTGACCACTCTTGAACCCCCTATTAGGAAGGAATTGTGAGGGACATTCATTTTGCCCTTGCTAGTTAATGATCCCCCTTTTAAGAAGTTCTATACCTTGGTTGATCTCATCGGAGCCACACTGAAGATCCATGGTACGCACACTTCAACAAAACGAGAGAGGCTCATCTCGAAGCCAATGAAAAAGGGTGATGTTTTGAAGTGGGCAGATATTTCTGCCATTACACCAGAGCTATCAAAACCACTACATATCTGATTGCAACATTTTTCTTTTCTGGCTCAAGATTGTTTCACGATACCACAAAAACGTATTTGGTTCGAGTTATACTTAGCAAATATAGGACCTCAAAT
The DNA here is from genome assembly GCA_020310875.1 of Ceratopteris richardii. Lineage (NCBI taxonomy): Eukaryota > Viridiplantae > Streptophyta > Polypodiopsida > Polypodiales > Pteridaceae > Ceratopteris > Ceratopteris richardii. The sequence goes on along the minus strand of CM035407.1, from coordinate 45,152,817 downwards.
GATAGATCTTGCTAATTGGATTCAAGACCAATTGTATTTAGTAGAGCAAAGATGGTCCCGAAAAAGAGTCATCCATGGTTGTTGTGCTATCACAGGAATTGTATATATGTGCTTAGCGTATGATATACTTGTCAAACATGTTATGACCAATAAAGAGCTAAAGTGGTTTAAGGGTACCTCCAAAAAGGTCCATAAATCAAGCATGGCAAGGGCAGGCAAGTGCATGAAGGGCACGATCCCATGCTTATAGGTCCCTAAGTCACCTTCATCTCAACCCTCCCCTCAGTAGTCTCCCACAATACCTCCTACACATGTACTGCCTATACGTATTCATCTATCACGTCCCATTGTAACTAAAGGCACCACTAGTGCAGTGCTCACATCCAAGAACACTCCACTCCCCACCACTCAAGTAGCTACCATAAAAGTCACTAAAATCCCCACTACCATTGGTGTAGAAGCATTCACTTTTTCAATACCTAACCTCTAGGTGGAACTCATCAAAACAACATGTTTGATTTCAAAATGCAAGATGCATTTTCTAGTGAATTTCACTTCTCAAAAGCACAATTCTTCTCTCAAGAACATGAACGGCCAAGCTATCCCACCTCACCACCTGATCAGGGAAGAGAACAAGTCATGACAAGCTTAGAGGAGGAAGATGGGACAATGACTAAGGACGAATAAGGTGATGATAAAGCAAGCCAAAATAGTCAAGACTCGCAAGATGATGAACAACATGAAGAGAAAGAGCAACAAACTAAAGTTCAAGGAGATACTAGCACACATGAGGAGGACACATTTGATGCCATTGCATACACAGTGTCAGAGGCAAGAAATTCTACAATAAAAACTAGCCAGTGGAGGATTCAAAGCATCCTCTATTGAAGGTTTCAATGAATTGGAAAAATTAATAGGTATAATAGAGGCACATGAAGAATGTTGTAAAAGAAAATTAAAAGCATTGAAGTAGAGGAAGGGGTCTATCAATTTTTTCTTTCTCAAATCCCTCATATAAGGTGTTTCCGATTTTTACCATACGTACATGTAAAAATGCCCATTTTGGCATAAATTCCTATTTTTAGCATGGCTATGTTGCATCACGATTTTCTCTCCTCTCTCACTTGTGAAGACCTATAGGAAACACATTCGGGAAAGGTAGTTAAAGTTCCTTGAGAAGTCCAAGATGCATCAAAGATGTCAGAAGGGATTTCACATGCAAAGTTTAGAACAAATCAAGCAAATCTAGGTAGCTAGTCAAATTTTGGAAATTAGGGAAACAATTTCACTATCACCAAATCACATGAAAACCGATACACTTATAAAGCTTATCAAAGGTAGTATGTAGCCTAAATTTCACTTGTAAATGGATTTTCTAGCACATTGATATGCTATGTGCATTATGAAAAAATATAATTTTTCCACTTAGATCCCACAAAATCTTGTATAGGGATTTATGTTAGCCATACGGTATGGCACGTATAAAGATCATATGTGGCTATACATTTTTACAAATTTTCAAGGCTATCAAAAATACCTACAAACCTTAATGCTAAATTGCAAACATATTTTTTTCCCTCCTCTACCCTATATTTGATAAGAAGAATCAATCCTAGCCATCCATTTGATGAATCCAATGGTTGTAATCAAAAGTAGTTGATCCTAGGGTTGAGAGTTGATTTCTCTAGATCCAAGGGCCCAAATTCATGAAAAAAGCTATAAGAATCCCCCTCCAAGTTCATGGAGAATCATTCTTAGGCATCCATAGGGCCTCACTAGCACATGGTTTCCTTGAGACAATCATCCTCAGTTGAACGTTTGAGGATCCAAGGCGGGCTAGTAAGAACATAGTTTCTAGAATCAACTTTAGGTTAGAATTCCAAACTAGGATAGGTTCATAAACCCAATGGTTTCTCTATCTTTGGTCACCCTTAGTGGAGCATGTGAGTGAGTTATAGTTGGTTTTACTAGTTTTATAATTCTTTAGATAGACATTACGATCCTAAATATAGGGTCAATGAAGTGGTTCCTATCCTCTTACGTGTGACATTTAGCTGAACTATCATGGTGGGAGGGTTGTGCAGACTCCCTTTGACCACTACATTTCCTAGCTTGCATATCATGATGCTCATGCACATATATTCATTACAATCTCTTTTAACTCACATTACCTTGTCTCTTAATTTATTTTTGCATGTCTCCTTTTAAGTCTTTCTATGGTGAGAAGGTTTTGCAATCTTGCATTGAACCAGTGAGGATTATCCACTGAGATTGTGAGAATAATTTTCTTTATATTCATAAATCATGGCCCACATGCATGCATACTATCCACAAACACCCATGCATATTCTTCAATTTTGAAAGTGTATAAGAAGATCCTTTTCCAAACCATTCTTCCTTTCAAAATTGATTCATGTGTATGGTTCTCTTTTGTTCTCATCATATTCATAAATCATGACCCATATGCATACACACCATCCACAAGCACCCATGCATATGGATTGAATTTTGAAAGTGTATAAGAATCTCCTTATTGGACCATTCTTCCTTTCGAAATAATCATCACATCTCTCCTCTCCAAACCCAACTTCACCTTTACCTTCACATTTCAGTTACATAAACCTTCGAACACTCACTAGCTTCATACACTTTGTGTGTGCCGCAATCGGACCCGATCCACCTAGATTGCGATCACCTCCACATTTGAACCTCACATGAAATGCTTTGCGGTGTTTGCTTTTGATCCTGTTGGGAGGTTGTGATCCATATCCTTTGTTGCATATTTTTCATCATCATTTCATCATCACCATCATCGTTCTTGAGTGTTGCACTAGATTTCTCACAATATCATGCACATCTTTGTCGTGAAGTAAATGCATCTGTGAGAAATCTAGAGGATCGAGCATCATTTGCATGTCCACTTAAGATGGAGGAAGGATTGAGATCCTTGATTGTTGAGAAACAAGGGCAAAGAGTAGCCTCTTCTATGTTAAGAAAGAAGGGAAACTTCAATGGCATCAACATTACAAGCTACATAGATTTGTTTGAAGATCAAGCTATTATTTTTGGTCCTCGCAAAGATCTTTTCATAACATTCTTTGAATAAATTGTTGATAGCTCTATCATAAACCATCTCACTCAATATGATAGTCTTTCTTGGAGTGAGTTTCAAAAGGAGATGCTCAAAGAATTCTATCATGAGGACTATAGCCAACATAATCAGGATGGATTCTTAGGGTGGGTTAATTCCCTAAAGCCTAGTAGCTCTATTACTCACTTACAAATGAGTATATTATATGCTAAGAAAAAATTCATAATGAGGATAAGATAACTTTGGAACCTGACCTTGTGATCAATTTTCTTAAGCTTCTTCATCTTGAAGCTCATAGGAAATTTGAATGGTGACTAGAAGAGCTAGATACATGCTATGGTCTTAGTGACAATTAGCAAAAAGTGCATAGAGTAGTGTTGTATCCCATAGACATCAAAGACAATCCATGCTATCTGAGGAAACTAGTCTTCCTCAAGCTAGCCTTCCACAAGCTAAGGAGCAAGTTAGAGAACAATCCCAAACAATCCCATCCTATGCTTTTTGGTTCTACTTCTGTTCCTTAAATGATGGAGCCTACTCAATGTCTTAAAGTAGAGCCAAATAAAAGTGTAGTTGAACAATCTCAAGTGGAAATTATCACTAAGAAAATGGAGAGTCTTATTGCCAAAAAATCCAATTTGGCCATAATCATAGATGCTTTACAATATAATTACATCAAAACTTTCCATTATCAAAAGATTCCAATGTCTTTTCAAGAGCCTAATCAACATGTTATAGCTCCTAATCAAAATCCACATGTAGCTCCTACTCATGCATATCAAGTTCCTCCAATGCATAATCCTTCAATGCAAAATCATCATCCTCATGTGAAAAATCCTCTAATGTATCAAAACATGTATCGTCAAGCTTCTCAAATACCTTTTCAAAATCCTCAAAATCATCAACCATATACTATGGAAGCTCCTCTTGCACCTCAAGTACAACATGTTCCTCCTCAAAGTCCTCAAACAAATCAATTGCCTTACCAAACCAAGATTATCTTCTTCAAGCAATACCTTACTAAAAAAATCCTTGATTTGAAAATTTCCTATCACAAGTTAATCAAAATCCTCAAAATCTGAATGGTTTTGTGTGTGCTCCTCATAAATGTTATTGGTGTGATTCATTAGAGCACTTTTTGAGAGATTGTGAGCTATTGAAGGCCTCTAAGGAGAAACGACTAGTAATATACATAGACAAGAAAATTTGTGACTATTGATCTAGACTACCTTTGCAAGGAAATTATGGTAAGGTAAAGCAATATGAAAACATAACCATTGTTGGAGCAAATCTATGACAAGCCTAAGTATTGGCTTGAGTCCCACAAAGTCATGAAAAAAGCTTTAAAATGAAGACTATGTAAAGTTCACTTGTGAACTACCTCTTGTAACTTTTGAAGAGTTTACTTAATGTAAAAGTAAGAGAATCTTAAGTGGTTGAGTCCACTTGATCAAAAAGGGAAAGAGGAGCCACGAATTTGTGATTTGTGGTAGGTAGAGAATCAAATCAATCATTGATTGATTGGGGAGTGATTGAGGGAAGTTAGCCTCCCAAACTCAACTATAAATAGATGGCAGTTTTAGTCATGGTTAGAGAGACCTATGTGAAGACCTCCAAGAGCTGAGCTTTATGCCATATCAAGGTGTGATTACAAGGCACACATATGTATCAGTAAGTTCATTGTATTGTACAAGCAATATACTTTCATTTTCATGATCCTTTGGGTTCATATTTCCATGTTCTTGTGAAGTGTACTACTCACTCCCATTACTCTCAGTTTTCTCAGTCAGTTTGCAGAGATGGTTTCTCTGAGCTTGGTGCATCATTTTCAGTGATTTAACTTGGTAAAGTTAGCTCTATAAGTCTACTATATGCTCACAAATGTTCATGTCATTTGGATGTTGCAATCTTCAGTTATCTTCAGTTGAAGTCAACAGTATCTGTTCATCTTCACTTCTCTGTCAGGTACCCGACTTTTTCACTCACCTTGTCAGAGTCATTTCGCAGTGGTTACTTATCCAAATTCAATGCTTTAAAGCTTGCTGCATTCAGCTTACTATCTAGTATAACCATACAAAGTTTCATAATCATTGGATTCCTAAAGTTTGCATTATGCCCATTTTTCTGCTCACTGGTCTCAAACTATAGCAGCCCGTGAAAATTGGGATGATGTCATCACTTGTTAAAACTCATTCTCAGTGTGTGGTTTATTATTTTTGATGAGATTACTCTTGAAAGTTATCTCTTTAAGCTAACTAGACTTCCCCAAGAGGAATTAAGCTAATTGCTGCTGTGCTCAAAAAATTATGCAAAACACTGGACAGGTGTATGAACCAAAATAGCAAGTTTTTCACCTCTGAGCTAACTCCAACTTATCTGTTTTGATCTATCTTTTTGAGAGTGATCTTTCAAGGTACATAGGGTGTCTAATACATCAATTGGCAAGCTAAAAGGGCCCACCATATACTCCTGGAGTTCATTTGGCTGGTGTAGACCAAGGATTTTGCAACACCTCTTCATCTTCAAGCACATACCTATCCATCTCTTCACAGTGGTACCAGAGCAAGGTTGGACAACATGGCAGATGGATTTCCTTCATCAATTGACAAATTGGACAGAGGTAACTACTCAGCTTGGTCATTAAGAATGGAAGCTTATCTCCAAGGTAGAAGTTTATATGGTTATGTGGCTGGAGATGAAGTTATGCCAAGTTTCAGGAACAAAAGTCAACCAACACAAGAAGAGCAAGAAAGATTGAGCACATGGTGCTCCAAGGATGCACTTGCAAGGTCTTATCTCCTCAACTCTATCTCAGATTTTTTGTTGCCTCACATTAGAAGTTGTAAGACATCTCAGGAAGTGTGGGATGCACTTGAAGCCTTCTTCTCTTCAAGTACTAAAGCTAGGAAGCATCAACTATGGCTGGATTTCACAACTCTCAAGAAGGCTCCCAAACAAAATGTGACTGATTTTGTCACAAAGCTCAAGGACATAGCAGATCAGTTGGGAAGCATTGGAGAGGTAATAGATGAACAGCAAATTGTAAGGCAATTCATTAATGGCTTGAAGGCACATGACAAGTGGGAAGCATTCACCACAGCTATGGATTTGTACATGGACATGCATGTACTTGATTTCAATACACTCATTGGACAACTACTTACTCAAGAGGCAAAGCTTATAAAAAACGGAGAAAGCTCTAAAGGTAATCAATCTTCAGCTTTACACACTGATAAAAGCAAGTACAAAGATAACAAAGGAAAGGCAAAGAAAGTGGATGATGAAGCAGGTACATATCAAGCTAACTATGCAGGTAGAGGAAGAAATGGCAGAGGTAGAGGAAGAGGAGGTAGACAAGGCAGGGGGAGATCCCAAGACTCCAACTCATGTTCTATTTGTGGATTAACTAATCATACAACTGAAAATTGCTTTAGGAATTCCAGGAATCAAAGAGGCAGAGGATACAATAGAGGAAGTTATGGCTACTCAAGAGGAAGGTTCAACAACTATCATGGCAACTACAACAACTACAATCATTCAAACTATCAAGGAGGCTACAAAGGAAGGAGAGACTACAATAACTACACAGAAGACTCAAACAAAGAGGATTCATTATTGATCATGAACATGGCTATGCCACAAGGTAAATCTGATGAGCATGTTTTCTACATAGATTCAGGTTGTTCAAATCATGTGGCAGGAAATGTGGCACTCCTATTAGATTTAGAAGATCCAAGGAATACGCATGAGGTACAAACAGGAGATGATACAAAACATCCTATGGAGAAAATAGGCAATGTCAAAGCACCTGATGGAAACATCAACCTACTTAGTAAGGTACTCTATGTCCCTACCATTACAAAGAATTTGATAAGTGTTGGGCAGATAGTAGAGAAAGGGTTGCAAGTCAGGTTCACAAAAGCAGGAGCATTTGTTGAAGATCCAAGTCAAGGATTCAAAAAAATTGCAAAAGGTGAAAAGACAGGTAGATTGTTCACATTTGAATTACAGGACACTAGAAACATTGCTCTCTTTAATTATGGTAGTCAGACACTCACAGAATTGGAAGTATGGCACAAAAGGTTAGCACATATGGGTGAAAGGTCATTAAAGCAAATTTGCAGGGACCAAAGTGTACTTGGACTCCCTAACTTGTCAAAACAACATATGATTTATAAGTGTAGTGCATGTCAATTTGGAAAGTCTCACAGGTTACCATTCATGAAGAAAGGTTATATGCATGGAGATCTCTTGGAGTTGGTTCATACAGATGTATGGGGACCTAGCAAGGAAGCTTCAATATCTGGATCAAGGTACTATGTCTCCTTTATTGATGATTGCAACAGATGGACTATCCTATTCTTTATGAAACACAAAGATGAATTTTTTTCATGTTTCAAAAGATATTTGGCCCTTGTGGAGAATCAAACAGGTAAATCACTAAAAAGGCTAAGGTCAGATGGAGGGGGAGAATACTTCTCCCATGAGTTTGATTCTTTTCTTCAAGAAAGAGGAATCAAAAGAGAGGTAACTACAAGGTATACTCCTGAGCAAAATGGAGTGGCAGAAAGGAGGAATAGGACAATTGTTGAAGCTGCAAGGTCTATGTTAAATGAAAAGCATTTACCTAATTACTTATGGGCTGAGGTTGTATCTACAACTACTTACTTGATTAACAGGTTGCCTTCAAAATCCCTTGATGGAATGACTCCATATGAGGCTTGGAATGGAAGAAGACCAAGCTTAGATCATTGTAAAATTTTTGGATGTATTGCTTTTGCTCATGTTCCTTCACAGGTTAGAGGCAAGATGGATCCAAAGGCAGAAAGGTGTGTATTTATTGGATATGACAACAATCAAAAGGGCTACAGGTTATACAACCTTACCAACAAAGGATTCTTTGTAAGCAGGGATGTAGTTTTTGATGAAAACAATTCATGGTATGAAGATTCATGCAGGAAGGTCAATTTACCATATAATCTTGAAGAAGATTTTCTAAAGCTTGGTAGAGAACAACCAAAGGTTGAAGAACAAGACACCTCAGAGGATGATGAAGAATCTCATATGGAAAAGATCAAAGCATGGAAGTCTAAAGGTAAAGAAAAATTGCAGGAACTTGGACATGAGGCAGAATCATCACATCATGGTCTAAGAAGATCTATGAGGGAAAAGAAAAAACCAGAAAGGTATGGGTTTGACACCTCATTAGTAACTAAACATTCTATCTACATAGCACAAGACATAAACCAAGAGGAGTCATCATCATTTGAAGAGGCCAAAGCAAAAACAGAATGGAAGCATGCAATGAAGGAAGAGATTGAAGCACTTGAGGAAAACAACACTTGGGATTGGGTGCCCAAGACTTCATCCATGAAGGTAATAGGCTCAAGATGGGTCTATAAACTCAAGAAGAATTCTGATGGTTCCATTAACAGGTATAAGGCAAGGCTTGTAGCAAAAGGCTTTGCACAAACTCAGGGAATTGATTATGAGGAGACTTTCTCTCCTATGGCAAAGATGCCTACTATTAGGGTTTTGCTTAGTATTGCCTCTTCCAAGAATTGGAAGATACTTCAACTAGATGTAAAGAATGCATTCTTGAATGGTTGGATAACAGAAGAGGTATATATGGCACAACCACCTGGTTTTGAGAATCAAGTCTATCCTGATTATGTGTGTAAACTTAACAAAGCATTGTATGGTCTCAAGCAAGCTCCAAGAGCTTGGAATTTCAGGCTTGTTTCATTCTTGCAGGACAAAGGCTTTCAACCAAGCAAGGCAGATCCTTCACTCTTTATTAAAAAGAGTAATTCTGAGGTCATCTACTTATGTGTATATGTAGATGATATTATATTGACAGGAAATGATGCAGATGGTATGAAGAAGATCAAAGATCAGATGAGAGAAGAGTTCAAGATAAGTGATTTGGGTTCACTTACCTACTTCCTAGGTTTGGAAGTTGTCTACAAAGATCATGGTTTGTTTCTCACTCAAAGAAAGTACATTAAGGACATGTTGGCATAATTCAAGATGAAAGATTGTAAGATTGCAGGTACTCCAATGGAGGTCAATCACAAATTGAGCTCACATGAAGGTGAACTCATAGAGGACATCACATCATATCAAAGTCTAGTGGGTAGTCTCAATTATGCCACATTGACAAGAGTAGATATATGTTACAGTGTGAGTGTGCTAAGTCAATTTATGCACACACCAAGGAAACCACATATGGATGCTGCCAAAAGGATTCTCAAGTATCTCAAAGGAACCATAAATGAAGGACTTTATTATCCTTATGTATCTGATTTAGGTTTGAAGCTATTTTCTAATGCAGATTGGGCTGGCTCTAAGGAAGATAGAAGGAGCACTTCAGGTTATCTTACCTTTGCAGGTTCAAAGCTTATTTCATGGTCATCCAAGAAGCAACTTAAAGTTGCTCTCTCTTCTATCGAAGCTGAATACAGAGGCTTTAAAATGAAGGCTATGTAAAGTTCACTTGTGAACTACCTTTTGTAACTTTTGAAGAGTTTACTTAATGTAAAAGTAAGAGAATCTTAAGTGGTTGAGTCCACTTGAAAGAAGAGCCACAAATTCGTGATTTGTGGTAGGTAGAGAATCAAATCAATCATTGATTGATTGGAGAGTGATTGAGGAAAGTTAGCCTCCCAAACTCAACTATAAATAGATGGCAGTTTTAGTCATGGTTAGAGAGACCTATGTGAAGACCTCCAAAAGCTGAGCTTTATGCCATATCAAGGTGTGATTACAAGGCACACATATGTATCAATAAGTCCATTGTATTGTACAAGCAATATACTTTCATTTTCATGATCATTTGAGTTCATATTTCCATGTTCTTGTGAAGTGTACTACTCACTGCCATTACTCTCAGTTTTCTCAGTCAGTTTGCAGAGATGGTTTCTCTAAGCTTGGTGCATCATTTTCAGTGATTTAACTTGGTAAAGTTAGCTCTATAAGTCTAATATATGTTCAAAATTTTTCATGTCATTTGGATGTTGCAATCTTCAGTTATGTTCAGTTGAAGTCAACAGTATCTGTTCATCTTCACTTCTCTGTGAGGTACCCGACTTTTTCACTCACCTTGTCAGAGCCATTTCTCAGTGGTTACTTATCCAAATTCAATGATTTAAAGCTTGTTGGATTCAGATTACTGTCTAGTATAAGCGTACAGAGTTCCTAATCATTGAATTCATAAATTTTGAGTTATGCACATTTTTCTGCTCACTAGTCTCAAACTGTAGCAGCCCGTGAAAATCGGGATAAAGTCATCACTTGTTAAAACTCATTCTCAGTGTGTGGTTTATTATTTTTGATGCGATTAATCTTGAAAGTTATCTCTTTAAGTTAACTAGACTTCCCCAAGAGGAATTAAGCTAATTGCTGCTGTGCTCAGAGAATTATGCAAAACACTGGACAGGTGTATGAACCAAAATAGCAAGTTTTTCACCTCTGAGCTAACTCCAACTTATCTGTTTTGATCTATCTTTTTGAGAGTGATCTTTCAAGGTACATAGGGTGTCTAATACATCAATTGGCAAGCTAAAAGGGCCCACCATATACTCCTGGAGTTCATTTGGCTGGTGTAGACCAAGGATTTTGCAACACCTCTTCATCTTCAAGCACATACCTATCCATCTCTTCACAACCATCACAGATGCATGAACTAGAGGAGAAACTAGAAGCTCTTGATGAACAAGAAGAAGAATCGAGTAAACCCACAAACAAAGCTGACCTTTTTTGTAGAGGCTTTAGTAAGAGCATGAGATGAGATTAGGAGAATAGCAACTTGGGAGTCACCAATAGAAGATGAATCTCTTATTTCTCACATATCCAATGTAAAAGAAAAATGAAAAAGGGATGAAAGAGAGCCTAATGAAAGAACAGTGACTCAAAAACAAACCTCAAAGGAAATAGAAACCATCACAGAGCAAGGGGATGCATTGCAACTCAAAGATATATTTTGGTAGTGATGTGTGTGAACACACTAGGACCTTCGGGGCACTTTTTTCCCTCTTTATGAGGTTCCTCCCCCCCCCCCCCCCCCCTACAGCTTGTATGTATGCCTATAACCCTAGTGGGTGACTTATCTTTGTACATTCTCTTGGTAATACATTCATTATTGTGTGTTGTGCTCCAAGCTTCTTCTTCCTTGTGCTATTCGAATGCTTTAGCATACCTCAAACTCTAACAATTGGTATCAAAGCAGGTCAGTGCTTCATTTAGGGCATTGTTGACACTCCTTCAACCACAGTCCCAAAATTGCACGAAAAATTGTAAGCATAGTTATGGAAATTAGGAGTTCAAAATGACTTTACTGTGTGGTGTCCAAATCAAGATCTGAGGTAGATTTGGCCTCCGAACACACTATCCTAGTGCTTGTGTAGGTGATTTCCTCTTTTTGTGCCAAACATATACATGTTTTAGTTCACTAGTATAAGCGCATCAAAGTCTACTATAGTTTTAGCTTGAGGATAAGTTGGATGGTACTGATTACCCATTATGGGATTATATGTTGCATCATGTATTGGTTGCAAACGGACTATGGAATATTGTGCAAGGTGTAGAAAAATGTCATGCTACAACTACAAATACAATTACTAAAGGTGATGCAGATGGCATTGAAGATGATGCTCTTCAGGCTCCCCATTATTCCTCACATTCACTCTTGCAAAATAGCAAAGGACGCTTGGGATACACTTACCACTTTATACTAGGCAAGGTATATGGCTCTTGTTTCTTACCTCTAAAAATAGTTGAAGAGGGAGCATATGAATAAAGGAGATCGAGTGGATAGTTTTTGGACAAAGATTAAAGATTTGGAGAAATAGTTGATTTTGACTCATGGAGTGTTGCTAGACAATTCACTTGTGTAGACTGTTCTAAATGGTCTTCCAGATTCATATGAGTTTTTTACTTCTACTCTTTGATTGATGATGAAAGGAAATCCAAATTCCTTAACATTTGAGGAGATAGTCTCTATGTTTTCACAGGAATATCAGTCTAGGTAGAACATTTCCATTATGCATGTTGTAGATCAAGCTTTCCTAACTAGTCAGAAGGGTAAAGGTAAATGGAGCTCATTTACGAGTAAGCAAAAACTTGCTAATTATGCACAATCAAAGAAGGATGACAAAGACAAGAAGAAAGTAGAAAAGCAAAAAATTGTTTTGTAAATACTATAAAGGAAATGATCATGTCATAAAGAGTTATCCAAAGCTGGATACAAAATAGGCAAAGAAAAAAGAGGTTGGTATGGTTGTTGCAGATGCCTCTACACCTAAATAAACGTCTGCAAATCTTGTGCAAAATGAAGAATGGGGATTTACTATTGTTCGTAGTTATGAGCCATCTTCTCATGAACAGTGTCTGCAGTAGACTCAGATGTTTGGTACTTTGATTGTGGGATAACCAAACATATTACCTCATAGTGCAATTTCTTCACTTCACTTGAGCCTCCCCCTAGAAGGAATACTATCACATGCGCCAACAACTCCTCTTATCCTATCATGGAAGTTGGTAAAAGTATTCCAACTACTACGGATGGTAGTTCTTTTACATTGTCAAATGCTCTATTTATGCCAAGAATCAAGAAAAATCGATTGTCAATTTTAGCATTAGCCAAGATGGACTTGGTTGTGAAATTTGTTGATGATAGATGTACAGTTCATGATCTGTCAAATGGTAGCATGATGATTGCTTCTAGCATTTTATATCATGGGTGTTATAAGTTCATAGATTATGCAAAATCTATGAATGATTTAGCACGTGTAGTTCAAGATTCTCAAGCTATGTCAAATGCAAAGCTTTGGCATGCACGCTATGGTCATCTAAAATTTGCTAGTTTTCTATGCCTATAGAAATCTTAAATGGTGTCCTCTTTATGAAAACTTGAGGCACCTGGTAAACATGTCTGTAAAGGCTGTATTTTGGGAAAAATGCAGCATTCCTACTTTCCAAAAGATGGTTCAGTTTGAGGTACTAAAAAATTACAGCTTCTTCATAATGATGTCTATGGTCCTATGCAGACACCTTCTTTTGGGAACTACCTTTGCTTCTTGACTTTCATTGATGCTTTTCATGCATGCATGAGTGTATTGATTGAAAGAAAAGTCCAAAGTATTTACGTGCATCAAACAATTTTTCGTTTTGGTTGAAACTTTGTCACCATGTACAATGGGCACACTTCATTTTGATTTAGGGGGGGAATATATGTCTTCTAACTTTAATGCATTTCTAGCTGAACATGGAATAAAACATCAGTGTACAGTGCCATATACACCTCAACAAAATGGAGTTGGTGAAAGGAAGAATAGGTCACTCATGGAGATGGTGAGTTGTATGGTCAAGAGTTTGTCTTTACCACATAGTTTTTGGCTTGAGGCTATTAGATGTGAAACATATGTACTTAAGAAGTGAAAGAACTTGGAGAAGCTTATAGGAGGTAGAAAAGTGAGTTATGAGGCGATGACATTTGGTCCAACCAACTAGCACAAGACTAGCTCTTGAGCTTATGGAGACTCAAAAAGACCTTATAGGCATGCGATAAGTGCAATAAAATGCACTATGTACTTTGGAGCATCAAGGAGAAATAGTCGATACAAAGGAGATAGTTTTGTGCATCGACTAGCTCAAAAAACGTATTATCTTTTGATGAGACAATGAACTTCAAATGCTCATAGTGACCAAGGTGATTACAATAAAAAACAATCCTTTTGCAAGAGTGATACACATAAGGTTGAGTGTATAGAATGCACAAAAGTACAAGGAATAAGCAAAATATGCTTTTCGAATGAACCATATACTCAACAATGGTACCTCCTATTTTTTAGGAATATGTAGAGATTGATGTTGAGATAGAAAAACTACGATTTCTCACAATTTACTAAAGACAATGCTTTGAAAATTTACACACCTAAACTAGACACTAATAACTTTCGAAAATGAGTCCTTTTTCATTGAATTTGGAGCTCTGTAGAGAGAACGGCAATCTCTGCAAGCTTACTGTTGTTGAAGAAGATGATGTAGAAAAATGAAGGAGTAAGACAATGATGGCCACAAGTGTATGTATGTTGTTTCCATGTAATGTACAAGTGATTTGAAGTCATTATATAGACTATTGAAGTGCTTCACGGCTTCTACAAGTGGATTTTGAATTCAAATGAAGGCATTAAAGGTTGTTGGAGGGAATCAATTCACTTTCCTATAATCTAGGGAAAGTGAATATCTAGTTTGACCTACTTTTAGGTGATTGATTGATTGATTAGAATGCAACCACCGTAAACTCGTGGAATTTGGGCTCTCTATTTATTCTTTTACATGTGTAAAGCTCTAGGATTTTACAATGGTAAACGGTCCATGAAAAATATTTTAAATAAATACAATAAATGAGCATAACTAAAAGAACTCTCCAATGGATATTCTCTCGAAGTAATCCAAGCGATAGCTTTTGATGTAGATCAAATCCACCTCAAGCATAGTGTACTCTTGATTTTGCAATAGCTCTCCCTCAAGATAAAGCATGCTTGAGTCTTCATTCTCTAATAGGTTGAATATCTACCATAGCTTTGAATCTACAAACCTTTATTCCATCAAGTGCATTCGTTATCATATCTGCTACTTATCAATTGCAACAAAAGAAGTGTAAATCTCCTTTGCCATTAGCTTCTCCCTAATGAAGTGGTAATGAACCTCTATGTGTTTGGTTCTTGGATGGAAAATAGGGTTTGTTGCTAGATGCATATAGCTTACATTATATCCAAATATGTGAAGTTTGGAACTCACAAGTCCCAAATCTATATACAATGCTTTTAACCATATTACCTCTTGAGTTGCTATGGCCAAACCTCTATACTTTGCTTCAATTGAGGATAAAGCACTTGTAGGTTGCTTCTTGCAACTCCAGGACACTAGCTTTGAACCTACAAATGTTAAGTAAGCACAGGTACTTCTTCTATCACCTTAGCTCCTACCCAATGTGCATCTGAATAGATTTTGATATGCAAATCTGAAGCGTAAGGATAGAATATACCTTCATTGATTGTACCTTTGAGATACTTAAGTACTCTCTTAGCTACATCCATGTGTGGTCTTCTTGATGAGTGCATAAATTTTCTTAGCACTCCCACATTATATGAGATGTCTACATAAGTAGCATATATCAAGCTACCTACGAAGCTTTGATACTCTTTCATGTCCTCAATTTTCTCACCTTCATAAACACTAAGTTTATGATTCATCTCCAAAGGTGTACTTGTAAACATTTTGTTCTCCATTTTGAACTTGAGAAGTAGATCTTGAATGTATCTTCTCTTAGTTAGATACATTCCTTCATCTGTATAAATCACTTGCATACCTAGGAAATATGTGAGCTCACCTAAGTCATTGATTTTGAACTCCTCTTGCATGTGTCTCTTGATCTTTTGAATGCCTTTTGATGAATAGAGAAGGATTTGAGTTGCTAGGTCTGAACCCTTAATATTGAAGGTATGTAGCGAACCTATAAGTCCAAGCACTAGAAGCTTGTTTCAATCCATACAATGCTTTCTTAAGTCTACAAACATAAGATGCATGATTAGGGTTTTGAGAACCTGGAGGTTGTGACATGTATACCTCTTCACTTATCCAACCATTTAGAAATGCATTTTTTACATCAAGTTGGAGGAGTCTCCAATTCCTTGCAGTAGCTACACTTACGAATGTGCTAATTGTAGTCATGTTTGCAACTGGTGAGGATGTTTCCTCGTCTATACCATGATTTTGTGAGCATCCTTTGTTAACTAATCTTTCTTTGTACATGCAAACTTATCCATATGAGTTTCTTTTATCTTTATATACCCATTTGCAACCAATTACCTTTTGATCCGACAACATTGGAACCAAATCCCAAGCGTTCATCTCCTTCAATGCATCTATTTCTTCTTTCATGGACTTTTTCCAATTAGTATTTCCCTTTGTCTCTTCATAGGTTGAGGGTAACTCTGAAAATGAGTCTTTTGCCAATTATATTGAATGCTTTGTAACAAATGTGGAATCATATCCATACCATTCTGGTTGTTTCTTTTCTCTTGTTCATCTTCTAGGAGCTTGCTTAGAGCATTCACCACAATCCTACATCTTTGCTTTGCCTCTTGACTTCCATAGCTTGTAATCCTTTTCCTTTTCATCTTGGTAATCATCTATATCACTTCTTCGATTTTGGACGTGTGTATCATGCTTGCTTCCTAATTGATGAGAATCAGAATCAACATCATATGGTAGAGTTACCTTTTGTTTGTCTTCATCATACCAATGCCTATGTTCTTCAAACACAACATCTCTACTTGTAGTGAATTGCTTGGTTGAAGGATTATAGAGCCTCTAACCCATTTGAGTTGAGTAATACCCACTAAACACTACCTTTGTTGCCCTTTCATCTAGATTACCTTTTATTTGTGATGATACATGAACATAAGTTAAACAACCAAACACCTTGCAATGTCCAAAACTAAGCTTTCTTCCATTCCATGCTTCATAACGAGTCATACCTTGAAGTGATTTGGATGATAGTCTATTGACAAGGTACACATCAATCAAAACAACGTCTAACCATAGATAATGTGGCAACCTCTTCTCTTCAAGCATTGTTATGGATGATCCAACCAATGTCTTGATTATCCTCACTACAATTCCATTCACTTGAGGAGAGTACCTGGTAGTCACTTCCCTTTGATACCTTTATCCTATAAGAACTCATCAAACTCCTTTGAGAAGTATTCTCCCCCCCCATTAGATCTGAGCTTCTTGAGTGATCTACCTATATGATTCTCCACATGTGCTAGAAACTTTTTGAAGCAATCAAACACTTCATTCTTACTCTTTTAGAATATTCCATCTACTATGGTCATCAATGAATGAGACATAATACCTTGATCCTCCCACTTAAGGTTTTGACTTGGTTCCCATACATTTGTATGTACGAAGTCCAAGAAGCTGTTGTGGATGTAGCCTTTGTGGTTGAATGGTTGTCTTTGTGCCTTCACAATCTGACATGCATCACACCTAATGATCATGTATTGCTTTGATATGTTTGGCAATCCTAGAACACTTTGATCCCTACATGTATCCTTCAAGGTTCTTTCATTCACATGAGCAAGTCTCTTATGCCACATTTCAATCTCACTTAGGGTTTGAGGCCCAAAAGTGAATAGAGCTATGTTCTTGGTTTCTCCTACTTCAAAAGTAAAGAGCCTACGATACTTCTCATCTTTGGATATCTTCTTAAAGCCTTGACATGGATCTTCCACAAAAGCTCCATATTGGGTGAACCTAACTTGCAAGCCCTTTTCAACTATTTGGCCTACACTTATTAGGTTTTTAATGATAGTGGGTACATAGAGAACCTTAGTTAGAATGTTTGTCCTGCCATTGGAAGCTTTGACCTTACCAATTTTTTCCACATTGTGCTTCATATCATTGCTTGTTTGCACTTCATGTCTATGTTTTGCACTTTCCAAATCAAATAGAAGAGCAATGTTTCCTAAAACATGATTTGAACACCCTGAATCTATGTAGAACAAATCATCATCTTATTTACCTTCTCTTTGGCTTAGATTCATTAGAAGCAATGAGACTTCATGTGGTTGATCTTCTAAATAATTGTTGAACTCCCTTTTATTATAGCCTCTATTGTTATCGTTGAAGTTGTGTCCACCTCTGCCTCTATTTCTACCAAATCCACCTCTTCGACTTCTTTTTTGGGTCTTCCCATTGAACTGACAATTGTGAGTGGCGTGGATGGTCTTATCGTAGATGGAACAAGGTTGAACATTTTGAAATTTGGTTTTGTCATGATTTGGTCCTTTCTTATTCCCTTTACACTTGCTCTTGCTTGTGAAGTTTGCTTGGGAAATCTCCTCTTCATCTTCTTCCTTCTTCTTTCCTTTCAACTTCTTATCCTTCTTATCCCCATATAGAGCACTAATTGAATTACCAGATAGGAGTTACCTTCCTTTATGCTAATGTTGGCGTCTTGATTGAAGAGTTGTCTAAGAAAGATGTTGAAATCTGGAGTTTGCAAATCCATGATGAGATCATAAGCCGTTGTGAAGGATTTCCATTGCTTATCACTTTGTATCTCATTGAGAATTTGCCTCATGATAGCCTCTTCTTCAATCAGCTCTCCAATGGATGCTAACTGATCTGCAACCTCCTTGACCTTGGTAATAAACTCTGTGATTATTTGTTTAGGTGTCTTCTTCATTTGGTTGAACTTGTTGCAAATATGATTCTTTCTTGCTTTGGTACTATCAGAAAAGAAAGTTTTGAGGGCATCCCAAGTCTCTCAAGATGTCTTGCATCCTCTTATATGTGGCAATACAAAGTGAGAGATAGAGTTTAGTATGTACGACCTTGCTTGTGCACCAAAGTGTGAGCTTATCTATCTCCTTTTGTGTAGGTCCTCCTTTTGATCTTGGAATAGGCAATGGGCATAGCTTCATCACCTCCTACAATTCCATAAAGATTTCTACATTCAAATAAGCCTCCGTTCTAATTTGCCAGGCCGCATAATTGTGTCGATCAAGCTTCTCAATCATTGAGGAAAGTGGTCATCCATCTTGATCTATCTCCCATACCATTGAAAGAACTTGGAGAAGCTTGTAGGAGGTATAGGTATGGGATAAGTGCAATAAACTGAAATATGTACTTTGGAGCATCAAGGAGAAGGAGTCGGTACAAAACAAATAGGTTTTCACATCGATTAGCTCCAAAAACTTACTATCTTTGGATTAGACAATGAACTTCAAATGCTCATAGCGATGAGCATGATTACAATTAGACAAAATCCTTTTGGAGGAGTGATAAAAATAAGGTTGAGTGTATAGAATGCACAAAATTACAAGGAATAAGAAAAATATGCCTTTAGAATGAACCAGACACTCAATAGTGGTACCTCCTATTTTTCAGGAATACGTAGAGATTGACCCCGAGATAGAAAAAATATGATTTCTCCCTATCTATTGAACTAAATGCTTTGAAACTTTACAAGCATAAAATAGAAACTAGGTACTTTCGAGTAAGCACTTTCTTATCCAATTTGGAGCTCTGTAGAGAGAGCAGCAGCCTCTGCAAGCTTACTATTGTTGAAGAAGATGATGCAAAAAAATGAAGGAGCAAGACAATGATGGCCACAAGTGTATATATATTGCTTCCATGTAATCTACAAGTGATTTGAAGTATTTATATAGACTCTTGAAGCGCTCAATGACTTTTGCGAGCGTATTTTGAATTCAAATGAAGGTGGTAAAGGTTGTTGGAGGGAATCAATTCACTTTCCTATAATTTAGGTAAAGTGAAGATCTATTTTGATCTACTTTTAGGTGATTGAATGATTACAATGAAAACACCACAAATTTGTGAAATTTGAGCCCTATCTTTATCCTTTTAAATGTGTAAATCTCTAGGCTTTTGCAACGGTAAAAGATCCATGAAAAAGCTTTTAAAGAAATACAATAAATGAGCGTAAGTAAAAGAACTCTCCAATGAATATTCTTTTGATGCAATCCAAGCAATAGCTTTTGATATAGATCAAATCCACCTCAAGCATAGTATAAGCTTGATGTTCCAGCAACAAGTGACCCACTAAAGCATTTCTTGTGCTAGTGGAGAGAGATAAATTTTAGAGATTCATATGTAACCATGGAAAAGACTTTGCTATGCATCCTCATGAGATAGGTTGCAGCTAGTTGCACCCATGATTATCTTTGCTATTCCACATATTCCATGGAGTCTATGCCCTATACTAGCTCCAAAGGCTCACTTACTTGAGCTAAAGAAAATACTTAAGTAGAAGATAAACATGAGAATTTTAGAGCCACCTTTTGCACCTTACTCAAATAGATGGTTCAATGTTCCTAAAAAGGATTGGAAGCTATGTTTTATTCAACATCTCCAACCCATCAATAAAGTCACCATAAGGAATATAGGAACAAGACCCTTAATATATTTTGGTAGTGATGTGTGCGAACACACTTAGGATAGCCTCTACACTTTTTTCCCTCTTTAGGTGGTTTTTCCCCTAGACTATATATACGCCTATAGTCCTAGAGTATCATTTATCTTTGTACACTCACCTGGTTATCGATATGTAATTTGTTGTGGTCCAAGCTTTGTCTTCTTCCTTCTATTGTTCATGTGCTTACGTAGAACTCAAAACTCCAGTAGATCCCATGTTACTACCCATGTTTAAAGATGATAGGAAAGGACCATATTTCTTGATTGAGGGAGATGCCCAAAAACACTTTACACATAATTAGCTACCTATTTTTGTGAATTATAAGGATATTTGTCATTTTGACTCATGTTCCTAGGAGTCCCTACCCCTCAACATTGACAGTTCCAACCAATCTTGTGGTCATCAATATTCCTACCTCAATTATATCATATATCAATGCCACCATAGTGATGTAGACTACTCCTATCTCAGTAGATCAGACAACAATAGTATTCTTTGATAAAAGTTACATCTCTAGACTTGAACAATCCCAAGGATCCCCTCAGTTTTCCTACCTCGGGGTATGGTCAACTTCAAAAAACCCTATCTAATAATCCTCAGTTTTTGTGTTACTTTCTCAGCGAGTTCCTCAATTGATGTGGATTGCATGGAAGAGAGGCTAGAGGCACTGTCCGAGTCCTTGTAGATTTTGGAAAGCTCTAGTTCTTCCCCTAGGTTATCCTCGATGTCAATGCACATGCGTACACACTCTTCTATGGTCCTAGGGTCCTTCAAGTACACATATGATCTTAATTTGGTACTTAGCAATCCGTCCAAGAATAGAGCCACTTGCTTAGCTGGTGTGGGTAGCTCCGAAACAGGGCATCTCTCAAGATATTGCCTAAATCTTCTTCCTACAAGTCTCACCGTCTCTTGAGGGGTCTGCTTGAAACTGTGAATCAATGAGGAGGTATTATGTCTAATGCCACTCTTAGAGAATTCAATAATGAAAGCCTCTAGGAGTTGGTCTATGCACCTGAACTGTCTCTCGTTCAATGGTTGAAACCACGTAAGGGCTGTGTTCCTAAGGGTTAGACCAAAGGCATTGTATTGCGTGAATAGATCCTCCACTTGTTCAGCTCTCAAAACTTGCCTAAACTCTGCCACATGATCATATGGGTCTCCAGTACCATCGAAGTAGTTCTTCATGGACTTAACTAGCTGAGTCGGTCTCAAAGTCCTTGTGTGCTCTCTAGGTCGTGGTAGAGGGAACTCATCTGCATTTCTTTGGTTCCTGGGAGCTCTAAGTACCTCAGGTTCTATTCTATTTGTTTCCGTCCTCGTTCGTTCTCTGCCCCCTGGGTTGGCAAATCTTACTTCTGGCCTATCTCTACTTCTGTCTCGTTGAGTTCCATGAGCTTGGGATGTTCCAGCTCCAGGGTGACCATAGGACACGTTTGATCTTGGTTGGGGGAAAACGAATTCACCCTTCCAAGTGTAAGCATGCCTATCATGTTCTGTAACCACAAAGATCCTCTCTGAAGCCTGATCTAGGTAGGTCACTCTGCCTGGGCTATCTGGATCTTTAAACTCATAGATCATGATTGTTCCTATATCAATTGGCCGATCAGATTTATACCTCCAAAAGGCTTCGTCAGCCTCTCGGTTCAGAAGCAGATCTATGCTCTTGTTGTCTTGGGGAATCCACTTTGGTGTGATAATCCTAGTGAGAACAGATTTGCCTCAGGGGGTCCTCGGTTCTTCACCCATGTTTCCTTGCTCTAGGTCACCTAAGTCCGTTCCTGGGATCTCATTCCCGAATTCATCAGTCCTATCTGGATGACTGGTGACTACATATATTGTCCCTTCCTTGTCTAAGTACGCTCCATTTTCAAACTTGACAGCTGGGCGCTCTAGTCCAATAGATTGGTCAGGATTCTTAATCTGTACTATAGATCTTCCTAGGTCGTCCTCATAGATGCTAGCACCTAATCGGTTGGTCCTAAGGTATTCCAATTGCATCTTGTAGGGGCCTTCCACCCTATACAAATTTGGCACTCCTAAACTTCCCGTAGGTCGGTCCATGCCTTGAGACATCTCTGATTCACTAGTCTCAGAGCTAGGGTAGTATGGGTGGTGACTCAGCTGCTGGGCCCAAGACCTAGCAGTGTGGTTGACACTAGCCTCTGAAGACCTAAGACTTTGTCTATCTCTCCCTAGATGTCGCCCTGATCTAAGAGCCTAATTGAATAGCCCAAATTTGCCCAAGTACAACCTCGTTGCTAAGTTCTTTTGTATCAGTTACTTGATTCTTTTTTAGTGGATTACTGTGTTTATACTCTTGTCTGCTATCACGTCGTCAGGTATACTTGAGTGTATTTCCGCACTGTAAGTTGATCGTTCCACGTTAGATTCTTTCCTTTAAGGTTATCACATCACGAAGAGATTATGTTTAATCTTGAACTTTGAGTGCATAGGTAGTCTTCAATTTGATTGATGCCTATCGTTGCCTTGACTTACTCCTAGCACTAGTCGTTCTTAGCCTAAGCTAGGAATTGACAGAGAGTGTTGAGGATTTTCCAACCTTGAGTTTCTTTCCTTGTGTTGTTGCCTTGGTGTGCCCAGGACGCGTGTTCCCAAGCTTACACTTACTCCTACTTAGAATGCCCTCAAGTGCTCTTACTGGACCTGTAAACGTCCCACGGTTAGCTCAAGACTTTGATTCAAACGGCACAATAGACCACTTTCATGCATGTAACTCACAGACCAAATTATCCTTTGCCTTTATGGAAAACAATCCCAAGGATCCCCTCAGTTTTCCTACCTTGGGGTATGGTCAACTTCAAAAAACCCTATCTAAAAAACCCACGAGCTTTCCAACAAAACAAGAATCACAGCAAACGGATTTCGTATAAGAAAGTTATGTCAGTTCAGGGTTCTGGTGCTAAAACAGGGTTCAAACAGGCTAACGGATCACAGGATTTTTCTCAAAAACACTGTTGATGTATGAAACACCACAAGAAATGAATTAATGTGACACTAGAACACCTCTATGGTCACCATTAACTCATTGCCACTCCAAACTTTGAGAAATGATAGCCTAAAGTGAGAACTTTTCTTCTACAGAAATTCCTAGTCATCGAAATGACATACCTTCAGTATTTTGCTAATTTCTCGTAGCTCAAGTATTATTTCTCCATGAAACTTTATAGGCTGAAACTAGAAGAGTAGAGCATTCCAAGAAGCTATCATATGCATCAAACGGATCTCTAGAACTCAAGTTATGGCTCTCACAAGATGACCCTGTATGACCTTCCAAAATTGGAAATCTTTCCTGTTATAGTAAGAGCGCCTATTTAAAATTAGAATTCGATTCCTAGCATCGACTTGCAACGAGAATTCGATGCCGGGCATCGACTTGGAGTGTTTTTGGCCACTTTTCAGTAGGGATTCGATGCCGGGCATCGACTTCCCGCATAAAACCTTGATCTTTTGGATACCAAAACTATAGGTGATTTCATGCAGACTTAGAATATGACTTATCAACTGGAATTCGATGTCAGGCATCGAGTTGCTCCAACAACATCATGTTTTCAAAACACTTCAGTACTGAATGAAAAATATAAATGAAAATATGACTTATTAGCAGAGATTCGATGCCAGGCATCGAGTTGCTTGGAAAACTTGATCTTTTTAATTCATCACACAATAGGCAAGCATGGAGATGATGGAGAGAGACTCATACACAGAACTTTACTCAGTTCTTTCTCATAGCTATGGAAACTCAGAAGTTTTACAGATGCTTTCTCACTCAGAGAAGCCCAACTATAATCAGTCGTATAAAATGAACTCCTTTCTTCTTTCTCTCTATTCTCTCTCTCTCTCTCTCACTCAGCGTCAGTTGATACAAACTAAGTTATATAGATTTTCATATTCTCGTGATTTAAAAAAAAACTTGTAGAACTAAAGTGAACTAACTTTACAAATATGATACATTTGTGAATTTGTCCCTTCACATAGGCATGGGGTTTTCTTCCTAAGATTTGACCTTCAAATATATGTCCAATTAGTGATTGTTTCTCCAACAGCTCCCCCTCAATCACTAATTGACATTCCCTGTTTCTTCATATCATCTTCTTTTCTTTTACTCCTACCATGCTTTTGAATCTGCTGGTCTTCACACCATCCAAGCTCTTTGTCATTATGTCTGCTAACTGATCTTTGGTAGAAATGTACTCCACTTCAATCTCCTTCTCCATTACCTTTTCTCTGAGAAAATGATACTGTATCTCTATGTGCTTTGTCCTTGCATGAAAAACTGGATTTGCTGCAAGATAAAGTGAACTCATATTATCTCCATGTATTGTAGGTGTACCTTGATCAATGCCCAAGCTTTTGAACAATGTCTGCATCCATATGACCTCCTTAGCTGCTTCCACAAGTCCTTTGTACTCAGCTTCAGTTGATGATAATGCTACTGTATGTTGTTTCTTTGAACACCAACTTACAAGCTTATCACCAATGTATATCATGTAACCATGAGTTGATCTTCTGTCATCCTGGTTACCTGCCCACTCTGAATCACTATAGGCTCTCAACTTCAAATCTGATGTAAAAGGATAATATAATCCTTCCTTTATAGTTCCTTTGATATATCTGAGAACTCTTTGACCTGCAATCCAATGTGGGTCCTTTGGACAATGCATGAATTGTGACAAAACTCCCACTGCATAACTAAGATCAGGTCTTGTTAGTGTAGCATAAATCAAACTACCCACAAGAGATTGATACTTCCTCATATCTTTGTAGTCTGCACCATCATATTTACTGAGCTTGTGATTAACTTCAAGTGGAGTTGAAGCTTCTCTGCAATTTTCCATATCAAACTTCTTCAACAAGTTCAGAAGATACCTTTCTTGTGACACATATATGCCATGATCTGTATAAGTAACTTCCATTCCAAGAAAGTATGATAACTTTCCTAGGTCACTGATCTTGAATTCTTTTTCAAGTAATCTCTTTACCTCCTTGATTCCTTCATCTGAAGTACCTGTGATTATAATGTCATCTACATAAATACAAATGTAGATTGTACCTTCCTCTGTTCTTTTGATAAGTAGACTTGGGTCTGCTTTTGAACTTTGATATCCAAGATCATTGAGATACTTCACCAGTCTATAGTTCCAAGCTCTTGGAGCTTGCTTCAATCCATACAATGCTCTTCTCAACCTGCAAACAAAATTTGGATACCTGCAATCTATAAACCCTTGAGGTTGTTCCATGTATACCTCATCTAATATGTATCCATTCAAGAATGCATTCTTTATATCCAATTGACTTAGAGTCCATCCTTTTGAAGCTGCAATAGCAATGATTGTCCTTATAGTTGACATCTTAGCTACAGGACTGAATGTCTCATCATAATCTATGCCATAGGTCTGGGCATAGCCTTTCACCGCCAGTCTAGCTTTGTATGTGGCTATACTTCCATCTGCAAGCTTCTTCACTTTATAAACCCATTTATTTCCAATAACTTTCTTACCATTTGGTTTAGGAACAAGTTCCCATGTCTTGTTCTCCTCCAATGCATTGAACTCTTCCTTCATTGCTTCTTCCCATTGCTTCTTACCTTTAGCTTCATCATAGTTCTGGGGTTCTTCATCATCTTTGACCATATATGCATAGTTCTTCTGAGTTATGTAAGAAGTATCATAAGAATACCTTTCTGGTTGTCTTCTAGTCCTGCTTGACCTTCTTGGTTCACATTCTTCATAAGTGTC
Organism: Ceratopteris richardii; assembly: GCA_020310875.1. NCBI lineage: Eukaryota > Viridiplantae > Streptophyta > Polypodiopsida > Polypodiales > Pteridaceae > Ceratopteris > Ceratopteris richardii. Next base: position 45,126,956 of record CM035407.1, on the reverse strand, counting down.
TGGATACACTCTTCATCAAATATAGGAGCTTCTTCATTTCTTCTTGTTAATCCACTTGTGGATGTACTTGCTTGCATATAGTCTTCATCTCTATTTACCTGCACAATTGATTTTCCTTTCTCACATCTTCTTACCTCTTCTTCAAATTCTTCAGCTGTATGACTTTGATCTGCATACCAACTTTTATGTTCATCAAATCTAACATCTCTAGAAACAATAAATTGTTTTGTTAGAGGATTCCACAACCTGTAACCCATCTGCTTTTCATCATAACCAATGAACACATATTTTTCTGCCTTTGGTTCAAGTTTATGCCTAAGTTGTGATGGCACATAAGCATATGCAATTGATCCAAACACTCTACAATGATCTAGTGTTGGTTTCTTACCCCACCAAGCTTCATATGGAGTCATACCATTGAGAGCTGCACATGGTAATCTATTCACAAGATATGTAGCTGTATTTACAGCTTCAGCCCAAAGATAATTTGGACAATTCTTCTCCTTCAACATAGCTCTAGCAAACTCAACCAAAGTCCTATTCCTTCTTTCTGCTACACCATTTTGTTGTGGTGTATACCTGCAAGTTATTTCTCTCTTAATACTTGCATTCCAAAGATAATCATTGAACTCTTGGGAGAAGTATTCTCCCCCTCCATCAGACCTCAGTCTTTTAAGCTTTTGACCTGTTACTCTCTTTGCATATGCATGAAAATGCTTGAAGGCTCCAAACACTTCTGATCTTTCCTTCAAAACATATAATGTTATCCATCTTGTAGCATCATCAATGAAAAGAACATAGTACCTTGAGCCACTGATAGATCCTTCTTTTGTTGGTCCCCATACATCTGTATGAATGAGTTCTAGTAATCCATCATGTTTGAATCCTTTCTTCTGAAATGGTAACCTGTGTGCTTTACCCATTTGACATGCTTCACATTTATAAACCATATGTTGACTTTGCACATTTGGTAATCCTAGTACAGACTGATTAGCAACCATAGCTTTAATTCCTCTTTCATTAAAGTTACCTAATCTCTTATGCCAGAGATCAAGTTCTGTAATCACTCCTTCACCATGTGTGAGCAAAGCTTGACCAATGTTCCCTTGCACTCTTAAAGTAAAGAGTCTACCTTCTTTCTTACCAGAGACAATCTGATTATATCCATTCTCTGGATCTTCCACAAATACTCCTTCATTTGTAAACCTGACTTGAAAACCTTTTTCAACTATCAGTCCCACACTAATCAAGTTTTTAGGTATTGTTGGAACATACAAAACATTGGTTAGCAAATCTGCTCCACTCTTGCATTTCACTTTTCCAATTGAATGTACACTATGTCTTGTATTATCACCAGTTTGAACTGTGTGACTAGAAATGCCTTTTTCCAATTCTGACATCAATTCTATGTTTCCTGACAAATGATTAGAACATCCAGAGTCAATGTAAAATACCTTTAGATCTTCTTTATCTGATGTGTTGATTGAGTTCATCATCAATGATGTATGACTTTCATTCTGTGTGTCATTTGCATAGTTGTAGTAGGTGGTGTTGTAGGATTGATTCTGTCCCCAACTTCTTCCTCCACCTCTACCATAGCCTCCTCTTTGACTTTGTCTACCTCTCTAAAAATTACTTTGATATCTTCCACCTCGACCTCTGCTATTGTTGTTTTGATTCTGGTTTGATCCTTGTTGATTGTGCCAACACTCATGAGCCAAATGATTACTCAATCCACAGATCCAGCAAGCCTTCTTGTTATTATTTTGATTACCTCTACCTCTTCCAAAACCTCTTGCTCTTCCTCTACCAGTGCCTTTACCTCTTGCATAATAAGCTTGAGAAGTAGACTCCTCTTCATCCTTTGCTTTACCTTTATGTCCTTTCTTCTTGTTCTTCATGTACATTGCAGAACTTTGTCCTTTATCTCCATCTCCCTTCAAGTCTTGCTCATATGTGAGCATCAAACCAAGCAACTGGTTCAAATCTGGAACATAATGATTTAATGAAAGTTCTGTTGATAAGACAAAAGGTTTCCACCTTTCATCCCCTCTTAAACATGCAAGTAGCTGAGCAATCAATCTGTGATCTTCAACATCTTCATCTATGGATCCAAGACTATCTGCAAGATCCTTCATCTTAGTGACATAATCACTAATGGTTTGACTTGGCTTCTTCTTGAATGTTGTAAACTCTGACCATAGACTTGCTTTCCGTGCTTTAGTAGTACTTTGGAAATGATACTCCAATGCATTCCATATATCTTCAGATGATTCCAATCCTCTGATGTGTGGTAGCAAATGATCAGAGATTGTATTGTAGATGTAGGCTTTTGCACTTGCATCCTTCTTCTGCCAATGCTTTAAAGCATCTAGTTCTTCTTTCTTTGGTCGGCTTTCATCTTCGAATACTGGCTTCTCTTCTTCACCTGTAACATATATCATGAGATCCTTACTCATAACTAAGGCTTCCATTCTCATTACCCATGCGGGGTAATTATCTCTGTCCAGTTTGTCAATGGAGATATGATCTGTCATAGTTCTTTCCTTCTGCTGCAACCTGTGAGCTTAAAGGATAAAGAATAATACCTTTTGGAGTTCTTTGTGTATGAAGATACTTTTGAAGTAACCTTTTGATGCCTTGTGTCTTCAAATGCTTCACCTTTGAAACTTTAATGGAAAACTTTCCAAAACTTCTCGTACCTTTGCCGCCTTCTGATCTTCAAGACCTTTCTGCTCTGATACCACTTGTTGATGTATGAAACACCACAAGAAATGAATTAATGTGACACTAGAACACCTCTATGGTCACCATTAACTCATTGCCACTCCAAACTTTGAGAAATGATAGCCTAAAGTGAGAACTTTGCTTCTACAGAAATTCCTAGTCACCGAAATGACATACCTTCAGTATTTTGCTAATTTCTCCTAGCTCAAGTATTATTTCTCCATGAAACTTTATAGGTTGAAACTAGAAGAGTAGAGCTTTCCAACAAGCTATCATATGCATCAAACGAATCTCTAGAACTCAAGTTATGGCTCTCACAAGATGACCCTATATGACCTTCCAAAATTGGAAATCTTTCCTGTTATAGTAAGAGCGCCTGTTTAAAATTAGAATTCAATGCCTAGCATCGACTTGTAACGAGAATTCGATGCTGGGCATCGACTTGGAGTGTTTTTGGCCACTTTTCAGCAGGGATTCGATGCCGGGCATTGACTTCCCGCATAAAACCTTGATCTTTTGGACACCAAAACTATAGGTGATTTCATGCAGACTTAGAATATGACTTACCAACTGGAATTCGATGCCAGGCATCGAGTTGCTCCAACAACATCATGTTTTCAAAACACTTCAGTACTGAATGAAAAATATAAATGAAAATATGACTTATCAGCAGAGATTCGATGCCAGGCATCGAGTTGCTTGGAAAACTTGATCTTTTTAATTCATCACACAATAGGCAAGCATGGAGATGATGGAGAGAGACTCATACACAGAACTTTACTCAGTTCTTTCTCATAGCTATGGAAACTCAGAAGTTTTACAGATGCTTTCTCACTCAGAGAAGCCCGACTATAATCAGTCGTATAAAATGAACTCCTTTCTTCTTTCTCTCTATTCTCTCTCTCTCTCACTCAGCGTCAGTTGATACAAACTAACTTATATAGATTTTCGTATTCTCGTGATTTAAAAAAAAACTTCTAGAACTAAAGTGAACTAACTTTACAAATATGATACATTTGTGAATTTGTCCCTTCACATAGGCATGGCGTTTTCTTCCTAAGATTTGACCTTCAAATATATGTCCAATTAGTGATTGTTTCTCCAACAAACACATGTGTAGGGACCTCACAAATCACTAATGACTCTCTAAGCATGCCCAAAATTCCCCCAAAGACTTGGAAATATTAACCCTAATTTTTTTGCCGAAAAGCCTGTCAATCGCGATCAACAGGTCTGTCAATCGTGATTGACAGAGGTGTCCGTCGGGGCCTTTCGGTCGCGATCGACACGTCAGTCGCGATTGACAGTGTCAATCGCGATCGACAGAGTCGGTCGTGAGTCCTGTCAATCGCGATCGATGGTGTCAATCACGATCGACACTTTTTCCGGGTTTTTCGTCGTGAATTCAATCGATCGGGGTTGTGTCCGTCGCGATGGACACGTGGCTACGTGAAAAAGTCAATCAATCGTTGAAATTCAGTCGGTCGCGATCGACGGTGTCAATCGCGTTTGACAGAGGTGTCGGTCGTGGCTGTCGATCGCGATCGACGGTGTCAATCGCGATTGACAGGGTCCTACGTGGCAGTCAGTCGGTTGTGGGGTCTGTCGGTCGCGATCGACAGGTCTGTCGGTCGCGATTGACAGGGTCTATCGATCGTGGCTGTCGATCGCGATCGATGGTGTCGGTCGCGATTGACAGAGAAACACAGAATTTTTTAACTGTTTTTAGTGATTTAGAATGTGCTCATCATGTGGATTATGGTGGTGCACTTTGTTTTACCAAATGGGCGATTTTTCTGTCGATCGCGATCGACAGAGGCCGGCGACACAGAGACAGTTTCGTGACGTTTCGTACCTGCACGAAGTGCTGGAGATGATGATGCTGCCAGTACCTGCAAGAATTCTCTAGAAACAAGCAAAAACAATGCACACAATATTGCTCTTTCGCTCTCTCTCACAAGTGGAATGAGGGAAATGAAGGTGGAGAAGGTGATATAATCAAAACTGAAAATTTTTGCGATGATGGAGATGGAGATCGGATATGGTGATGAAGATGATGGTGATGATGGTGGTGAGGTAAGAAAAAGAGAAATAAGAAGAGTGAAGAAATTACCTACAATGCCAACGTCTCAAATCTACGTCTTACCATCACACGCTCGTCCTCAAAGCTCGATCCCCAGCAACGGCGCCAAAATTTGGTGTAGCTCAGTGATGAGTAGCACCTCCTTTAATGTCAATCCGGGAAGACGTGAGGATGGTATGAAGACCTCGAGCAAGTGGAGGCACAAGTGCGTGAGTGAGAAGCACACAAACATGCACACACACACGCGCACATACGGCAAGACAAAGAGTGAGAAGCAATGGAGTTCTTAGATTACTTTCAAAAAGCTCTTACAAGTTCAGTTCAATTACAATCTAACCTCAAAAATGAGCTCTCTAGCTCTATTTATAGTTTTTGACTAGGTTTTGGCTTTGTCCAGACCTAGTGTCCGGCCTAGTTAAAAATTAGGCTCTCTATCCTATTTGGAGGTTCAAACGAAGTCTAAAAAATGTGAAAACTGACAGGTAGATACTTCTAAAGCTCCTCAAGCTCAAGGACTCCTTGGCTTGCACAAAATGGAGCTACAAAAATGTGAAATGGTATTTACAATGGTTTTTAATGATGAAAATCACTGTTTTTGTAGGGGATTCTTCTGAAGATTTGACATACACTTCTTGGAGCTCCCTACTTGCTCCTTCTCCTTGTGTGTCCACCTCTTTTATATGCATTAGTGTCCTGAAAAAATGTTGGCCTATTTGCCAGATCGTCGTTGACTGCTCTGTCTGCTTGTACTTTCTCTTCTCTCTGACTCCCTTCTTAAGCTTCCTTGCCTAGTGAGTCCTTCAGTTCCAACAGCCACATATGCCAAATCTGCTTAAACCAACACTAGAGTTCCTTTTTATCTTGATAGACCCATGTTGACTCACCATCCACTTGCTTCTCAAGATGTAATATTAGTAAAGCGTGGGCAAGCCCATGAGTCAACAGAACACGCCATAATGCTAGTTAGTCCAGATATTATAAAGGTTATAGGAAAAGAAAGTGCCACAAAAAGTAGTCATCAAGAGGCATTCCCTCAGTAACATGAACAATTTTACTAATTATCTCGGTTATTTGGATTATTCTAATCCATATGATGTCTAGTATAAGAAAATTTATGGATATAGTAAACTTGAGTATAGTCACATTTATTACACTAATGTTCCAGTATACTACTTGGCTAGACCTCAATCCAAACCTACTCCACTGAGTGGTCATTTCTTTAGATGTAAGGGAAATCAATTCAATAGAGACTTCCCACATGCATAAGTTCCTCAATTACCACCCATATTGACTATGAAATCCTTTCGTAATGAGTGTTAGGTTGGAGGTGCGATTAAATGTAAATATCAATGTTTTTCTTTGTTGAAATTGTTTCATTGAAGCGTTATTCTCATTCAGAAAGTGTCTAATACAAAGAAAGGTCGCGCAGTTGATAATATGGCACAACAAGTCCGAAGGGACCCGATCAATGTAGAGGATGATAGTATTGTAGTAACTCTAGGTTTGTGTCATTATCATGTTGTATTATCAACATAGTTTACTTAATCTTTAGTGAGAAGTGTGCTTACTATTGATTTGTTAAAGTACTCTATTAAACTAGTGTTGTGCGATTATTTATTTCTGAAGTTGGATATTCTTTTGGTATTGTTGATTGTTATAATTCAATTTGGTATTGCACGGTAAACCTAAAACAGTTATTAGAAACCCTCAAGAAAAAGATCGCCTGTACCTTTAGATTAGCTAGAAATATGTACTTAGAAGGAATCATAGATGAGCAATAGTTTTGTAAAACCTGCAGGTTCGAGTCCATCGTGCGTGCCAAAGTGTTAGCGACCGCCGGATCGAAAGATTGTATAACTGAATCTTGTTCACACGAGTGAAAAAGTAGTTACAAACAGTTTGTAAAAAGTTATATAAATCAAGAAGACGCACAGAGACGGGTACGGGACGGATCACCAGACTGTCTGTCTGGGTGACTGACTGGGCGTTGTCTGTAGTGTTATTTACATATTTCCTGTATTTTGAGTTCGTGTTCGTCTTTTGTCTTGTCTGTCATCGACATCTGTTCTGTTGTTAACCAGTGAGATGATTCGTGGAATCACCAGACTGTTCGTCTTGGGGATTGCCTGAACGCTGCTGTAGCGCTGTTGTCTAATTTCTACGTGCTCCGATTGCACTGTGTGTATCTGTGTTTTGTTACCTATCGATCTTTGTTGATGTTGCGAGTTCTATTTACATCTAATAGATAGTGGACTGTTGTCTGAGTAAGTTGTTTGTGAATCTCTATTGATTTGTGGTGTTAGCCCGCGCATTGTGTGTTACCTCTTCTTGGAATGTTCTGCCAGTGGTTGGTGAAATCTGAGCAACTGTAGTAGCATTCTGGTATTCAGATCTGTATTGTGTTGCTTGCAATGTTGGAATCTGTCTTCATATGGTAAAGTTAAGTGCAGTAGGAATCTTTCTAAGTTGTGCACTGAGCCTTCAGTACTGTGTGGTTGAACCCTCAAGTTCTCTGTGTCTACGGTGTTGCCTGACTGTTTAGATCCAGTCGATAAAGGTTAACGATTATTCTTGTTTCTAGTATTTCCAGTAAGTTTATGCGTAGTTGCAACATAGCATCTTGCGTATTCAATGCCAGTGGTTGAGCTAAGACTGTGACGGTAATATCTAAGTACGGTAATCTGTGATAGTACTCTCAGCATTAGTATAGTGTTGGGTGTGAGAAATGAGTTCGGGAAATAAGTACAGGGCCTCTGTCTAACAGACCCCTTCCACTCCCAGGAACCCAAGAATCACTTAAACGCACTTCTGATAGTTAGAAGGAACCAATAGCGTATAAAACTGCGTTTAACAGGAGTCTTTGCATGTGCCATCATGTGGTTTGGACTCCATAATGCCCCGAGTATGTTTCATCAAAATATTTTCTCTCCCTACCTCACCACCTTCATGAAAATTTTCTTAGATGATTTTTTGGTCTCTGGTCGGTGAGTGGATCACTTAGCAGAGTTATGTTTATGCTTTCTCAAGTGCTATGAATACATACTCTGCCTGAATCGGGCGAAGTTTATGTTCTTTGTTCGGTGTGGGAAACTATTGTCTCACATAATCTTGGTCCAAGGTAACTAGGTTGATCCTGACAAGGTCAATGGTGTGTTAGAAGCTCCCGCGCCATGGAATGCTAAGGAAGTCCTTCGTTTTCTAGGACAAATTTGATGGCATGGTCGTCACCTACAGTGGTTAGCACATCTCACTCTTCCACTAAACAAATAAATTAATCTCCCTCCAAAAGACTTTACTAGCCACTACAGTGCGAGCTTGCTTTTGATCATTTGAAGACCTTATTGATGCAAGCCCCTATTCTACAAGAATCCAATCGGGAGCTACATTTTCACATTTTGTTGGTGCTTCAGACATAGCTATTGGTAGTTTTCTCACTCAGGTTACTAACAAGTGGTATAGACCAATTTATTATGCTAGTCGATGATTGGCTAATGTGGAAAAGAACCATTCAATGACTCAATGGGAGTGTCTTGGGCTGATCTAATCTATTAAGAAGTATCACCATTATTTACTAGGCCGAAATTTCACTTTCCATGTGGATCACACTGCTCTCATTTATCTAGTTTAGAATTAGGCTAGTACCAATCGACTCGCCCGAACAGTATTACAGCTATAAGAATTTGATTTTGACATTGTACATTGATCAGGCACACACCATACTTTAATTGAATTTCTCTCCCGGTTGGGTTTCGGCGAGGCACCTAACGTAACTAATATGAATCCTCTAGCTATTTAAGCGGCGTAACCCGCTCATGCTGCGATACCATGGGATCTCACTACCACATATTATGATACTATTTTCTCCTTTCTAAAGACCATTATATCTCGAATTCCTTATCTTTACCAAAACATCATAGATTAGCATCCTACAATAAGTGCTTTAGTATTATTATACATCAAGTTTTTTTTAATGATCTCTCTTGTGCTTGGCTTTGCTATGTTCCCCTCCACAAAGTTCTTGTGGTTCTTACCTCGGCTCATTCTGACCCCATTGATAGACATTTTTTCATGGATTTAACTTTGTGAAAAGTGCTACAAAGTGGGTTCTAGTGGCCTACAAATGATAAGAAATGTTCAACAATATGTGCTCATATGTGATTTGTGTAAAAGGATTGATAATATTGTTGAAGCTAAACATTTTCCCCTTCACCCTTTCAAAAATGGGGAATAGATTTTGTTGGACCCATTTCCATCATGATGATTTCTACCAATAACTGGTATATCTTGACTTCCATGGACTATGCAACCCGAGTTGAAGCTTGGGCTGTAAAGAATGTTGCAGTGGTTTTAGTAGGTTAATGTCTGACTAGAGAAGTTTTTTTTCATTTTGGTTTCCTTGGAGCTCGTTTCAAATCATGGCACTCATTTTTTGAATGACTTAATTAAAGCCTTAAAAAGTGAATTTAATGTCATCCATAAATCTACTACGCCTTATTATCCTCGTTTGAATGGTTTGGCAAAAAGTACTAATAAAACTTTATTAACTATGCTATGGACACTAATTCAATTCTCTATTGAGAGTTGGGTTTGGTTGGTTGCTTCAGTTCTTTGGGCTTACTATACCACATATAAAGTTGCTATTGGATTCACACCTTTCAAACTTGCACTTGGAATTGAAGCAATACCGCCCATGAAAATGGTGGTTCCCAATCTCCATGTTGCTATCAAGAGCAAAATTCTACGAAAACAGTCGATTTATAGTAGACTTGATGACCTCCATGCTCTAAATGAAACTTGTTTTGAAAGCTTTCTACTAATGCAATATGAGATAATGATCCGACAAGCTAGAACTCATGATCGTTTCCTCATGACACCGGTGTTCCAAGTTGGTTAGTTAGTTTTAGTATAGAACTCTAAAGGTGACCGACAAGCAAGAAAAATTTAAAGTTAGGTGGTTTGGTTATTACCAAATTATGGCACAGATCAAACCTGCTACGTTTTGGTTGACCACTCTAATTAAAGATCTTTTACGCAGTCCCTTTAATGGATCAAAGTTATGCCCTTTTTGTACTCCCATCCAAGAATAACAATTTTTGGTGACTCTTTAATAGCGGACACCATCCATGTCTTTCTTTTATGTGCTTTTCCATGCAAATTCATTGTGGTCAGCACTATTTTATTACATGTTCTTATTTCCCATGATGGTCATTGCATGTCATTACATCATCTTCCTCCTTTCTATTTTTATTTATCCTTTAGTGTTTTACTTACTTCCTTTACAATGTGAACTATGTGTGTATATCTTTGCATTTTATGTAACATGCTGTGCACTTGTTTTGTTTTCCTATGATCCTTGCGATCATGGAATCTTTGCCTCATCTTGCTAGGTTATGTGATGCTATGGATCCCGAACTAGCCGAGTACTTTCAAGTACATGGCTTTTTGTACTTTGCACAACTTCCATGGCACACAATTCCATCTCACCCCTTGTCCATGACATTAGTCCAAGCCATTGCAACCTATCCCATTTTAGTAACCTCTTGGCCCATGGACGAATCGTACTTCATGACTTGCATCACATTAGAAACCATCCCTTCCTGTCTTTGTCTCCCTAATATTGGCTACACTAAGGTCACTTCGTTGCCCATAGCCACAATGAACACCCTCTTTCCCGATCAATTGTTGAATGAGTATGCCATTATATGTCGATTGCCCCTAGAGTGTCACACCCTTTGGTTCCTAGTCATAAACGTCAGTCTCTAAAAATGTGCCTATAGTATCTCCAAACCCATCTACTTGGTAATTGACATGGTATCCCGTGAACCTATCAATTGGGAACTATTTTATCTCCACTACATTCACAAGGAATGTGAGGTCCTAGTGAAGCAATTATCCAAAAGGGAATTTCCCATGAATGTTGTTACCCACATTTTCTCCTGCTCCTCCCAACCCACCTTCTGAGGTTTGTGCTTCAATAGCCCCTATTATTCCCACTTCTATTGTATCATCCCATATGGAAGACGAAGAAGAAGACCCAAATTAATTGTTGATGTGCTTTCTAAAGGAAACGTTAGAGAAGCTTGGAGAGGCTTGGATACTTGAGTTTTCAAGTGGTGAAGTTGGTCAAACCAACATAGGACCAGCTCTAGCTCTTTGGATATATAAAATAGATCTTGTAGGCTTGTGTTTAGTGCAATAGAACCCAATAAGTACTTTGGAACATCAACAAGAACAAGTTGATGCAAAATAGATAACTTGTACCTTGACTACCTCACAAAAACCTTCTTAAAATGGATTGAAGGTGTAACTTCAAACACTGAGAGTAGCCAACATGGTAACAATTCAAAAGATTCCTCTTAAGGGAGTCTCATACACAGGGTTGGCTTGCCAAAATGCATAAAAGCCCTAATTTATAACAACTATAGAAGGATCAAACACCTTAACACATCCTGATTTTTTAGGGAGTTGCTGAGAATGACCTCAACACTTTCCAATGAATGCTTAGATGTTGGATTTGGAGCTTTGTAGACAGAGCATCAATCTCTACAATTTGACTGAGTCTGAGGAAGAAGGAGCAGAGAATAGAAATGTATACGAGTATATGTATTGCTTCAAATCAACAATCTCCTTAATGTACAAATGGTTTGGAGTCTTTATATAGACTCTTAAGGATATGGCCATGCCTTTTCTCCATGAATTGAATTCTAATTTAGGCACGTTTGTTAGTTTAGATTGATTGGCATCTATTCCTATAACTTAGGAAAAGAGAAATTTGAAATAATATCTACTTATTGATTAATTGATTGAGAATCAATCCCAACCACTTCTAACTCATGGCTTTTAGGCCTTTTACTCTTCACTTTTACAAAGATAAATACTTTTAACCCTACAAGAAATCACCATAAGTGATCAACCAATTAATATAAAGAAAATATCTACACATAGGTGCTATTCTTCAAGGCATATCCGTGGCATCCAAATATGGGATTTGATGTAGAGCATATCGACCTCAAGCATAATGAAAACTTGATGCTCCGATAGCTCCCCCTCAAGCTAAAGTATGCTTGAGTCTTCATTCTCTCATAGGTTGAATATGTGTCATAGCGTTGAATCTACAAAGCTTTATCCCATCAAGTGCCTTTATCATCATGTCTACTATTTTCTCCTGAGTAGGAACAAATGAAATGTCAATTTTCTTTGCCATGAGATTCTCTCTTACAAAATGGTAATGGACTTCTATGTGCTTTGTCCTTGCATGAAAATTTGGATTTGCTACCAAATGCATGGAACTTTAATTGTCTTAAATAAGTGAGGCTTGGAACTTACAAGACCCAATTCTGAGTACAACTCCTTGAGCCATATTACTTCTTGAGTTGCAATAGTTAGATCTCTATATTGTGCTTCAGTTGAAGATAAAGAAATAGTTGGTTGCTTCTTGGAACTCCATGACACCAATTTTGAACCTGCAAATGCTAAGTATTCTAGAGGTACTTCTTCTCTCATCCTTTTCTCTTGCCCATTCTAGATCTGAATAGATTTTGATATTTAAATCTAAAGAGTAAGGATAATAGATACCTTCATTAAGTGTCCCTTTGAGGTACTTGAGTACTCTCTTTGCAGCATCCATGTGTGGCCTTCTACTTGAATGCATGAACTGACTGAGAACACCCACACTATATGACATGCCTAGTCTTGTATCAGTAGCATATATCAAGATACCAACTAAGCTTTGATACTCTTTAGGAACATCAATCTTCTCACCTTCATAAACACTTAGTTTATGGTTCAATTCCAAAGGTGTACCTGCAAGCTTTGTGTTCTCCATTCTGAACTTGAGAGGTAGGTCTTCAATGTATCTTCTTTGAGTTAGATACATCCCTTCATCTGTATAAAACACTTGTATACCTAAGAAATATGTGAGCTCACCTAAGTGACTGATTTTGAACTCCTCTTGCATGTGTCTCTTGACCCTTTTAATGCCATTCAGATCATCACTTGTCACAATAACATCATCTACATATACACATAGATAGATAACCTCTTTGTTATCCCTTTTGATGAATAGAGAAGGATCTGAGTTGCTAGGTTTGAACCCTTGATCTTGAAGGTATGTAACCAACCTATAATTCCAAGCTCTAAGAGCTTCTTTCAATCCATAAAATGCTTTCTTAAGTGTGCAAACATAAGATGTATGATTAGGGCTTTCAAAACTTGGTGGTTTTGACATGTATACCTCTTCATTTATCCAACCATTTAGGAATGCATTTTTCAAATCAAGTTGGAGGAGTCTCCAATTTCTTGCAACAGCTACACTTATCAATGTTCTGATGTAGTCATCTTTGCAACTAGTGAGAATGTCTCCTCATAGTCTATACGATGAGTTTGTGAGCATCCTTTGGCAACTAATCTTGCTTGTACCTACAAACTGCCCTCTAGAAACTTTTACCTATACCGCCATGGTCTTCATTATATATGGAATTCATTATAGATCTACCAAGGTCAAATAAGTATGATGCCATTCTTGTTATAGTGGATGGATTTAAAAAGATGGCATACTCCATTCAAACCTCATGGCCTCTGGCAACCTTTACCTATTCCAAAATGGCTATATAGATTTCATTATAGATCTACCAAGGTCAGATAAGTATGATGCCATTCTTGTTATAGTGGATGGATTTAAAATGTGGCAATCATAGGAGCAACCATTGCTAGATTTTTTCTTAGATAGATCTTTAGGCTTTATGGATTCCCCGATGATATTCTTAGTGATCGATGACCATAGTTCATATCGAGATCTACACTGTTGAGATATCAACCTCAACATGTGATGCTCTCGGATGACACGTATCACTTTTTTATTTCTCTAACATGTATAGTGTTCATACTGGTATATGTCAGGGATACTTCATTGAGCTTCATTAGATTTATCCACCGAGAGTGATGGAACATTTTTTTCTTTCCAGCTCACTCACTCATGGAAATTAGGTTTTTCCTTATGTAGTGTTCTTTATATATTGCACTTGTTGTATTCTTGTTTTAGATCATTTTTGTACATTACTTTTATGTAATACAAGAAGAAGAAGAAGAAGAAGATCATTCTTCCTTCCCTCAATCTGTGTGTGTGCTACTTTTTGATTGTGAGAGTGTGTGTGTGAGCTCTTTTCATTATCTCCTTCCTCATGACATGGTGTCAAAGCTAGTGTGGTTGTAGAGAGTTCATGGAGAAGGTTGATGGTGAAGAGTACATGAGAAGGCATGGAGACAGTGCGATCTACAAACAAACTCCAATTTGTATGAAAATTGGCATGAAGGTAGAAGTTTCAAAATACTTTCAAGAATTTTCCTTTTAGGGTCACTTGTTTTTGTCAGATTTCTATTTTGGAGCCATCTTGATCTCCGTTTCGAGCCTACAAGGTGGGGCCCACAAAAAACCAAGTCATTTTGCAAAACTATAACTTATGTCCCATTTGCCAACACTCATATATTCTAGATCCAAAATTTTAAGTGATTTTGTGTACCATTGATACATGAAAACTTTGTTTTTTGATATCAAATTGTCACATCATAGTGCGACAATGTTCAAGCAGAAGTACTACTTGTAGTGATTTGTAGTGTTTTGAATTGCTGCAGAAATGGCAAACGCAGATGGAATGAGTCAACTTATGAGTGATAAGCTAGACAAGAACAATTTCTATGCTTGGAGATTCACAATGATGAATTCCCTAATGGGAAAAGGCTACTCAAAGTACATCGAAGGAGAGAACATAAATGCTCTATAGTTACCAAAGAGAAATCAAACTAGAGACCAACTAAGAGCATACGAGGAGTGGAATCAAGGAGCACGAAAGGTAATGTATTGGCCATTTGTTAGCATACAGGTTAGCATGATTGGGCACATACAAGATGCCAAGACTCTGAAAGAGGCCTACAATAGTTTGGTCACATTGTATGAGACCAATACAAAGGCATGGATATTGCAAGTTAAGAACAAATTACATACATTGGAGATAAAGGGCATGTCAATAAGTGACTACATCATGAAAATCAAAAGCATATGTGAGTCACTTGCATCTATTGGCATGAATGTAGATGATGATGATAAGGTGGAAGTATGCCTTTGTGGTTTAGGAGCTCCATACAAACATTTCAGAACTTCTATACAGACCAAGGAAAATATTCTGAATTTTTTTGATCTCGTATCCATGCTAATTATGGAAGAAAATAATCTTTGTGAGGATTCAAACTCCTACGGAAAACCTAGTTGTGAGTAGGTATTCTACTTTTCTGGAGGAAGAGGCAGAGGTAGAGCCTTCAAAAGAAAAAAATGACACAATAACCAAGACTAACATCAACAACAGAATCATGCATGAGGTAGAGGACAATTTTGAGGTAGCGGGAGCCAAAGGGGTCACAAAAATTTCCAAAGAAATGATTCACATGATGATAGTAAAGGATGTTGGAATTGTGTTAAATGTGGAAACTTTGAATGTGGTTGCAGGTTGAAGAATTAAAAATTTGACATGAAAGATCTTGGTGTGCTACACTATTTCTTGGGCATTGAGTTTATATATATAGAAATAGGTATATGGATGTCAGAAAGGAAATATGCCCTAAGTATACTGCAAAGGTATTGTATGGATGATTCTAAGCTAGTTTCTATGCCATTAGATCAGAATTTGAAGTTAGATACTATATCAGGTGAAGCATTGGAAAATGCTTCACCTGATATATCTCACATTTACAAGGCCTCATATAAGCTACACTGTTGGACTGGAAAGTCAATTTATGTAGGTTCCTAGGAAGCCACATCTAGATGCTCTAAGGCATACTCTACATCATGTGAGCATTAATTTGGATTATGCATTGTTTTATGAAGCTAGTGTGGATTTTTAGGCTCATGGATACACCGATGTAGATTATGGGAAGTTTGATATATCTCACAATTACAAGAAAATTATGGGAAGTTTGATATATCTCACAATTACAAGGCTTGATCTAAGATACACTGTTGGATTGGAAAGTTACTTTATGCAGGTTCTCAAAAAGCCACATGTAGATGCTCTAAGACATACTCTACATTATGTGAGTGCTACTTTTGATTTTATGAAGCTGGTGTAGATTTGCACATTCATGGATACACCGATGCAGATTGGGCTCATAGTATTTCAGATAGAAGATCTACTAGTGGCTTTCTATTCTCTCTTGGAAGTGCAGCTATTACATGGAGCAACAAGAAGCAACCCATTAGTGGTTTTTTGAGTATAGAGGCTAAGTATAGAAGTGTTGTAATGGGAACATGTGAAGCATCATGGCTAGAGATGATACTTGCCGATTTAGTGTGGAAGTGAAAAATCCTATCACCATCTATTGTGATAATCTTAGCAGCATATGGTTAGCATAGAATCCTATTTATCATGCTAGAACAAAGCATATCGAGGTGCATTATCACTTCATTAGAGAGAAGGTACTAAGAGGTGATATTGATCTTGTTTACGTGAGGACAGATGAGCAGGTTGCTGATATTTTTACGGAAGCACTTGGAGCAGAGAAGCTGAAAAAGTTTTGGAAGATGCTTGGATTAAAGGACATGATGTTGAGCTTGAGGGGGAGTTTTGAGAATTGAAGCTCCACATGTGATGATCCAAGATGACATGTATCACTTTTTCATTTCTCTGACATGTATAGTGGTCACACTGGTATATGTTACGGATACTTCATTGGCCTTTATTATTGGTGCAGGACAACCAACAATTGATGATTTGGACAAAGATATGAACTCAAAGAATGAAGCAAAGATTAACATTTGGGGCTTGATGATGAGTACATGATCAGAAGATGAAGACTTGTATATACATGTACATTAAACTTGTAATTAGTCCACAAATATCTTTGTAGCGGTTATGAGTTTGTACATATATGCCTATATATATACAAGTATAGTGTCCGGACAAATGAGGGAGTAGAGATATAGACCAAGAATAGATGAGAAGAAGAATAATTTATGTGATGAATGAATGAGATTCATCAAATCAGTTGTTTTCATGAGAATAGAAGAAAAAACTTCTAAAATTGGAGTCGCAATATTTCTCCATCTCTCCTTTTGTGCTTGTTCATTTCAAAAATCCTTTTATATATGTCTAAGTCTATAGTTAATGCATCTATGTACAAGTTTTGAGAGTTTAACTGTAATTAGGCTGAGAGAATTGTGAGTAGGAACATTTACATGTGTACATGTGAAAAGTGAAGACAAAAATAGGTGCAATCCCAGTGGTCAATGTTTTGATCAAATATCCCTCCACAATGTAAATTTTTGAGTAAGTAAGCACTCATTCTTTACTTTGGAAGGTACACTACTTGTGGCTAAAATAATTTGAATAAAAGGGGTCTAGTTTGGGAGAACTATGCATTAGAAGTTACAGGTGTCAAGGTCGACTCCACAGAAGAGCAGTTTCAAACATAGGTACAATGTTTGAATCAAATCTCAATATTTACTAAATCTTTTGAAGAGATTTAACTTGGAGAAGGTGTGTTCAATCTTTATCACACAGCTTGTATAAAGTTTCATTGAAAACTTTACACATTTGATCAGTCAATGAGTCAATTAAGTGCAGAAGACTTTTTTGCATCACTTTCTTCTTAGTTAGTTCAAAGTTTGATAAATTGACATTGGTCTTTGAAAATTGGTTGAAGTTTTGAGTTCTTCTTGATATAGAGGAACTCTAACATCAAGGATAGTGTGTTCTTTTGGAAATTAACACTCTCCATCAATGGTGTCAGAGCAGGAGTCATCAAAATTGAAGAAAGGAGGACCTCGACTGTTGCAGTTATACAGGAATCAACCTTTGAAGATTCAAAAGGTGGAAGTTTGAAGTGGAAGCTAGAGAAGGAGGCCCGAAGCTATCAAGATGATCAAAAGGAACTACATTCAAATTAAAGGTACATTTATTATTCACAAATCTTGAAGAGTTTATTACATAGGTGAAGAAAGGATAGGAGATTCTCTTCAGATAGAGAAATTGGATAGAGAAAACTATCTTGCTTGGTCTATGAGGATGGAAGCTTGTCTTATGAGCAAAGATTTGATAGGATAAATCATAGGTGAAGAAGAAAAACCATAATTTAAAGATACTAGTGTTCCAACTTAGGGAGGAGCTCTCAGATTTGAATACATGGATGAAGAAGGATGCTCAAGCAAGAAGCATTATCTACATGGGAGTCAACGATCACTTTCTACCTCATATTAGAGGACTTGTAAGTGCGATTGAGATATGGAATGCTTTGGAAGAGCATTTCCAAAACACTACAAAGTCAAGGAAGGCATCTTTATTGGCAGAGTTTACCACATTCAACAAGAAGGCTTCTCAATCCATTTCTAATTATGTAGCAAGGATGAAGGACATTGCAGATGCATTAGGAGCAGTTGATGAAGATATTGAAGAGGACAAATTGGTAAGGAAAATCCTCACAGGTTTTAGAGGAGATGAGAAATGGAAGCCATTCATTTTATCTACTGAATTGTCACTAGATCATTTCACCCTTGGTTTGAATTGATTGCTAGGACATATGCTAACCTTTGAGTAGGATGTAAAAGGTGATGTTGATAAAAGTACAGGTCAATCAATGTATTCAAAGGACAAGAAGAAGATTAAGAAAGGCAAGCAACAGTTGAATGAAGATGAAGGTACTACTAGTCAAGCTAACTTCCTAAGAGGAAGAGGAGGTGGAAAATGAAGAGTTAGAGGCAGAAGCAATAAAGATGGTGTCAAAGCTTGCTTGATTTGTGGTAAGACTAATCATTTACCTCATGAATGTTGGCATAATAATCAGAATGGTGGAGGATATAATCAGAACTTTAATTCAAGAGGAAGAGGTAATAGAAATCAAAGAGCTAATTTCAGAGGTAGAGGTAGTAGAGGTTTCTTTGGAAGAAATGCAGGTAGAAGCTTCCAAAGTCAATCCTATAATAATACAAAGTGAAAGACAACTTGTGAAAGACAAAGTGAAGATCAAAGAGTCTTCTACATTGACTCAGGGTGTAGCAATCACCTAAGTGGTAACATAGCTTTGATGACTAATTTGGAGAATAAAGTAAGTAATCATGTGGTTCAAACAGGTGATAACACAAAGCACAATGTGAAGTCCATTGGATCAGTGAAGGATAAGGATGGAAGCACTCTTCTGAGGAAGGTTTTGTATGTTCCTGCACTTCCATAGAATCTGATAACTGTAGGGCAAATTGTAGTGAAAGGTTATGAAGTAAGGTTCACTAATGATGGAGTTTTTGTGGAAGACCCTAACAATGGGTATAAATAAATTGTTTCAGGGAAGAAAGAAGGAAGGCTCTTCACATTAAAGATTCAAGGCAATGTTGGTCATGCCTTGTTCACTTATGGAGGACATAAGATCTCTGAGTTAGATATTTGTCATAAAAGGCTTGGACATTTCAATGAAAGAGGTATTAAGGATATGATTAACAATGGTTCAGTGCTTGGATTACCTAATGTTGCAGGTCAAAACATGACATACAGATGTGAAGCATGTCAATTAGGTAAGGCTCATAAGCAATCATATAATAAGCAGGGTTTCATGTATTCAAAGAAGCTTGCATTGGTACACAGAGATGTGTGGGGACCATCAAAGGACTTTAGCATGAATGGTTCAAGATATTATGTGATTTATGTTGATGATGCTACTAGGTGGATCACCATATATGTGATCAAAGATAAATCACAAGTGTTCAATACATTTAAACATTATCATGTGTATGCAAAGCGAATCACAAGGCAAAAATTGAAGAGACTAAGGTCAAATAGAGGGGGAGAGTATTTCTCTAATGAGTTTAGTGATTACTTATGGAATGCAGGTATAAAAAGGGAAGTTACTTGCAGGTACTCTCCTCAACAAAATGGTGTAGTAGAAAGGAGAAATAGAACTCTTGTTGATTTTTCAAGATCAATGATGAAAGAAAAGAATTGCCCCAATTATTTGTGGGTTGAGGCTATAAATATAGCCACATACTTGGTTAATAGGCTACCATGTAAATCTTTGGAGGGTATGACACCATATGAAGCTTGGTGGGGTAAGAGACCTACCTTAGATCATTGTAAAGTGTTTGGATGTTTGTCTCATGCATATGTGCCATCTCAATTGAAGCATAAATTGGAACCTAAAGCTGAAAAGTGTGGTTTGATTGGCTATGATTATAAACAGATGGGTTATAGGTTGCAGAGTCCATCCACAAAGCAATTTCTTGTGTCAAAGGATGTTACATTTGATGAGCAAGGTACTTGGTATGCAGGTACAATTAATATTCATGTAGGTGATGAAGAAATATTGAACCAGAAGAAAGGTAAATCAAAGGTTCAAATATTTGATGAAGAAGAGAAGAATGAAGCACAAGTTGAAGTTGAAGAAATGCCAAGGTTTGATCCAAAATGTGATGAACCATAAACTTCAAGAAGTGGAGAACTCAAAAGTTCATCAAGGCACAAATGGCAACCTACAAGGTCTAGCTATGATACTTCATTTTTTACCACCAAAGATTATGCTTATATGGTGAAAGTAGAGGAAGACCCGTCTACATATGAAGAGGCAAAAGGTAGGGAAAATTATGCACAGACATATGGTATAGATTATGATGAGACTTATAGTCCTGTGGCAAAGATGACAACTATAAGGACACTCATAGCTATTGTTGCATGTAATGGTTGGAAGTTATGTCAACTAGATGTGAAGAATGCTTTTCTAAATGGTTATCTTTCAGATGATGTTTTTATGGAGCAACCAGAAGGTTTCAAAGATAAAGGGTATCCAGAGTATGTATGTAAGCTCAAGAGAGCTTTGTATGGTTTGAAGCAGGCCCCAAGGGCATAGAATTATAGACTTGTGAAGTTCTTGAAGGAACTTGGTTTCCAAGTTTCTAAAGCAGATAGTAGCTTGCTTGTTAAAGCAAGTGATGATGGGCTTATTTACATGTGCATATATGTTGATAACATAATTCTTACATGTATAGATGAGAAGGGCATACAAAGTCTTAAGAAGCAAATGGAGAAAGAGTTCATGATTAGTGACTTGGGAGACTTGTCATATTTCTTGGGCATGGAGGTCTCATATACTCAACATGGAGTATATGTGACTCAAGAAAGGTATTTGAAGAACTTGCTAATCAAGTTTAAAATGGAAGATTGCAGGGTAGCACCTACTCCAATGGAGGTGAATCACAAATTAAGTAGATATGAAGGAGAAGAATTCAAGGACATGAAGTTATATCAAAGTCTGGTTGGTAGTCTAATCTATGCTACATTAACTAGGCCTGATTTGTCATATGCAGTTGGAGTGTTGTCTCAATTCATGCATTGTCCTAGGAAAGAACATTGGGTTGCAATACAAAGGGTGCTAAGATACATTAAGGGTACACTCAAACAATGTTTGTATTATGGTTTCACATCAGATGCAAACATACAGATATATAGGATACAGATTGGGCAGATAATATTGATGATAGGAGATCAACCTATGGGTATCTATGTTATGTGGGAGATAAGTTTATCCCTTGGTGTTCTAAGAAGCAACACACAGTTGCTTTGTCATCCAAAAAAGAAGAGTATAAAGGTATGGTTGAAGCTGCAAAGGAGGTTATATGGTTGATCTCATGAAGAGTTTTGACATCATTCAGAGTACACCCACTATTCATGGACTTATTATGAGTTCATTGTATCTAGCTACTAACCCTCTTTTTCATGTCAGAACTAAACATATTGAGATTCAATATCATTTCTTGAGAGAGAAGGAGATTGATAGAGAGATAGAAATCATACATACTTCTCCAAAAGATCAGATTGTAGATATGTTAACCAAAAGCTTGGATGGACCTACGCTGCGGAGGTTCAAAGACATGGCATGTATAAAGAAGATGGAGAAAATCACAATTGATGATTGAGGGGGAGTTGTTGGTGTAGGACAACCAAAATTTTGATGATTTGGAAAAAGATTTGAATTCAAAGAATGAAGCAAAGATTAACATTTGAGGCTTGAGGATGAGTACATGATTAGAGGATGAAGACTTGTATATACATGTACATTAAACTTGTAATTAGTCTGCAAATATCTTTGTAGTGGTTACGAGTTTGTACATATATGCCTATATATATACAAGTATAGTGTCAAGAGAAATGAGGGAGTAGAGATATAGACTGAGAATAGATGAAAAGAAGAAGAAGTTATGTGATGAATGAATGAGATTCATCAAATCAATTGTCAACATGAGAATAGAAGAAAAAACTTCTAAAATCTAAGTCGTGATCTTTTCTCCATCTCTCCTTCTATGCTTGATCATTTCAAAAATCCTTTTATAGATGTCTAATTCTATAGTCAATGCATCTATGTACAACTTTTGAGATTTTAATTGTAATCAAGCTGAGAGAATTGTGAGTAGGAACATTTACATGTGTAAATGTGAAAAGTGAAGACAGAAACAAGTGCAATTCCGATGGTCAATGTTTTGATCAGATCTCCTTCCACTGTGTAATAAGCACTCATGCTTTAAGTTGGAAGGTAAGCTACATGTGGCTGAAAGCATTTGAATGAATCGGGTCTATTTTGGGAGAACTATGCATTAGAAGTTATAGGTGTCAAAGTCGACTACACAGAAGAGCAGTTTCAGACATAGGTACAATGTTTGAATCATTTAAGCTTACCAAACATCCATTGTTGATTTAGTGTGAGTAGCAAGTCTATTTCCGTTTTTACTTGCTAGGTTCCTATGATATATTATTATTGTGGCCCACCTTGCTTCCAACATATATTATCAGATCTTAGAATTCAAACACCTTCTTCAATTGTGCAGCATTAGCAATTTCTTTTCTTACTAGTAGATGAGCTCCATTTACCTTTGATCTTCTGACTAGCTAGGAAAGCTTGATCTACAACACCCATAATGAAACTATTTTGCTTAGAATAATTGTTCTACAACAAAATAGAGAGTAAATCCCCAAATGTTAAGGCATTTGGATTGCCTTGCATCATCAATCAAATAGTAGAAGCAAAACCCTGATATGAATTCGGAAGATTATTAAAAACAGCCTACACAAGTATCTTGCAAGACTTCATCAACAAAAACCTAATCCTTAGAATCTTTGATCTTTTTCAAAAAAAAAATATCCATAGAATCTCCTTCATTCATATGCTCATTCTCCAAATATTTTCAAAGTTCAGCAATATGAGCCTCATTTCTTGCTGAGTATAAGGTGGTAAGTGTATCCCAAGCATCCTTTGCTATTGTCTAAGGGTCGATGTGAAGGATAATGGCATGTTTGATAGAAAAAGATATCAATGCATGTGCTTGATCATCTTTGCTATCCCAACAAAGTTTCTCTACAGTAGGTGTAGCAAGAACCACAACAACAATAGGAATTTGAAGATCATCATCTTCAACACTATTTGCATCACTTCTAATAACGATTTTGTAGGTGTAGTAGGACTTTTTTCACCACCTTGCACAAAATTTCATAGTCCTTTTGCAACCAATACATGACACATCATATATGCCCATAATGCGCAATTAGTACCATCCAACATAAATGGGTGAAATTTCCTACATAAGTGCTCCAATAGTGCATTAGCAGTTATGAAATCATAATCTCCTTGAGTATGCTCACCAATTTTCATGCGATTCTAGGACTCTAACTGAAGAGGTGTTGATGATGTCATAGATGAAGCAACAACCTGCTCTGGTACTAATCATTGGAGTTTGAGGTCTACAAAAGCACATGAACAATGCAAGGAAGAAGAAGAAGCTTGGAGCACCACAAAACACTAGATGAATTACCAAGTGAATGTACAAAGATAAGTAACCCATTAGGGCAATAGGCATATATACATGTCAAGGGAAAAACCTCTTAAGGAGGGAAAAATGTGCCACAAGGTCCAAAGTGTGTTCGGACACATCACTATCGAAATTGTCGAGAATCGAACTCACAACCTCTCGGTTAGGAGTGCGATGGGCTAACCACTTGCCCCAAAAGCCATGGTTGAGGATTACTTCCTAATCCTCTCTCTTAAGGCGTGGTTCAACCATCTCCTACTAGGATTATGTGACATTCCTTCCCCCTTAGATTGAGCATTGCCCTCAATGCTCACTTGTGGACCTTTCTGAATCTCTTGGACCCACTTTCCATGCATGAGCATTTCCACCAACCTCAAACTCTAGCACATGGACCAAATTTGGACCTATCCCACCCTCCATGGGTGTCTAAATACCCATGCACCTTCATCCAAGGCCAGTTTCACACTCACCACAAATAAGTGCTTCTTCCAAGTGCCCACGGGTGTACCCTGTCTGGATGTACCATGCCAGGATGTACACTGACAAGTGTACCCTGAGAGGATGTACCCTGAGATGCGCCACGTCGCACTACCGTCTACCAAGCCCAATTTCTCAACTAGGCTTTGATACCGATGTCGGGAATCGAACTCACAACCTCCCGGTTAGGAGTGTGATGGGCTAACCACTTGCCCCAAAAGCCATGGTTGAGGATTACTTCCTAATCCTCTCTCTTAAGGCATGGTTCAACCATCTCCTACTAGGATTATGTGACAAAAATATATCAACTAATAAGATGCATTATTTGCACATACAACGTGTCCTACCTTGGGTGAATCTTTCAAACATGCAAAAAAGCTTTTGCATGAAGTGATACGAGTTGAAGCACCACTATGAAGAAAACAATTTGAATTGGACTTATTCACAATCATACATGTACAATGTGATGGTGAATCAGAGTGACATGTAACAACACATGGCCAAAGATTTTGAGCAACATTAGCTTCATCTTGTTTGCATTAGATGAATTTTTAATGATACACATGCCACATCCTTTCTTTTGCATGCTTTATAAATTCATCACTATTATGTCCCAACTTAAAAAAGTACTTGCATCTATTCTTTTGCATATCACCATTAAGAGAGGAAGAAGTGGAAGAGGAATATTTTGGTTTTGGTTTTGATGAACCCAAAGTTGAACCATACCCTTTAACCCTTTGTTTCTAATAGCAAATGCTTGTGTTCCCTCAAGCAAATGACTTCTATTCACTATTGATTGCTCTTCTTGGAAAAGAAGAGACAAAAGATCATTACAAGTATACATATTTGGATTTCCATTTTCCACTAAATGAAGTGTGGTGGTAAAGCTTTGAAAAGGTTCTAATGATCCTTTGAGTAGTGTAGAGATTAGTGATGTATCTAGAATCATTTCATCAATGTTTGCCCATTGCTCTTTCCAATCCTTGATGCATGTAACATATACATCCACTAACTCACTTTCAACCATAGACACATCTTCAAGTTACTTTCTTAGGTGAGAAACGCATAAAAAATAGGGCATTGGCTATGAAGAAATTTTCTCACTAGTTTCCAAGATGAACACCATCAGGACCTTGCTAAGTGTTGCAGCTACAAGGAATTGGAAGCTACTTCAACTTGATGTGAAGAATGCTTTTCTCAATGGGTGGATCTTTGAAGAGGTAAACATGTCACAACCCCAAGGATTTGAAAACCCTAACTATCCTACATATGTATGCAAGCTTAATAATGCATTGTATGGTTCATAAAAAAGGTTCATAACAAAGTTATCTATTTATATGTTTATATGCATGACATAATTATGACATGTGATGACATGAATGGAATATAAATGATCAAAAGGAATATGTAGGAAGAATTCAAAATTAGTGATCCTGGAGAACTCACATTCGTCTTAGGTATTGGGTCATCTATACAAATCAAGCAATGTACTTGACTCAAAGAAGATATATTCAAGGCCTACTCCTTAAATTCCATATGGATAATGCAAATCCAACAAGAAAACCAATGGAGATGAATCATAAACTTAGTTTTTATGAAGGTGAATAGATTGACGACATAAAATAATATCAAATTATTGTAGGTAGCCTAATCGATGCTACAGATACAAGGGTAGATATTTCATATAGTGTTGGAGTGCTAAGTCAATTTATGCACTCTCCAAGAAAGCCACATACAGATGTAGCTAAGAGAGCACTAAAGTACCTCAAAGGCACTATCAATGAATGTATATTCTATCTGTACATATCAAATTTGAACTCAAATTGTATTTAGATGCAGATTCGGTAGGATCCAAGTATGAAAAGTGAAGTACATCAAGTTTTCTAGCATTTGAAAGATCTAAGCTTGTTTCATGGAGTTCAAGAAGTAACCTGCATTTGCACTATCCTAAAATGAAGTTGAATATAGAGGTTTGACCATAGCAACATAAGAAGCTATATGGCTAAAGGAGTCATATAGCAAGGTTCAAAGTCATATATGGCTAAAGGGTCATGTCAAATAGCAAGGTTCAAAGTTCTTGAGAATATTAAAAAATATCAAGTAGAGGAATGAAAAATCATTACTCCTATGGCTAAGCATGAAAAGTTCACATGAGAAAATTATGAAAATATAGAGGCCACAAAGAAAGTGTTCATAATAGTGGAAGAAAATCAAGAAATATGTTCATACATAGCAAATCATTTGTCAAGATCTAATGAACAGGATATCATTGTTCTCTTATAAGAGTATTGATATATCTCTTGTTGGGCCTTTAAGGACCTCAAAGGGGTTGATCCTCACATTTGTGCCCATTATGTACCAATGGTGATGGATGCTTGACCATCCAAACAGAGTTTGTATACATATAATGAAACCTATTCTACAAAGATTAAGGAAGAAATTGATAAATTTCTAGCTCCCTTTTTAGTTTATGAAATCAAGCACATAGAGTGGGTCACCCCTAAAAATAGTTCCAAACTTAGAGTTTGTATCAACTTAAAAAAGGTGAATGCATCCACTATCTAGGATAGCTATCCACTATTGATTCTAGATCAGTTCTAGAAAGGGTAGCTAGCCATTGGGTTATAATCAAGCGCCATTCTTGAAGGGGATCAAAATAAGACCACCTTTCTCATAGATTTGGGTATTTTCACTTTTAGAGTGTTTCCATTTGGATTGACCAATGCCATCACCACATTCGAAAGTTCTATATGCCACATCCTCGAGGAATTTCTTACAAAATTCCTAGAATTGTAACTTGATGATTTATGTGTGTACTTTGATGAAAGAAGAGAACATGTTCCATATTTAAGATGCATCTTTTTATAAATTTCCCATTTATAAAGTATGCTTGGACCCTCAAAATTGTATCTTCATGGTGTGCCAAGGTAAGATCCTTGGGCACATAGTCTCCAAGAATGGCATATGGATAGATGAAGAAAATGTAAGAGAAATTCCTGAGTTACCTCGACTACAGAATGTAAAAGAAGTCTAGGTTTTATGGGGCAATTTTGATATTATTAAAGACTCCTACACATGTATTCAACCATAGCACAACCAATATATTGGTTATTGAAGAACTTTGAGTGAAGTGATGGGTATGAAAACTCATTTCAAGGACTCAAATACCATCTCATATCAACACCAATATTGAATGCTCAAGATTGGAATAAACCATTCCATATTCATGTGGATGCTTCTTATTATGAGATTGGGTGCATCCTAGCACAACCTACACATGAGGTAAATTTGGACTTCCCAATCGCATATGACATTCATCAACTTATCCAAGTAGAAAGAAATTATACAACTACCAAGAGATAGGGCTTTGGTATGGTCTATGCATTACATAATTTTTGCCACTATTTACTAGCTCATAACGTTAAGATCTTTGTAGACCATCAAGCTCTACTATATGTTTTCATCAATCCTTGCACTATTGGTAGATTAGTAACATGGTTCCTCGTATTGATAGATTATGATTTTGGTGTGGTAGTAAAAAAGGGAAGCACACATGTTAGGGTTGATCATTTTTCAAGAATCAAAAGTTCTAACCCTCAAGCAAAAATCAATGAAGTCTTGTACGACACCTACCTTTTCAATGTAGAGATTGTACCTTAATGGGCTCAAATAATAGTTCTTCTCCTGTCTTTTAGGCTAATCCACCTCTTTGTGCAATTTACCAAAGAAGAAGTTATGAACACCAAGAAAGTGCAAACCAATGTTGGTTGCTTATATCATAGAGACACTACCAGGATCCTCTCATATTGTGTGATAGAGGATGAGCATATAACATTGGTAGCTAAAGCTCAATTTGATGCTTTCGTTAGGCTTCTTCCTAAATCATGGACTTTGTAGGAAGTGCAAAGAAATCACATTTTGGCCACACATGGAAAGAACAATATATGACTATCTTAGTGTGTGTTCCACCTGCCAAGTGGTTCCCACCAATGATTATGCTAATTTATACTATGTTTGTGCATGTCTCTTCTGGAGATAGAACATAGTGGGTTATCTAAAATCTAGCACTTATCCTAGGGTGGATTGAATCCATTGTGTCATTTAAAGAGCATCACATATGTGTTTCTTATTAACAATCTCTCCTCCAAATTAGCTTGTTATGTGTTATTTGAGTTGTCAAAAAAGAAAAGAAAGTAATTATTAAGAAGACAATGAATATGCTTAACAAGAAAACCCCCAGTTTCCAAATTATTTTTAGATCTAGGATCTAAACATAACTTGAGCAGACCTTGGGCCATGAAAGAGATAAGTGTTGAGTCCTTATTATCGTGTCCATCATATTGCACATTAAACTTATGAGCTTCAACCTCATCTTGAACCATAATTCTCCATTTGTCAACTAAAGGAGAAGAGGGAGGTATTGGGTTACCTGAGGGTTCCATGTAGTGGAACAGAGGATTAAATCAATGGAATGTGAGCTTAAAACCTTGTAAATGACCTTCTAGGAGACACAAACTCATCTGTATTAGCAAGTAGTTGAGCTCTTGTTGGTGAGTGGGTTGCATGGTCTAAGCATTGAATTATTTAGTCCCTTAATGCTTCATATAGAGCAATTCATCCTGCTCTCAAGAAGGCACCAACCATGATGCAAGTCAAAGAACATAATATGGCATTAGTAGCATTGAAACTTGGAAATAGGAGCATGCATCAGGTAGTTCATCCACATAGAATCCCAAGTACATAGGCAAACCCTAGTTATGAAAGTGTCACGCAACCACTCATTATCTTTGCAAGTTACATTTGGCTCAAAGAATAATAAATGTGTGAAGCAGTGATCATAATAATTGATACCAAAAAAAGGAGGAAGCTACAAGCAATGCATGGTCTGAGAGGTGTTGTATTCATTTTTTTCTCATTAATTTTGAATTCTATTGCTTTAAAAAAAAAACACCAAAAAGCATTGGTCAAGGTACCGAAAAAACAAAGAATACAATAGAGCCCTAGAGATCAAGAAATATCATCCCATGTGCTCCTCACATTCCAAGAAATCTGGATGATGCACTAGTAAACTCTCATGTCATATTTTCCACCCTTAAACTTTAAATCATTAATGTAAAAAGACTAAAACACATAATGTACCTCGTGTGAAAGTACCACTAAATCGTATAGAAAACCAATTACTCCTCTTTTGTGCCCTTCAAGAAAATAATATCACGTGCATATGCATGTGTATATATATGTAATTTGGGTGCTTGCTCATAGCTCATGGTTGTTGCTCTATGGTCTTTAGTTCTCTACAAGAAGCTACTCAATTCATGATTTAATCACATCATCAAAATTTTGAATATGGATCTACTGTACTTGGATTTTAGCATTGTCAACTTGTAGTCTGTAGTCCTCTCTAGGAAGTTATGATCTCCATCTCATTTTCAATCATTCACCATGAACCATTGAAACTTGTCTTTGTAAATGGTATTTTATCATAGATGGTGGTAGGCCAACATATATGTTGCAAAATTTTAGTCATGAATCATATTGTTATTGTTTTCACTACTTTTTTTATAAGTTGTGAGCTGTAGGCTTGTGAGTCCTACCTCATTGTGTGCCAGTCTATACTATGATGCACATAGTATTGTGCATGTAGCTACTCATTGACACTGGTGGCTTGGTTTATGATGGTTTTCTCTTGCATGGGATTGAATTGAGAATTGGGAGTTGGAGGTCTCTTGTATTTAGTAGTTGAAGGCCTATGATGATTTTCTATTATACTGACCTTTTTGGTGGTTTATATCATGGTGCAAGGATATTTTGAATATAGAATCTTCACACTCACTATTCACAAATTACATTCATAGTCTTAGGTTAGGATCTTGAGGCATTGGCTCGAGGAGTTTTCCACATGTAACCACATATACATGCTATACTCATATGTAGCGGTACATTGTACTTAGGGATTCACTTATTGCTCTCACTAGACTCATTCTTATAATATAGATCATTTTTCTATAGAGAGAGCTCTTCCAATGATCACATTTCTTTGTGTGTCAATCTCCTTCTTTGCTCTTATATGTACTTTTATTTGTGCTTTATCACTTTATCACACACGCATTAGTCGTATCAAAGAAAGTTCAACTCCTTAACCTGCTATTTTTTGTATCTTCCACTACATGCATTTTGAATAGTGAAAATTAGTTATGGAGCATAGAAGTACAAATCTTAGTACTCAAAGAACATTTCTAATAGGTGTGCTATTTTTACTACCCTTGAGAGGTTATTCAGGAAATTAGAATTTCCATAAGATTTATAGACTTGGAGCTGCATTTTATCTTTGTTGAATCTCATATCTTTCCACTTTGGAGTTCTTTGGTGTAATGGCAAGCAAAAATAACTTGTTTTGCATGATTCAAGTTGAATATAAGTTTCATGGGACCAACTATCCAATGTAGTCTCACATGATGAAGCATGTTCTTGTTGCAAAAATGTTGATGGGATGGGAAGGATGCTCAAGGTCACGAATTGATTGAACTTTTAGTGAAGTGACATATCTCCACACATTTGTTCATGTACTACTTCAAGACAAGCTTTGGATACCAACACTTCTTTGCATGTAGTATGCAATGATTTAGCAACCAACCTTGCTTTGTATCTACAAATTGATTCACCTGAATTTCTTTCCAATTTATAGACCCATCTGCAAAGTATTACCTTCTTATTGGTTTGCATTAGAATTAACTTCCATGTGTCCATTTCATGAAGAGCTTTTATTTACTCGTTAATAGCCTTCTCCCAATTAGGGTTTCGGTTGGCTTCTTAATATGTTCAAGGTTCCTTTGAAACTCATTATTTGGCCAAATAGTTGCTATGTTTGGTTACAAATGTACAGTCATAACCGTACCTTTTAGGTTGTCTTTTCTCCCTTGTTGGTCTTCTAGGATTGAATTCGGAGCATTATCCACATTCCTACATTATTGCTTTTCCTCTTGATTTCCAAAGCTTGTAGTCTCTCTCCTTCTCATCTTGATCATCATCTAATTCACTTGTAGAGTCTTGCACTTGTGTATCATGCTTGCTACATAATGGATGAACATCTGAATCAAGATCATAGGGATAATTCACCTTCTGTTTATCCTCTTCATACCATGAGCTATGTTGTTGAAATACAACATCCGTGCTTCTGGTGAATTACATTGTGGATGGATTGTAGAACTTGTATCCCATTTGAGTTGAATGATAGCCTATAAACAAAGAATTGATTGTTCTTTCATCCAATTTTCCTCTGATTTGTGAAGGTACATGAACATATGTTAAGAAACCAAAAACTTTACAATGACGTAGAATTAGTTTTCTACCATTCCAACCTACATAAGGAGTCATACCTTGAAGAGATTTGGATGGAAGTATATTCACAAGGTACACTCTAGTAGATATGGCTTTTTCCCAAAGATAATATGGTAAATTTTTCTCTTCAAGCATATTTCTTGTTGATCTAACTAGGGTCTTTTTCCTTCTTTTTGCATTCGATTTAGTTGAGGAGAGTACGTGGTACTGACTTCCTTTTTCATACCTTTATCCTACAAGCATTCATCAAACTAATTCGAGACGTATTCCTTCCCTCCATCAAATTTGAATTTCTTCAATGGTCTACTTGTATTATTTTCCACATGTACTAGATACTAACTCTTTGGATCTCAAATAAAACCCCTTTCTCCTATTAAAAAAGAAATATGAGTCTATCCATTCTGATGACTAACACTACCCATGCATCAAAATACATCCCCTACTATTCTAGCAGTCTTGTTAAAGAAATTTTATGCTCAAAATAGTAACTATGAATATCATCCCCTTTTTTCTATTTTTCAAGACTCCTTCTCTTGCTTTTTCTCTCTCTCCATATCTATGTGTGTGTGTGCATATGTAGCAGCCAAGAGCGGGGAGCACAAAAACTTTCTCTCTCTCTATCTCTCTCTATCTATCTATCTCTCTCTCTTGATCGTGCCTACAAACAAGCATTACGAAAAAGAAATACACAAAAACATACATATAAATATTCATACACATACATGTGCATGCACTAACACTATGCACACTCTTAAATTACACTCAACACATCACAAACATGCAAACACACACAATCATGCATACTCACAATCACATGCACACAACATGCAACACACACTTAACTTAAACACTACTCACACTTACTTTTAGTCAGGCAAACATGTAAATTATTAGACACTAGCACACACTCAGTTATACACTAAGACAAAATGAATTATTCTAACTCATTTTGTCCTTTTTATTTTGTTTTTTAGATTAAGGCTTAATTATAAGAACTCTTGGATATTTACCGACACACATGCATAAATACATACATTTATATGAGTGCATAGTATCACACCCATATGTGCATACATACACACAAAAATACTCACACTTAGGTATAGAATATACTCATGCTTATATTGACAAAACACACAAACATAGTCATAGATACACACACATCTATAAGCACATGTATGCATACATTCAAACAATGAAACATGGACAAGTATAGATTCACATACACAAATATAAATACCACAGAAATGCAGTAAACACATATAAAATAATACACACATATAAGTATAAGAACAAACACATATAGGTAGTCAATCACAATCATTTAGGGTACTGAAACACTTAGGCACATGTGGGGTTTTTGTATCCACTATAAGCATATTAAACCCCACAAATTCAAGTACTCATATAATATTGAAATAGACATGTTTCAATTAAGGATGCACACACATACTATCAGCTAGGATAACATTCATAAACACATATCCACACACACACACACACACACACATATATATATATATATATATATATATATATATATATATATATATATATATATATATATATATATATATATATATATATATATATATATATATATATGATTTTACTATATATTTATATCCATAGTTATGAAGGATTCAATTGGAGAATTTATATGGAGATTAAAAAAGGGTTCAAATAGACATAAAGTGGAGGGTTCAAATGGAGGATTCTTATGTATCTTCTTATTCTATTAAGAGAAAATCTTCATCTTTTTCTTCCTACAGGTACTAAAGAAAGAGATAACGCAAATCACAAAATCAGATAGAACATTTTTTGAGAGGTTTAGAAATCACCAATTTTCTAATGAGATTTTTATGTTTCTAAATGTAAGTCAAAGTGGAGAAATCCTTTCAACAACATGCTCATATTCTTTGTCAATATGTGAGCAAAGGTAATGTGTATGTTCATACTCTTGAGAGATATATTGAGATTGAAAACACAAAAGAGGATCGGGTATTTCAAAGTCCAAGGTGGGACCTATTTCTTGTGTAGTTTTGTCACTTATTGGAAATAATAAATACTCCTTGGTAGGTTCAGAGATACATAAACTTGTGATGAGTCAAATTCTAGATAGCTCAATCTATTAACTACTCAAAGATCTGTTCAACAAGGTATTGAAGCACTTTTTCTATTTGCATGAAAAATAAACTAGATTTTCAAAAAGATTCAAAGAGTAAATCTAAACATCATCCAACCACACGATACTAGTGTGGTATCCAACATCAGTCTCTCGACCGGCTAAGATTCTAATGATGATATTTTAGTCAAAATAATGCTTCACTTGAGACTAAGTTTATTCCTTTATTCAATCACTATGATTGCTTATTGGGAATGCCATTCTTGTGCATTTATTGGAGTCAAGGGATTGAATTTACCGAGTTACACTAGGAACTTAGTGCTTGACTTATTCAATTTAATCCTTAGTTGAAAGGATCAATTCAAAGTCAAAGTATGACTTCTTCAAAATTTTATCAAATATTTTCAGTCAACAACACTTTATCTTGAAGTGTTGCATAATTGAAATAATAACAATGTTTTCCCTATTTGAAAGAAGATCTTGGAAGTTACTTACTTTGTATCTTCTTACTTACTTGATCTAGAAGTATCTTGAGCCCATGCTTCTATCCTCCTTGAGTTTAAACTTCTTTTTGTAATTCCCTTGATGAATCTAGCTTCAAGATTCATTGTGGGACTAAAAGATATTTATCATCCCATGGTCTAATGTCCCATACCATCTTTCCTACGTCAATCTGAGTATCCATTTTTTGTGTCACATACCACCCTATTTTATATTTACATTGACGTGTGAGTGATAATAATCCTAAATTCTAAACATATCTTTATAGAGTACCTTTTCACTTCAATTCTTTAAAAGAATTTTGAAGTTTTAGGCACTACCTCTAACTTGATATTCTAGGTTTTGATTCCTTCACACAATTCTTTCATGATATCATGCTTTTACTTAGGAAACATGAAAACATTTGGGTAAAACATCTATCCTTCTTTGTTATGGTTTTTAAAAGAAAACCGGTTATAATTCCAAGTCCTTGAATTTCACAAATTCAAGTATGATTAGTTAGACTTATCCAATTTGCAGTGACAAGAGAGTTTCACTTCTTGTCATTAGATTCCTTTCTTACTAAAGCTTTAAGTAGCTACCTCGAGGACTTTATAGGAATCTCTATACTACTTAAGTTTAAGCATCCGCTCATGCTTGGATTTCATCTTTAAGAAATCCCTTTAATGATAGGCCATCATTGAATGTTACTTTCCACAAACTTCATTATCATTGTCATGGATGCAAACGACATACTTGGAACATTTTACTATGTTCAAACTTGGAACAAGTTTCTCTTTTCACACTTTCCAACGGATAAATGGAACTTGAGTGAAAGTTATCAAAAGGAGTTTGATTTTGAATACTTGGGAAAACTTTGGAGCAGTTCCAATCCCAAGTTCTTGGAGAAACACTGCCAAGCTTGATCAATTTCTTTTGATCTTGTTTCAAGAATAAAGATAAAGATACATGCCTATCTGATTGCACATGGTTTGAGAACAGTCCAACTGAAAGCACCTTATATGTTAAGCGTGCTAATGATGTACTTCTGATCATTGTGGTTTATGTTGATAACATGTTGCTCACTGGTCCTCATGAGAGGCATATTGCTGATTTTAAGGCTGATTTACATGCCTCATTTGAGATGTCTGATTTGGGGGAAAATTTGGGCATTCAGTTTATGCACGTTGATGGTGGAATGGCTGTGTCAAGCGAAATATATTAACACATTATTGTAGCATTTTGGCCTTGAAGATTATAAACATATTGCCACTCCTATGGAAATAGGTTTACGACTGAGTCTTCATGATGCTGGAGATGCATTGTTGTTCTCTATCAGCAGGCTATTGGATGCTTGATTTACTTATGCATTACTCGACCAGATTTTCAGTTTGTTATCTCATAGATGAGCAGGTTTATGCATTGCCCAGGAGTCAAGCATTGGCAGGCAATTAAGCACATCTTTCGCTACTTGAGTGGTACCCGGCTACTTGGTTTGTTTTATCCCAAGGAGGGATCACTACTGCCAAATTTGCATGCTTTTCTAACTCTGATTGGGCTTGTTACTATGACACTCATGAGTCCACTAATGGTTTTTGCTTCATGCTTGCTAGCTCATGCATATCTTGGTTGAGAAAGAAGTAGCCTACTGTGGCCACTTCCAGTTGTGAAGCTGAGTATAGGGCAGCTTTCACAGTGACTATTGAGTGTGTGTGGCTCAGACGCCTTATGGATGATTTGGGTGTTGGCCAGTCTTCTGCCACCACCATCTTCACTAACAGTTAGAGCGCATTGGCAGTTGTGAGGAACCCTGTGTTCCATGCTCGCACTAAGCATATTGAGGTGCATTATCATTATGTCAGGGAGAGGTTCTCTGCTGGGAAGATGAGCTTGGCATATGTGCCCACGCAGGAGAACATTGCAGATCTTTTCACAAAGGATCTACCTAGGGAGAAGTTTAAAGATCTCTGCAAAGCTTTGGGCTTACTTCCTTTTGTGGAGTGATTTCCACATAGCTTGGAACTTCCTTATACATGAGTGCCAGCTCCTTGTTCACCACATCACTCCCAAGGGGGATTTGTTGATATATTTAAGTAGTGATGTGTGTGAACACGCTAGGACCATCGGGGCAATTTTCTCCCTCTTTAGAAGGTTTTTTCCACCGGCTTATATATACGCCTATAGCCCTAATGGGCTACTTATCTTTGTACATTCTCTACTAATACATTCAGTATTGTGTGTTATGCTCCAAGCTTCTTCTTCTTCTTCTTCCTTGTGCTATTCGTGTGCTTTGGCATACATCTAACTCCAATAGAAATGTGATTGCAGGAAAGAGGATAAAGCTATTTAAAACAAGAGTAAGTAGTGAGTTCAAGTTGGATGAAGACTTCCTGGAAGATGAAGATGAAGATGAAGATCAAGATGAAACATAGTCAGGTGAATTAATTCTAATTGTTCTTTATTTTATATAAAATTCTTTTCATGCATTTCATACTTAGAAATTGATTTGTGTTTGGTATAAAAGGAAATTTATGTAGGTAATGAAAAAGAAATCAAAGTAGGAATGTGTATGCAAGTTGAACATCTAATTTAGGAAACTTATAATTTGTTATGAGGATAGGAGAGAGGAACACTTGATCTGTGACCCCTACTAAAGGTAAATTTACTTTATACAAGTAGAGTTCTTTATTTTCTGAAACCGTTTAGCAAATGAGATCCTAGTTTTGACTGTAGCATGCTTCTGGATCCTCAGCTCTGATTAGGGGTTAAGCCTTGCCCCCTTAAACAAAAAATTTGCGAAGAAAAAAGAAAGAAAAATGAGAACATCAAGCAGTACATTAATGGCTGTTGCAAGATGGAAAAAGGAAAAAAAAAGAAAAGAAGAAAAAAAAGGAAAAAAACAAAAAGAAAAAGTAAAGAATTATTATGATTCACTTGTGGTCTCGAAATCACTTTTGAAATGTGTTGCGGGCTATATGAGGCGGAGATCTATTACAGAAGAATTAGTTAGATGTATCTTTTGGTAGATGACTAAGGGATAGAAGATAGAATACTTATGTAAATTAAATCTTACTTGCGAAGAGGGTTAATGGAATGGTAACTACCACGACTGTCAATAACTATTATAGGATTTTCTAAATTTGTCTTTTTGACTTCATGCATTGCACGAAATGATTTCCAATTCATATTTAAATAATTTTATGAATTTTCTTTATTATCAGAGACTTAATTTGAATTTTCTTGTTTCCATGATCTAGAGGTTGGCCCATCGGGACGATGTGCACGTCTAATGGGGGCAGATGTCGGAGGGATTTCCTCATCCAAATAAACATTCAAAAAAATAAAAAAGTTTTATTTTCAGACTGATTAACTGTTATCTCTCTCAAATCTTTTCAATTAAATCTTTTGATTTGACTAATCTTTCTTCTTAGTAGCTCCAAGCAACAAAAACATGAAGAGCTGGACTAAACAAAGATCGCATTAACTAACTTCCTTATATTGATGAAATCTTATGAAGTGGAATGGAATTAATATTATGAATAAGCATTCTAATCAAGCTCATGAGCCATGTGTATACATGGGCATTGATGTTAGATGCATGAATAGGCAAGTATTAAGAAGTTTATGTGGTTATATGTTTATGTTTTTGTATGTGTAAATTCATGAAGATGTGAAAGATAAGTATATATCTGTGTTTCAAATTAAATCCCTACTCTTGTATATCTATACTTGTCTACCTAAATGTATTCATATTGTTGATTAATTGTGCACAGTTGTGTTAGACATGTGTCTATGAGGATGGAAAAGTGAATTATTAGGCCTATGTGCTTTTTTCTAAGTACATGAAACCCTAAAGAATGTGAGAGTCCATTCTTATGAATTTGCCTACATATAATTGTAGGAATTCTATGAATTTCCTTATATGTAATTACAGGAGTACCTACTGTATGTGGTATATGGATTCAAACCTGTGTATGTTCCATGAAAGTTTATGTAAAGGCATGTGAATGTGATCAGTTGTATCTATATAACCATGTGAATGGATGTGGGGTATTTTAACCTTTATAGAAACAACATATAGATATTAAAATATATGAATCCATAAAGTTTTATGATGTCAAAAACCTTATGAATGAATGCTTTGTGTATATAAGTTTGTACGTATTAACCTTAAAAAGAGATATTCATATATACGTACTAATAAATGGATTTATTTAAATATATATTAGTGTCATTATATGCTCATTACGATATATTACTGACAGTATATATAATAGATCATAAATAATTTAACTAATAACTAATGTATTTAATATAATATATATTAGTTATATTGTTAGAAATAAATCATACATGAGATGTGCGCATAAATAATATGTAACACTTAATTAGTAGTGTGCATTAGAGTAGATAAGAGAGTGTACAAGTGTATGGAATGCATGAGTAAGTGCATGACAATGTTCGAGTTAAGATGAAGTAAGTAGGAACGTACGAAAATGAATATCTATGTATAAATATCATAAGTTAGACTGAGGTTTTCTCCTAATGCCTTTTTCATGCAGGTACATGTGATCTGATAAGAGAGAGAGAGAGGTGCTGCAACAACGATGAAACAGAGAGTCGATGAAGAAACAGCAATGATGGGAGTGTTGTAGTAGAAATAGAGAAGAAAGGGAGAATGAGAGTTTCTTGCTTCCCCCCTCCTTTTGGCAAATGTGCAAACTCACGCATGGTAGAGAGAGAGAGAAAGAGAGAGAGAGAGAGAGAATAAGAAGAAGAAAAAGAAGAGAGCGACTTGCTCTCAATTCTCATTCACCGAACATACATATCCTCACCCTCTGTTTGCTAGAAATCTTCATCAAGGACTATGAGAAGATGTTAACAGAGGTTGCATCTGAGCATGTATTGTGTGAGATGGTGAAGGCAATTGATGATCCTTTCATGGCGGTCTATAGAGATATGGACACTACAAGGAATACGGGCGCATAGTGACGGTTAAAGCGACACAATTTTGTCGCTATGAAATTGCAAAACTCATCGCAATAAGCGTCGAGCGTGGACCATCGATTAAATGATGAGACAAACGACGTTTTTTTTTATGTGTGGCATGACGGGATGTGTGAAGCTCGCATAGAGCATCGCAAAAGCGACGATTTAAGAAAGCGTCACATAAGCAATGCTAGCAATGTCATCTATGCGACGCCAATTCCAGTGCTTTTTACGACGCCTTACCATTGTGTACATGACGGTCTGTTGATGAAAAAAAAAACATTGGATGCTCTTTGATCGGCATGTTCATACATC
Organism: Ceratopteris richardii; assembly: GCA_020310875.1. NCBI lineage: Eukaryota > Viridiplantae > Streptophyta > Polypodiopsida > Polypodiales > Pteridaceae > Ceratopteris > Ceratopteris richardii. The sequence continues at coordinate 45,087,599 of CM035407.1, read as the reverse complement.
TCGTCGAAGAGCTCTCCAACGCTCGCAATTGTGTTGTGCTTACGCGCTTAAACAAGTATATGCAGAATTGTTGTTTTGCCTAATCTCTATCTTATTGTCTCACTCTGTCTCTATTTCTCTCTTTCTATGTCTTTCTCTATTTGAATTCTCTCTGTTTCTCTCTCTTTCTCTCTCTCTCTATCTCTCTCTCTCTTCTCTCTCTCTCTCTCTCTCTCTCTCTCTCTCTCTCTCTCTTTATTACAAGTTATTCAAGAATCTAACCAAGCAAAAAGTATGACTAACTATTGTAAGTACAATTTCCATTCTTTGTATATCATTTGAACTGTGTTATTTTCATTAGTTAGCATACTCACACTTATTGATATGCACATATACACTTATACATGATGAAGATGCACGTTCACACATATACACATATACACATATACACATGCACATACACACACATATATACACACACATACATGTGCACATACACTTACACATACACATGCATATGCATAAACATTTCTACAACCACATAAAAAGACTTGCATGCATGCATTATTGCATATATATATATATATATATATATATATATATATATATATATATATATATATATATATATATATATATATATATATATATATATATATATATATATATATATATACACACACACATACACACATTAACATATACTTAAATACATGTATATGCACATCCACATGCATGCACATGGATGCAAATGGAAATACATCCACACGCACATGCATGTTTCATACATATACACATGCATATACATACATTTGTATATGTTTATACACATACACATACATATGCACACATCTATATATACACACACATACACATATATATACACATATATATGCACATATGTACACACATATACACATGCACACACACATGCACATACATACATATACACATATGCATGCACATACACACATATACACATACACTGACACATATACATGCACATACATATACACACACATACACATGCACATGCACATACTCATATACACACATATACACTTACACATGCACATGCACATACATACATATACACACACATACACATGCACATGCACATACACATACATATGTTGGTGCAACACAAGCCTTCACATTTGGCTTGGATATCTACTTTAAAGATTATACATGAAGCGAAGACCATAGGAACTTATGCCTATGATTTCTTACCAGTTTATCTCTTGTAAAAATATAAATGACTTGGCGCATTATTATGCAATCACGCCTAATTGATTGGAAGTCGTGAAAAGGCGGTTGATAGATCGAGAGAATATCTCAATCACTTTTTTAGGCGAAAGATTTTAGGAGATTGATTTGAATTCTAATTCAAGTCATCACTCAATTCCTATAAAAGCTACATGAAAAAATGTCGAAAAAGTTCTTCACTCATCCCGAGGCATTACTGTATCAAATACTGAGTATGTGAGGTCTACGTTATAGCCTACACCTCTGAGTACCATTGAGCTATGTTTATCATGCCAATGGGAATGTACATTTACATGATCTAATACAAATACTTACATTCATCTACTCTGTGATTCTCTGAGTCATCATCTTCAAGTCTGTTAAACCTTGAAGAAGTATATCTCAGGATCTACTGAACCAAATCAAGTGATTCAAAGCTTGATAGATTCAGCTCAAAGCATACCACACGCATACAAAGTTTGAAGCAATTTGATTCAGCCAATTTCTAGAAATCAAGAAATTACAGTCAAAGTGTTAACTGTTGCAGTTCTTACAGTAAATGAGTAATTTTCCGGTAGAAGAACGAAGTAGATCTCGCAGAGTAATGCGAAGCTTCTTATGAGAGATAGCTCACTCTATAGCTAGACATCTCTATTTTTAGTTGATTAATTTTTTCGGTGGAAAAGATATTTATACACAGTACAAAGTCTAACCGAAAAGAGGTTGTCTGAACTAAAGGAGTTTTTTCCTTAAATGTCAGAAAGTGTTCAGTAAGTTAAGAAAGCTTTTGTGTCACTTCCTTACTTCATGTATGTTCACTTGAAGTAATTATAAACAGAATTGAAGTTCATTCCGGTACAATTACGGTGACAATACAGTGGCAGTCTGGTGAAATTTCGGTGAAATTTTTTCCAGTAAAGTTAGAGCACAGTCTTATATCGGTTTCCACAAGGCTCAGTCTTTGCTGCGTCATCAAGGAGAAGAATTAGAGAAAAGGATCAAAGAGGGCTGGTGCAAAGCAGGATTAGCAGTACCAACTCAATCTTCTGAGTGCATCCAACCATCACTCCCAACAGTGGTTTCAGAGCAAATAAGGTAATCATGGGTGATGGTTTCCCTTCCTTCATTGACAAATTAGACAGGAACAACTACCAAGCTTGGTCTCTAAGGATGAAGACCTATCTACAAGGAAGGAGCTTGTTTGGATTCATATCAGGAGATGAGGAATTGCCCTCATTCAAAGCCAGAGGTCTACCCACCAAGGAAGAGCAAGAGAGACTAAATCAATGGTGTGCAAAAGATGCTTTGGCAAGGTCATATCTTCTAAACTCTATTTCTGATTTCCTTCTACCACATATAAGGAATTGCAAAACTTCCCAAGAGACTTGGGAAACCTTGTCAACTTATTTTTCATCAAGCACAAGGGCCAGAAAGAATCAGCTATGGATTGAATTTACAACTCTTAGGAAGCAATCAAAACAATCTGTCTCAGATTTTGTCACCAAAGTCAAAGACATTGCAGACCAACTTGCAAGTGTTGGAGAAGAGATTGAGGAAGAGCAAATAGTAAGGCAGGTAATCAATGGACTAAAGGCTGATGACAAATGGGAGAGCTTTACCACAGCAATGGACTTATACATGGACATCCAAGCACCTGATCTAACAACCCTGATTGGTCAACTCTTCACACATGAAGCAAAGCTTACAAAGAATGGAGAACAATCAAAAGGTAACAATTCCTCTGCTTTATACACTGATAAAAAGGTTAAAGATAAAGGTAAAAGTAAGAAGGTTGATGAAGAAGGCTCTACCTCCCAAGCAAACTATGCAGGGAGAGGTAGATCTTCAAGAGGTAGAGGCAGAGGAAGTAAGTCAGGTAGGGGGAGACCCTACAACCAATCTCCTTGCAATATTTGTGGCTTGTCTAACCATACCACAGATGAGTGCTACAGAAATTATAAGAATCAGAGAGGAAGAAGCTACTCAAGAGGAGGATACTCTCAAGGCAGAGGCAGATTCAACCAATCTCAAAACTACCATGGCTACAACAATAACTACAGTCACAATAGCAACTATCAAGGTGGATACAGAAATAGGAAAGACTACAACAATTATACAAAGGAGCAAGATGACTCCCTATTGATCATGAATATGACCTCCAAAGAAGGTACAAATGATGATCATGTCTTTTATATTGATTCAGGTTGTTCTAACCATGTAGCTGGCAATGTGGCACTACTTTCTGATTTGGAAGAACCCAAAGGCAAGCATCAAGTGCAGACAGGTGATGACACTAAACATTCAGTTGTTAAAGTAGGCAATGTCAAAACATGTGATGGTAATCAGAATTTATTGAGCAGAGTATTGTATGTTCCAACAATCACCAAAAATCTGATGAGTGTAGGTCAGATTGTGGAAAAAGGTCTACAGGTCAGGTTCACTCAACATGGTGCATATGTGGAGGATCCAAGACATGGATTCAGAAGAATAGCAAAGGGAGAAAAATCAGGTAGATTATTTACTTTTGAGCTTGAAGATACCAAAAACATTGCTCTGTACAATTACAAAGATCAGACGCTATCAGAATTACAAATTTGGCACAAAAGGTTAGGTCACATTGGTGAAAGGACCTTAAAGCAAATGTGCAGGGATCAATGTGTGCTTGGGATACCTAATATATCCAAGCAACACATGATATACAAGTGTGGAGCTTGTCAATTTGGTAAGTCACACAGATTGCCTTATACCAAGAAAGGTTTCATGCATAAAGATTATCTGGAATTAGTGCATACAGATGTTTGGGGACCTAGCAAGGAACCATCCATATTTGGATCAAGGTATTATGTGTCCTTCATTGATGACTATAGCAGGTGGGCTGTCTTATGCTACATGAAACATAAAGATGAAGTGTTTAATTGTTTCAAGAAGTATCTTGCACTGGTTGAAAACCAAACAGGAAGAAACTTGAAGAAACTAAGGTCAGATGGAGGAGGAGAATACTTTTCCAATGAGTTTGAAGATTTCTTGCAGGAAAGAGGCATCAAAAGGGAGATCACTACAAGGTACTCACCTGAACAAAATGGGGTAGCTGAAAGAAGGAATAGACTCATTGTAGAAACAGCGAGGTCTATGCTTAATGAAAAGAAGTTGCCAAACTATCTTTGGGCAGAGAGTGTATCTACTACCACATATCTTATTAACAGGTTGCCATCAAAGACACTTGATGGAATGACACCCTATGAGGCTTGGCATGGTAAGAGACCATCTCTAGATCATTGCAAAATCTTTGGTTGTATTGCATATGTGCATATTCCTTCACAAGTAAGAGGAAAGCTAGACCCTAAAGCTGAAAAGTGTATCTTCATTGGTTATGACATGAACCAGAAAGGGTACAGATTCTACAACCCCTCAAACAAAGGTTTCAAGGTAAGCAGAGATGTTATCTTTGATGAGAATGACTCATGGTATGAGAATGAGTGCAGGAAGGTTAGTCTACCTTATGATATAGAAGAAGACTTCCCAGAGCCTACCAAGAAGGAACCAGTCCAGAAAGAAGACTCAAGTTCAGATGATGATGACACAATCAACCTTGAGGAATTCAAGGCTTGGAAATCCAAAGGGAAGATGAAGATGAAGCAACTAGAAGATAATCCAGAATCCTCAACACAAGCAATGAGGAGGTCTCAGAGAGAAAAGAAAAAACCTATTAGGTATGGGTATGACACTTCTCTTGTAACTAAGCATTCTGTATATCTTGCAAAGGATTTGTTGAATGAAGAACCAGGTTCATTTGAAGAAGCAATCACTAAACCAGAATGGAAGGAAGCAATGGATGAAGAAATGCAGGCTCTCAAAGAGAGTGACACTTGGGACTTGGTACCCAAGAAAGAATCCATGAAGGTGATAGGATCCAGATGGATCTACAAACTAAAGAAGAACTCAGATGGTATAATAAACAGGTATAAAGCTAGGTTGGTAGCCAAGGGTTTTGCACAAACCCAAGGCATTGATTATGAGGAGACATTTTCTCGTATGGCCAAGATGCCAACTATCAGAGTTATGGTGAGTGTAGCTGCATCATTGGAACATGTACCAATTGGATGTGAAGAATGCATTCTTGAATGGATGGATATCTGAAGAAGTCTACATGTCACAACCACCCGGTTATGAAGAACCCAAGAAGGTAAATCATGTTTGTAAATTGAAGAAGGCTCTGTATGGTTTAAAGCAGGCACCCAGAGCATGGAATTACAGGTTGACAACCTACCTCCAAGACCAAGGATTTGTGATGAGTAAAGCAGACACTTCTCTGTTCATAAAGAGGAGTAGTACAGAAGTAATATATTTATGTGTCTATGTTGATGACATCATTATTACAGGAAATGATGTTCAGGGAATTAGACATATCAAAGTACAGATGATGAAGGAATTCAAGATTAATGACCTTGGACTACTGAAGTACTTCCTAGGACTTGAATTGGTCTACACAAATTCAGGTATCTACATCACTCAAAAGAAGTATGTACAGGATATGGTCAAGAAGTTTGGCTTGCAGGATGCTAAAGTATCTACTACTCCAATGGAAGTCAATCTAAAGCTAAGTGCTCATGAAGGAGAAGAAGTCCAAGACATCACAGGATACCAAAGTATGGTAGGTAGCTTGAACTATGCTACCTTAACCAGAATTGACATAGCATATGGTGTAAGTGTGCTTAGCCAATTCATGCACAAACCAAGGGTACCTCACCTAGAAGCAGCAAAGAAGATTTTGAAGTATCTAAAGGGAACTCAGAACCATGGTTTGTCCTTTCCTTATACATCAGACATTGATATTAAAGTGTATTCAGATGCAGATTGGGCAGGATGCAAGGATGATAGGAGAAGCACATCAGGATACATATGTTTTGCAGGTGATAAACCAATTTCTTGGTCAGCCAAGAAGCAACCTACAGTAGCATTGTCATCTACTGAAGCAGAGTATAGAGGGCTAGCAAATGCCACTCAAGAAGCTATCTGGTTAAAGCTTTTGTATACAGAGTTAGGCTTATATACAAGATCACCAATTATCTTTGGAGATAATACAAGTTCTCTTCATCTTGCAGCTAATCCCATATATCATGCCAGAACCAAACACATAGAGGTTCATTACCACTATGTGAGAGAGAAATTGCTAAGCAAAGACATTCAGTTGACTTATGTGTCCACTAATATGCAATGTGCAGATTTACTCACTAAAGCGTTGGATGGAACTAAGTTATGCAGATTCAAATCCATGATTGGATTGCAGGATGTGATTGAAGAATGAAGCTAAAGACTTAAGCCAAAATGTTTGGCTTGAGGGGGAGCTGTTGGTGCAACACAAGCCTTCACATTTGGCTTGGATATCTACTTTAAAGATTATACATGAAGCGAAGACCATAGGAACTTATGCCTATGATTTCTTACCAGTTTATCTCTTGTAAAAATATAAATGACTTGGCGCATTATTATGCAATCACGCCTAATTGATTGGAAGTCGTGAAAAGGCGGTTGATAGATCGAGAGAATATCTCAATCACTTTTTTAGGCGAAAGATTTTAGGAGATTGATTTGAATTCTAATTCAAGTCATCACTCAATTCCTATAAAAGCTACATGAAAAAATGTTGAAAAAGTTCTTCACTCATCCCGAGGCATTACTGTATCAATCACTGAGTGTGTGAGGTCTACGTTATAGCCTACACCTCTGAGTACCATTGAGCTATGTTTATCATGCCAATGGGAATGTACATTTACATGATCTAATACAAATACTTACATTCATCTACTCTGTGATTCTCTGAGTCATCATCTTCAAGTCTGTTAAACCTTGAAGAAGTATATCTCAGGATCTACTGAACCAAATCAAGTGATTCAAAGCTTGATAGATTCAGCTCAAAGCATACCACACGCATACAAAGTTTGAAGCAATTTGATTCAGCCAATTTCTAGAAATCAAGAAATTACAGTCAAAGTGTTAACTGTTGCAGTTCTTACAGTAAATGAGTAATTTTCCGGTAGAAGAACGAAGTAGATCTCGTAGAGTAATGCGAAGCTTCTTATGAGAGATAGCTCACTCTATAGCTAGACATCTCTATTTTTAGTTGATTAATTTTTCCGGTGGAAAAGATATTTATACACAGTACAAAGTCTAACCGAAAAGAGGTTGTCTGAACTAAAGGAGTTTTTTCCTTAAATGTCAGAAAGTGTTCAGTAAGTTAAGAAAGCTTTTGTGTCACTTCCTTACTTCATGTATGTTCACTTGAAGTAATTATAAACAGAATTGAAGTTCATTCCGGTACAATTACGGTGACAGTACAGTGGAAGTCTGGTGAAATTTCGGTGAAATTTTTTCCAGTAAAGTTAGAGCACAGTCTTATATCGGTTTCCACAAGGCTCAGTCTTCGCTGCGTCATCAAGGAGAAGAATTAGAGAAAAGGATCAAAGAGGGCTGGTGCAAAGCAGGATTAGCAGTACCAACTCAATCTTCTGAGTGCATCCAACCATCACTCCCAACAACATACACATATACACTTACACATGCACATGCACATGCACATACATGCATATACACATATACATATGTACATACATTCATATACACACACATATTACACACATATACATGCACATACGTACATGCACATATTACACACATATATATACATGGACATATGTACACACATATGAATGAATTATATAATTAAAGTACTAAAACACGTGCTTAATATAAACAATAATAACAATCAATAGAACAAAACTTTTCATTACTTAATACCATACACACAATTCAAAACATAACTGAAATGAATAATATATATATATATATATATATATATATATATATATATATATATCAATGTAAATACATATAATCCAATATCATAATAAAAAATCATAATCATCATCACTTGATCATCATCAGCATCATGATCATCCTGATCATCCTCATCATCATGATCAACCTGTGACGATCGAGATCGTGCCCTCTTGTGTCTATCTCTCCACCTCATCCATATCTACCTCTCCATAATACTCTTGTATTACATATAATAAACATAAATAAGTAAAATAATTAAAACATCCATAAAAATAAAATAATTATATAAAATATAATAATACTCACAAAGCCATCTCGATGATCTCGCATATACTCGCTCAAAAGCCGATATTCAAAATGTGTAGCATACTCGATCTCATGTTTCATAGGATATTGGCCATAATCCTTTCGCTTCATTGAAACAAATAAAAAAGATTAGTTTCTTGCATTTTAACTAAAATAAAAAATATACTCACAATAACACACATACTTACAAATGTAGCTACAAAACCATGATGGCCCACTTGGCTTAGTTGCGATGTGTGGCTCGACTCAACTCTCTTCTTTGCAGTAGTTTTTTTATTTAAGAAAAAATAAATACATAAATTAAATGTAAAAAATTACTAAAATATATGAAAATTATAAATATAGACTATTAATTTGTATACATTTTGCTGAGGAAATGAATCCTAAAGACGTAGCTCTCTACGAAAAAACTGCTGCATCTCAGGTGGTATGTTAGGTCGCCTCTTATTTTTTTCCACCATACAATATCTCTTGTTAATTTAACCTCAAACAAAAAAAAAAAATCAGAATACATACACATATATACACACACATACATATACACATACCCACATAGACATATACATGCAAACATATACACATACATATATGCATACATATACACATATACATACATATAACATAAACACACATATACATATCCACATATATACGTACACACACATGCATGCATCTACACTCATTCATACAAAATACATGCATTTACCCCACAATAATGTGTATTTGTGTATATGTGAATATGTGTGTATGTGTAATTGTGTATATACATATACATATCCACATATATACGTACACACAAATGCATGCATATACACTCATTCATACAAAATACATGCAGTTATCCCACAATAATGTGTATATGTGAATATGTGTGTATGTGTAAATATGTATACGTGAATGTTTATGTATGTAAATAATCAGATTATTAATATCAAATACCATTATTTGTAGATTCTGATCAATCAAATGGAACTCCACCACTGTCTCCTCATCATGCAAGGACTATATACTCTAAGTATATCAAACATTTTATTTTAAATATATTTGATGGATACATAACTTATATATTTTTTTGTTTCTTATTATAATCAGATTCCGATCAATCAGAGGGCACTCCACCACCTCCTACCCATGCAATTACTTCACATGTGTCCTTCGATAGGAATTATGATGAATTTTACTATCAAGAGAATATTATATGTTGGTATAACTCTTGTTATGGCACATATCAAAGACCATGATTGGAATGTATTAAACATAAGGCAGAGTATGGTACTTTTGAGCATGCACCATCACCAGGTCAACATGATAATGCTTGGGTATGTATTTTTTCTATAAATTAATGTCATTATTTTATTTAAAAACCATATACAAAATCAAATTACAGTTGATATACAGGAATACTTGCTTGATGATGATGATGATGATAATTTTTCTCTTAATGTTAATATACCTCGTACATGTCATGGACTTGCTGTTCATCAATTACAAGCAGAGGTTTCTAGAAATCCTCTACCTCCTGGTTTAAAGATTGAAAAGGATGGAGATTATCCATTGCCAGCTAGCTCATGATCATTCTCTAGTACAAACATATGATAGAAGAAGATATGGAGGATGGAATAGAGGACAACTTCCTTTAGATGGAGAGGTTTTCAACTTTTGAGGTAATTGCTATATGATTGCTTCATCCACTATTACTAATGTTGGTCATGGTCTCTTTATTATAGAGGATTTGTATGTGCCTCCGAACTTTGAAGTCACTCTTATGTAATTTTGTGGTCCTATATATGGATGGGGAGATTGGCATCGACTTGCACGTTATGTTCAAAGCATAAGGACTTATGGAATATGCTTGAATGCAGAATCCCTTACTAGTAGAAGGATTTCACATGCAGAAAATGAAAGATTATATATTGATGGAAGACCTTACACGCATGGAAATATAGCAGGTTTAATAAATAGTAGTCGAGGGTTACATAATAGTTCAAGGACTAATTGCACATTTGAGGAGCGTGAAAATATTCATGAATCACCATACATGAGATGATATGTATCAAGATACATAGTTGTCAATGCTATTACTACATTACATGCTGGTGATGAACTATTCTTGAATTATGGATGGCGTAGACCTCCAAGAGCAACTTTTAGCTATAGAAAATGAAACTTTTCTATCCATATTCAATAACTTAGATATTTAATTTTATATTTAAAGTTTAATTTTTATTCATTTATGGAATACTTATGAATTTTATTCATGTGTGTAGATTCCAACCTATGATGTTGATGATATTCCTCTACACCATTCACGATTGCCAGTAAGGCCTCATTTATCAAAAGCTTCTATGAGGAGGCTATGCAAAAGTGATCTTGTGGAATATGCAAGGTTGAAAGATCTATATTCAAAATAAGATAAAGTACAAGATTTTTGCAACAATGATGAAGATGATGGCATGGTAGATTTTATTGAGGATTGGTATCAAAATGACAGTGAGAGCATTGATATTTCTAAAAATTAGAAATATCCTCGAGAGGAATGTCTAAAGCATGTATATGAAGGAAGTTGTTTGATAGGACTAAGTGCGAGCTTACTTATTGTCAATCTTCAAAATCGTTTTGGATGGAGTAATGTATCTGTTTCGACACTATTAAGGTATAATTTTCAATTTTCTATATATATATATATATATATATATATATATATATATATATATATATATATATATATATATATATATATATATATATATATATATATATATATATATATATATATATATATATGCATATATAAACATACACATAATATACATGAATGTATACATACATATAAACATACACACACATATACACACATACACATGTTATGAGAGTAAGGTTAGATTATACATACCTGTATTGAATGAAGATGTTTTCTCCATCTAGCCTTTAGAATTGTCCACCCAACCTTTAGAATCTTCTTGACACATATGTTTCTCCTATTTCAGTCAGCCTAATACATGTGCTGCTAACTCTTTTGCATACAAATATTAAGTATTAGTTAGCTATGAAGGTATTAAGTCATTAGTAAAATGGGAGGACCAAATTTATGTAGAAGATTTCGAAGCATGAAAAAATAATTTTAAAAGGATGGGCGGAAAAAAAGTGTCCATTCAATGCACGTTTTTATTCTTACTTTAGCTAAGGTAAGAACAAGAACTTGCATTGAATGGACACATTTTGTCCACCTTTAAAACTATTCATGCATCTTTCAAAATATTCACGATAAATTTGATCCTCCCAATTTATTAATGACTTAATACCTCCATAACTAATTGATACTTTTTATTTGTAAACAAATTAGCAAGACAGGTAATAGATTGACTATAAAATGGGAGACAATCAGACGATTCAATGGTCTAGATATGAGAATCTACAAACACAATAGAGAAAAAAATAAAAACGAAATCAAATATACACAGCTACACATGCATACATACATATACATACATACATACACATTCATACATATATACACATACATACATACACATGTATACAAACATACATATACATATATACATACACATACGTATACGTATATATACATACATATACACCTATAAAACACATATGCATACATATATACATATACACATACACATATGTATACACATGCACATGCATATACATATCCATATACACATACGCATAAGCATACACATATATAAAATTATATGCATATATATATATATATATATATATATATATATATATATATATATATATATATATATATATATATATATATATATATATATATATATATATATATATATATATATATATATATATATATATACATATATATATATATATATATATATATATATATATATATATATATATATATATATATATATATATATATATATATATATATATATATATGTGTGTGTGTGTGTGTGTGTGTGTGTGTTTGTGTGTGTGTGTGTATTTATTTATTTTTTTTAATATATCGTTTTTTGATGAACTTATAGGTTATTATCTGAAAAGTTTTTACCAAGTCAGAATATTCTTCCTACCTCACATGATGAAATAAAGAAGATAATCAACAATCTTGGTATAGATTATCAATGAATACATGCATGTCCTTGTTGAGCCCATAAAAGTCATGTTGGTCAAAGTCAACTACAGTCAAAGTCAAAATGTCAAAGTCAATTGGTCAAAGTCAACAAGGTCAAGGTCAAAGTCAACAAGTGCAAAGTCAAAGTGCTAAAGTGCAGGTGTCAAAGTGCACAGGTAGTGCACAATTAATGGTCCACAAAGGGTAAATTGGAGAAAGTGGGTTGCAGGTTGCAGAGGTATTTTCTCTAATTTCCCTAAGGTTCAAAGTGTGTTTTAAAGTGTTTTGAAAGGTTCAAGTGAACCCCCTCTTATGTGCAAAAGTGAAGAATTAAAAGGAAAATGTGAAGGTATGTGAAGCGGCAACGTACGCACAGGTGAAAGTATGGACCCCCATTAAAAATTTTGGTTTTAGTCTAAAGTCACTACAGGAGAAAACAGTGAGTCATTGGCTGCCACTTGTGAGGACAATCTTGAGACATCAAAGTGAGTACCAAGATACTATTGCAGTTAGGAGCGTACGTGATCGACACACTCAAATCAAGGCAAGGTCTATTCTTGGACCAATCTTAGAGTGAGCAAGAGAAGCATAGTCTAAGTGAAGCAAGAGAGAGAAGTGCAAGAGTCACCAGTGTGCGACGCAGAGAAGTGCAGTTGAAGGAGTGCATGGAGAGTGACTAAGGAATTGTGCAGACAGTGCTAAGCTAGTCCCCCAAGGATCTCAAGGTGTCTTTGCAGTGTGCGCATGCCGACAGAAGGTATTCATTCCTCCCCCTTAGTGGAAGCTTGGTGCAAGGTGTGCACAAGGATAAGCTTGAAGAAGGTGGAGGTCTGGTGCAGAGGAGGCCGGCGGCAAGAAGACTTTGGGATATTTGGTATTTTGTAACTAAGCACTCTGTGTGATTGTGCACAAAAGTATTGGCTTGTATTGTGCTTCAAACATTGTAATTGTCTTACTGTAATCAATCGGCAGAAGCTTCCAAGATGTATTTCCTCTTCTGGTCTTTTCCTTTTCTCCTACAAACCCTCAAACTCCTTCTTGTCTAAGAATCCCCCAAAAAAATTTGGCACGTCTGGTGGGACTTCCAAGGAGATTTGAGCTTAGGAGAAACCAAGTGCAAAGTATAGCAGAGGTCACGTGTCTACAGTGCTACTATAGTGCTACTTCATCAAACAAAAGGTAAATATTCTTATCAAGTGTCTCATATTAAGTGGGCTATGAGCTGCTCATGACCGCAACCCAGTCCCAAACATTGAGGGTCACCTGCAAGCAGACAAGAAGGAAGGTTGTTAGAAGGTCCTCCAGTCCACTATCTTCAACCTCATCAGTAAAGAGCATGGCGGGTCAGGTAGACTTAGAAACTTTACTCTCTAGATTAAATAGAAAGTTTCCTTCTTTCAAAGGCCTAGCTCAAGAGGATCCAGATGAACACATTAGAAGGTTTTTGGCACTATGTAAGACTAGAGGCTTAATGGGTAGGGAGTGTTGGGAGAAATGGATGGATGATCCAAGAGATTGAGTAGGTACTGCTAAAACCTGCTTTGTACCAGCCCTCTTTAGCTTCAAACTTGATTAGTAGACTTCCTTAGCTTCCCAATGACACCAAGAAATAGCCTATGTCCTTTGGAAATGATGTGTGCAATGATTGAATCAAAACAGATAACTTTGGAAGTCCCAAAGTCAAGAAAACCTTCTATTTTGGTCTTGACACCTGCTCAATGTTTTGCTCAGTGTGACCAGCACAGTAGCAATTGATAACATTCCTTATAGGGGTATTCAATTAGCTTAGTAAGCTAACATTTACAAGTGGAATGATGTAAAATGACAAACTATACTCAGAGAAATTGATTTAGCAAAATTAGCTATACTCCCGACTTTTTAGGATTGTAGCAGAGATAGACCAGCGAGAACCTTGATGATAATTTCTCTGAATTGATTGAATGAAATCTCTTCAAACTTTGTCAACATGTAGATGATTTTGAGCTAAATCCAACAAGCTTTGAATCACTGAATTTGGAGTAGTATTGACCGAGATATGCCCTTGACAAGTTAACAGACTTTGGAGTAGACAAGCAGTGAATACAGAGATGAATGATGTAAATGTATCTATTGATTAACAATTGTGTACAATCCCATTGGCATGTCTAGCATTGCCAAATGGTGTAGAGAGGTGTACGCTATGGTATAGTCCTTACACACACTCAAACTCAACAGAATGAGCCTTGGGAATGGAGTGATCTACCAGTGACTTTTTCACATCCAATTTTATAGGAAATGACTTAGGATTTGAATTTAAATTCAAATCTTTGGCTTCCTATGATCAAGCATCTAAAAGTTTGGAGATATTCTCTCAATCAAGTGATCTACTTTTCCACGAATCACTTAGGTAGGTGATTACAAAGGATTCTAAGTCAAATTAGACTTTTACAATGAGGCAAAGTGGTAATAAACCACTAGCATATGTTCCTATGGTTCTTCATGCATGTGGAGTCTTCATGATGTCTTCCAAGCCAAATGTGTAGGCTTGTAATTTACACCAACAGGGAGGATGCCTTCTTGATTCTCTTCCCTACCACATTAGAGGGATTAGTAGATAAGTGGTTCAGCCAGTTTGCTGAAAACCATTTTACCACTTGGGATGTGATGAAAGATGTATGTAAAAATCACTTCCAACATGGCAACACTGCGGAGATTATCATAGAAGAACTAAAAAATTTGAGATTGGGTCCAGGAGAAAAGTTCCCAGAGTTTGTGACTAGGGCCAAAGCACTAATGGCTAAATTGCCAGATCCACCACACGATTTTTTTGTTAAGAAATGGTTAGCTAAGCCCCTACCAGTGGCCACCCAATGCAAAATAAAGGAATTAGTGTTACCTACAGCCTTCATAGAGGAGTTCATCAACATAGCCACACGCTTGGAGCAGATAAGGCACCAGTATGGAGCAACTTCTTCCCAACCAACATATGGTACAGAAATGGAGGATCCAGTGATCCAGCTAAGGAAGGAGCTAGAGGGCTTAAAAAGGAATAAGCCCTACAAAGAGGAGGAGACTACTGTGGCTCAGTTGAGGAGGGAGATTGAAGCACTAAAGCTCCAAAAGGAGGAGGAGGCCCAAGCAGAGGAATTGGCTCAGCTGCTACAGGAGCTGCAGGAACTCAAAGGGAGTGGCATCAAGAGTGGACTTTGGTGTTCCATGTGCAGCAAGCAAGGTCACATAGTAAGTGAATGTCCTCTGTTAAGTGTGACTTGTCAATTATGCAGGAAAGTTGGCCATGAGGCCCATGAATGCCAATCAAGGGGAATGCCTGCAACGACATACTGGACACAAGGAGGACCCCCAACACCAGCAAATGTGATGGCTTCTGCACCAAATCAAGGTAACAACTATAATCCCAGACAAAGGAATAACTTTGGAAATGGGGCTAGGAGGCCAATCATCTGTTTCGGATGTGGAGAATGTGGGCACTATCAAAGTAGGTGCACCCTACCAAAAAATGCCCCTCCTTGCAGGAACTGCCCTGAGGCAAGAGACCATTATACAAATTGTGGTCCTAAGAATCAAGCCTCTTCATCCGGGCCCCATATTCAAATGATTTCTGTGCACAAAGAAGAAGTGTGTGATCTAGTCAATGAGCCATCACCATCTACCAGGGTGGTGCAATTAGAAGAAATAGAATCTTTGACTGTGCAGACACAAAGCAATGGGAAGGTTCAAGTAGACATAGGACAAGGATCAAAGATTAAGGAATGGAATCAAAATAGAGAACCATCTGAAGATAAAGCCACCACAGGTGTAGATACAAGGCAAAAAGGAGATCTCATATGCACCAGTGATGCCATTGGGCATGCCTTCAACAGGGCTCATGATAAGTCAACTGGAGCCCATGCTCTCAAGGAATCAGAGGCTTCAAAACTACTCAAGACCATGAAAAAGGAGGTTAGTATTTTTGATTTAATAAAGATGGATGGGAAATTCTGGTCAGAGTTATTGCAGATAATTGATGAAGCTTCCAATACAAGTTTGGTGGCAAAGATTGCTGTTTTACATAAAAGAAAAATTGTAGGGGAAGCACCCCTTACAGATTATAAAAGTCCTCGGCTGACAGCATCTATCAAAGGTCATGAATTTCAAGGAGTTATTGTGGATGGTGGTTCTGGCATTAACTTGATGCCTGAACATACAATGGAAAAGATTGGGCTCCACCCTTCAAGGCCTGCAAATTTCACTGTTACTTTGGCAGATCAGAGCAAAGTAAGGCCCTTGGGAGTGATCCCAAAAGTTCCACTTGAAATTCAAGGTAATCTATTCATTCTGGATTTTGTGGTTTTAAGATTGCCCCAGGTTGAAGGAGGATTTCCCCTCTTAATTGGAAGACCATGGTTGAGGCATGCAAGTGTCATTCATGATTGGGGCAAGGACACTATGTGGGTACAAAAGAAAGGGCAAGAGCTGACACAGATTCATTTAGAAGAGGGCCCAGATAATCAAGGAAACACTAGCATGATGCAAACAGTTAGCATATGCATGGAACCAGAATCGGAGGATCAACCCCAAATAGATTTCGAGGAAGAAGAGGATATTCTAAATTGGCTCCAAGCAGGCAACTCTTCCTCTTGTCTTAATAATTCTTGCACGACTGAAGGTTATGAAGAAGATGAGGAGAAAGTCCAGGTTGATGGATTGGGAGAGCCCATCACAGACCACAGAAGGGGCAGGAAGACACCCCTCAAATACAACTTGAAGGAGGATATGACAACCACAGATAAGGAAGTTACTAAAGCTAAAGGCATGGTAAAAGATTCTAGTGAAGAGTGTTCTTTCCCGATTCAAGAAATCCCTGCAGGATGGATGCAGGACAAGGAGGAACACATTGAAATCCAAAATACACATGCTTATGAAGCAATGCAAGAAAAGCTAGTGGAAGAAGACAAGGAAGGAGATGAGCACGAAGATAATATGGTAGAAAGAACTCCTGTCAAAGAAATACAATTAGGCACTCAAGACAATAATCGGCCAGTTTTGGTGGCCACTTGGTTGTGGAGTCACCCAGGGCTCCTTGAAAAGGTAAGATCATTCTTGACCTATTATACAGATGTTTTTGCCTGGCATTATAAAGACTTAGAAGGAGTGCCTGCAACTTATTGAGAGCACAGAATCCCTCTAGTTGATGGAGCCAAACCCATAAAAGGGAAGAGTTATAGACTTAACCCAAAATATGTTGAAGCTGTTTATGTGGAAATACAGAAGATGGAGGATGCAGGAATCATCATTCCTGTGGAACACTCGGAGTGGCTCTCACCTATGGTTATAGTACCAAAGAAGAATACTAATAAAATCAGAATTTGTGTTGACTTTCGAGCACTCAACAAGGTGACCATTCTAGATGGTTTCCCAATGCCTTTTGCAGAGCAGGTCATTGAAGAAGTGGCTAGGCATGCATTTTATAGCTTTATGGATGGATTTAGTGGCTATAATCAAATATCAATACACCCAGAGGATCGTGAAAAGACTGCTTTTATCACACCTTAGGGAACATGTGTATGTAAAAATGCCATTTGGGCTCAGAAATGCTCCAGCCACCTTAACAGAACGGTCAATCTCATTTTTGGCCCCCTATTGATGGAATCACTTAGAATCTTCATGGATGACTTCTCTTCGTTTTCAGGCTCTCACAAAGAAACTCCTCTAGATTGTTTGGACCATCACTTGAGGCAGCTGCAGAATGTTTTCTAGAGATGCAGGGAGACTAAGCTAAAGCTCAATCCAAACAAATGTCATTTTCTTGTGACAGAAGGAACTCTCTTATGACATGTGGTGTCGACTAAACGTATGACCCCGGATCCTGACAAAATCATTTCTATATTAAAGTTGCCTAAACCTAAATCTCCTAAAGAGATTCAGAGTTTCTTGGGGCATACTGGATACCATAGAAGGTTTATAAAAATGTATGTAGAGATAGCCAGACCATTGGCTAGACTTACAGGTAAGGAAGTACCTTTTACATGGGAAGAAGAGGAGAAAAAGCATATCAAACATTACGGTCAAGGTTAGTGTCTGCTCCTATTTTGATCACACCTGAGTGGTCAAAAATCTTTCATATACATGTAGATGCCAGTGCCTATGCAGTGGGGGCAGTTTTGACCCAACCTAGTGAGGAATTTAAAGTGCACATACCAATTCAATATGCCAGTAGAATCTTGACCAAGGTTGAAAGGAATTACAGTACTACAGAAAGGGAAGCCCTAGCAATGGTTTTTGTTGTCCAAAAATTTCGTCATTACTAACTCGGAGTAAAATTTATTATTATAACAGATCACCAACCACTAAAATACTTGCTCAACAAACCACAAGCCACTGGTAGAATATGGAGGTGGTTATTGTTGTTCCCAGAGTTTGATTTTTCTGTAGTCCACAGACCAGGTAAAGAAAATGTTATGGCAGATCACCTATCCAGAATCAATATGATGGATCAAGCTAGTGGAATCAATGATGACTTTCCAGATGCCCATCTGTTCGCTGTACAAGCTCAAGGTTGGTATTATGATATCAAGAATTTCATTAAAATTGGTTTATATCCAAAAAAGGCTAGTGTTGTGCAAAGGAAGAGACTGCTAATCAAGAGTAGACCATATACCTTCATTGAAGATACATTATATAGACAGGGCAAGGATAACAGGTTTATGAAATGTTTGGAAGAAGAAGAAGTGAGGGAAGTCCTTCACTCTGCACATGAAGGAACAGGTGGTGGGCACCTTGCAGTGCATATTATGAGCCAGAGGATACTCGATGCTTGTCTATGGTGGCCTACCCTATTTAAGGATGCAGATGAATGGGGAAAGGCGTGTGACATTTACCAGAGGTGTGGTTCTAAGCCAACAAAGCAGAGGCATAGCCCCTTGATTGTTTCCACTTCCTTGCAGCCATTTGAGAAGTGGGGGCTAGATTTTGTAGGACCCATCTACCCTCCCGCGATTCCAAAAAGAGAGAAATATCTCTTGATAGCTACAGATTATGCGACAAAGTGGGCTGAAGCTATTGCCTCCCCCGACTGCACTGCCCAAACTGTTGTTGATTTCATTTACAGTAGCATCATTTGCAGGTTTGGATGTCCACTTGAACTTTGTATAGATCAGGGTACCCATTTTGTCAATAAGGTCCTGCAGGAAATTTTTAACAGGTATAGAATTCTACATAGGATCTCTTGTGCCTACTATCCAAGAGCCAATGGTCAGGCTGAATCGACAAATAAGGTTTTAATCTCAATGTTAAGGAAGGAGTGTATGTTACAGCCCACTTCCTGGGGCATTGCTTATCAAGGTACCCTATGGGCATACAGGTTAGCTTACAAAGAGGCCACGGGATATTCTCCATTCCAACTGGTTTATGGTATATTGCCCATTGAGCCCTTTGAATTTTTTCATGGATCACTTAAGATAGCATTCATGCAGGGCAAGAAAGATTGTGATGTCTCTCAGAGGCTCGGAGCACTACATAAAGTGGAGGAGATTCGTCTACTAGCAACAAAACAATTGATAGAGACTCAGATGAAGAGGAAGGAGGCACATGATCGACATCTGTGGAAGAACAACATAGAACCAGGCATGTTAGTTCTTCTCCATAGACCTCATCTTCATACACAATTGAGAGGAAAATGGCTTCCACATTGGGAAGGACCTTATCGAGTCAAAACAATGCTAAATTGGGGTGTTGTGGAGTTAGAGACGCTGAAAGGAAAGGCCTTGCCACTAGTCAACATTGGCCTATCATCAACACACTTGAAGAAGTATGGATCACCTGGAACTGCAAAATCTGTCCAGGTTGTACATAGCTTTCTCATCTCATTTTGCTCAGTTTTAGTAGTTTTCTTTATCAATTTCATTCTTGTTCCTTGTGTTTTTAGCAAGCCTAGAAGGCATTTCATAACCTCTGCAAAAGTAAAAATTTTGGGTATTTTTGGAAATTTTTCTAGCATTTTTTATCCTTTTCCGATATCATTTTCTTGCCAAATAGGAGGAATAAAAGGAGGCTCTCTGTGGTTTGATGAAGGTAATTGGGCCTAGCCCAGTATAAAATTTCATGAGAAATTTTTCAGAACTTTTTGGCAATCTTTTGGCATTTTTTTTATTTTTCCTTCAATTTTCTCTATTTTTGGGTTATTTTCCAAACCCCCCCCCCCCCCCACAATTTTCAGGTTGAAGAAGAAAAAAAAAAAAAAAAAAAAAAAACTCCCCCCCCCTCCTCCCTCCCCCCCCCCTCCCCCCCCCTCCCCCCCCCCCCCTTCCCCCCCCCCCTTCCCCCCCCCCCCTTCCCCCCCTCCCTCCCCCCCGCCCCCACGCCCCCCCTCCCACCAGCCCCCCCCTCCCCCCCGCCCCCCCCCCCTCCCCCCCCCCCCAGGTTGTGACAGCCCCCCCCCCCATTTAATTTTTAATTTTTTGTTTATTTTATTATTCTTTTATTATTATTTTATTTTATTTTATTATTTTTATTTTTATTTATTTATTTATTTTCTTTTATTTATTTATTTATTTTATTATTTATTTTCTTTATTTTTCTTTATCTTTTTTCTTTTTCTGTATGAGCGTTCCAAAAAAAAAAAGAAAGAGACGACCATTTTTTTAATTATTAGTATATATATAATTTAATTTTTACTATTTTTATTTTTTTTACATTTTTTGGCTCAAAGCTTTTGGCTCTGGATCGTGCCTCGATTGGCCGTTTTTACAAAAATGGGGTCATTTTCATGTTTTTTGGCACCTCTCCACTCAGTTTTTGGCTTTATTTTCCCAAATTTCAACTTTTTCTCTGACTTTTGGTCAAAACCCACATGTTTGGAGCACATTTATCACATGTTTTTATTTCACAACATTGTCCACATGGTCTATTCTCACCTCATCTTCCATTAATTTTTTATGTTTCCCATATGTACCCTCTATAGCCCTCCAGTTTGATCATTTTAGCCCCCTCCAGACCCATGATTCCTACTCCCAATCCCTCCCTTTACCAATCTGCCCAGCCACATCCTTAAACCTCCCTGCCCCATCCATCTCCGCACCCTCAGCCCTCCCTACCCCTTCCTTACTACCCTCCCATTGCAACCCTTTGCTTTTCCATGGAAAATTCCACTTTTTGGTTCTTCTCTGGTGCTTGTTCTATTCTGCTTTTGGTGGAATTGGTTGCTGCTCCGATGTCCCCTTCCCTTTTTTGCAGCTCTCTTATCATGGTGTCCTATATACTCAGAGTTTTAGTTATAGCTCTCTAGGACGGAGAGCACATTAGGTGGTGGGCAACTGTTGAGCCCATAAAATTCATGTTGGTCAAAGTCAACTACATTCAAAGTAAAAAGGTCAAAGTCAACTAGTCAAAGTCAACTGGTCAAAGTCAACTGGTCAAAGTCAACTAAGCAAAGTCAACCGGTCAAAGTCAACTAAGCAAAGTCAACCGGTCAAAGTCAACTCTTCAAAGTCAACAAGGTCAAGGTCAAAGTCAATAGGTGCAAAGTCAAAGTGCTAAAGTGCAGGTGTCAAAGTGCACAGGTATTGCACAATTAATGGTCCACAAAGGGTAAATTGGAGAAAGTGGGTTGCAGGTTGCAGAGGTATTTTCTCTAATTTCCCTAAGGTTCAAAGTGTGTTTTAAAGTGTTTTGAAAGGTTCAGGTGAACCCCCTCTTATGTGCAAAAGTGAAGACTTAAAAGGAAAATGTGAAGGTATGTGATGCGGCAACGTACGCACAGGTGAAAGTATGGCCCCCCATTAAATATTTTGGTTTTAGTCTAAAGTCACTACAGGGCAAAACAGTGAGTCGTTGGCTGCCACTTGTGAGAACAATCTTGGGACATCAAAGTGAGTACCAAGATACTATTGCAGTTAGGAGCGTACGTGATCGACACACTCAAATCAAGGCAAGGTCTATTCTTGGACCAATCTTAGAGTGAGCAAGAGAAGCATAGTCTAAGTGAAGCAAGAGAGAGAAGTGCAAGAGTCACCAGTGTGCAACGCAGAGAAGTGGAGTTGAAGGAGTGCATGGAGAGTGACTAAGCGATTATGCAGAGAGTTCTAAGCTAGTCCCCCAAGGATCTCAAGGTCTCTTTGCAGTGTGCGCGTGCCGACAGAAGGTATTCATTCCTCCCCCTTAGTGGAAGCTTGGTGCAAGGTGAGCACAAGGATAAGCTTGAAGCAGGTGGAGGTCTGGTGCAGAGGAGGCCGGCGGCAAGAAGACTTTGGGATAGTTGGTATTTTGTAATTGAGCACTCTGTGTGATTGTGCACAGAAGTGTTGGCTTGTATTGTGCTTCAAACATTGTGATTGTCTTATTGTAATCAATCGGCAGAAGCTTCCAAGGTGTATTTCCTCTTCTGGTCTTTTCCTTTTCTCCTACAAACCCTCAAACTCCTTCTTGTCTAAGAATCCCCCAATAGTCCTAATGATTGTATTTTATATAGAGTTGAATATGCAGACTCTTTGACATGTCCCAAATGTCAATCTCCTTGATATAAGGATGAAGAAGGTAAAATCCCAAAAAAAGTATTGCGACATTTTCCATTGGCATGGATTAGCCATATGTTTCAAAGCCCCAAATTATCAAAGATTTTGACATGGGGACATGATCATAAAAGTACTGATGGAATAATCAGAATTCCTCATGGTAGTGTTGCTTTTCAGCATATTGATTCTATATGGCCTAAATTTTCACAAAATCCACAGAATCTAAAGTTAGGAGTTGCATTAGATGGGGTTAATCCATTCTCCATGAAATCCAGTAAATGGTCAACATGGCTAGTGGTAGTCATAAACTACAATCTTCCACCATATCTTAGCATTAAAAAGGAACATTTAATGCTTTCACTTTTAATCCCAAACAAAAGACAAGTTAAAGATATGAATATATATCTTGCTCCTCTCATTGATGATCTCCAAGAGTTATGGAGAGGTATCAATGTCATTGATGTATCAAAAAGCATCAATGAAACACATATTATGGTTCGTGGTATTGTAGCTTGGACTATTCACAATTTTCTAGGATATGGTGTTTGTTCATGTATTGATGTAATTTTTTTATTCAATATGCATATAAATAAATGTGATTTAATCTAATTATATTTTTATCGTTTTCATGATGCATGAATATCTACTAATGGTTATAAAGCTTGTCCATATTGTGGTGATTGGTTGAGATCAATCTATAGTAAGAATCTCAACAAAAATATTTATCTTCGACATCGATAATTCTTGCCTGATGATCATCCATTAAGATCTAAAAGAGAAGCGATATATTTTAATGGAAAGCTTGAAATAGTTCAGTGTCCAAAACCTATGACGCCTATGGATTGGTATAAAAAATGGACAGATGGACCTTTGATAGATCTAGAATCAGAAATCTTCACTGATGATGAAGATAATGAGTATGTGAAGAGTGGTAAAGGAAAATTGGCACTCGTAGAGAACATATCAATATGGTATTCTTTGGATTTGGAAAGAGTTAGAAGTATTTCATCTTCTTGATCCTATGCATATATTCAAGAATATTGGTTATTCACTATGACAACATCTTCTTGGACTAAAAGATACCATAACATCAAGGAATGATTTGAAAGATCAAAACTCAAAACCAAAGTTATGGCCAGGTTTTGATAGACATCGACAGGAAATGACTTATGCACTTGCTCCTTGGGTACTTACAACAAAAGAGATACAGACTATCAACAATAGGATTCAATTGATTAGGACTCCTACAGGATATGGAGCATCTTTCCAAAACATGTTTACTATGGATGTGCATATTTTACCTTCGTTTATCGATAGATGTACAACGAAAGGAGTACGAGATGTGATCTATCATCTTGGATCACTTATAAGATAATTATGATACTTTTATATTTAATATGTATGAATATTGGATATCTTTTATTTTTGAATTAACTTCTTTATAATTTTTTTTATGATATGTATAGTGGATTACATCAAAAGAGATTGAAAAAAACTCCATCCCACAAAAAAAAAACGTGAATGCAAAGAGCTACTATGTTTGATGGAGAAAGAGCTTCCTACTTCATTTTTTGATGTTCAGGTTCATTTATTAGTCCATCTTGTAGATGAAATAGAGATTGCAAGTGTTTTCAACACTGGATGGATGTTTTGGGTCGAGTGATTTATGGGAATATTAAAAGGTTATGTGCGACAAAGAGCGAAACCAGAAGGATCCATGGCAAAGGGTTGGATGCTTGAAGAGTGCATGTATTATCTTAGTGAGTACCTTGAAAGAGTTCATGAAGAAGCTCCAAGTGCATGGACCAATGAGTCTTCTTCAAAAATAATAGATGACGTATTATCAGGTAAGGGAGTTCCATTTTTATTTACATTTCAAGAGAAAAATGATGTTTCTACTTTTGTATCATATAATAGTGAATGCATGCAAGCATTCCTTAGAAAGTAAGAACAATAACTTCAAAATCTCCGAAGTAAAAGGCAAAGAAACAAAAGATATAGACATAATCTAGATAATAATTAGATTACAAATATATGTTCTTTCACAGATTGGCTATATAGTTGTTTGCAATGTGCCAATGCAAATAATGAAGAAATCTCAGATGAGCAAAGAGAGTTAATGATAGGTTGTGAACAAAAGGTAATTTTATTTTAATAATATTTTTTTCATATATGTATATAAGTTTCTATTTACTAATTTAATTTTTTTTGCAGGCTCGAATGTTCACTAATATGTGGGCTTTTGGACATCATATTAGAATCAAATCCATTGATTCTTTATGTAAAACAGAGGATTCTAGTATTGTTGCTTCTTTCAAGCAACTATCATGTGCTAGCTCAAAAGGCACGAGCCTTATAGATGGCAAACTTGGTTACGTGGGAATAGTTGTTGGTATCTACGAAATTTCATTTCGTACATTCAAACAGGTAGAAAAAAGTTTATATTTTTTATGATAGAGTTAGTTATTTTTTTAAGCACCTAATAATGGGTTTTTGTTTTTATATATTTTAATAGGTCATTTTGAAGGTTGACTGGTTGGAATCATCTAGGTTTTGGGCAATTGATTCTTCCAAGGTAATGCGATCTACTAAAGAACCATATATTCTTCCTAGGCATATTGAACAAGCATTTTTTTTTTAAACCCACATGCTCACCCTTGGTGGCAAGTCATTCATGTTAAACCTAGAGGTAGGTCATTGTTTGAACATTTTATTGTTAGAGAGATTGAAGAAAGTCCTCTTGATGATTCATCATCAGATACTGATACATCATAAAGAGAAATTAGAATCATTATGCGTGATAATGATACTAATCTTTTTTATGAAGAGCATAATACTCTACATGCTGATTCTACTAATGAGAAAGAGGAATTACCAAAAATCGATATTAATCCATCAATGGATGATGTGAATCATGAGAACACAGATTTAACAATAGAAGAAATAAATGAAATCAATAAAGATAATGAAGATGAGACTATATTGATGTCTTACCAAAATGATGGCAATAATAAAAACATATGAACAGATTAGATAGTAAATTCTACTCTAGTTATCGATCAATAACTTGAAGCTTTTGAATGAATATCAGATAATAGATTCTTTATTCAACTTGAATAAGGATGAGTCCTACTAGAGAGATGAAATCATGTTCTTTTAAGTTAGAACATGAAGCTTGGGGGTATGCCTAATTATTTTATATATAGCTTTATCTTTGAGGAGCAAAGTTTTATAATGTATGTATGCATATGTGTGTGTATTCATGTGTATTATATGTACACATGTGTTAGTATGCATATATATGTATTTCATGTATATGTATGTGTGTGCTATGTGTGTATTCATGTGTAACTGTGTCTCTGTATGTGTGTGTGTGTCTATGTGTGTGTGTAAATCTGTGTATATGTGTGTGTATGTGTATATGTGTGTATGTGTCCATGTGTGTGTATGTATCAATGTGTGTGTATGTGTCTATGTGTGTATGTGTATGCATGTAAGCATATATCTATGCATATGCCTGTGCATTATGTATGCATATGTATGCATATGTGTGTATGTGTGTGTATATGTGTGTATGTTTGTGTATGCATGTATGTATGTATGCATATGCATATGCATTATGTATGCATGTATGTGTGTGTGTATGTCTCTTTACGTGTGTGTGTGTGTGTATATGCATATATATGTGTGTATGTGTGTGTCTCTCTCTACGTGTGTGTGTGTCTATGTGTGTATACGTATCTGTGTATGTGTGTATATGCATGTAAGCATGTATGTATGTGTATGCATGTGCATTATGTATGCATATGTATGCATGTGTGTGTATGTGTGTGTATGTCTCTCTACATGTGTATGTGTGTATGCATATGTATGCATGTGTGTGTATGTGTGTGTATGGATGTAATTATGTATATATGCATATGCATATGCATTATGTGTGCATGTGTCTATGTGTGTATGTGTGTGTATGTGTGTGTGTGTGTCTATGTGTGTATGTGTGTGTATGTGTATGTGTATGTGTGTGTATGTGTATGTGTGTGTAAATATGTGTGTATATGTGTGTGTATGTATGTGTATGTGTCCATGTGTATGTATGTGTTTATGTGTGTGTATGTGTATGCATGTATCTATGCATATGCATGTGCATTATGTATGCATATGTGTGTGTATGTGTGTGTATGTGTCTATGTGTGTGTATGTGTCTATGTGTGTGTATGTGTCTATGTGTGTGTATGAGTATGCATGTACCTATGCATATGCATGTGCATTATGCATGCATATGTGTGTGTATGCATGTAAGTATGTATGTATGCATATGTATATGCATTATATATGCATGTATGTGTATGTGTGTGTATGTCTCTCTATGTGTGTGTATGCATATATGTGTGTGTATGTGTGTATATGTGTGTGTGCGTATGTGTGTATGTGTATGTGTGTATGCATGTGTATGTGTGTGTATGCATGTAAGCATGTATGTATGCATATGCATGTGCATTATGTATGCATATGCATGTGCATTATGTATACATATGCATGTATGTGTGTATGTGTGTGTATCTATATATATGTGTCCATATGCATGTGTATGTGTGTGTGTAAATGTGTGTGGATGTGTGTGTATAAGTGTGTGTTTCTATGTGTGTGTATATATGTGTGTATGTGTATGTCTGTGTGTGTCTATGTGTGTATGTGTGTGTGTCTATGTGTGTATATATGTGTCTATCTATATATATGTGTTTGTGTGCATGTGTATGTGTGTGTATAAATGTGTCTGGATGTGTGATTGTAAGTGTGTATGTGTCTATGAGTGTGTATGTGTTTATGTGTGTGTATGTGTCTATGTGTGTATATGTGTCTTTGTGTGTATGTGTATGCATGTATGTATGCATATGCATGTACATTATGTATGCATATGTATGCATATGTGTGTGTATGCATTTAAGTATGTATGTATGCATATGCATATGCATTATGTCTGTATGTGTGTGTATATGTGTGTGTGTATGTGTGTGTGTCTATGTGTGTTTGTGTGTGTATGCATGTGTATGTGTGTAAATCTGTGTGTATATGTGTGTGTATGTGTGTGTGTCTATGTGTGTGTATGTGTTTATGTGTGTGTATGTGTATGCATGTATCTATGCATATGCATGTGCATTATGTATGCATATGTGTGTGTATGCATGTAAGTATGTATGTATGCATATGCATATGCATTATGTATGCATGTACGTGTATGTGTGTGTATGTCTCTCTATGTGTGTGTGTATGCATATATGTGTGTGTATGTGTGTGTGTATGTGTATGTGTATGTGTATGTGTGTATGTGTATATGTGTATGCATGTGTATGTGTGTATGCATGTGTATGTGTGTGTATGGATGTAACCATGTATGTATGCATATGCATGTGCATTACATATGCATATGTATGCACGCATGTGTATGTGTGTGTATGCATGTAAGTATGTATGAATGCATATGCATTATGTATGCATGTATGTGTATGTCTCTCTATGTGTATGTGTGTATGTGTGTATGTGTATGTGTGTATGTGTGTGTATGCATGTAAGCATGTATGTATGCATATGTATAATTGTATGTGTATGTGTGTGTATGTCTCTTTACACGTGTGTGTGTATGCATATATATGTGTGTATGTGTATGTGTGTGTGTCTATGTGTGTGTGTGTATATATATATATATATATATATATATATATATATATATATATATATATATATATATATATATATATATATATATATATATATATATATATATATATATATATGTGTGTGTGTGTGTGTGTGTGTGTGTGTGTGTGTGTGTGTGTGTGTGTGTCTGTATGCATGTGTATGTGTGTGTGCGTAAGTGTGTATGTGTCTATGTGTGTGTGTATATGTGTGTGTTTGTGTATGTGTGTGTGTGTCTATGTGTGTATGTAGCATGTGTGTATGTGTGTGTCTATGTGTGTATGCATGTGTCTCTGTGTGTATATATGTGTGTGTGTATTCATGTGTATGTGTGTATGTAAATTAGCAAACTTGAGACACCTAGTAAACATGTTTGTGAAGGTTGTACTTTGGGAAAAATGCAACATTCTTCCTTTCCAAAAGATAGTTCAATTTGACGTGCTCACAAATTATAGCTTGTTCATAATGATGTCTGTGGTCCTATGTAGTCACACTGTTTTGGAAACTATCTTTATCTCGTGACTTTCATTGATAATTTATCCAGGCATGCATGGGTATATCCACTGAAAGCAAAGTCCAAAGTGTTTATGCGCTTCAAACATTTTTTGGTTTGGGCTGAAAATCTATCAAAATGTAAAATGGGCACCCTACATTCTAATTGAGGAGGGCAATATATGTCTTTTGACATTAATGCATTTTTGGTTGAATGTGGGATAAAATATTAGTGTATAGTGCTATATACACCTCAACAAAATGGAGTTGCTAAACGAAAGAATAGGTCACTCATGGAGATGGTGAGGTGTATGGTCAGAAGTTAGGTTTTACCACATTTTTTGGCTTGAGGCTCTTATGTGTGCATTATATGTACTTAACAGGTGTCCCACTAAAGCATTTTAGTCTATCACTCCATATGAGGCTTTGCATGGTCGCAAGCCATTAGTTGATCATCTACATGTTTTTGGTTGTCTGGCATATGCACTAGTGCCTGAACATCACAAAAAATTGGATGATAAAGCATCAAAATGTATTTTTTTTGGGTATAATTCTAAAAACAAAGGCTATCGTCTATATCATTCACAAACTAAACACATTCTAGGTAGTTGTGATGTTCTTTTTGTGGAAGATGCTATTCAGCCATTACTTTCATGTACTAAGGAGATATCTATTAGCTCCGAAGACATGTATGATATTTTCTTGCCTCTTTCTACAAGTGGATAATCTAGTGTTGGTCCTAATGAGGCAACTTCTTAGCCTTTACAAGTTTCATGTGATGATAAAGATCATTCCATTTGTTATGCAGATTACATGATGCAATTGTTGATGAGAGAGCTAATATTGAGGAGGCAAAAACTATGCCAAAATGGCTTGTGTAGACTTTGTGTGATAGCAAATTAGATGCACATCTATGATATCATACTTGTTCAGGCTCTCATTGTAAGACAATAGTTACGCAATATAACACAGGAGCAATAGCAGAGAAGATAACAGATATAGGAGAATCTCAACAATTTTCTACTAGCAGCAAGTACAAAGATGATGGCGTTGTCCACCCGTGCGCTCTCAAGGTAGAGCTTAAATGGTGATCTAGACAACTCTAGATAGGGAGATACAAGGTAGAGGTATGCTGGCTCAACTCAATGTCTTAGGTAGTGCAGAAGTCATGTATATATAGGATCATGGGTGGCCTGCCATGGACGACTATACATGGGCGGTAGAGCGTGGGCCGCCACCGCTCGCGTAATTGCCATACACGGCTTAGACTGGTTGAATCGACCTAACAAATATAAATGATTTCTGACTCCGACAGGGAATGTTCCATGGAATATTCCCTTTACCGTCGCGTCGGGAGCGCTGCCCCCGGATCCCCACCAGGGGGCCCGCTGTGTTGGAGAATTCCTCTCCTAATCGCAGCGGAAAGTGTAGAAGACCTTCTCAGGATGAAGACTCTTGCCAACAGCAGAACCTTCAAATGAAAACTGGTACCAACTGAAATATCCAATGAACTTGAGACTTTGGTCACTCAAACTAGACACCTAGAGCTTTCAAATGAGATATCAAACACTCAATTTGGAGTAGATTTGAGTTGTCAACTATTTGATTCAAAACAGACTACCTGTCCACTCAGTTAGGCTGAAAACTGGACTTCACTAAAACCTGAATAACTCAGAGAGCATAAAGAATTTCATAAAACTGTTCTAGATAGAGAAAGTACTCAAGATAAGCTTTCCAACGAATGTTTAAACACTAAATTTGGATACATATGTTGAGAGATATGACTCTCACAAGTAGACTACCCAAAAATGGGTGTGCGGCTGGACACAGCTGAAAACTGGACTTCACTAGAACCTGAATAACTCAGAGAGCATAAAGAATTTCATAAAACTGTTCTAGAGAGAGGAAGTACTCAAGATAAGCTTTCCAACGAATGTCTAAACACTAAATTTGGATACATATGTTGAGAGATATGACTCTCACAAGTAGACTACCCAAAAATGGGTGTGCGGCTGGACACACTCTATGAGAGTGAACTGAACGAAATGACTCAAACCAAATGAAGTAGACACAAGGGGGCTTCCACGCCTTCTTGCTCTCTCATTGAGTGTCCTCCCTTGCTTCTTTTATAGCCAAGTGACCAAAAACTCTCATGATGAGTTTGAGAGCTCTTCTCCATCATTTCTCCACTACTTTGGACAGCCACTCCTCTTACAATTCAGATTTTGGATTTGATTCTCTTTTGAATGATTCTCTTTTGGCCTCCACTACTTGCTGAAGTAAATGCTTCTATTTTTCATTTTTGTATTTTCCTTCTACTTGAAGAAAATCCTTTTTGCAAAAATATATACGAGCTTACTTCTTTATTTTTAACACTCCCCCTCAAGCTCACATGTGAGCTTGCACCTTCAACCATATCTTGTAAGTTGATGTCGTCCTTGAACCTCTTGAGCTTAGAAGCATCAAGGGACTTTGTAAGCATGTCTGCAACCTGGTCATTAGTTCCAATGAACTTTATATCCACATCCTTGCTCAAAACTTTTTCTCGAACATAATGATAATGCACTTCTATGTGCTTGCTTCGTGCATGAAACATTGGATTGTTTGTCAAGTGAATGCTTGACATGTTGTCACCATAAATTGGAATGGTCTCCACCTGCACATCAAGATCAGCCAAGAGCTTCTTAATCCACATAGCTTCACAAGTTGCAAAGGCTAAACCTCTATATTCAGCTTCTGTAGATGATAGTGCAACAGTAGGTTGCTTCTTTGAGCTCCATGTGATAGGTTTGCTACCTATCATGAACACATAACCTGAAGTGGATCTTCTATCCTCCTTGGAACCAGCCCAATCAGCATCACTGAAGCCCTTTACCTGCAATTCTTAATCATATCTATAAAACAATGCATGATTGACAGTGTGCTTCACATATCTTAGCACTCGTTTGGCTGAATTTAAATGTTCACTTGTTGGAGCTTGCATAAATTGAGAAAGAACTCCAACAATATAACACAAATCTAGTCTTGTGATCGTAGCATAGATCAATGAACCTATAATACTCCTGTATATAGTTACATCATGTAACTTCTCTCCATCATTTGAGCATAGCTTCACATTTGTGTCCATAGGTTGAGTGAGTGGTTTGCATTCACTCATTCCAAATCTGAAAAGAACATCCAATAGGTACTTTCTTTGCATTAAGTAAATGCCATCTTTCCCATAGACTATCTCAATGCCTAAAAAGTATTTCAGCTCACCAAGATCTGAAATTTTAAACTCCTTACCGAGTTTCTTTTTGATCTCTTGTATTCCTGTAACATTACTTCCTATTATGATGAGATCATCAACGTATATGCAAATATATACCTGCTTGCCTTCTTCTTTCTTCATGTAGAGAGAGGGATCTGCATTACTTGAACTATACCCACAACTTGTGAGGTACTCGACCAATCTTTGATTCCAAGCACGTGGTGCTTGCTTCAGCCCATACAAAGCTTTCTTCAATCTACAAACAAAATTTGGATGCTTTTTGTCTTCAAATCCAATCGGTTGACTCATGTATACCTCTTCTTGAAGTTCACCATTGAGAAAAGCATTTTTTATGTCGAGTTGGTACAATGGCCATCTCCTTGCTGCACTCACTCCAATCAAGGTTCTAATTGTTCCCATCTTTGCAACCGGGCTGAAAGTCTCTTCATAATCGATGCCGTGAGTTTGCTTGAATCCTTTTGCTACTAGTCTAGCTTTATGCCTTGCTAGAGAGCCGTCAGCATTTCTCTTTATTTTAAACACTCATTTATTTGGAACAATCTTCATACCTTCAGCCTTTGGAACTAGCTCCCATGTGTGATTGTCCTTGAGAGCTTTCATCTCTTCTTGCATAGCTTCTTGCCATTCTTTTTGTGTACATGCTTCTTCATATGCATCCGGTTCTTTATCTTTGACCACCTGTGTCATATATGCAAAATGTTTTGCAATAAAACTATCATAGCTCAGCCTTTCAATTGGATACCTTGCTCTTGAAGACCTCCTTTCATTTCCTTTTGAACATTGCTTCTTCAATCGGCTCAACTTTACCTTCGGTGTGATCACCTCTTCATACTCTTCTTCACTTGTATTTGAATCACTATTTTGGGCAGCACTTTCGGCTTTAGATCTTTCATAAGCTGATGTTGGTGATGAGGAATGACTCCTTAGCCTCCCCTTCCATGTTGAGCTTTCTCCAAGTGATGTAGAAGCTTCTGGACCTGACATTTGAGTGCTTGTTTGCTGAAATTCTTCTTGGATAGCACCTTCATCATCTTCGCAATCTTCTTCAAGAGTCTTCTCTTTCCCTTTGTCTCCAAACCATGGTCTTAGCTCATCAAATACCACATCTCGTGAGACTCGTAGCTCCTTTGTCACCGGATTGTAGCACCTATATCCCTTTTGCTCCGATGAATATCCAATAAAAATACATTTTTCGGACTTTGCCTCCATCTTTGTCCTTAGTTCTTGAGGGATGTGAACATAACACACACATCCAAAAACTTTGAGATGTGTAAGGTCAGGCTTCTTACCGGAATAAACCTCCTCGGGAGTTAGATTATGCACTCCAGCCGTTGTGCACTTGTTCATCAAATAAACGGCCGTACTAGTTGCTTCAGCCCAATAGTTTAGTGGCATCTTCATCTCGTTGAGCATGCATCTTGCAACTTCTGTGATATGTCGATTTTTCCTTTCAGCTATTCCATTTTGTTGAGGTGTGTACCTACATGTAAATTGTCTCTTGATTCCATTTTCATAAAGAAAGTCTGAAAATTCTTTGGAGAAATATTCTCCTCCTCCATCGGACCTCAAGGTCTTTATGTAGCGTCCTGTTTCCTTTTCTACCTGTGCTTTAAATCTCTTGAACATGGAGAACACATCTGATTTTTGTTTTATGCAAAACATCCATACTTTCCTTGAATGATCATCAATAAAACTGACAAAATATCTATTACCAGCCACTGATGGTTGTTGTGATGGTCCCCATACATCCGTGTGTATCAAGTCGAGGACATTCCTTTCCACATAGTTGCTTTTCTTGAATGGTTGTCGAGTTTGCTTTCCTAGTTGGCATGCTTCACAAAACTCATGTAGTCCGGCATCATTGAATCTTGGAAGACCTCTTACCACTTCATGGTTGCTCATGTCCTTGAGCTTGGGAATGTTGATATGTCCAAACCTTTTGTGCCACAAATCGATTTCAGCTATCCTCTTGTTTCCAAACTGAATATACATCACCTTTCCATGCGGTTGTTGAATGTCCAAAGTGAACATCCTTCCTTCTTTCCTTCCTTGAGCAATGACCTTGAATCCTTCTTTTGGATTCTTTATAAAGCAGCCTTTTTCATTGAAGATAACATGATATCCTTTCTCTACCATTTGTCCTACTGAAATCAAATTCTTTGCAATAGTAGGAACATGAAGAACATCAGCCAATACCTTCTTGTCTCCAAGCTTGATATCTCCAACATGCTCAATTGCGTGTTGAGTTTCATCGCCGGTCTCTACACATCCTTTTCCACTTGGAGCTTGTAGCTTTGTGAACAAATCTCCTTGGCATGTCATATGGTTGTTGCAACCTGAATCTATGAACCATTTTTGGTCATCACTTCTCGAGTTGTTGTAGTCATGCTTCATGGCAAGCATGGTTTGCTTGTCTCCTTCACTTGATGTACTCGCATAGTTATTTTGGCTCCTTTGGTTGCCTCCATTCAGCCTTCCATTCTTTTGCCAACAATCATTTGCATAATGTCCTAGTTTACCACAATGATAACATGTTATACCTTTATGAGGATTGTATGAACCTCGACCTCTTCCTCTATTTCTTCCTCGACCTCTTCCATGTGTGTTGTCATTTGAGTTATCCTTGTTGTCGTCCGAGTTGTGTTGGCTGAAATTTGTATTGTTGTAGCTTCTTCCTCTTCCTCTCGAGCCTCCTCTTGAGTTCCTTCCTCTACCTCTTCCTGCATATAACATTTGACTATGGCTGTCCTTACCTTTGTTGCCTTCTCCTTGTTGAGCAACCTCTTCAGCCACAAGATTTGGTATAATTTCGTCGAATGTTGGTAGAGGATCTCTATAAAGGATGTTTGTGATGAGGGGCTTCCACTTTTCTTCACTCCTCAAGCCATTGAGGGCTGTTTGGACGATGTCTTCCTCTTCTATCTTGCATCCAATTGATGCTAGTTGATCTCGAAGCTCCTTAATCCTCAATGTATACTCACTAATGCTTTGGTTTGAGCTTTTCTTCATGTTGTTGAGCTCGTTCTTGAGTTGCATCCTCCGAGACCTTGTTGAGGTAGCATACACCTTCTCCAATGCTTCCCAAACTTCTTTGGCTGTTTCTAAGCTTTGCACATGACCAATCATAGTGTTAGAAATAACTTGTGAGATGAGGAACATCACCCTTCGATTCCTCTCTTCCCAATCAGCAAATTGTCTCCTTTGTGCCGGAGTAATGTTGGGATCTTGAAGGTCTACCGGTTGTGGATCATCTCCACTAACTAAACCCCATAAACCTTTACCTTTAAGGTAATTTATCATTCTATACCTCCAAGACTGAAAATTGTCTTTGTCTAACTTCTCAACTTGTTGTCCTAAATCAGCCATTGAAAACTTCCAAGATTGAAGTTTACCTCAAGTATGTTGTGGCGCTCTCTCTTGAATTCACGAAGCTCCCCCTTGATTTGTAGCTTTCCCTTTGCTTCAGTTTAGTTCCAATGCTTTGCCTCTTAAAACTCCAAGGCTCTGATACCAAATGTTGGAGAATTCCTCTCCTAATCGCAGCGGAAAGTGTAGAAGACCTTCTCAGGATGAAGACTCTTGCCAACAACAGAACCTTCAAATGAAAACTGGTACCAACTGAAATATCCAATGAACTTGAAACTTTGGTCACTCAAACTAGACACCTAGAGCTTTCAAATGAGATATCAAACACTTAATTTGGAGTAGATTTGAGTTGTCAACTATTTGATTCAAAACAGACTACCTGTCCACTCAGTTAGGCTGAAAACTGGACTTCACTAAAACCTGAATAACTCAGAGAGCATAAAGAATTTCATAAAACTGTTCTAGACAGAGGAAGTACTCAAGATAAGCTTTCCAATGAATGTTGAAACACTAAATTTGGATACATATGTTGAGAGATATGACTCTCACAAGTAGACTACCCAAAAATGGGTGTGTGGCTGGACACAGCTGAAAACTAGACTTCACTAAAACCTGAATAACTCAGAGAGCATAAAGAATTTCATAAAACTGTTCTAGAGAGAGGAAGTACTCAAGATAAGCTTTCCAACGAATGTTTAAACACTAAATTTGGATACATATGTTGAGAGATATGACTCTCACAAGTAGACTACCCAAAAATGGGTGTGCGGCTGGACACACTCTATGAGAGTGAACTGAACGAAATGACTCAAACCAAATGAAGTAGATACAAGGGGGCTTCCACGCCTTCTTGCTCTCTCATTGAGTGTCCTCCCTTGCTTCTTTTATAGCCAAGTGAACAAAAACTCTCATGATGAGTTTGAGAGCTCTTCTCCATCATTTCTCCACTACTTTGGACAGCCACTCCTCTTACAATTCAGATTTTGGATTTGATTCTCTTTTGAATGATTCTCTTTTGGCCTCCACTACTTGCTGAAGTAAATGCTTCTATTTTTCATTTTTGTATTTTCCTTCTACTTGAAGAAAATCCTTTTTGCAAAAATATATACGAGCTTACTTCTTTATTTTTAACACGCTGGCCCCCTGGGACCCCCCAGCCAGGGGGCCCGCTGGCCCCCTTGGCCCCCCCAGCCGGGGCTGCTCACCGCTACCCCGGACCCCACAATTGGGGACCCTGGTAACTCCCTTTCCTTATAATATCTTACATGGTCCAATATGAACTTCATCCAACATTCAAGTTGGGATTCCCATCAATTGGGTAATGCACGCTTGGCTTCTCCTCATAAAGGGGGCCTTACAAAATGTGCATACAATCATGAGGGGTAGACATTGATCATACTCTAACACTCATAGTGCCTCTTTTGCATGAGATTGCTATGATATGGTTGTGTCTAGTCTATATGATGAGAATGAGCCTATTTTGTTTGATGAAGCATAAAATTTTGAAATTTGGATGGCTGTTATGCAATCTGAATATAATGAAAAAGAGTACTTGGTCTTTATGTGACTTGCCTCATAGCGAGAAGGCCATTGTCACTAAGTGGGTATACAAGCTAAAGCATAACCTAGATGGAAAGTTTGACATGTATAAGGCTAGGCTTGTTGCAAAGGGTTATGCATAAGAAAGAGGCATTGATTTTGATGAGACCTTTGCCCCCTACTTGTCGAATGACTACTGCTCATAGCATCTGTGCACTTGCAGATCATCATGGTTGGAATGTACGTAAGTTGGATATTAAAACTATACTTCTGAATGGTAACTTGCATGAAGAAGTGTATGTTTCTCAGCCCCGTGGCTTTGTGCAAAAAGGGCATCAAAACTACTTATGCAGGTTGAAGAAGGCTTTATATGTTTTAAAACAAGCACCATATGCTTGGTATGAAAAGATACATGCTTATCTAATTGCACATGGTTTTGAGAATAGTTCAAATGAGAGCACCTTATATGTTAAGCCTGCCAATGATGTGCTTCTGATCATTGTTGTCTACGTTGATGACATGCTACTCATTGGTCCTATTGAGAGACATATTGCTGATTTTATGGCTGATTTGCATGCCTCATTTGAGATCTCAGATTTTGGGCACTTGCATCACTATTTGGGCATTTAATTTATGCAAGTTCATAGCGGAATAGATTTGTGTCAAACAAAATATATTGACACATTATTGCAGCATTTGGGCCTTGAAGACTGCA